>CM076078.1:7757500-8427500 GCA_038088235.1 Zacco platypus | reverse complement strand
CGACGATCATCATCATCGTGTGTCTTTTCGTTCTGTTCGGGGGCTGTGTGATCTTTTTGGCGGTGGGGTGCTCGCCAGGAGGTTCCTGGGGTGTGGATGGGGACTGCGGCCCGGAGGACGGTCTCTCGTGCGGGCAGACTCTGTCCAGCGAGCCGCAGCTGAAGCTCTGGAAGC
Source organism: Zacco platypus (assembly GCA_038088235.1). NCBI lineage: Eukaryota > Metazoa > Chordata > Actinopteri > Cypriniformes > Xenocyprididae > Zacco > Zacco platypus. The sequence continues at coordinate 8,427,326 of CM076078.1, read as the reverse complement.
GCTTGGGCTCTATGAGGCAGTCGTTCTCCTCCACGCCGGCGTTCAGAAGGCCTGTTCAGCCATACGTAGCCCAGAGCAGGAAGCAATCAGGGTCAATGTCGCCCGCGGAGTCAAAGACAAATGACTCTCACACTTATATAAGTATACCGTCTCTGCTGCAGTACGCCACCGAGATTTGAGCTCTGTTGCAAAACCTAGTGAGTCACCTTGCAGTCTAGTGCCTACATAGGCAGCTGCCTTTCAGGTGACTGATTTGTACACTTTATAGGAAGCAACTCTAGCTACAGGAAACTAGACTTAAAATTGATTTGAAGCATTTTGCTAATAAGCATAAAAATGCACAATTATAAGATACGATTAGATAAAATGCTGTCTAGGTAGTCAGCTCACTAGGTTTTGGAAAAGAGCTATAGATACGTACCTATACACACAATCACTGCTTTAATGCAAACATGAGGGCAGATCCTGCGTCCTCTGCTATCAGTACTGAAAGAGAAGCCAACTCATTTCATTTTCTATTAGCTTCAATCGAAACAAGAAGTGACTCAACTATCCAACCACTGCCCACATCACATCTTCTGCTACTGTGGAGACTAACAGCCTTGAACTGACCTGCCAGCACAGACCAGGAGCTCTCTGAGCAATGGGGCATTAACAACATCACTATTTATTTGGAGGAAATTCAGATTAATTTGCATGTATGTTGATGTATACAGTAACCCTGTACATTTATATCAGTGAATTAGAAACCAAAACAGCAAACCAAGTTGCATTTGTAGAACTAGTGCTCACATTAACCAATGAATAGTGGCCTGAATCTATCTATTGTTTTATCATTTAAAACGTCTTTTTGTGAAATGTTTCGCTTTAAAAGTAAGTAAGTGTGTTTGTGCTAACTTAAACTAATTTTGACTTGCTTCACTGTTGTGATACATTTTTAAGCGTGCTTTAGGTGTTCAAATTATAGAATTTGTTCAAATCATTGTTGTTGTGCCAGAGGGATTCCATTTTATTCCATAAATGCAAATTCCTGCAAACTCAAACAACGCTTTGCATATTAACGATTCCGCAAACAGAGCTTTAATAACAGTTCAATATCAGCTTCGTATTATTTTTTTCGTATTCCATTGAAAAAAATAGCCCTTTATTTAGTCAATAGAGTTGTAGAACTCTGCAGAAATTATTCCTAGGACTTTTGAAGCATCATCATGGCTACCCTATTTTGGCAATTGTTGTCAGTCTAGATGGTCATGGTTACCAGGACACTGGAATATGTCATCACAGAAAACCACTGGCATGACAATGCTGCCATGGTTACACAAACACACAATGTAACACACTTACAACCCCACGCACTACTTCATAATACCAATATGTTGTTGTTGATTTTTTTAATATTCATGAGCATAGTTTTCATATATACTAGTGACTTGTGAATATGTGCATGTGTACCTGTAATATACTAGTTCCTCTTGGTATGTTCTCCAGGACGCTGGTCTCATAGCTGTTCTGGAGGAATATAGGCCTGTTGTCATTGACGTCCAGCACCTCCACATATATTGTAGCTGTGCCTGTTCTCCGGCTTCCCGCTGGACCATTATCTATGGGAAAACCATCAACAGTCAGGCCAATACGGCTAGGCAATGCTACTTTCAGTTCAAATAAAATACAGTACAAGTTCAAGGTTGATCAATTTCTATGACAAAATCCTTTTTACAGAGATTGAACTAAAGAAGAGCTGGAATGTTTTAGCATACTTGAAACAAAATAATATAATTATGTTTTATAGTTTCTGATTTATATTATATGCATTCTAATTTATATTATAGCTGGAACTTTTACAGGTCATCCATGACCGTGATAACCCTGATAACAACATAAAAACACTGCCGCAAAACAGCCCTTATGACACATATCTTCAGTGGTGTTGCATGGTAATACTAAATACTCTAAATAAGCATCAGTTGTGCCAAGCAACAGCAACATGACAATCCAAAAACTTACCTGAGCCACATACAAAAGACCCGCAAAAGACAAACCTCGACAGTTTGTGCTTATCACATTTACTGGTATTAGTGTAAAATGTGCTGCATAAATTAGAATTGTTAAATATTAATATAATGTTATCTGTCTGTCGATATAAGGGCTGTCGATTTAATGCGTTAATTAGATTAATTAATTACAGAAAAAAATAACACGTTCAAATTAAAGCATTTGCCCTGCCCCCAGACCTACGTAGGGAATCTGACATTTCATACAGTTGATGAAGGTTGTTAAATGATTGCCTATGAAGTAAATAGTATTCAATCTAATGCTGCAAGGATACAGCACAGCACCACGATAACACACTTTCTCATCTGAGCTGTCAGCGGTCTGTCAATCAAATCATACTAGCCGGGATTTACGTTCACGGAAGCTGCTGAATACGAATTCCAGCACGATGCTTCAGGTGGCGATCATAAAATGCAAAATAAGATGTAAGTAGCTAAACTACCCATTTAGTGATAACTGTTTTATGCTTGAAATGTTAAACAACAAACAAATGTAATCAGGTTCAGAAACTAAACTTCAGTCTGATTTCGCCGTTTTGAATAGGCCTGAGTAATTTATGTGATTCATGAAATAATTAGTAGTATAACGTAGTCTATCTGTCAATGTGAGGGGTCAAGAAACAATAATGAAGCCGTTTTCATTATATATAAGGCATATGATTATTAATAAATGCATATATTGTGAATTAATTTATTAAACTTAGCTTAAACCTAGCTTTCCTGGTAGCCATCAGTAAACTAACTTCTCTAAGAAAATGATTCATGAAACATAAATATCAATTGACCCTACATTTACTTTCTACATTGATACAGAAGAAAATGAAAAGACTATTGTCCAATTTTTTGGCCTTCAAATGCATATATGTACAGATGTGTACATTTCCCACCACTTACTGGCAGTTTTACTTTCTTATTTAGAGAATAATTTAATTTAAAAACATTATATTTCCATATTAATAAAAAAATAAAGAGATAGTTCACCCCAAAAATTAAAATTCAGTCATCAACAGTTTGTGTAATAAATTCTATATTGATTCAAATAAAATATTTCTTCCTGAATCTGCTTTTTGTAATGTTTATATGATTCTTTACACAATACTGACTTCAAATCATCTTTTGGGGATAATTTCTCTGCCAGATTTGATTAATTATATATATAATTAATATATAAAATGATGGCAAGAGCATTCATGCTTGAAACACTGTAAATGTACCCATCATGTTTTAATCTACCAAAACCTAGGCTTCATTTGTAATTATATCAGATAAGTTCAATAATAGACTTCTCAGTATTGAAAAAAGTGGGCAGAGAATTTTCATAGAAGCTCAATAAATTGGTATTAGAACAGCTGGCATATTTCTGAACACTGCACATCTCCAACAGGAAACCACAACACTCTTCTTTCAATTCAATGTCATTTAGACAGGAAACTGCAAAAGATCATACCCCATATGCATGCACACATGCATAACCAAGTGTTGTAACACTCGTATGAAACTCACCAATTGCTTCAATCACTAGCCTATACGAGGCCTGAGTCTCCCGATCCAGACCCACCACAGTCCGTACCACACCAGTCCGGAAACCCACGCTAAACTTTCCATCTTGGTTCCCTCCTATTGGGACACATAAACAAGCTGAGAAATCACAAATCATGGCTCTGTCCCAAACCCTAGTGTGTTTCCTTCAAAGATGGAACATCATAATTGACTCATTTTGAATGTGCTAGCTATCATACAAACAGACAAATGATTTCAATGGAGTTTGACATTAGCATGTTGCTAACATAATAATCATGCTTCTAACAAGCATGAAATAGACAATTTGGTAAAATAGTGAATTTTTAATAATATATTTTTATTCATGTATATTTAAAAAGGCCACATTATGCTCTTTAACAAAGTATTGATTTTGTTTTGGGGTCCACTTGAATAGGTTTTCATGCTTGATTGTTAAAAAACCTCATTATTCTCACAAATTTTGACATAGTTGCAGCACCTCTTTTCCCAGTCTGTCAGTAACGCTCTGTTTAGTTCCTGTCTCTATGAAGCCTCTCCTTCTGAAAAGTGCAATGTGGGCTGATTGGTCGGCTGAACCAGTGTGTTGTGATTGGTCATTAGGTGAATGTTATGCCCTTTAGTTTTAATGCACTACTAAGGCAGCTCAACCAGGCCTTGCCACCTTTATTTTGCATATGTCTTTGGTGGGGATTATTTAAATGAGGAACAAGACTACAATGGGGGCATTTCAGGGAGCTCAGAAACAGTGCACACTGATATAGAATAACTCCCTTTGGAGGGACTTTGTGCATTGCAGACCTGCTCTTTCATGTTCAAACAGCAACGATGAGTGAATGAGCTTCATCTGTCACCTTGTAACTGAGCACAATGCTGAGCTCAATAAGTTGGCCTTGGGTATATTTAGAAACTAGAATGTTGTGTTGTTAAGGCTAAGTTCCCTTAAAATGCTGCCTGTGTAGGCAGCCTGCTAGATTTTGGAACAGAGCCTTAGCCTCAAATTTGTTGAAAGCGAGTCACTGTGGGTCGCAGCAGTCCTAGCCAAAATCTCAGAGTTGCTCCATCAGCACAAACTCAATCACTCCCTCTGATCTGTGACCTTCTGAACTCTGACCTGTGATAAAATAGCTGAGCTCTGCGTTAAGTCCGGCGTCATTATCTGTGCAGTTCAGTCTGACCACCACATAATCACGGGGCACGCTCTCATCCAGCGATACGTTATAAACGCTGGGAAAGAAGGTTGGCGTCTCATCATTCATGTCCAAAACTGCACAGAAAGAATGACACATATTAACATTTGCTTTTGAACACAAGGTGTTATCAGCAGGACAGTGATTGGTTCTCCTGCTTCGTACCTGTGATAGTGAGAGTGTTCGTGGATGTTCGTGGAAACTGGCCAGAGTCATATGCAATAATCCTCAGATAATACAGGCCAATCTGTTCGCGGTCCAGCACTGCCGTGGAAACCAGGATTCCTGTGGTGATGTTGAGCCTGAAGTCCAGCCGTGGCATCCCCATCTGCAGCGCCATGGTAACCACACCATTTTCACCTTCATCAGGGTCCTGCACCTGCACCTGAGGTAGGAAACCAACAGGAGGCAGAAGAGCACAGGACAGTTTTATTACAAGAACTTTATTAGATGTCAACATTGAATCAAAGACGACCCCCAGGATCCGTACAAGGTAAGTCATGATAGCAACATGTTGATGTAATAGCAATGTAATAAAACATGATAATTCATGTTACCAACGTGATAAACATGGTAGTAACATACTAATTCAAGCTAGAAACATGTTAAAACATGATAGCAACATGCTAAAATTCACAAACAACATGCTAATTTATGCTAGCAACATGCTAACACATACTAACAACATGTAATGCGACCTTCACGTGCTCTCGGAATTATCGTAAATATGAGTTTTTTAGGTTGCACATGAACACCCTCTCATGTCGAAACTTAAATCTTTTAAGTTTATGATCACAGCTTCAGAGGCGGGAATTATCAAATTCCCTATAGCACATCAAGATAGCATTACATCATGTTAGCAACATGCTAGCAACATGTAAAAACATGTCAGCAACATGCTAATTCATGTTAGTAATGTGGTAAAACATGTTAGCATTATGCTAATTCATGCAAGCAATGTGCTAAAATGTAAATAACATGTTAAATCATGCTAGCAGCATGGTAATTAATGGTAACAACATGCGAAAACATACTAATGACATGCCAAAATGAATGTAAAATAACGCTAGACATGCAAACAACATGATAAATCATGTTAGGAAGCTTACAAAACTTTCAGAGAAGGCTTTGTCAAACCAACATAAAAGTTTGTCCCAATTAACTTTACTTTCTAGTTATTATCAGTGTTGAAAACAGTTGTGCTGCTTAATATTTTTGTGGAAGCCATAATGCATATTAAATGAGGTTATGAACCCAGACCCCATTGCACACTAAATTAAGTGACTGTTGAATATTTAATCAGAGTACTCTCAGTCCCTGTAGACCAATCAAATGCTAACCCTGAACACAGACGATCCAATAGGAAGCCCCTCTGGTACTTCAGCAACAAATGGGAGGTTGAGAAAGGCAGGATCATTGTCGTTGAGGTCTAGGAGGTTCACATACACAGTGGCACTGGCTGAAGAGCGCAGTGGAGGCGTCCCACCTAAGGAGGGCAGCACAACAAAGAGAATATTCACATATGGCATAACTAATCTGAGTTTTCTGTAGTTATTAGATTCACTCAGGGGAAGGAATTCTTAAAAGAAATGTTAGTTTATATTGTCAAACACAACTAATAGAGGGAGACAGATACATTTTGAGAATACAGACAAAACAAAGAATGTGCTTAGATTGAAGTAATAAATTACTACATAGTAAATACTGCACAATACACTGCATACTATTTTTTATAGTGAGTGAAATAGAATTTGGTAATGATCAACATTTTAAACAATACATACTTTTATATATAATATTGTGATGATAAAATTTAGCACCTGGATGTCTTGGAATTAATGAATTTTACAAAAACTAAAATGATTTTTAAAATATGATTTTTTTCCAAATCTGTCTCAAAATGTGGAATTCTAAGCAAATAATGAGTAAAAATCATTTAAAATATTAATATTACTTCTGGTTCGAAGTCTCTTATGCTCAAATAAATCTCTGATGCATTTGATTAAAAATACAGCAAAAACAGAAATATTGTGAAATATTTTTACAATTTAAAATAACTATTTTCAATTTGAATATATTTTAAAATGTAATATATTCCTTTGATGGCAAAGCTGAATTTTCAGCATCATTACTCTAGTCTTCAGTGACACATGATCCTTCAGAAATTATTCTAATATGTAAAGTATTAAAGTATTAACAGTAGAACAGAAGTGTTTAATACAAAGTTTCTATACTATACACAGTACAAATACTATATACTGCAAAAATGGGAAGACTAGTGTGTTAGCATGATTTAAAGACACTGAAGGTTGGCGACATAATAAAACTTTATTGTGGCCTCAGAGAGAGAGCGAGGCATTATGGGACAGGTGAGAGTTGCTTACGGTCGGTAGCAGAGACAATGATGGTCCTCATAAGCTGTGCGGACCGGCCGTTTTGACTCTCTCTGTCTAACACCGCCCCACTGGTACGGATCTTCCCAGTGTTGCGGTTGATGGTATAGAAGGGGTTCTCTGGATTTATGGAATAGACAACTGTCCCATTATCACCATAATCAGGGTCCACCGCTAATACCTGCACAGAGAAAGAGGAAAAAAAAAAAGAGTCACAAAACAGAGTCCTAAGGTGCAGAATTTAAATCACACCAATCCTCTCTCCACAGAATGGCATGATGGGAGATTTATGCATGGGGCATTACTGCATAAAACCCTGGCTGTTTTTTTTAAGAGCCAATCAATTATTCACCGTGCTGGTGGAGAAGCACTGAAAATCACTTAATTGGTCATTAGAGAACAAAGGTTCTGTAGGTCTTTAATTATTAAAACAGGAAAGACCAGACAAATGTGTTCTTCATTGATTAGAGGGAGTTTAAATGGGTGATGTAGAGCACAGGTCTAATGTAAAGTTTATCTAATTGATTCGAGGGCTTTTACACACACATTTATTCAGGCGTGTTCACGGACCATTTTAAAGGTGATGTGTGAGATTTTGCAATGTTAAAATATGTTGTCCTATCCCAGCTTATGCACAGTCATTCGCATGCTTTGCAGAAAGTCCTCATCGCTTTTTCCCATAAGAAAGCATACAGTGACAAATGGTGACAACTTCAAAACTGATAAAAAAAAAGCATCATCATATATCATAAAAGTAGTCCATATGACCTGTACTCATAGTCTTCTGAGTTCACATGATAGCCTTGTGTGAAAAACAGGTTGAAATTTAAAATGATATTCAATGAAAATCATATTTTATGTTGTAAACACTATTATTCAAAAATTTGGGGTAAGAATCTTTTTTCAAAGAATCTGGGGGGGAAAAAAGTATCACGGTCCCACAAAAATATTAAACAGCACAACTGTTTTCAACATGATATGATAATAAGAAATTTCTTGCGCAGAAAAACACCCTATTGAAATGATTTCTGAAGGATCATGTGACATTGAAGACTGGAGTAATGATGCTGAAAATTCAGCTTTGCATCACAGGCATACATGACATTTTATAATATATTCATAGAAAAATTACTTTAAATTGTAAAAATATTTTACAATATTCATGAATTTACAGTATTTTTGATCAAATAAATGCAGCCTTGGTAAACATAAGAGACTTTTTCCAAAAACCTCACAGACCCCAAACTTTTGAACATTAATGTATGCTGAACAGAAAAGAATAGCTCGGGAATTCTAAAACATCAGATAAAAGGGACTGAACTGAGTAAAGGTGCGTTCCCGCCAAATCGTAATTACTGTAACTACAAGATTCTGGCTTGTAAAAAGTGTTCACATCCTTGTAGAGCTCGTAATTACAGTTTGTAAGCTGGGAGTTTTACCGGGAGTGTACCGCATGCCGTCTGCATTTAGGGGTTGATCGTGGTGCCGTAGAAACGAGTAATTCCCAGCTCGAGGACGTGAACAGATCCGAATATAACGTCACGTGTTGTCATCTCAAGATTACGGTTAACGCGGTGGGCGTGAATGCAGCATTATTCCTATAAAGGGTTGATTAGATCAGGAGTTCCCAACCACGTTCCTGGAGCCCCCCCAACAGTGTTTCCTTGATCAAACACACCTGATTCAGATCATCAACTCATTAGTCAAGACCCCAAGACCTGAAATGGGTGTGTCAGACAAAGGAGACATGCAAAACTTGCAGTCTTGGGGGGGCTCCAGGAACGTGGCTGGGAACCACTGGATTAGATCACACAATAGCACTGTGTTGACTGGTAAATAGACTGATTGTGGAAGTCTGGACCAGAGTGTGGAAGTCAAAAGCTTTGAGACATTTGGTTTTTATATCCAGTGCTCTATGATTTAAATTATCCATCCATTTCTTCCTTTGTTCTGTTTCATCTCTTTCTCTCTCTCTCTCTTTCCTGCACGGTGTCCAGCAGGGTAATCAAGTATGCACTTGACTCTGGGCTACATTTTAATTAGTCATCGGAACCTCCTAATGAAGTTCAGTGCTGGCTTGTTAATTAAAGGATAATCAGGGGCATATTTAGCCGAAGACAGAACCACTATAAAACACCTAAATATTTGCACGCAGAGTCCAAGGTTTCTAGAGGCCTGACCACATTTAACTTGAACACACAATACACCCACATCTCAAATTCAATAGTTATTCCCAATATACTGTAAAACCATTAGTACACTTTTAGTTAGCTTTTTCCTCAGATGCCAAGTCTACAGATATCACCCATAGTTTAGATTGTTTGATTTATACTGTATGCAAAATTTACAAGATCTGGCTGAAATTGTTGCACCAACTATGCAACAAAATGTGTTTGGCTGATATACACTTGCCAGCCACTTTATTAGGTACACTTAGTCACCCTGTTACTGCAAAAATCTATTCAGTCAATCGCACGGCAGCAATTCAATGTATTTAGGCATGTAGACATGGTCAACACGATCTAGTGAAGTTAAAACTGAGCATCAGAATGGGGAAGAAAGTTGATTTCAGGGACTTTGAACGTGGCATGTTTGTGGGTGCCAGACGCGCTGAGTATTTCAGAAACAGCAGATCTTCTGAGATTTTCACACACAACCATCTCTAGTGTTTACAGAGAATGGTCTGAAAAAGATCATATATCCAGTGAGCGGCAGTTCTGTGGGCAAAATGCTTTGTTGATGCCAGAGGTCAGAGGAGAATGGTCAGACTGGTTCAAGCTGATAGAAAGGCAACAGTAACTCAAATAACCACTCGTTACAACCGAACGAAGATCTGCAGAGGAGCATCTCTGAACGCACAACACATCAAACCTTTAATGAGCTACAGCAGCAGAAGACACACCGGTGCCACTCCTGTCAGCTGAGGAAATTGAACAATAGAATATTGGAAACTGTTACTTGGTCTGATGAGTCTTGATTTCTTTTGCAACATTCAGATGGTAGTGTCAGAATTTGGCATAAACAAAATGAAAGCATGGATCCATCCTGCCTTGTATCAACGGTTCAGGCTGCTGCTGAAGTAATGGTGTGGAGGATATTTTCTTGGCACATTCTGAGCCACCCTAGTACCAACTGAGCATCGTTTAAACACCACAGACTACCTGAGTATTGTTGTTGACCATGTCCATCCCTTTATGACCACCATGTACCCATCCTCTGATGACTACTTCCAGCAGGATAACACGCCATGTCACACAGCTCAAATCATCACAAACTAGTTTCTTGAACATGACAGCGAGTTCACTATACTCAAATGGCCTCCAAAGTCACCAGATCTCAATCTGATAGAGCGCCTTTGGGATGTGGCAGAACTAGGGATTCGTATCATGGATGTGCAGCTGACAAATCTGCAGCAACAGCATGATGCAATCATGTCAATATGGACCAAAATCTCTGAGGAATGTTTCCAGCATCTTGTTGAATCTGTGCCATGAATAATTAAGGCAGTTCTGAAGGCAAAAGGCGGTCCAAACTGGTAATTGCAAGGTGAACCAAATAAAGTGGCCGGTGAGTGTAATGAGTGCTTTGTGAGGGGATTTTTTTTAACAAGATCTACAAAAGTTTGCCAAGTTGGTGACATTAAATTTTTGAGCGGTATTCAGAGTTCTGTTGGAGACACTTAATAGAAACTAAATATCCACAAGCAGAACTGAATATTCTGTTTGTCTTATTTTTTTAGTTATGTCTGTGTAGAATAATTATACTATTTTTTATTTTTTGGATGATAGAAATTCTACTTGTAATGTGTATGTACATTTCTCCTATGTTTAATTATATGTTTGTTCTATTATTGCAGTAAAATCTTTAAAAGAAGGCATGTGTATCCTTCAATTAATGGTCAGGTTCTCTTCCTCTCTAAGAAGAAAATGTGACGTTTAGTGGCAGATAAATCTGAAATCATTATTCACTTAAATAATGGCCCAGCAGTCAACACCAAATATGTATCTAGTGGTCAAAATTTTAGCCCAACAAAAAGAAAAAAAAAGTAATATTTTATATAGCTATAATTGTTGGATATTTGACTTACTAATTGCCTCAAACAAAAACCTTAAACATTTTTAAAAAGATCTGATGCCATGAAACTAGTAAACTTTGGCAAACCCGACTGACTAGTTCTTCCTAAAAAGTGAAGTGTGCAATTTGTTTGTACTCTGGGCAAAAAAGGTTCAATTGGTTTCTATGTAGAGCCCTAGGGTTCTTGACTCAATTTTAAATTAACCTTTATGACAGAGAGGTTCTCCGTATATAAGGAGAAATATCTAAAAATATTGCATAATACTTTCACGATTAACAGGTTATTTCAATTTTTTCTAGATATAAAGTATGTTTACGAAGTGTTTAATTCATTAAACTGAATCAAAATAAACTAAATCCATAAAATTATCCCATTATAGGAACCCCTATATTGATCAATATATGAAGCACTGAAAGAACCCTTTACAGAATCCTTTCTTCTCAGAGTGTACTGTTAGAAGAAAACTACTTTGTAGTGGACTGTTATTTTTACATAACACTAATCCAACAGGATGAGTTAGTCATGAAAACACAAGTGGCACATAAATCACACACTTCACCTTTAAATCGGCTCATTGTAACAGTCTGGGAACATGGTAAACAAGATGTTGTTTCCTGGTGGACTGATAATCTTGTGAACCCTGACTCGTGGAAATACATTAAAGCTAGTCCATCATATCTGAGTTTGAGATGTTGGAAACCTCTAGTCGCTTCTGTCCCTGGGAGTGCCATCTGAGACGGAAAGTAGAGATGGCATGACTGACATTAACATATGAAATAATTTATTCATTCACCAGAGGAGGAAAAAACCCTCAAGTTGGGACTTTCTCATACTTTAGGCAATAGAATAATAGGAGCTCCATAAAATGTTCCAAGGACACCGAGGTGAGAGCCCACTTAGAATTCAGCTGTAAAACTCTAGCCGATCAAAGGCAGGGACAGAGGGGTTTTCTCCAGACGGAGAGGAGATGGAAACTTGCTCCTCTGGGTACGCAGGGATTTGACTCAGAGAGAAACTATAAGACATTATCACTCATAAAATCAATAGCACTAACTATGTTTACCTGCTGACATTAGAATCAAACATCTACTTCAAAACGGGCACTGTTTCTGTATCTTGTCATTTCATCTAATCTATACAGATGGTGGGATATAATGGGATTGTAGAATTTTTGGTGTCTAACCAGACCACATCTATCTAGTTCCTAAAGGGTGAACCAGGCACCGTAAAAAAATAAAAAAATTCATTCACACTTTAATTTCAATTAAAGCTGAAGTATGTAACACTTAGGGGTTAAAAAATGAAACTGTATGCGTTTTGCAGAAGAACTTTCTTTTAGTTGTGCTTTGTCTCTGCTCCTGTGTGTGGATGAATGTGGTTTGAGGCTCATGTACAGAACTTATCAAAACAAATAAATAGTTCTTTTGTTTTTACAGCCAGTGATTCCAGAGGTGATTTTTGAATGATCCATGGTCAAGTTTTCCTGGTTGACGTTTGCCTCGTCAGCCAGAGTTTTTCTATGAGTACGAATATGGGTGAATGGCATATACATGAAATTTCCAGTAAAATTTGTCCCATTCTAAAATACTAATTATTATTTAGCTTAAGTAGAAGCTTAATAATAAGAAGAATAGCTTAAATATTACTTAAAAAAAAAAAAAAAAAGGTCTGGACAGTTTTAGGCCAAAAAGTCAGTTCAGAGGTCAAAGGTCAGATCAGAGCACTCACAGTAATGACGTCAGTATCGATGGGACTCATCTCCACAACATTTGCTTGATACGGTTCATCTCGCCACAGGGGGGCATTATCATTTATGTCCAGAATAGTGATGTTCACCTGCAGAGTATATACATATGTGCAAGCTTTTAAACACTTTAAAATCAATATAATGCATGGCTTCAAGTGACTTTGCTTTTAAAATACGGTGGAAAGAGCAACTGATGATAGACATCCATTTTAATAACTAATTAAGAATAGACAAAGTAAACAATTCTTCTGTCAAGTAATATAAAGCAGTTTTATTCATGGGTAATGTTGTCTGTCTGAGGTGGATCAAAGAGTCAGTCGTTACCGTAGCGATGCCAGTTTTCTGCTGTGGCCCCACCCCACCATCCACGGCTCTTACGATCAGAATATACTCCGACTTCATCTCTCGATCCAGAAGAGCTGTGGTTGTGATCTCTCCTACACACACACACGTTGGGTTTCCATGTTTTATGGGGACATTCCATAGACAAAGTGATTTTTATACTGTACAAACTGTATATTCTATCCCCTAACCCTCATGTTGTGTTTGCTTCAAGCAAAATCAAAAAATAGCGAAATAAAAAATGTAGTTGCAATTCCAATTGAGAGGCACTAAAGGGCAGGTGAACATGTGTGGAGTTGCCCACCTGAACGTGTGTTAAGTCTGAACTGTGAGCTGCCCTGCAGGGAATAGATGAGAGAGGTCTGTCCAAATTCTCGAGAGGCGTCCAGATCTGTGGCGTTCACAAACAACACCGTTGCTCCTGAGAGAGAGAGAGAGAGAGAGAGAGAGAGAGAGAGAGAGAGAGAGAGAGAGAAAAGCAGAAACCAAAAAAAAAACAACATATGAAAACAAACCATCAGATAATGATGAGCTGTACGAAGAGAAAAACACATAACATGAGGTGATAGACAGACAAAGTCTAAGGGATGATCTTCAGACAGGAAGTGGTTAATGTGTGCATTTGATGGAGACAGGGTTGTGTAGTGGACTGAGTTCAGTACCTGTGACAGACACACGCACACACACACACACACACACACACACACGTTGTGTTTACATTTTTTATGGGGACATTCCATAGGCGTAATGGTTTTTATACTGTACAAACTGTACATTCTATCTCCCTACACTACCCCTACTCCTAAACCTACCCATCACAGAAAACATTCCGCATTTTTACATTTTTAATAAAAATTTTTATAGTATGTTTTAAATCTATTTTAAACATGTCCTCATAAAACATGTTTACGTCGTAATACCAGTGTAATACCCATGTCATTATACAAATTGTGCCCTCATAAATCCCAAGAACACACACACACACACACACACACACACACACATGTTGTGTTTTCATTTTTTATGGGGACATTCCATAGGCGTAATGGTTTTTATACTGTACAAACTGTATATTCTGTCCCCCTACACTACCCCTACCCCTAAACCTACCCATCACAGAAAATGTTCTGCTATTTTAGATTTTCAAAAAAGATAATTCTGTATGATTTATAAGCTTGTTTCCTCATGGGGACCAAAAAAATGTCCCCACAAGATCAAAATTTACTAGTATTACTATACCTGTGGGGACATTTGGTCCCCATAACGTAGGGAATACCTGCCCACACACACACACACACACACACACACACACACAAAGACAACAGACGCAAATGCAATTTCCATTTGATTATTGGACGCAAGTCTATTGTGTGGAATAAAGGTGTTTAGTGAATAAATGCATGTCTTTGACCTCTGCACACAACCTTCTTGCTCAATTAAAACATCATTTAAAAAGAAAAAGAAAGTGAATAAAATTAATAGTCAATTAATAATTCAATTAATAGCCAAGATAGAGCCAAATATCTTGAAGTTTTGATATGCATCCAAAATGATGCAGCACATACTAAATTGACTAGATTTGCATTTCCTTAAGCAAACACCAGTGTTTTCTGTGTGGTGTGCATGAGAATCAACATATAACATCCAACATAAATATATATAAACATTTTTTTTTTTTTTTTTTTTACAAAACTGTGTATTTAGTGTCTTTTATGACCAAACAAACTACTATTCTATTTATTAGTTTTTAAAAATCAATGTTTCTATGGACAACATGCGTATGGACAACAAAGCTTGAATGGAATCAGTATATTAAGCATATTAGGCTTAATTAATTGCACAAGTTTAACAGGTAGTACAAACCCCTAACCAGATTTTCTGAATATTTGAACTCAGTTCTGTGTTTGGGTGGTCAGAGCTGAAACAAAACTACCATAAGCCTGTGTCCTATGTCTACGAAAACAGCGCTTTTTCCACACAAAACATTATATTAGCATGGAACAAAACTAGTGCACAGCTGGCTGAACGTTGTAAATCATCCCTGACAGTAATCTAGTTATGTCGTCATGAGGTTTTGAGCACTGTACATGTTCTACAAGTTGATAAATTCTTCCGTTTTTTGATAATATAATTGGAAATGTACCTGCAACGATATTCTCCGGTATGTTGATGATATAAGACGGGAGGCTGAACTCAGGTGGGTTGTCGTTCTCATCCTGTGGAGGGAAAGAAGAAGGAAATCAGTGTTTTAGGTATCTAAAAAGTCTTTAAATATTAACTCATTAGCTTTACACAAGGTAAAAAATGCTATTGTTGTAATTAAATGTATTGATGAAGTGCTTTGGGGGTTTAATGGAAACTCACAGGCTGTGGCGATGGGAAATTATTCAATATCAGACACATACACAGTTTTACCACTTCAATGCTCAACGTTCAGTAATTTACACACACACACACACGGACATGGATGTGTCAAACCCCTGCTGTTGTTCAGATGAAATGTGTCTAATCAGAATCATAATAAAAGAGCAGAGAAATGTCAGAGAAATTATCCGTGGATTAACCATCCTAACCAATAAACTTCAGAGGAAACCAATGAATTTAGAACAATCACACAGAAACGCCAAACTGTCTTTTTATGTGTAAAGAGCTTAAATCTGAAATGACTGGTTCTGTAATCTTCATTTTTACCAGATTATAGGATAAAGGTAAAGTATTATTCTGGTTTACAAATTCGCAATCGCAACATCTGTGGGGTAACATTAATTTCGACTTGTGCCGCCTTTTTTCAGGATTACTGCGAGTCACTTTGAATGGAAGTGATTAAGGCCAATCTGTAAACACTAAACTGTTCACGGTTTCAATAGGATAGCCACAAGATGTAAACAATAGGTGAGTAAACACAATTTTACAGTAAAATTTATATCTAATTTTACAAGTTTGCGGTCATTACAACATAAACCCTAGAACCATTGTATAACCGACAAAACAGCTTCACAGCTCAAATAATATACGATATACAAGCTAGAATAAATAAACAGAAGAATTAATGTAAGTGCTTTTATAAAATTAAAAGCGTCACATTTCTTCATTTAAATCCTCAAAAATATTAGCACCATTAACTTCTATTTTAAGTGCATCAGCTGATTTTTGCCACTTTTGTAAGTCTTTACTGTCTTTTTTGATCACTTTAATGCATCCTTAAGAAGTATTGTATAAAAGTATTCATTTATTTCTTCGAGAAAAAAAAAAAAAGACAATTTTTCCTCAAATCTTCCCACAGAATTGCCCTCTTTCGTGGTGTAGTTATATTGAACTTTGGAATGTACTCACAAACAGCTCTATGGTGACTGGAACACTGCTGTTGAGAGAAGGGTTCCCTCCGTCTCTAGCCATCAGAGTCAGATAAATCAATCCAGCAGGAACCTGCTCATAATCCAGAGGACGATTCACATTGATGACTAAACAAACAAACAAACAAACAAACAAACAGGGGTTATGACATTCAAATAAAATAAATATAAAAACAGAAAAAAAATTACATCAGCACATACATACTAGACAGGCATCTATAATCCGTTTATGAAACACCAGAGGTCACAAAGGCTTCTCTAAAGGCATTTTCACGCTTTAAGGTGTTAAACCCAAATCCGATTCCCGGCTAACGCAAAGAGCGATGAAGAGAGTCTAATGTAGCCCGTCAACAGCCTGAACAACCAGTGAAATCTTATTATTAGGTGACTTTGATTTGAACACAGACCTGCATAGCCCTCCACCACACTGATGCTGAAATATGACCTGAACTGAGACGCGTAGATGATGGAGTAGGTCAGGATGTTATTGGGAGGAGAGTCCTCATCCGTCGCCTGATAACAACAAAAAGAGAGATGCAGAAATTCATTATATCCTTACTATAATGACTATTTCTGAACAAGTTTCCCAACCACTCCCCATGTGTCACCGTCAGCAAAAGCAGGTAGCCCCACCCCCAAACTATGCCACTGGAATAACTGACACTATTGGATGAAAATAAAAACAGGAAATGAATTGAGCTGGATGACACCACTTTTCTGCAGAGCTGCTTAAGAGCTGAATTGATTTTTGCAGTTATTAAACTGAATTGAATCAACATTGAACGGACTCAAAGTGAATAATGACACTGTTGTCTTCTGGAGAGCTGCTTATTGCTGAATTGAACTCAATTGATGAACTTTACACAGTTATTGAACTAAACTGATTCAACACTGAACTGAATTGAGCTGAATATAATGACATTATTGTCTTCTTTAGGGCTGCTTCACAGCAGAATTGAATTCTGTCTGCATAGACCAGTGTTTCCCAACCCTGCTGGATATGCCATTCAACAACCATATATATCTGAACCATATATTTCTGGTCTTGGAGCAGAGATGGTGTTCTTGATGGGAAATATGAGGGTCCGTGGCGCTACCATTGGAAAAAGACGGCTAACTTGAATAATGTGTGCCTTGATAACCAATCACATTATAGCTTTGATGTCATTAAATTTCTTTCAGAGTTGTGAGACAGTCAAACACTTTTTGAGGATACCATAGAAATGAACAAGAAGTGCCGTAAAATGAATCAAACCTGTCGTGCAAATGTCTGTGACTTCTCTTATAAAACAGCATGTTTTTCAGTGTAAACTCTAAAAATAGATCAATCTATTTAAGAGCAAACATGTTGAAGATGTTGAAGATGGACTGTCGATTAATTAAATAATAAGCTATTTCCTCACAAAAGCAGTAGTAAAGCCTCTCCTCCATTGACATCCATTGAAAAAAAGAAAAACAGCCCCTTGTCTCATTCTCTGCGTGTCACAGCGTTAGCTTTGGGTCGCAGGCTTGCCTTCAAGTGGTCTTGTTTGGAGTCTCTACTAACAAGATGATGAAGTGAATCAGTAGTCTTTGATTTGGAAGAGTTCAAAAATATGAAGTGTCTGTTACGTGTGTCTCAAGGGACAGGGTTGGGAAACACTGGCATTGATGATCATTATTTTCTGGTTTATCACTGTAAAGCTGCTTTGAAACAATCTGTATTGTGTAAAGCACTATATAAATAAAGGTGACTCGACTAGTATAGTGCTATAAATAAATGATATTTTATGGTATTAATAAACACTATAATAATATATAAAGACTGAAATAACACTACACCAGTATTTCACTCTCAGAAACATATATCTCACAAAATGCCAATGTATAAAAGTAAATGATTAGAAAAACTGAATTATTACTTTTTTGTCATAAAAGAGTAGCATTTTGTAATAAAATAATTAATGGTATATACAGTAGTGGCCAAAAGTGATATCCAAACTTGGAAAATTGGCTTCTTCATACTTTATTCAAACCTTTTATTAAATATTTTGTATGCATGTTGTGAAGTTGTGCCTGTAGTGTAAAACTAATGTACGCGTTCCACGTTTCAATTCTATCATTTATCATGACCCAATGAAACATAGCGAAAATTGTGTGGATGTCATTTTTGGCCAAGTGGTCATACCAATCTTGCACTCATTATTTCCAGCTTATTATTTAATAAATCACTATGTGGCAGGTATTGGACACATTACTGTATTAGATGTTATTTTGTGGTTTTAAATGAAAATGGCCAGACAGAAGGAGCTGTCCTCTGCAACCAAGGAGGATATTGTTAAAATGCATAAATCTGGTCAATCAGATATTGCTCATGTGCAGGATGTGAATGGCCACCATGTCCACAGAATTATCACAGCGCTGTGAGACCACTACCATGCAGAGTCAAGGAAGGCTAGTGAGCATTTTGACAGAAGGATGAGTATCACCTGAATATGGGACCACCTCAAAACAGCTTCTAAAGACCTGGGTAGCGTTTCCCAAAAGCATCGTAATCCTAAGTTGATCATAGCTCCATTGGTGGCAATGGTTCTTTGATTAACTTAGGCTTATGATGCTTTTGGGAAACGGAGCCCTGGATGAGACCTCCAACCTCCAATTTCATCTTGAACTGTAAGCAGAACTGTAACACATTTTGCATTTGACAAAAATAATAAGGACTGTAGAAGATTGGAGTTATGTTCTGCACCCTGACTGGTCAAAATTTAACAACCTAGCATTGGATGGTGTCAGATATGTTCGCAGAAGACGCTGGAGTGTTTTATTACCAAATGCATGTGTGGCGCCATAAAGCACGGCAGGGGAAACATAATGGTATTGGCGATGCATGTCTGCAGCAGGTGTTGGAAGAATCTACAAAGTTTCTGGCACTTTCTAAATGGACCAGCACTTGGGAATCCTGCTGAACACAATGAGGTCAAAGTATAGAGGATCTGTCTGGAGAGATCAAATGTGTATTTTCCAACATGATAACAATCCCAAAAACCGCATTCAACTTTCTACCAGCAATGAAAGTGTTCATAGTCAGCATTTTGAAGTCTTCAAGTGGCCTCCTCAGTCCTCTGACTTTAAAGCCATTGAAAACATTTGGGAAATTATAAACCTGCATTGTGAGAAGTCATGCAGGTCTTCCACTAAAGCTCAAAAAACCTTTTTATGGAGCATTGGAAAGAAGTTAATCGCGAGACATGCGCAAAGTCTACCGAATCAATGCCCAGGAGAATGGCTGCTGTAATCAAAAACAGGGAGAACAAACAAAATATTAATAACTGATTACATTGTAATCAATGCTTTATTTCCTGTGAGCTTTTCTGCCTTTCTTTCATAATACAATAAAACCCATATTTAATTATATGCTGTAGTTCGCCTTTCTTGCTAAACAATTTTGTCATTTTAATACCTTAAGTTTAGTTGAGTGTATCCTTCTTCCCAATATAACAAACTCCTGAAATTTTGATTGTTTAATAGAACCTGATGTGCCATTAAAAGCAAACATTGTGTAAATATCCCCTCCGGACATCACTTTTGGTCACTACTGTATTGAAGTTGTTAGAAGATTATAAAAACAATGTGAACTGGCAGACTTGCACAGTCACACTGCCACCTGCTGGTCAGATAAGTGCAGCACCTACCTTCAAACTGTCAATCACAGCACAGATTAGAGCAGACAACTAAAATTAGTGCTGCAATGTCCACACGCAGAGAGAATTAAACACTAACAGAGACATACTAAACACTAAAAGACCCACTGGACCCACAATTACAGAACAGTAATTGCTCAGTTTTTCTCTGAAAAGAAAAAACAACTTTCTAATTCATCTGACATTTTCAACCCTTCCCATCTATTCAGATACATAGTACTCACTTTTCATCCTCCCATCAGTACCTGAAAGATCAAATCAAACCCCGCCCTACATTATCTATCTCTCAATATTTTGGTTTACTCAATTAAAAATGTAATTTTACAAAATTAAAATGTGTTGTGAACAGCTTTTCCTCTTTCTAGTTTCCCGCCTGTTATTCTAAGCTCCACATCTCTTTATGTTTCTCACCCGGGCTCGGACGACCTGCTGTGGAGCCTGTTCGTTCTCCATGAGCGAACCTGTATACGCCTCCTTCTGGAAGATTGGCGCATTGTCGTTTACATCCATCACGTTAATGCGGAGACGTCCTGTTGTCTCCTCCCCTCCTCCATCTCGAGCCAGTATCGTTAGAGTAAAGCGCCTCATGAGCTCATAATCCACCCGGTCTCGCAGAGTCACCCAACCCGTCTCAGCGTCCATTGAGAACCTGGGGATAATAAATGGAAATGAGTCACCATTATTTAATTAATAGTTGCAAGAAACGCTTAGACAAATTAATTAACCAGCAAATGAGAACTTTGATAATGTTGGATCATGCAAAGCCTATGTTCAGAACAGCATACTACCATTCCACTCTTATTCTAGCAGTACGCAGTAAGTATACTTTGCACAATGTAAGTGTTATTTTAGTATTATTTACAGTACAAACTATTACATTATTTACTAATATTTTGAATTATTATTTTTTTATATATTTTCAACTTTCATTTTAACTTTAACTTAAGTTTTGTTATTTGCTTTTTCCATTTTTTGTAAATATTTAAATTTAGCTTAGATTTACTTTTATAAGTTTTAGTTTTAGTAATTTTAGGACTTCAAATTGAGTTTTTTTTTTAAAGTAATATTTGTTTTATTTCATTTCAGTTTTATTTCAATTGAAAATGATTCAATTAAATTATTAATTTAATTCACCATTATTAAAAATGGTTTTAATAGTTTTAGTTAACAATAAAGACACTGCAACGTATATAAATATTCTGTAAACCAATAATTACGTCTTATTATATATCAGGAGTATAATGTGCAAAAATATGCAGTATATTGTATACTCTCCCACAATGCAGTATGCTTGATTTCACCTTCCATTTCCATAAACAAATGAATCAATGTAACTGTAAATAAATGTATTTTCAAATGTTTTCTTGATTTAAAAAAAAAAAAAAAATGGACGGGACTCCCACAATACATTTACACGATCGATAAACCAATCAATCAATCAACCAATCAATCAACTTATAAAAAGAGTATTAAAAATACATTAAAAAATGCAAAATAATGCACTTTTATTATTGAAATTAGCTGATAACTATGTTGCTTGTCGAATTAAGTGTATGATATAGTGCTGTATGTGACGATGTAGCATAAGCCTACTTTGGTTTGAAATGTTTATTGTTGCATAAAAATATAATAGTACGACAGTATATACTGTTTAGTATGCAGAAAACAGCATGCTAGCATTCCATTCCAAACACAGCCATGGAAGAAATCAGTCTATATGAAAAGGAGAGAAAGGCATGCAAATCTACAGAGAAGTGGATTAAATTAATCAGAGGAAATTAATGAATTAAACAGGATGCTGTATCAGTGTTAAAGGTCACAGTATGTTAATGAATGATAATCTCACTGGTCTGGCTCATCGCTGAAGTAATACCGAACCACCCCAAACGTGCCAATGTCATTATCCGTGGCCTGCAGAGAGACACACAAACAGAGAGCAATGAACATCAATAATACACATACTCTTGGTCGTTTTGTATGTGAATGTGTGTGTTAGTGTTGAGTGTGTTTTAATATTAAGATGATGGTGTCAGCATCCCCTGTCCTACCCTACAAAGTACTCTGTTCTGCACGATTAACGCTGACAACCACCCACACACACACACACACACACTCTTCAGGAAGCACCATAAGGGTAAGAACTCTCCTCACACCAGATGGGCTGGCATGAACCGGCCGCCCTGTCCTCTACTCTAAAACAACACAAGCTTTTGCTTCACCTTCCATTCTTCAATGGTCAGAACCACCTATATAAAAGAGCAAAGCGTTAAAGTAAAAGGAAGAAAAGATGAGTGACAACACACAGTAAGTGGTCTCGCTGACATGTTGACCCACACCTCTACACTTTTTACTTTATTTATTTTATGTGTTTTTTTTTTTTTTTTGCTGCTGCTGCTCTTTAAAAACCTACTAAGCCGCCTTGCTGTCTACTCGATTTGGAACGCTCTACATAGACAGCAACTATACATGCTATACAATTAGTGCTCCTCACATGAAGTGCATTGACAGGAGACTTGATTACCGTAAGGTTTAATTTTAACAAGTTGCTAAACCGTAATGAGCATAAAAATACATAACACACAAATATTGGGTAAAATAGTAAATTTTTTATTATAATTTTTTAGCATGGAAAGAAATCCAAGTTTAATTATACTACTGTTCAAAAGTTTGTAGTCAGTAACATTTGTTTTTTTTTTTTGAAAGAATGTTAGTTATGTTAACCAAGGTTGCGTTTATTTGACCAAAAATACAATAAAACAATGATATTATTAGAATTTAAAATAGCTATTTTCTATTTGAATATATTTTAAATGTAATTTAATCCTGTGAAGTCAAAGCTGAATTTTCAGGATCATTACTCCAGAATTCAGTGTCACATGATCCTTCAGAAATTACTCTAACATGCTGATTTGGTGCGCAGAAAATATTTCTTATCATCACTGTTGAAAACAGCTGCTTAAAATGTTTGTGGAAACCAAGACTTCCAGAAGTTTTTTTGTTGAATTATAAATGTCTTTACTGTCATTTTTGATCAATTTAATTTGTCCATGCTGTACTAAATAAACAAAAATACAAACAATAAAAGCACTAACAAAATTACAAACTTTTAAGTGGTACATAATCAAAGCATGTTACTTTTTTTCTCCTGAAAATGGGACAAAGTGTTTCCAGAAACCACAGTGACAGATGCTGAATTTGGCATCTAGTCAGCATCACAAAAACTGCCCAAAATGACAATGCATTTGATAAAAAAATACAGCACAGGGGATATTTACAGATATCCCAGTAAAGTAGATAAAGTAGAGTACCGACCGCATAAAATGTGTTAGTGTGCATGTAGAAATAAAGTTCTTCACTGCTGAAGGGAAACAGATTCAAACCTGGCTTGTATCTTTATGCAAATTAATACAAAAGGGTGAAAAAACAAGTTACCACAGAAACAGCAGCACATCTGCGTATGTGTGTGAAGGAAAAATAGAATATGACAAGAGACACTTTTCAAATACACACACACACACAAACCACAAATGCCAAGTGTAACATCTGTTAGATCCTGATATAAAAAGAACTTGTTTCTTTTTCGGAAATGATAATTCATCAAAGCAGATGTGCAGGTGTCTGTCAGCAGCACATTTGTCACTGGGGCTTGATTTGGTGGGCTGAATCTGATCTGTAGATTTTTCCGCAGCGATTTGCTGTAATTATACAAATAAACAGTTGAATTCTCAATAGCCTCATGTAGCCAGACTTTGCCAAGTCAACGTCTGGTCTAATTTGCAGCTTAATCCTGCCAAGAATGGGCCACTTAGATGGGCAGAGACCATCTGATGACATTTGACCAACCATGGTTTATTTCCTTACATGACCTTTAAGGGCAGAAATCAATGAGGCCATAATAACTGAGACAGGTTATACAGACATCATTAGGTAAATTAGTGGAAAATAAGTGTACTATCTAGCCAACCAAATAGAAAAATATTACAGATTATTTCATGGATATGATAAAAACCATGTAAAACATAAAAGCGTTTATGAGAATATCTTGTTTACTTGCTAGCAAAGGCCCTGATATACTCCCGGCAAAATTTAGATGAACATGTAAATATGTGCTGCATGCTTTCCCCCAATAACAAAATAAACACACAACAAAAATACCAACGGTGAGAAAACAGTAGTTTAGAAAGCATCTGTTCATTCAGCAATGTGGATGTTTGCACAAGGTCGGAAATTCTGCACTCCAGTAAAGTCACGTCACATTTGTTTATATAGAACTTTATACAACAGATTGTTTAAAAACAAACAGCTTTACGGTATTAAACATGAAAACAAAACAGTGTCAGTGTCTCTTTCAACTAGAATTTCAACTACATTTTCTACTATAAACTGCTCTCCAGTGTGTTAATGTTTTTACTCGCATCTGACCTTGACGGACTCAACCGAAGAAATGAACAGAAGATTTTCACACCAAAGAAGGCGGAGCCCCAGAGCCACACCTACCTATTGTGTAATCGCCACAGACCAATGGTAGTTCGAAGGTGTTTACCAACCAGAGCAAACTTTTCTGGAAAGTTTGCTTTGGCAAGCTGTTTCGAACTCCCCAAACGAACACCAAACAAAATTGTTTTGGACTGATTTTGTTCGAAATGATGTCAAAGCAGTTCATTCTTTGATTTAGCTTGAAGTATGTCGGGGTCTTACGAGTCTCAAACTGAAATTTTCAATAGCTTTATTTTATATGAGCCTCACAAACTTGTTCATTGTAGCAGCTTGGTACGTTAAAACAATCCCCCGACTCTTGATTTTACCTTCCATTTCCAGTATCATAAATAAATGATTTTATTTAATACATTTATAAATGTACATGTATTTCAAATTGTCAGAAATTGTACATTGACTTAATTCCAGTCATTTCAGTTTGCAATTCTATCTGCATTTCAATAATAATCTGACATAACTGCATTTTAATCCAGGGCTCTGCATAAAAATGTATAGTCTTAAGTCTGGTCTTCAGCTTTTAAAGTATTTTATGCTATATTCATGGGTTATTCTTGCAGGAGTCTGCCTACAGAGCCTATATTTGGTGTTTGTCGCATTTCACAAAATCCCTTTTGATGTGTGTGAATCCCAGAGCTCATGCCTGTACAGTGTGATGGACTCTGTTCCTGATTAAATTATTTTTGGCTGATTCTCATTGAAATGGAATGTCAAATTTGATGTTCTTTAACAGCTATGCTTACATTTTTTTATGCTTTCTTGGTGCTGATGCTGATGTCAAGGTAAGTTTATGATGTAAGAGCTCGTTGTTTAATTTCTCTCTCTCGTGAGCTTTCTCTGATGGATCACGGCTGGGCGCTGGTAATGGGGTTTCAGTTGACTGGCGCTGCTGCTGGTGTACAGGGTCATGGAGTTTTTGTGAGTGTGTGCTGCTGTCAGTGCCACTATTAGAATCCATGATTCAAATGTGCCCTGATGATGACCTCACCCTCTGTGTGTGTTTTTATGTGTGTGTGTGTGTGTGTGTGTGGATTATGACCACTGCTCACTTGTGCCACGCTACAATTTATGCAGCCAACTGGTCAAAACCATTTGTTAAAAAATAAAAAATAAAAACTGTGACATGGACTGCAAAGTTCACTTCTCTCATCTTAATAACCAAATAAATAGACAATAAGCTCACTGTAAACCTGTGAATAGATTCAGCCAATCACTGTGAGAGAAGAAAGAACAATCTAACCAACAAAACAAAATTAATAGAAAGAACAAACAATGAAAACAAACAATAAACAATGAAAAATTAACAAATAAACTAAAGAAGAAAGAAAAGACTAAGAACAAACAGACAAATGAAACAAGGTTAAAAAACATAAAAGAACAAAAAGAATAAAAGGAACAAAGAGGGAAGAAAAACACAAATAAATAATAAAAAAATGGTCAGAAGAACAAACAAATTAATTACTGAATCTTTCTTTCGTTTTCTCTATAGCCTTCCATTATGCACTTTTCCTCAAACAAAAGAAAAAAACCCAAAATAAACTAGAGAAAGAGAACACAAACAAAAAAAAAACAAGATAATGAACAAACAAATAAACTAAATAATTATTTCTAAAAGAAAATAACAAAATGAATACAATGAAAAACAGGGAAAGATAAAACAGACAAATTAACAAACAAAAACAAAAACTAAAAAAGAATGAACAAACAAATCTTCAATCAAAAAAAACTAACTAATAAAAAGAAAAAAGGCAAAAGAAAAGAACAAATAAACTAATAAAATTACGAAGTTCAGGATAAATGAATAAAATAAACATAAATGTAATAATAGTATGAAATAAACAACTGAACAAACCAGCATACAAAAAGAAAGAAAGAAAAAACAATAAAGAATCTATTTTTCTCTCTCTATTGTCCTCTCTATTGCTCCTTCATGCCCTCTTGCACAAACAAAATCCTCCCCTTTCTTCAGTCTCTGCCCTCACAATTCTCTCTGTTTATCTCTCTCTGTGTGTGTGTGTGATTGACAGGCCCATAAGTGCAGTGATGACAGTGCCGGGCTCCAGGTGTTAGTGTGACAACAGTCGCTACGATGACAGGAGACTTAATGCAGGTCAGGTGAGATAGACAGGGATCAGAGCGGAGAGAGGACAGAAGAGGCGATAGCATCTCTCTCCCTCTCTCTCTCTCCTCCATCCCTTCTTCCTGTGCAAAGACACACACACCTGAAACTCCAGACAGCAGCCCAACAGAAACACAAAGACACTAAAACTTCAATGAAAGAGCAGAGTAATGGCCCGAAGACAGGCCTTAATGTGCACCTGATAGTTTTGACCAAACCCTGAAAAGACGATTCTCTCTGACTGACACATGTCAGACAACATCTCAGAGTGAAAGAAAGTGAAAGTGACACCAGGGTGAGGAGAAGCCCTCAAAAGAGATCCAGCTGTGACATATGAGACAAGAGACTTTCAACAGAACGAAAAAGTCTGTTTTCATTCACTATAAGACCACATACACCTAACAACAGTTTGAGCCATGACCGCAACAGAAAATATTTCAATTCAATATAAATATTTCAATTTTGGAAACTGTTTTCAACATTGATAATAATAAGAAATGTTCCTTGAGCAGCAAATCAGCATATTAGAATGATTTCTTATGGATAATGTGACACTGAAGACTGGAGTAATGATGCTGGGAATTCAGCGTTGACATCACAACTTAAAATATACTACAATAGTTCATTTAAATTGCAATAATAATTTCATAATATACTTAATATGATGATTATATTTTAGTTCATGTTAATTTAGTCAATGAGTTAGAAACAATCAGCAGAAATTATTGAGCAGAAACACTGAGCGGAAATTAGTTAACTTTGCTTAAGCCATATAGTTCTGTCTTTGCAAAAAACACATTAGGTGAGCTTAATGACAAGTTTTGAGAGACATCATTAACTACTTAATTCATTTGAAGGAACACTTTTCGTCTAATGTTTTGAGTAAATTCAACTTATTAGGACACTCAGAAGAGAATGTGTGCGAGAGAGTATTAGTTTCGGTGGTCAAAGTGAATCTGTGACTAAGCTGTTTGTGATACATTAATCCAATGGAGCAATCTGCCAAAACACACACTCACAGAGGCCTACACTCCTCTGAGACCCTGAGGGCCTCACTAATCCACCGAGATTAGCTGTGAAATGTCTCCAAAAGTTACAATCGGACTAAACATTCTTATGGGCACATCCAAAAGAAAAGGTGATTCATAATGAATAAAAAGCTGCTTTAATTCATATAATGCTGGTCATATAATTAGAATATCATCAAAAAGTTGATTTATTTCACTAATTCCATTCAAAAAGTGAAACTTGTATATTATATTCATTCATTATATATATATATAAAATAAAGTCTTTGTTATGCCCTCATTTGATAAAGCTAGGGAAACTACATAAATACATCACAAGTGTATCAAAATATACAAAACATAAAGGGCAATTAAAACCTTTTGTCTTAGACTTCCTTGTCAGAAATACTCTTTATCTACAAATCACAGTAATATAACGTCAATTGCAGGCGCATTTAAACCAATCAAAACTTGCAAAATCACATAAATCCTAATTATCTATGACAATACAACCAGTTCAATACATGACCAATTCACTGTTTTGTACAGTAGTGACCAAAAGTGATGGCACCTTCACCCTTTATTCAAATATTAAATAACTTAAATGCAAAAACAAGAGAGAACCAACAAAATATTAATAACTGATTATGTTGTAGTCAGTGTATGCTTTTTCCTGTGAGCTTTTTGTTTTTCTATGCATTTAAATATATATATATATTTATATATATATATATATATAATTGTCATTTTTTTTTAATGATTACAATTTTTTTTTTTCATGCAAAAAATCAGCACACAACAGGAAAGACAAGTGCTGCCTCAGGGCGATGTCTGAGTCTTATCAACTGTTTACTGAATAAACCTATTACAGCAATTAACCAAACACACGCACACACACACGATGAACGACTTAACAAACTGGAGGACCGTGATAAGAAAATGAGTAAAAGAGTGATTCAAAGAGAGAGGAAGAAAGGGAGGAGAAAGAAGAGATGTCTCTGCCGTGGACAGAGAGAGATAGATCAGCTTTCTGTTCACATTTGGTCATAACAACAACAAAAAAGAGGGATTAAAATGAGTGTGACACGAACAACACAGCCAAACTATACCAGAATAGACAGAGGGAGAGAGAGAGATTTGGCAACATGAATATGAGGTTTGTATTTAGCCAGCAGCTATAATTTATAGACAGACCATCATCAGAGACTGTCCTCCTCCTTGCTCTTTATAATTAAAGGGGAAGAAAAATTAAGACTGTAAGCAAAGAATGATGAGAGAAAAATTGAGAACAGAAACCCAGATAAAGAAATATGACCACTTACAGTATCTCACAAAAAATAGTACACCTCTCATATTTCAGCAACAATTTTAGTATATCTTCTTAAGGGACACTACTAAAGAAATTAAACTTGGATATATTTTAGAGTAGTCACTGTGCTGCTGGTATAGCAGTATAGATCTACTGTCATCTCAAAATAACTTAAAATACAGCTCCTATTGTCAAAATAGCTGACAACAAAAGTGAGTGGAAACAGCACATGAATGTTTGTCGATTAAGCCACATGTCCTATTCATTATGTTCATGATTTTGTCTGCTTGACAGGACCATACAAATTGTGTATCTTGTATTAAAGCAGTTAAAATATATTGCTTTGAGTACAATTCTCTCATACTGACCACTGGATGTGCAACTACTGCAACAAGTCAGTTTGCAAGGCCGTCGTCCCAGAAGGAAGCCTCTTCTGAAGCTGACTCACAAGAAACCCGAAACAGTTTGCTGAAGACAACCTGTCCAAGAGCATGAATTACTGGAACCAAGTCCTGTGGTCTGATGAGACTACAATAAACTTGTTTGGCTCAGATGGAGTCCAGCATGTGGGGCAACGGCCTATGAGGATTACCAACAAAAGTGCATCTTGCCAACAGTCAAACATGGTGGTGGTAGCATCATGGTCTGATGCTGCACGAGTGCTGCTGGTACTGGGAAGCTTCGCTTCATTGAGGGAAACATGGATTCCAACATGCACTGTGACATTCTGAAGCAGAACATGATCCCCTCTCTTCAGAAACTGGGCTGAATGGTAGTTTTCCAACATGAAAAAGACCCCAAACAACATGACACCTGCCTTGCTGAGGAAGCTGAAGGTGAAGGTGATGGAGCGGCCAAGTATGTCTCTAACCCTGAACCCTATTGAGCACCTGTGGGGACGTCCTCAAGCAGAAGGTGGAATAGCGCCATGTGTCTAACATCCAGCAGGTCCGTGATGTCATTATGGAGAAGTGGAAGAGGATCCCAGCAACAACCTGTACAGCTCTGGTGAATTCCATGCCCAGGAGGATTAAGGCAGTGCTAGATAACAATGGTGCTCACACAAAATATTGAGACATTGGACACAGTTTTGACATGTTCACTTAGAGTGTACTCACTTTTGTTGCCAGTTATTTACACAATAATGGCTGTATGTTGTTATTTTTACAGGACAGTAAATCTATACTGCTACACAAGCTGCACAGAGACTACTCTAAAGTATATCCAAGTTTCATTTCTATAGTATTGTGACTTGAGAACATAAAATGGCTGCTGAAATGTGAATGGTGTACTCACTTTTGAGGGATACCGTATGTCAAAACTACAGATCCTCTCCTCTGTAATGCAAGTGCTAGATTTTTACTGATTTGTAAACTGTAGAATCTGTATATTCTATCCCCTACCCATCACAGAAAACCTGCAACTCAAGGAGAAATATGTGGGTGAAAAACACAAACATAAACTACGACAACACACTCCAAAACACACACAGATTCAAACCATGAACCAACAAACACAAACACACACACACACACTTAAAGTGACAAAAACCCATTAGTGCTATAATGGCTGAAGGAAAAAAGTGTGTATCAATGCAAGTGAAAATAATAAATAGGACATGGAGAGATGCAAACAAACCACAGCCAAAAGACAGACTGAAAACAAAGAAGCAATTTAACAGATATGAGCTGCCCTCATCTCATGAGACACATACAAACTAAATCACTATAAATATTTATGATAACCACTGCCATCACTGATAAATATTAAACAATGTCTCTGTGTGTGTACGAATGCTTTATCAAACACACAATAGGTTATGTGTATATGGGGTTTTGTGATGCACAACTTTGCGTGTTACACTGCAAAAATTGCCTGTTTGAAAATAAACATATTAGAGAGAGTTATGCTCAAAAAAGTGATAGAAAAAAATCATCCCATGGAATAAGACAAAAGATTATATAATAGAAGAAAAAACTTAAAGCCTGGAATAAATCATACCATGTTCTTTCATTGAACCAGAGGAGAACTGGTAATACTACATTAACAATTTGACTAATTTGAGCTGAATTGAGCTCGATGATGAATGTTTTCTGCAGAGTTGCTTTATAACTATATTACATTTTATATTATTGATGAATTTTCCAACATTGATACTGTTACTGAACTGAACTGAATCAACATTGAACTGAACGAGTGAATAACAACTCTGTTGTCTTCTGTAGAGCTGCTTACAGCTGAATTGAACTCATAACTGATTAACTTTATACAGTTATTGAACTGAACTGAATTGAGCTGAAAACCGGAGACCATTGTCTTCTGTAGAGCTGCGTTAAAGCGGAATTTGTCTCATATTTGATGATGTTTGCCTAACTGGTTATTTACCTGTTTATCACTGCTTTTAAACCATCTGTACAGTATAAAGCCTCAGTATAAAAAAGATATTTAAACAAAAATGGCCACAAAAACGACACTAAAATCACACTTCATGTATGAATGCTGAATATGAGTGATACACATTATGTAAAAATATTTCTCTCAGTATAAGATTTATGACTCGGTGATAAAAATTATATATTTGATGTGTACTAAAAATAAAACACATGAATCTACACAATAAAAGTGTACTTTAAATTATAAAGTGGACAGAACAAATGACTCCAAAAAAGCGACAAAATCAACATATTAGAAGGATCATGTGACCAGTGGCGGAGCCAGGATATTTTCATAATGGTGGCCAGGCAGCGGCCATCAAACAGTCTGGCACATACAAACTGAGTTTGATTATAAAGCACATAACTGTTTTAGTACCTACAACACAACTGAAAACAATTCACAAGTTCACACTTACAAATAATCAGACAGAGTGAGGGACTAAGCGTATTTGGTGCGTTGTCCAAGGGGAGGGCTCCGAGCTCGGAATTTGGCCTGAACCCATAGCACTCTCCATATCCTTGGCTGGGATAGGAATTAGCCAAGATTGATGAGTCAGGATATTGGAGGGATTAAGAAAACTGTCGAGTAACACAGGCTATGTATAGACCTCCTATCATGCTAACTGGGTACATCATTATAACGTGTTCCTCCTGAACTTTGTTAACAAAACATCAATTGAACTTATTTGTAATTAAGGTAGGGGTGGAATAGATCAAGTAATGCTGAGTGAATCTGACCATTTTTTCCTTAATCATAGACTGGAAAAAACAAAAACTTGAAACCAAAAAATTAAACACTGAATGTTTAACATTAAATTAGATGCCAAAAAAGGTGGAATAAAGATAAAGCTGGCAGCACAGAATGTGAAATGTGTCATTTTTTTTACACAATTAAATGCAGTCTAGTTACATTTATATTCTGCTAAATAACGTAAAATGGCGCCTGTTTTCTAAAACAAATAAACAGGACTCGCATTTAATTGTGCATAAAATTACAGATAAATATTACATTTAATTTGTGCCATATATTATGAGCTCACATAGCAGTATTTACATTTGAGGGCGATGTTCATAAATGTAACGCATATAACTGTTACTGAACTACTGAGTCTCACTCGGCACCTGTGTTTTTTCACACTCTAGTTTGATTTCCATCCGGCACTGAGGCAAAGTCTGTGTGTGCACTTGAAAAGTCAAAACTCGTAAAATGACGGTTCTACATCTAAAGGGAGGGACACACCAACTTGAAGATAACTGTCTATTTAAGCAGATATATATTTGTCTATATTCGTCATTCCAAAAGGGAAAGCGAAACTAAGACTGCATGTATACAAACCATAAACAAAGCAGCGCTTGCTTATCATTTTGAATATCAATCATACTGATCACGTTCTTTATTCCACTCCACTCATGTTATTATGAAAATATTCATGCATTTGAGTGCTCAGGTAAAATGACTTAAATTAGAACAGCCTTCTGTCTCTGCTGTCACGACTTATTTGCTTGCTTTAATAACTTTTGCTTATATTCTCGTGAACTGACTCGTTTGCTATACTGAAGAGCCAATCAGGTTCTCTCTCTCACCTACGGCCCGACGGCGATTCAACATATCGAATCGGCCAAAAAAAAGCCGACGAGTACCAACTTCAGCTGATGGTGCGGAACACGCTGAGAAAACTTAGTCGGCCGACACACAAATAATGTCTGCTTGGTGTGTTCCAGGTTTAAATAAACTCATTTCTGGTTACAGGCCCCTATCTTTTGAATGGTAGATTACATAACAAATGAACAAATCTCACAGATGTAGCTCTAGATTACATGACAGGATATGGACACCCCTCCTGCACTAGATCCCTCAAAGAAACAAGCCATGTTTAATACAACTCCACCAACAGCAGACCGCCCGCAAACGGAACCGTCACATACATGTCAGATACAGTAGTTTACGGTACACAGACCCACTCACACAGCTGTGATGTGAAACCATGATTCTGTAGAGCTACATACAATGTTTCTGCTGAAACTACACTAGCCTTATACTGTAGATACTGCAAAGTGAGGTTCTGTTAAATAAACTAGTGAGCTTACATGCTGCCTACACAGGTAGATGCCTAAAGCAGCATCATGTGCTAAATCAAGTGACCAATTTGAAAACCATACACGTAGAATACACATTCTCAAAACTTTAATGATGGGCTTCTAGAGATACATAAGTCAAAAACAGCTGGGGAAGCACCACCAGGTAAACACCTGCTTACTCACTAATTGACGTTACTTGCGTCACAGTGAATGTGTTGGATCCCACCTGCTTTAACAGCTCTTGCAATAATAGCACACTGTGAAAGGCGATGCTATTGAGCCGTGAGTCTGCTGCTGATTTTACGGGCCTGTGCTGCAGGATTGCAGCACTAAACTCACTTAAATGAAACAATAGAGCTTTTATGACGATGTTAAAAAGACAGACAGCATAGATTCACAATTCAGATAATATGAACAGGTAATATGTGATCGTTAGGGGTTAATGAGGCTATATTTATGGGTGATATAGTCTGGAATAGTGTTAAAGTGGCCATGTCATTGAAAAATTTAAGAAAAAAGGTTATTCTTGCTCTTTTGAAATAAAACACAAGTAGTACCTAAGGCTCGGCATATCTTTTAGAAGAAACCCAACTTTAGGAAAAAGTGAACCTGACAGCAAACCTGTATTTGTAACTTATTCAAGTTGTGAAAAGTTTAGCATAACAGTAGTTATTTACATATGATGTTTTAATTAAGGTACAGGTAATTCTAAAGGTTGGTGAGAGGTTGGAAAATGATCATAAAAAAACTAAATTATGTTTTTTGCACAAAAAATCTAAGAAATTAAATGTTAAACGGGTGAAGGATATGTCCTGGTAAAACAGTGTAAGGGGCCGTTCACATATCGCATCTTTTGCACGCGCATATTCGTTATTTCCAATGTAGTCGCGTGGCTGCGCGCTCAAAATGGAAGCGACACGGTCGCGACATGCATGCGGTGCGGCGTGCTCATTTTTTCCAGGCGCACATGTACCGCAGCGAGATGAAAACATCTCAACTTTTCGGTGATGGAAATCCATTGAAACTTCTGCATAGTCTTGGAGAAAGCTGTTCATGGTTGCATAGCAATAGCTCCCGAACGCTTGCAAAAGAAGGAAGCGACGCGGCCCCGCTTTCCACGCGTTTTTAGGCGCGATATGTTAATGGCCCCTAATTCTACTTTACTAGAAGCACCAAAAAATGCAAATGTAATTATTATATATAAAGTACACTATTAAATCCAATGTTATAGCATTTGGGCCATTTGGTTTTCAATTTAAATTCTGTTTGATGGCATTAATGGCACAGAGATGAGTGATTTGTGGAGTGATACGGCCTTTGGGTTTGTGAGCTCTTCTTTTAAGGGAGAAAGTGTCTCCAGCGGTCTTACAAACACACTCATAACCACCAATCCAGCTACTCAGAGTCTAAGCTCTTTGGGCTGGGTTCCCGGGCACAGATTAAGTTGAAAGACAGACTAAAAACAGCATTTAAAGAACAATCAGCTCTGACAGAGTGATCTGCTCCAGCACTTGGCTTAATGTGTCTGAAAGTGTTTTACTAAGAAATACTAAAGAGAATTTTTGAAATAAAAATATGAGTTGAATGACATGAATACAGCAATATGGGACTGAATATGGCAATATTAATGTATGTATTTGGTCTTGTGCACCAGATCTACTATGCTGATGATGCACAGCATTTATGGACTTGCTACTGCTAATAGATTCACAGATTTTTTTTCCTCATTAATGTACACAAAGCACCCCATATTGACAGATTTATTAAAAAAGAAAAACTGAAATATCACATGGTCATAAAGTACTCAGACCCTTTGCTGTGACACTCATATATTTAACTCAGGTGCTGTCCATTTCTTCTGATCATCCTTGAGATGGTTCTACACCTTCATTTGAGTCCAGCTGTGTTTGATTATACTGATTGGACTTGATTAGGAAAGCCACACACCTGTCTATATAAGACCTTACAGCTCACAGTGCATGTCAGAGCAAATGAGAATCATGAGGTCAAAGGAACTGCCTGAAGGGCTCAGGGACAGAATTATGGCAAGGCACAGATCTCACCAAGGTTACAAAAAAAATTCTGCTGCACTTAAGGTTCCTAAGACCACCGTGGCCTCCATAATCCTTAAATGGAAGATGTTTGGGACGACCAGAACCCTTCCTAGAGCTGGCCGTCTGGGCAAACTGAGCTGTCGTGGGAGAAGAGCCTTGGTGAGAGAGGTAAAGAAGAACCCAAAGATCACTGTAGCTGAGCTCCAGAGATGCAGTCGGGAGATGGGAGAAAGTTGTAGAAAGTCAACCATCACTGCAACCCTCCACCAGGGTTTTTATGGCAGAGTGGCCTGACGGAAGCCTCTCCTCAGTGCAAGACACATGAAAGCCCACATGGAGTTTGCTAAAAAAACACCTGATGGACTCCAAGGTGGTGAGAAATAAGATTCTCTGGTCTGATGAGACCAAGATAGAACTTTTTGGCCTTAATTCTAAGCGGTATGTGTGGAGAAAACCAGGCACTGCTCATCACCTGTCCAATACAGTCCCAACAGTGAAGCATTGCGGTGGCAGCATCATGCTGTGGGGGTGTTTTTCAGCTGCAGGGGTGTTTTTCAGCTGCAGGGACAGGACGACTGGTTGCAATTCGAGGGAAAGATAAATGCGGCCAAGTACAGGGATTTCTTGGACGAAAACCTTCTTTGCTGAGTGCAACTTGAAATGAAATGCTAGTTTAAACAATTTGAGAAAAAAGAGCATCCATCATAATGAGCTGACAGCTATCTGACAGGTATGTAAATGTATATTTTGGAACATATGGATGCGTGTGTGTGTGTGTGAGTGTTTTCTTTTTCTAAACTACTCAAGTGAGTTACCAGCAGCACATTAGCAGCAGCCCAGACATCTGTTTAATACAGACAGAGCCTCAGAGACAAAATAAGAGGTACAGACACAACTACATCTGCAATCAATTCCTGAAGGAAATAACAGTGTCTGCAACGACGCAAAGGAAAAGTGTTAAAGATTTAGGTGAAGAAAATGAAAAATATGAGAACAGAAGAATCAACCAACTGTTTAAAGCTCTTTATAGCAGCTGTTTTAAGTCGATAGTCGGTAAGGAAAAGAGAGAATTGAGATACTACAAAAAAATAAAAAATAAAATAATAACAGAGAAAAAGAACAGTAGGTAATCATAAGGCTTCTGCCACATTACTGTTTCTCAGCTACTCCTCTGGGCATAGTGAGGAAAGTTACCACTCTATTGACTTTACAGGCCGTTACATGTCATGAGTGAGCCAGTGACAAAGAGCAGACAGCATTTATCGACATAAAAGACTCACTGCCACACACAAACGTCTCATCAGAGATGGAGAATAAGAGTGATAGAATATATATATATATATATATATATATATATATATATATATATATATATATATATATATATATATATATATATATATATATATATATATATATAAAATGATGTTTTTTGTTCTTATATAAGGAATGTTTCTTGAGCAGCAAATCAGAATATTAAAATTTTCAGGATTTCTGAAGTGATCATGTGACAGCTGAAAGTTCAGCTTTGCAATAACAGCAATAAATTACATTTTTAAATATATTAAAGTAAAAAATGGTTATTTTAAATTTTAATAATATTCAACATATTACTGTTTTTACCATATTTTTGATCAAATAAATACAGCCTTGTTGAGCACCTTAGTGACCTTTCTAAAAGATTTAAAAGAATCTTACTCACCCCAAAATCAGTTAAATTTAGCTTATTGAATCTTATTTAAGGACCATCATGTTTTTGTTTCTTTCTTTCTTTCTTTCGCATTGTGCTATTATTTTTTAAAAATTAAACATAATTCACATTAAATTACAGTAACAAAAAATGTAATTTGATGAGGAAAAATTCTTTATTCAGATTTTGAGTTAAAATGTGAATTGGACACCCACACACATAAAAAAAGACATCCAGTTTATCATGTCATTTTTACTGAAGCCACCTATCATGTTGGTCAAAGTGTCTCGAAACATAATAATTTAAATTTCTAACCTTCTCTGACCCTTTATGAAACTACTGTACCTACCATTAAGCTGTTTGTATGCACATTTTGTCTGACTTGCATTTGATTGGCTAACAGAAGTATAAAAGAGCAAAAACATTTTTTTTAAAGAGGTCATACTCTTTTTTTTAACTATTGAACTCCACTCATAGAGTTATAAAGCATAGCCAAAATGATCAGAGAACAACCAGTCTTTTCTAATGTTGGCACCGAGGTAATAATATGCATTTTTATTACCTCATTAATCTACATTACCTTGCAAATCCATCCTAATCACAGGCTAAATTTCTGACAAGCAGTTATTTGCCACTGAATATGTTACTGTTTGTTTCCAATAAATGCTCCTTTTGTACTGCAGAGGAAGTTCTGTACATAATGAACATATAGAACATAACGCTCTTTGATCTCAAAAGATCAAGGAAAACTTGATTCGTCATGATATGACCCCTTTAATATTAAACAGAAAAGTTTTGTTTAAAAGTTCTAAGTGGCTTTTCTCAACCAACAGCACCATCATTTCTCATTTGTTCTGTACATTTGAGCTTCAGCACAAAGATCTTGGACTGCTCCTCACAATGCAGAAGCTCTGAACTGGAATTAGTTTTTATGATTAGGACAAGCTTGCACAGACACCAGTCCAGCACCTGAATCCAGAGCCTGAACTGCGTATCGATCAGTATTGATCTCCATAGCGTTCATGAGTGAGAGTGACAGAGGGAGAGTGATAATAGGCTGAATTTATGAGCTGCATGTGGTTGTTCACAGTGATTTATACTCCTAGTGTGGGATGACCTTCAGCGCTCTGGAAACTGTCTGTGTGCTGAAATCAAATAAATGACGTGACACTGTGAATGGGAGAGAAATCTTACGGATGTCAGAGTTGTTGATGAGAATCCTAACATCCTAATGTATAATCATGATGTTGCCATGAAAGACACAGAGGGAAACTTTATCACGGCAATATGAAATATGTTTTTTTTGTTTTTTAACAAATTGCATTTTATTTCTCCCCCCAATTATTTTTTTTATTTATTAGTTCAATGGTTAAATCAAATTTTAGTAATGAAAAAGAAAAAGAATATCTAATTAATTCAAATCCTGAAACATATTTTAAAAACAATTAATTACATTTTTAGGGCCTAGGCTATGAAATGAGTTTATATATTATGTGTTTTCGTTTGAATTTTTCTGGATTCTATTTCAATAGTATCATTACATTTTAATAATCAAAAAGCATGTCTAATCAATCGAATTCATAAAACTTTACTTTAATAATTTACTTTTTAAATTAAAACATGGTAGACAATAATTGGGTGATGCTCCTTAAAAAAAGCTATATTCTTCTTATTATTATTTTGAGAAGTACATTCTACTGTACAATAATAATATATTTCTGTCACAATTTCTTAAAAGTTAAACCAAACTTTTGACAGGTTGTTGTGAAGACCTTTGAGTTTCTGTGTGTACATGAAAATACACTAGATTTTCCCCCGTTCAAATGAAATGGTGAAATGCTTGTGAAGTGACTCTCAGAGCAGCTCTGGAGATGAAGTTTTCATGTCCTCAAATAGTGAGATGGCAGAAGCTGAAAATGCATGCTTGAGTATGGGAAATATAAAACCACGACACTCATTCACACAGAGACACACAGAACATCATATTTAAACAGCAGTCTTTTTGTGCCTTAGTCACAGACACTGGTCCATATCTAGTCCACTAGTCTGTACAGCCTACGTTTGATTTCATCCAAAATTTGCTGTTATACTGTAAAGTCAATTTTATGACTGTATTCCTCAATTCTGTCCACATATTCCACATCACTGAAGGCATAATTCCCTACATTATTAATATTACAAGCAACATCATGCAGTTCTAATACACCTGGAGTAAGCGATGTGCGTTCACCTTTATTTGCAGTAAAGACGTTCCAGGAGCGGTGCTCTCAAGTAAACTGATGTTATAAAGTGCCTGGCTGAAGATCGGCCTGTTGTCATTCTCGTTGAGGAGGTCGATGAAGACCCGCGCAAACCCCACATGCTCGGACAGAGACTCGTTGGCATACAGCTGGAGAAAAGAGCAGCAATGAAAGCACAGTCACCATCAGCATCAACACATCCCATAAAATAACACCAAAAACTTTAGAGGATGCATTTTAAAGAATCATCCAAGATAGAAAATAAACATATTGCATTTAGTACTGAAAAGTATCAATAAAAAATATTAATAAAATAATAAAAAATGAACTATTTTACATAGTATTTGTGTGTTCTATGCATGCAACAGACGATACTATTGTTGCCATTGTCAAGTGTTTCAAATTAGCCATGACATTACATTTCAGTTAGAATGCTCCCTTAGTAGACAGCTGCCTACATGGCACTAAACAGCAAGGCAACTTGCTAGGCTTTGGAACAGAAGCAAAATTTTAAATCTAAAGTGTCTGTTTTATGTCACTTTTATTAAACTTCTATATTTTTATGATGTTTGATATATTTCACTATGGAAGATTAATAAAAATATTAGCACTAAATAAAAAAATAAATATCGATAATTGCAAGATAATGTTGTAATTTTTATCTCGCAATTCTGACTTTTTTTCTTGCAATTGTAAGTTTATATCGCACAATTATGACTTATTTTCTCAGAAATGTGAGATATAAACTCGCAATTGCGAGTTATAAAGTCCAATACTGAGGAAAATTTTTTTTTCTCAGAATTGTGAATTTAACTCACAATTATGACTTTATAACTCACAACTGCGAATTATAGTCAGAATTGTGTGACAAAGTCGCAATTGTGTTATAAATTCAGAATAGCAAGATACAAACTCACAATTCTGAGAATAAAGCCAGAATTCGCAATTCTGAGAAAAGTCAGAACTGTAAGTTTATATCTCGCAATTCTGACTTTATAACAGGTAATTGCGACTTTATATCACACAATTCTGAGAAAAAAGTCAGAATTGTGAGATAAAATGTCACAATTAACATTTTTATTTTTTACTCAGTGGCAGAAACAAAACATTTTTATTGTCCACGAAAGTAATCCTCTCTTAAAAAGATATTTTTTTCAGTTTCCAAATGTCTTACTAGCTCACTGAAATCATGACTTTCAGATGAATTAGAACAGATGTTTGCACTAAACAAGGCTACAAACTGGTTGAGGTAGTGTCTGTTTGAAGGAATCTCCTGTATGGGTCTACAACAGTTTCTGTGTGTTTTGTGCTGGTGCAGATTACAGTCATTTGTCAGTTCAGCTAGTAAGTCCGTCGCTGTAGGGAACAGCTCCAGTCATTTAAACTAAATCAACTGCAAAAACACAGCTGAACTCCGGCAGCATGACAGCACTGCCAATAATCGATTTGTATTTCGTTTTCCCCATTCTTAATCTTTGTTTATTTCCCTAAAAACACTACCCAAGCATGATCATCGAGTCTCAGTGTATTCTAAATGTTTAAATAAAAAGGGCACAGAGCCACTGCACTTGAGAAAAGACAGAACTTTACTGTTGTTCAAGTAATGTGTAAAGTTATCTGCATTTCCTATTAAATTCTCCAGGTATTAGGATTTTGCCTAATACATATTTTCTTGTATATACTGATGTTAAGTATTTGTGACCATCAAAATGTTAATATATGTGTGCCTGAACCACACTTTGGAGGGTCAATACTTTTTTTTAATTATTAAAAAAAAAAAAAAATACTTTAATTCGGCAGAGATTCATTAAATCAAAAGTGACAGCAATGAAAAATATATTTTTGTAACTTTCTACCCTGAAAAAAAAAAATGATTTGCATAAAAATAAGAAATGTTTCTTGAGCATAAAATCAGTGAATTGGAATGATTTGGAAAGTTTTTTTAGGTTGGCCATCACATGAATTAATAACTTTTTACAATTTATTAAAATAGGCAAGGAAACAGTTATTTCAAATTGTCCTAATATTTCACAATATTAATGTTTTCACTGTCTTTTTATAAAATAAATGAAGCCTTGGTGAGCATTTTTTTAATTACAGCATTATTTAAAAAATCTTACTGACCCGAAACTTTTGAATCACAGCTTTAAATACTAATGAGATCACCCAATGACTGAATAAGTGAGATTTGGGTAGTAAATCTGTATGAATGAATATGTGTTTTCTACACTCACAGAAAAGCTGTAGCTCCTGATGGTTTCGTAGTCCAGCGGGACGGCCACACGCACGCGGAGGTCAGCTCTGCCCTGCACTGAGGTGGGAGAGATGCTGAAGTGCTCAGAGTTGTTTCCTGTTAGGACCACCTGAAACATGCTGTTCACCCCCTGTAGAGACAGACACAGTCATTTTGCACCATTATTATTTGTTTATTTTGCATTTCATCATCCAGAGCTGAGCAGCAAACATTTCTCCTCCTCAGGTGTTTCTCCTATGAAAGAAAAACCTTGTCAGAGTCAAAAATTTCACAAGAGATCTCAACATCATCTCAGACTGTGCTCAAATTTGCAATCAAAAGTCAGCAATCAAAATTAAACATAACTCAAATATTTCTCATCCAAATGTTCAGCGCTGATATCTACGTTCATTTTAAAGTCAGCATGAAAAGGAAGCTGTGATAGTGAGTGAAGTATATCCAAACGAAATGGCTTCTCAAATAAGAAAAAAATGATGATTTTGACCATGTGGAATTGATTGGATTGTTGTGGTTTTCTATTAGTCGATCTCATGTGAGTGACAGGTTGCCCCTCTTTCGTGTGCCTACTTTCATTTCTCCCAATTTGAGACAATGTTGATGCTTAAAGGAACCACTTGTGAGGAAAAAAATGTAAATTTAGCATCCGCTGTACATCACACAAAGTTCCTCTCTCGTAACTCTAACAAATGTGTGAGTGTGTTTTGACAGGGATTTTATCGGATGGACTCAAAATAAAACTTCAAACCTCAGATAATAAAGTAATAAAATGTTCTGCAATAATCATGTCTGTGCCTTGTCACTGTTACAGGTACAGAGAGATCCCGAGCAAATGGAGAGATGACAGGAAGTCCCTCATTAGTGTCATTCTCTCTTCCGCGAGCCTGGTGAGGGGAAGACGGGACATATGGCAGGAAGTAAATTCAATGATGACTCATCACTATCTTAGAAAGTGCAATTTTCATACTGTACACTCTACATCACA
This sequence comes from Zacco platypus, assembly GCA_038088235.1. NCBI lineage: Eukaryota > Metazoa > Chordata > Actinopteri > Cypriniformes > Xenocyprididae > Zacco > Zacco platypus. Next base: position 8,384,314 of record CM076078.1, on the reverse strand, counting down.
CACTCTGATTAAACACAATGCTAATGCGTGAGTGAGACAGCTGGCGGTTACAGTGATGGCGAGATCTGCTGACTGAAAACCACACAGTTGCGTGAGCTGTCACAACAACTTATGAAGAGAATAAATATGTGGAATATAGTTCAGATGGAAAGTGAGGCAAGCATACCCCCCCCCCCCAAAACACACTCACAGACATAAACACACTCAAAAAGCAATAATGTTGAGCATGGTGAGAAGAATCTGTGATTGATTATTGTGTGTGTTTACTTGCTGCTTATCTCTACTAAGTCCACACTTATCTGTCTCTACAATCACTCCATCTCTTCAAGTCTCCTTCTCTCTTTCTTTTTTTTTGCCGTAATCTCTCTCTCACACAAAAAAAGGAGAAGATGGGTTGAGGGTTTTGCTCTTATCTGATCTCACTCGCACACACAGCCACTGACAAACCAGCATGCTAGACGTGCAAACCCTGTATACTAGCGTATTTGCTGGAGCTGGGTGATATTGTGAATGTTTAGCATGTATTCACGGTTATTTTTTCTGGTGATATAAAATTAAGCAACATTATGAATATTTCAATGGTTTTAATGTGCTTTTCATTTGGCCATTAAGATTCCTAAAGAGTGTGTCATTAGAGTAATTTAGCAATTCAGCTTGCAATTTACCAGTACGAGAGGGAATCATTGTCAATTGACCGTTCACAAAGACCCGCCCCCTTTAGTTACTGTTGCTATGTCTGACAAGCCATGCGCTCTCACGCCACACATCATGTTCTCACAACGTGAAAAATACATCGTGGAGCAAAGAGGATGCTGGCAATGTGTCGACAGACATATGCAACAGTTTCATATTTAATATATCATAATTTTTTAAAGAAGTTTAAACAATAAATACTGTATAGTGGCTGTCTAATATGTCTTGACAGCTCTTGAACCACGGATCTCTTCATACTAGTTCATTTATAGCATCAAATAAACATGAATGAACATCAGAAGGAATGTTGTTTGAATGTTGGTCAGAAGGAAAGATGTGAGTACACACAATTTTTGAAGTTCAAGTTCACCAACATTAATCGACTATATTGCCCTGACTGCTTTGTCAGACAAAATGGCGGATTCGGGGTTTTGATTGGACAGAATGCCTGTCAAATAAACTCTTTGCGAAGGGTCAATTGTTTCAACCTGTTTCAATAAATACCTCTGATAATTGATATGGTATTTTTTTCAAGCAGGTTGGGGCCAAGAGCCATGGGAATGGAGTGATGCCAATTTTATGATGTTCACATGATAATTTATCATGTTTATATTATTTTACTTTCATTTTGCTGTTTATGTTTATTATTATTATTAAACTTATGTTGATCTTTTGCTGGGTTCTGCCTCCTTCCCTGAGCCTTGAACATTGTTCCAGTATTGTTATATAAAAATTAAAATGAATGTTATGTTAATGTTATTAAAAATTGTTCTTTCTTGTGTGAAAACTGTGTGAAAAGAGTATCAGAGTTAAAATCTCAAGATATAATAAAGACTAAAAAAAGGGTGAAAAATAGATATATGGGAGACCAGATCTAATTATCACACGTTACACCATATATATAACATTTTCACAAATATTGTCAGTTTGTGGGGTAAGTTGTCACAATAGCTCACAGGCTTCCAGCTAAATTTAAATAATTTTTCATTAATTGAATACAGCTGAAAAATACCAATACAAATATTAGATAATAATAAAGAAAATACCAATACAAAAAAACTACTGAACATATACAAATTCGAAATATTAATCAATTCTATTACAGCATAAAAACAATATTAATAAAACACTATTGTTTATACAACAGTTATCACAAAAATATGATAGCATTGAACTTTAGTTAACTGGTTTAAAATAAATCAGATACTTGTGACAACTTCACCGGTCTCCCCTACTGCTCATTGCTAATATTTGTTCATAGAAATAAAAGCATAATGCCTAATGAAGAACACTGCTAACACATACACACACACACACACACACACACACACACATCCCGCCGCCAGGTTCCATTTTCCAGGCGAAGCCGTTTGTGACTGCAACGTGGTGAATTGATCCAGACAGAGAAAATAGTTTCAGAGTTCAATAAACATTTAACCCGAGGTGTTTCCTTACAGAGGAAAACACAGAACGAACAAGAAAATAATAGAGTGAGATTGAGCGCATGAAATAAAGGACGATAACCACAGACTAGCCCTCGCTAAAGAGACCAGCACTCCAGGTTAATCTGAGATATTCACTTCTTTTATATGTCTCATTTATGAAAATCCCTCCACCATGCCACTCTTCAGGCTGGATGCTGTAATTGAGGAGGCGAACGAAGAGCCGGAGGCCTTGCTGAGGGAATTCTGACCAAATGAACGGCCACTAAACAGAGACAAAAAGAGTTTGTGTCATATACTCTTATATACACACATAATCAAGAGATTCATTGGTTCAGATATTCTTCTCGGAATCATCCTGTTTTATGATCTGCAAATGATTGTAAACACAAAGCTACAAATGCAAATGTGACCCAACAAACACTATTTTTCTTAAGAGTTAAAAGTTTGTTGTTGCACAAACTAACTAGCTAGCTGCCGGCTGATTGTCGTGCGGATTGACACAATCATTAATCCTGACTTTCATTCTGATCTGCATTAACCTTAATGCTAATGAAGAGACACAGACTGCAGTTGCTGACATAACACCTCATTATCTCTGAACGATCATCTGTTTGAAAGCACGCTGCCTGAAATGCTGTAATGGACTATTGGAGTGGTTTTATAGCTTTTAAGGTGATGTGTGTAATTTTTTCCCGTTAAAACGCGCTCCCCTATCTTGGCTTAATATGTATATATAGACAACAACAAGCAAATGATTAATAGGTTGATTCCTGCAACAGAAGTAAACAATACTTCTGTGGCACTTTCAAAAAAATTAAATCAAAGATATCTCATCAGAGATTCATTTCTCATCAAATTTTTCTATGCTATGCTATCCTAACAGCCACCTAGAACACCTTAGCAACTGCCTAAAAATGCCCTACACTATAGCAACAACCTAAAACACCCTTGAAACTGACTTAAAAAAATACCAAAATAGTACTGATTAATGTGCACAGTGGTCACAGCAAATTCAATCCTAAACCTGGACTGACCTGACCACACACAAAAACCCAGCTTTTTGCCCAAAACCGTGTACTATAAAGATCCACCTGTCAGCTTCTACAGGGATGACAACACATAGTAAAGGCAAACCATCCAGCACACATCTCTATCTACAATCAAAACAACTAACTGTCAAGCATTCCAGAAGAGTAGAAACCTCTCGTCACGTTTGTGCTCTTAAAAGCCTCGGAACGCAGGCGACACGGAGGACGATGCTCGAGATCGATGACCGAATTACATCGGCAGTTAAAATAACCCCTTGTTTTTGTTTGGAGCGCTTAGAGAGCCATTGTAGCTGATGGGGGCTATTTAAGGAGCCATCCAATATGCAGGGATGTCAACACTCACTGGCCATAAGCGTAATTGCCCGTCCATTTGCCTGAACCACTACAGAGAAGATAAAAGCTGCCTGTCACACACACATCAGCAGGAAAGTTTGAAGATGAACCATACAGAGAAAGTTTGGAAACACGGTAAGAAATCCTAGGTAAGATACATACGGTAAGACACATACTTACTAAGTATGTGTCGTAGAGATGCCTATAATAATAATAATAAATACTGGGAAAATATATATATAGAGAGTTATAATATATATAGAGAGCTGTGATTAATTGCATCTGACATAACACAAAAGAATGCATACTTTTGCACTGACACAAGTGTGTGCAAAATATAATATATAATATATTTATATCAAATATATTATATATTATATTTTGCACACACTTGTGTCAGTGCAAAAGCATGCATTCTTTTGTTTATATCAAATATATTATATATTATATTTTGCACATACTTGTGTCAGTGCAAAAGTATGCATTCTTCTGTTTATATAAAATATATTATATATTATATTTTAATCATTATTAATTGCACCTAACATAAAAGTTAGTGAGTGGTATTTATTAGGCAGCAAGTGAACATTTTTCCTCAAAGTTGATGTTAGAAGCAGGAAAAATGTGCAAGCTCAAGGATTTGAGCGAGTTTGACAAGGGCCAAATTGTGAAGGCTAGACGACTGGGTCAGAGCATCTCCAAAACTGCAGCTTTTGTGGGGTGTTCCCGGTCTGCAGTTGTCAGTATGTATCACAAGTGGTCCAAGGAAGCAACGGTGGTGAAGCTGCAACATGGTCATGGGTGGCCAAGGCTCATTGATGCCCGTGGGGAGTGAAGGCTGGCCCATGTGGTCCGATCCAACAGACGAGCTACTGTAGCTCAAATTGCTCAAGAAGTTAGTGCTGGTTCTGATAGAAAGGTGTCTGAATACACAGTGCATTGCAGTTTGGTGTGTTTGGGGCTGCATAGCCGCAGAACAGTCAGGGTGCTCATGCTGACCCCTGTCCACCGCCGAAAGTGCCAACAGTGGGCACGTGAGCATCAGAACTGGATCACGGAGCAATGGAAGAAGGTGGCCTGGTCTGATGAATCAGGTTCTCTTTTACATTATGTGGATGGCGGGTGCGTGTCCGTCGCTTACCTGGGGAACACATGGCACCAGGATGCACTATGGGAAGAAGGCAAGCCGACGGAAGCAGTGTGATGCTTTGGGCAATGTTCTGCTGGGAAACCTTGGGTCGTGCCATCCATATGGATGTTACTTTGACACGTACCACCTACCTAAGCATTGATTTTAAAAATTCAATTGACTGACAGTGATATTATCTACCCATTTTAAACTGCTGTCATTAATGCAGCTCGATGCATTGAAGCCCAAAGCTGAACTGTAAAGGAGAGAGAGGGACAACTTAAACTCCAATCCCCAAATAAACACCAGGCTTGAGCCCAAGAATCCTCTTTAAACACATGCACACAGAGGCCGAGGTGGTTACTGAACTCTCAGACCCTCTGGAAGACTGTTGTTCATCTTGCATTAGGATCAGAGTCAAGCATCACTGTGTTGAAGAGCTGCCATCTCTACTCAGTCTTGTGCTGAGAGAGCTGAAAATGCCTTTAATATATAGCTGGTGCTATATTACTTGAGTGAGAGGAAATGCTCACTGCACAAAAGAAAAAAAGGAGCTGTTTTATGCCCTCAAAGACTAAAAGGTGAAGTAAGACAAAAGTAATATAATTTTGATTTGCCGATCAAAAGTGACAGGACAGTAAAATGTTGGAGTTACTGACTCCAGGTAACACACTTGACTTCCTCCTTTCTGTTTAATTACCCAGCCATGTTCAGAGGAGCATACTAATATACTACTCTTATTATTTCTGGAGTATAATATATGTATACTGTGCACAATATGCAAATTTCCTGCATGCATAGAATACCTAGATGACATCTGCCAGAATAAGCAGTATGTAATGGATAAATCAAACTCTGAATTCTGATTTTTATGATTATAAATAAATGCATTACTTATATATAATGCATTACTTCAGCAAGGATATGTTAAATTAAAAGGGACAATAAACTGTTCAAGAGTAAATTACATTTTAAAATATTACTGCTTTTAGTGTATTTTTTATCAAATAAGCACAGCCCTGTTGAGCATAAGAGATTTGTTTCAATATTTCACCTTGTTTTATGCCTTACTATATAAAAAAATAAGAAAAACAGAATGCAGTATACAGAAAGCAATATGTTAGTATGCCACTTTCTCGTCATCTGTCACTCTCTGTTCCAGTGATTTGAAGCAGGAATCAATGTCGAGTTGACTCGTGCTTCTCTCATCTTCTGTTGGTTAGTGTTCATTTTCTGCTGCATCTCACTTACTCAAAAGCAAATTAAATCCATCTAAACAGGGTCCTGGTGTGGCAGATGGCATGTGAGAGACAATGGATTTATGTCAAAGTGTGTTTGTTTGTTTGTTAAAGCAGATTAAAGCAGGTCCACATTTTATAGCAGATCTGAACGCGTTTCATCCAATCAGAATTTAGAGTCAGAACTCTCCAAAACATGGAATGGAACACCTGACATTACAGTAAATATTGTGTGAATAGTAAGTGTCTCCCTCTCTTGCTGTATTATAGAAACTTTCTATCTCAATTCTTGACTTGATATTTAAAAATATCTATTTTTTAAGTGAAACTACCATGGTTAGTGAATAAACAGATAGGATAGGATTCCAAATTCTAAGCTTTTCAGTATAAAAGCTATAAAAATGAATGACCTTAATTCAAAAATGTGTCAAACACAGCAAATGATGCTCATGAAAGCAAGAAACACCCTGCACATTTTATCAGGACCTTGACTAGCGTTCCCCACAGACATTAATATTCACAAGCCGTAACATTTATATAGCTCTCAACTAGATACACAGCCTAGGTAAATATTTATGCCTCATGATTGAGCTTTTACACTTACTTGTTCACAAATCAAACACTTCAAAAAATACATTCCGCAAATTTTTTGTTATGCAACAGATTTCAAGAAGAATACCTTGAATGCCACAACTTGACATTTTAAATTAAAAATGGCATGTTTAGCAAGCATGATAATAAGAAGTAAAGCAGTTTCGTTGTTGTATTATTATTATTCATAATAAAATAAATACTAATAGTAATAAAATAATTATGAACGATTATTGCAAACGACTTCTCTTTCAGAGAATTCTTTCTATCAGTGATTGTTTTCTTCATTCTAATATCAGGACAGTTATATCACTGTGATGTTTTTTACTTCATGTCTGCTAAAAATATCAAAATCATGCTCATCATGAAAAGTAACTATGTATGATATATATCTATATTAAAGGTTATATATTTATTTTTAGATGTAATAATCAACACTCAAATAAATTGTATGCAAACTTGTAAACTGCACACAAGGCATTTTTTGCGTTACTTTCTGAATCTAATTATAACTCCAATTCGTTGTTAAAATATAATCTTTTACACAGTGGCTGTCATTTTAATGTAAACATACATTAAATAATCAAGACATCTCTAACAAGTTAAGTAAAGCAGGGGGGCGGCACGCGTTCAGCAAGCCATGACAGTATGAATATCGTTACATCCCTAAAATATATATATATATATATATATATATATATATACACTAGCATCATGTAATTGACCCTCAAATTATTGTTTCTTCTGAGCTAGTGAAGTACAAAGGTCACATTTATCGTCAGCAAAATTCCTAACCCTATGATAAGCCAGTTGTGAGGGATCAGGGTGAGGAAGTCAGTCATTCCAACCGACCTGGACCTGCTATTCACATACAACATAAACTATAAGTGCTGACTCTGAAATGCCCATCTCTGCTAGCAAAATGTGTGTATGACAGTGTCAAAAACTGCTTACAGATTGAAAAGAATTAGCAGGGAGTTATGCGAGCATGTTGCTGCTGACTTGTGCACTTTACACCCTGAAGAGCAGATTCAGAAGAGTGACTAGTTTGAAGCATGACTGATAGGGGGTGAGCAGGTGAGAAAGGTTGACATCTGACTGATTCGAGCTTGTTTCGGAGCTACTGCCATGAAGGGGAGCAATGAGACCGGTCAGGAATTCTTGACATCAGAAAAGTCTATATAGGAGAAAATGTCATGTTCTTGGACACCACAAAGAAGTTTCTGCGAACAGCTTCTTTTACTCAAAGGAATTTCAGGAAGAAACAAAGTCAGTATACTCACAGGCTATAGACATGCTTGTCCATCTGAATATTTCATATGTGTCAGTAAAATCATGTGAGGGGAAAATATTCTCTTTTAAAAGTTTGTATGTGGGTATGTCTCACCTCATCTTTGTCTTCGACCTGTATGTACAGAGGCAGAGCGAAGCCGACCTGCGCCAGCTCGGTGATAAGGACGCGATACTCGGAGCTGTTAAATCTGGGCGGATTGTCATTTTTATCGATCAGCAGGATGGTGAAGGTGGTCATGACGGTGGCAGACGTGGGTGTGCGGTCATCATTCAACTCTGTTGCCTACACGGGGACAAAAAGGCATTTTTAATCTGATGTCTGCAATCTCAATATATACAACAGGGTCAAAAGGAGACTGCAAGGGAAATCTGGAGAGCTAGAAATAAAGTGAACATTTTAAGATTTTAAACAATTTCAATCCACAATGAGTAAGAACTATTTTCAGATTTTGTGACATTTTGTGCTTTATTTGACATTTATTTTTGAGATTTTGTGACATTGCTCATGTGAAGATGTTCTATTTCCAGTGAAGAACATGATGGTCTTTGGATCCTTCTCAAATCATGCTGGTTAACGTGATCATTTAGGATTCGTTCGTTTTATCTCAAAGTGCTTTCTGGAGAGATTGTTTGTGTAATATAATATATATACAGGTTTCTGTCCGCTTCCAAACAAACTTTCGCCTGAAATATGAACGCAACATGGACCAAAGACATCTAAATGAACCAAAAACAGGACGTGATGTCACAAGATGCAACCCTAAAAAGGACAGAATGCTCAAGAATGCTTGGTTCTTCTCATCATAGGAGCTGCGCTGCCCATTATAGTTCATTAGAGGTGTTGGAACTGCGTCTCCTTGCAACAAATCTTTGTTTGTTTGTGTAATGGAAGGAATTCCTGGTGCTCTTTTGACTCCTTTACACATTTTACAAGCTCTTTGTGAGTTATCAGCTGATAAAAAATAGCATCATATGTACGCACATACAAAAGCGCATTTAGCCTAGCACACAACATTGTTTTTGGATGTTCGGTAAGTTCCGTTGCAAAATACATATATCATAAAAAACAGTGTGAACACTAAGCGAACTAAATATAAATATATAAGAGAACTGAACAACAAGTGTGAATTTAGTTTAAATTAAGGGTGTAATGGTTCTCGGTAAAAAAATCAAACCGTACAGTTCTCGCACTTGCACTGCACTTTTTCTTAAATCTGATGACACATCTATAATATGGTTTTTTAAAGCAGACACAGAGTTCGGCTAATGTATGTTTTTGTCGATGGATACGCATTCTGGCTCAATAAATCAAAAAACCTGGACAAAATAGACACTTTTTGTAAACTTTGTTCAATGAGCTATTTGCTCGAATGTGACCAGTCATCTAAGCTGTCATCACCCAGGTGAGATCTGAACGGCTCACATTGCTATCTGTGTTTAAACTAAACTCATTTAAGTATAATACTCAAAACATTGAGTTCTCTTTCAATTCTTGCGCTTGAACGGACAATTACAAAAAATTATGTCTGAACATGCCTGGTGAGTATCCTAGCAGACATAGTCGGTTCCGTCTTAAGTCAACGTAAACAGTAGAGAAAGACAAGACACGAGTACAGTACAGTTTCAGTGTCTTAAAGTGACAGTCTCCTAATACTCTTGCTGTCTGTTTTTATTGTTAATCAAACAACAAAAGACAAGGAAATCACTCCCTACTGACTCTTGACTGAATAGCTTTTGTAACTTTAATAAGGATTAATTTTTAATTTATAGTCAAATATACAATGTTATTTTACATTTGATTACTTTATTTGATTTTATTTGTATCTTTGCTCTATTGTATTTATTTGTGCTGTTGCTTGTAGTTAGATTATTTTTATTTTCTTTATATTTATTTGACAGTAGTCCTTTTTTTCCCTGAACATAGCACGTACCAAACAGTACCGAAACCGTGACTCTAAAACCGTGATACAAACCAAACTGTGAGTAATTAGAACCATTACACCACTTGTTTAAATCATGACAAAACACAGAAACACATTTTACACAGAAACCAAAAGACTTTTGGATTCAAGCATCATCCAACTTAATCATCAAATCAAATAATCTACTCTTGTTACTCAAAACTTAAAATAACCATGTAGTTTTTGTCTACAACAAAAATATCACTTTATTTAAATAAATACATAATAAAATAAAATATAAAACCCTGCAAGCCAAGCACATCTAATCTAAGCCGAGAAAGAGCCTTGGTGAGAACGAATGACACAAAAAGGAACAATGCAACATAATTAGCCATTCCAGACAGAATCATATTATCAAAAGTCAAAACATTTCATAAACGGACATGCAAGTAGCAGAGGAAGAGATGTTCTGTAGAAACCTCTGGAACGTTCTACCATTAATTAGTTATTTGTTGACTGAGTAAAATCATAATAAAGCCTCAAACTTTTAAAAAATGTTCCCAAAACCATAGCAGACACACAACACCATAATCCATCTCTCTAATGTGAGGAAACATTATAAGTAGCTCTAGAAAAGGAGAGAAGCAAAAGAAAGGAGAGAGAAGAGTGACAGAGAGAGACAGTAAAGATACGAAACGAGAGAGGAACGGATGTGATAATAGAGGGAATCTGGCAGTAAGCAGCATTAACGTTTAGTCTTCAATCTCCTCCATTTGTTCAGCTCTGCCTCTTTATTAAATCAGAGGGGAGGATTCTGGGAGAAATCCCACAGGTCTGCCATAAGTGGGGGCACACGGGGGCCAGACAGACACAGGCAATAAGATTTAGGATGAACACGTCTTATCGACAGGAAACAATTGCTTTCTTCCCTTCCTCTCTTTCTCTCTCCTCCTCTTTTTGAGCGATAGAGTTGGACTCACAGAGAAATCAAAAGGAATAATGGTGTTTTGTGAAGGAGGGATGGAGGGTGAACGGAGGATGAAGGTGTGGTAAGGCTGCAGGTTCAGGTTAAACTCGAATTGTGCCGTTTAACAGCCCCCTGCACATCTCCTCTCTATCCCTCCATATAATAAATGCACTGACCTCCAGCCCAATGTACTCCAGCCTATCCAATCTCTGTGAAGTTGAGAAATTAGTTTTATTACTTTTCACTCCAAATCAATAATGCCACCAATAAGAGGGAGGGGGAGAGAGAGAGAGAGAGAGTAAGATAAAATAGTAAAGAGAAAAAAATGTATATATATAAAGGAGCAGAGGCTCAGGAGAGAGAAATAGATAATGAAAATCTATAACTTATGAATATTTTGGGAGATTTTTCTTGCGCTTGCTTTGTTTTGAGTTTTACTTTTTGTGGCAATCATTGATTTCAATTTAGAGAACTACAGCTGTGCAGTTTATGTCTGCAAATAGAGCAGAAGAATCCAAAACACATTTATGAAACTGTCCGGATGGGATTATATATAATATTACTGGCAGAGAAAGAGGTTGTAATATGTAGAGTCTGTTTTGGTTTCGTTTTAACTGTGTTCTGTTCCTGTTTTTCTTGCCTGAGGTCTAGTCCACATGTACACTGTAATTTTTATAAACTTACTTTCTCCTCCTTTGTTTAAAAAAAAATCTTATCCACATGAAAACGCAAAAACACGCTATGAAGCGCTGTCAGGAGCATGCCAAACCACCAGGTGGCGATATAATCGTAAAACCACATTGGCCAATCAGAAGCCTTAAAAAACTTGCCTCATGTAAAAAAAAGCAGATAGTGGCACACAATCTGACGTTAAAAAAATGAGATAACTGCGTACACTTCGATGTCACAAGCCGGCTACACGACAACACTGCAACAGGAGTTTCTGAAAATCTGCCAGGAGTTTTCAAAAAGGCTTGGTTTCAATAATCTGATACTGTGTTTGCATGTGCCAAACTGCATAAAAAAGCTACGGTTTTGAAAATACCTGTGTTCATGTGGACAAGGCCTGAGTTCCCAGCTATTTTCCCTGGCTGTTAATAAGTTTCCACACACCTGTTTCTGTTCCTTGATTACGTTCCCCATGTATTCAAGACCAGAGTTTCATTATGTTCCTCTGTCCGGTATCATCAATGTTTGGTTGTGAATTATATCTTGTGAGATTCTCCTGCATGTTCCCTTTTTATACTTATCATTAAAGACTGTTTTTGATTCTCTACTTCGTCTTTGTGTGCTTTATTACAGCCAACGTAACAGAGGCATTTAAGAGGCAGTGAACATTTAAACGTAACAGCGACTCATCCTCATGGAACAGAATAGTCCTTGCATTGAAACCTGCTGATTTAGATAGAATTATCACACAAGTTTGGATTGTACAAAACAACGTCATATAAAAAGTGCATTCAAAACAATCACAAAAACAGATTGTATCAGAACTGTAAAATTTTATACTTATTTTATACGTATCCTTTCACAAAGAGCCAGAATGGGCTATAGTGCTGGTGAGACTGGGTCCTGTTTCATAATTCATAATGACATTTTGTCATATTTTTGTCACTGAGGTTGTGCTTTGGAAGTTAAAATAAAGCACTGCCGAATTTAGGGTTTTTGCAAATCTACTGACACCAGCAGCAGTTCAATGGGGTCTTATCAGAGCACAGACGATAATGATGGCTATCATGACGTCCGTGTCAAATCCAGAGAAATAATGACAGAAATCTACCGAGGCTAAAATCTCTCCAATCTTTTGGAAACAAAATCCCACACACAGCATTTTCTGGACATTTACAGCTCAATGTGAATAAAGTGCTAATCTAAAGCAGCTCTTTTTGTGTCTGAAAATTATTCATTATTCAATTATTCATAGCTATTACTATATACTATATATATATATATATATATATATATATATATATATATATACACACACACACACACACATATAAACTGTATATTTATACATGGAGACTGGAATAATGGTTGCTGAAACACACACACACACACGCAAACACACACAAACACATACATACATCAAGTCACATGGTCCTTCAGAAATCATTCTACTATGCTGATTTGGTGCTCAAGAAACATTTCTACTACAGCTGTGTTGCTTAATATTTCCTGTGGAAACCATGATAACTCAAATCCAAACTTTCTCTATATATGGTCTTTATCAGAATTATTTTGAAAGGCCTAAAGTCTGTCTGCTCTTCGTCTCTTTTGTTCTTTTTCTCTCTCTCTCTCCCTCTCTCTCATCTTCATGCCTGAAGAGGAGGCAAAGGTGTGTGTGTGTTTCAGGAGCCTCTGCTAAACTGAGCTTTCAGAGATGGAGAGACTGGAACAAAGAGCTTTCCTGCCTGAGGTCTATAGGGACACACTTTCTTTTTCTCTCTCCCCTCCAGTGTTTGGCCTTAGAACTGCCAGCGGGACACTGAGATAACAATGACATCACACACACACACACACACACACACACACACACACACACAAACTAGTGTCTGTCACATGGTCACTCATTCCAATTGGCTACAACATTAACAGGGCTTAACAGACTAATAAATTTGTGTCATTAAAGAAAAGAGTTCATTCTTTAAAAAAAAAAAAAAAAAAAGTGATCCAAAGAGCATCTGACCATCTGTAAAAAGACATGACATGATAAGCATCACAAAAATACCTATTTTTATTTGGTGATGACCTATAAATGCTAGTTGCATGTATCTATCATGTATCTAAAAGACTAACATGCATAGCAAACCTGGAAAATGCAGTCCAGTTCAGTTAATTCGAAGTGTTTTGCATGTTTGTAATAGCTACAAAATCATATTTAAAAATGTATTTAAAGCTCCAGGGTCAGAGAGACCTCTTCACACACTGACCCTGATACACTCAATGTGGGTAAATGGCTCGATAAATTACAGTCACACTCTGCAAACATTTACAGTAGAATCAATACTGCATTTGGCAGATATCCCAATGAGTTCAGTGCAGGGAATGAGAGACTAACCAGAACTACCATACATGAGAATTTCTGGAAACAGAACAAATCTGCTTATATGTGATTTTATTCCTCATTTAAAATCAGTACTGACCTTGAAACATTAGAGAATAGATTTTAATAATGCATTAGTGGATTTGAATCTCACACAGGGTTGAAAGACTTACAACAAAAGGTTTTAAGAGCTTAAGGAACTTAACTATTCTGATTCCAACTCCACTGAATGATTACAGTTTCTCAACAAATCAATGAACAGTTCTTTTGGTACTACTGATGAAGCACTCAAAGAATTTGTCCAATTTATTAAAAGTACCATTTATTGCAGCAAAAAATATTTTCTAAATGTGTATCTTTTTTTAAAAAAGAAGAGTGCAGACATTCAAGAACTGTTAACGAAACGGAACGTCATAACGAAATGGGACCTGAAATTGAACAAATCCTTTTGTGAAGCTCAAACACTCTTTTTCAATTCCATATGAGCACCTCCACCACTACTTTTGAGTCGCACCTTCACTGTGATGGTGAATCCGGATGAGTACAGCGGGTTTTCCCGGTCCAGCTGTCCGCTCACTGTCAGAGATCCGCTGATGTAGTCGAGAGCAAACATGCTGTTGGTGTTACCTGATGAACAGAATGAAAAAGGAAGGTGAATAATTGTGGCAGTATTTGGGTCAAAAGATGTTTCTGTTTGCACTGAATACTGCCATAATAAACCCAAGAGATGGTTCCCTCATTACACTTTGACTTTTTAGCATTAATTTATTTTAATTACTGGAAGGTCATGATTGTAAAGTGGGTAAATATCGGAGCCCAAACTTAAAGGTTGTAGGTCAAAATCCTTAGAGGTGTCGGTGAAGCGGAGGGTCGGCAAGTTCCCTAATCACCATTCTGCCCTAGAGCGGGGCACTTAACCTCCATTCCAGGGGGAATGTCCGTATTGTCAGCTTTAAGATAAGGATTTTAGATCACTCCTATCCTGTAAATTAGGACTGGATGTTATGACAAATTCATTGGTTTAACTTTATACCAAAAACGGTACAAATCTGCACATCAATAAGAGGGAAGCATTCTAATGTCATTATTATAGATCTATCTATCTGTGAGGCTTATCAACCCTCAACCTTGAAGCCTTTGCTTTTCTAGATAACAGTTAGTTACATTAATTTCTTTCAATTACATTACCCCTTGTAATTTGCATTACAAGTTACCCAATCATTTCATTTGAACAAAAACAGATTAAGTATTCCTCAACACGAGGAATGCAAACCTGGAATAATTATATATGTTAAATAATACAAATTTATTTAATGTATTAACCAATGTCAATGCTGACCTTCGATAATCCAATTCAACCTATAAATAAAAATAAAAATTAAAATGAAAATAATTTTTTTTATTGCTGAAGTAAGAGTGTTGAACTTTCTTTTCCTGCATCCTATTCTTCTGCAAATCTAATTGGCAGCACAGCTGAAAGGTTTGTTTTAGCTGCGCTCTCGACTGTACAGGAGTGAATTTTCTTTTCCCTCACTCTGTGGCATTTCACATTTGGTATAAAAGGGCCTTTAAACTTTTTTGTTATTGTTATTAAAAAAAAAAAAACAAGCAAGCTAAGTGCTAAGCTAAGTGAAAAAAAAATATGCAAAAGTAATGCAACTCATTACTTTCCATAAAGAGTAATTAAGTAACGCAATTAAACACTTTTTTATGAAGTAATGCAATATTGTAATGCATTACTTTTAAAAGTAACTTTTCCCAACACTAATTGTCATCCTTATATCCAACCTATTAAAATAAGCCATGAATCGATTCTGTTGATCGAACTTTTCCTTCAAATTACAGCGTGCTGTACAGTACATCCAAGTGAAACAGATTATGGTAACAGGGACTTGGTTCTATCCATCGGATGTTGACTAGATTTTGAGATTAAACTCAAAATGGGGCGGGGTTTAAGTGGACTAAATGATTGGAGAGAAGAGAGAGATAGAAGTCTGTCGTTTTCATCGGAAGACTGAATTACGACATTGTCATTAAACATTACGATGTCATTTTTTTTTTTTAAATGAATGTATACATGGATAGATAGTTCACAATACAAGCTATAACATGCATTTACAAAACAAATAGGGTGAATTTCATGCCAACTATAATAAACTATCACAGAGCATTTTAATGACTGTATGTGTATAATATATAAGATATCGCTCATACCACCCACAACTGCTGGATTTTGGAAGACATGTTTTCTACAAGCTTCTTACACATGGATAAACTCAACCTCTGAAACAAGGTCATAAAGACCACACTTTAGCACTAAGGTCAACAAAATACTTGTTTAAACACTAGACATGGACAAAGAGTAAAGGTGATGATACACAGGGATACTTTTTGAGCATTGATGCTTGGGCACTTTCCCATCGACAATGGGAAATGAATTTCAATCTAAAGTATCCCATTCTCAATGGGAAAGTGCTCAACCATCATCGCCTGCGAGACTGCCTGACAACATTGCTCAAAAAGTTGCCCTGTGTATCACCACCTTAAGAAATAGAAATAAATCTTTCCTCTTCTGTACTGTCTATCAGAGAGCAGGCGTGAGGTTTGGGACTGGACCTCTCCCTGGTCTGGAAGAAAGAAAATAATATCTTCAGACTGGAAAAGGCGGCCCTGTTAATTAATCCGTTACTCCTGAGATATCATGCTGGTTTTGGGTAATTAGTTCAGTGCTCGGCAGAAGTGGCCCAAACTTTAGGGCTGCAAAAGAGCACTACACTGGCTCGCCATCCAATCCATCATGCTTTTTTAATTCATTCTCCACTCAAACGAGTTTATACTCCCTCGATAAACCGTCATCTCATTAACACCTAACTTTCCTTAATTATATGATATTTGAGTAATTATTTTCATTATATTTTCATGTCTTTTCTCTCTCTGTCCCTCTCCCACAGCTGCTGTGTTTATTCACTGCACACTAATAAAGTCCAGCAGTTGCAGATGGCACACAGAGTGACACACAATCTGTCTTCTCTTCTAACAGACTTCTTCATGATAGATGATCTCACCTCCGCACAGCTCTCATCACATACAATCATGTACTACTAAAGATCGTCGGCCCCCATCGCTCTGTTCTCTACCTCCTCACTCATACATTCCACCACCTCTCTGTTCCCATGTAAATCCAACCAACTTTGTTTCTCCACCTGCCAACCAATTACTCCATGCCTCCACCTTCCCACTGGTCCATCAGGGTTATTGGCCATTTTGAACTGGTTTAAAAACACCTTTTAATTTCCAGTACAATTCCTATGCATTTGAAATCAATTTTAGTTGAAGTACAAAATGGGATGCAGAACTGCAACCTGAATTCAATTTTAAACTTTTACATTCCTCCACCTCGTCACTATGCGCCTTTACCTCCTCCTTCCCAGGTTCTCAAACTTTTGTTCTTCATTCAGCCCATCTCATTTCAGGTGTTCACTATTGTTATGCTAAACTGGACATAGCCACATCACTTCTGTATTGGCACTGGATTGAAACGGAGCTTGTTGAGCATGCATGAGCGATTCAGAGCTGCCCTGCAGAGATAGTTGTGATTTATACATTCAAATAGCAATCTGAACCATCTGCGTAATGGAAATCAAACAATGGGACTACCCAGATTGATTGAGAGGGCTTGAACCGAGTGTATGCAAGCGAGTCTGCTAGCGTGAATATATTGGCTCCTCTGGGCATCGGCGGCCAATTAGAATACACACTTTAATTCACTTTCCCAATTGCCCAGTGTGAAATCAAACGTGCAGCTGAGAGCCACGCTGACCTGATGGATTCATTAAAATTAGCATGCTTGGCTGTTCATTGAAGTAAGACCGTTGAAGAGTAGGCTGATTTGAAATGATAATAATCCTTATCTGGCAATGCAAATATATATTTTTTTAAGGTGAGGAGCAGACACGGATTCATTTCTGAGGCATTGTGACTCGTGAGGAAGCAGTAATTATAAACTTAGCATTGAGGAAAGAATTTATTGATTCTCATCACACAGAACCGGTGTCTAAAAGTGACATGGCCACCCCCAAAATGTATTTTTTAGTCATCCTAATATTATTCCAAACTTCATGTAAAATAAATAAATAAACAGATTCACATTTTTATTCATAAAAATATAATATAAATGTTAATTTTGGTCTTGTCCTCGCACACAGCTCTGAAGACTTTATATATAGTCACACGAATCACTTTCACAATGTTTTAATGGTGTTTTTTGTTCTGTTTGGAGCTTGACAGACATAATCCCGAACAGTTTTCACGGAAAATACTGAAGTGAAGGTGAGTAAATAATGACAGAATTTTCATCATTGGATAAACTATTCCTTCAACTAGAGGCAACAAAATGCAGCTTAATAATTTAGTAACAGTCAGCAGACAAGAGCTGTGATTTAGAGGCGCTTACATTAACGTGAGATAAGCAGACTCTACAGAAGACCAGAACGATGCTGCTTTCTGCCTGACAGAACAAAAACTCTCCCCTGCAGAGATTGACATCTCATCAACACACAATGTGACAACACAGAGAATTCACTCTGTTAGAGAAATCAAGCTCAGCTGAAGTTGATGGAGAGAATAAAGAGGCGAGTGTGAGTGAGTGGAGCTGTGCAGGAGAGCAGATAGCTCACTCACTCTAATCCTGCTGAGAGCCAGCAGCTAAGAGAGCTCACCCACTGCAGCTTAAGACAAGCACACCAACACACCAGAGCATGAGCAGCCAGCCAAACAGAGCTGCCGTGAAATTACATGTCAGCAGCTGGAGACAGCTGGGGAAACCCTTTAATTATGCCCTTTAATAGAACTGAATGATTATCTATTAGACGAAAGAAATTTTGAAATCTTCAGTCTGGCCATCAACAAAGCCTCAGAAATATTATATTATATTATTTTTTTTATAAATAAAAACCTAAAATGATATGGACTACCTATTATTTAATATTAATAACAGCAACAACAATAATAAAACAAACACTTAAAAACAATAATATTATACACTGTTCAAATGTTTGGGGTCAGTAAGCTTTTGATGAATTGATCAAACATAACAATGAAGACATTTTAATTTCAAATTATTGGGTTTTTTTTTTACTTTCTATTTTTCAAAGAATCCTGGAGAAAAAAAATATATAACATGGCTTCCACAAAACTATTAAGCAGCACAACTGTTTTCAATACTACTACTAATAAGAAATGTTTTTGAGCAGCAAATGAGTATATTTGAATGATTTCTGAAGGGTCATGTGACACTGAAGACTGGAGTAATGATCACAGGAATAAATTGCATTTTAAAATATACAGTGGGGTGAACAAGTATTTGATACACTGCCGATTTTGCAGGTTTTCCCACTTATAAAGCATGTAGAAGTCTGTAATTTTTATCATAGGTACTTTTCAACTGTGAGTGACGGAATCTAAAACAAAAATCCAGAAAATCACATTGTATGATTTCTAAATAATTAATTTGCATTAATACAAATTACATTACAACCCTACAAACTACATTACGATAAATATGGGTACACCTGCAAGGATAAACTTTTCATATTCAGTCTGTCATGATAACAATTTGGCATACGATAAACATACAATGAATGTACAGAATGATAAAAAGAAAATTGCCACTTGATCCATTGTAAAATACAGATCCAGCTGAGAACTGATCTACATTTCCATCCATGTGATACATGTCATATGTTGCAGGTGTTTCCTCAAATATGCCTCATCTAAAGCCACAGCTATGTTTGTTGACACTTTTCCTCCCAGACAGCACTTGTTTACCTTCTGTTTGTGAAGGCACTGTAAAATCAATTAAAGTCGCAGTCCATCATCTGCACATCTGAGCTTAGCTGAACCTCACGCTAAAGAAGAGGAATGAGACTCCACTGTTCTCAGTCTCTGTTACCGCGGCACCTGCTATCTCTCTGTTTCAGACTGATTTACTACAAGAGCCGCGTCACCAGCCTTGATCTTAGCCATGCTAACAGAGCGACGCAAATTAGCTCACAGTTATGGGTTAGCGAACCTGCGCAGCAGATAGCCACGCTTTGTCGCATCTATCAAGTCAGTCAGGCAACAAATTAGTGGACACGGAGTGAATTAGTGAATAATTTCATTAGGCTGTTAGTGAGCAGGAGAAGAGATGCAGCGGGGGGTGGGTTTCAGTGTCAGTTGAAATATGCCCAAAAGGGACGATTTCAAAATAAAAACAAAATACTAAATAAATGTGTTAGCCCTTGATGCCTAAGACTGACTTTTCCACCTAACTCCTACGCCCCATGACGACATGCCTGAATTATGGGTATAACTTCCGTTAAGCTGTAAATAATATCACTCTAGTAAGCAAATAATATGTTTTTATAAAACTGGGTACAATGAGATGACATTATTCTATGAACAGGACTTTTAAAAGTCCTTGATTATAAAGACTTTTAATGTTTACCTGTGAAAACAAACCTGGAAAGAGACGTGAGGATTTGAAGAGAAAAAAAGAGATTCTTTGTGCATTCCAGTGAATTATTAAAGGGAGATATCATAACTTAAATCTGGAGAACAGACCACTAATGTGCAGTATATGTTGTCCTTTTTCATACTATTACAGCGGAATTCAAAGGGAAAAAAGAAAACAATCATGAGCAAAAGAAAAAGAGCTTTTGCCATAGATATTGCAATTGTTACGATTGTCGGCTGGAGTGCCTGTAATAACCGCTAGAGGGCACTCCACTCTGGAATTTTATGTTACGATTGTCGGCTGGAGTGCCCTCTAGCGGTTATTACAGGCACTCAAGCCGACAATCGTAACACCCATAGATAAAATGTCACATTAAAATACAAAGCGTTATGTTATTTTCATGATGTCTGAAAATAAAACATGAAGGAAAATTGACAGTTCATTCAGTCAAAATGACGGATGAGCTTTATTTATAGAATAGTAGTTCCCCAAACCGGAAGTGCCACCCATGATTCAAAATGTACGTCCTGTAGGAGAGAGCGGTGTGTCATAATTTATGAGGTGAATGCATCATTAATATGCTAAATCTGAATACATTTTCATGACCGAAAATGTCAACAGTAAATACAGAGATAATTACAGAAACTGAAACGTATGAACAATCATAAATTAAAGAAAACGTTAAGAATAGGATTCGCGGCGTAAGTCCCGTGCTGTACCAGTCCACAAAAATGTGTGTGGCGCACTTGAGCGAGCTTAAAAATAGTCAGACAGAAAATCAATTTCACATCACTGATAAAAGGCTGGATGAATGAAAAACAATCATGCTATGTCAGGGGAATAATTGAAAATGAAACAGAATGGGAATGTTGTTGTTATGGGGTCTGAGAAAAAAAAAAAACAGCCCTCCCCTCTGAATGTTAGGGCCCTGCATTTTCCTCTTCATCGCAACAGCTCCAGTGCTTGACAAATGAACAGAGTCACATACCTATCATTGTTTCCTCTTGGATCCTTTGGAACAAACACCTGCTAACTAGCACCACAGTTCCCATTTCCCCTGGCACACACATTCACGGCTTCATATGCGCTCTCCCTGCCACAGGTCTGCTTTAATAGTGTCTGAGCGTACAGCGTTTGTGCAATAAACGAGGACAGAGTGTGGGCATGTTGACAGAGGCTGGGGCACAGGAGATTAACCCTGGGCCAGGCCTGTCTGTAGTCTCTGCGTACTGGGCCTATGCCAGTCCATTGTTGGCAAGAGAATGGGGTGACCGTGGGGCCACTGCAGGCGGAGGAGGGAGCACAGCCTTCTGGGTAATTATGGAGGATTGGGGGCAAAAGGTGTAGAGAAGATGAGGGCAGAAAAAAACTGTTGAGGGGACAATCCTGGCAAATGTTACTGTGTATGTTTGTGTAGCCGCAGATGTGACGTTCTAGCACAGTCTTTATGAGTGAGTCAATGAGTCGTTCAATCAAATGATTCGTTCAAAATCACAGATTCATTCAAGAACAAAAATTACTTTCGTAATAGGGGACCAATGACTATTGAGTCATTCATTCAACCAGTTCATTCAAACAACTGATTCTTTCAGGAATGAAATACCACTCCTGTGTGTTGCTGGTAGATGCAGTTCAACTTTGTTCAGAACTGTTTTCGTAGTGAATCAAAAACAAAGAAAGTGGCATTATTGTGTCAAAAATATATCTTTTTCATAACCTGTTGTATAAAACAATTTTATATTCACACAATCATGCAGTTATTCTGAATATTACCATGATTGTGATTACCTGCAAGTTGCTTGTGTTACAGTATACTAAAGACTATAGATACAGTATAGAAATATGGTTCACTCCTATTACTTATGAATGGGAGAAACTGCAACACACAATATGGTGGAATATGTCCTGCCTTCTAAGTAAAAGAGCCAATCGTAGACTGGTAAAGTCATTGTGTCACTGCAGGTTCCCATTGAATCCTGAGACTCTTACGACTGCACACGCGCACTGGCTAGTCTAGCCTGAAAAATTGGCTTTTTAACACTATTTGAGCATAAAAACAACATATATGGGATAGTTATGGGATAGTAGATGTCAGATTCTGTAGCCGATTTCAAATATGTTGTTCATTTGTGAGTTCGGCAAGTAGCTTTTGAGATTTCAGAATTCCCCCTTTCAAATAGATAAGACTTGGTCTTGGATGCCCGAGATGGAGACGTTGCAAATATGGCCACCGTGTGAATATACTTTTCTTAAAAGGGACTTTGGTTTTATTGCTTAATTGTATGATTTTAATGTGCATAATTATATTTTCTCAGTAACTTGTCAATATTTTTTAAAAAAGACCTACTTCAGCCTAAACTGAAACAACCCCATTTATTCATTTTTGTGTCTTTCTTTTATTCTTGCATGAAACGAAAATGGTGAAACTATAACACATCTGTAAAGACAAACGCGTTTGGAATGATATAAAATCAAAACGTGGCATAAATAAATCACCAAACTTATAAAGCTGCATATCTTTTGCAGGTGGAACAGAGGTTGTTCTCACTGTGGCACGCCCCTTCACTGGTCGCCGGCCAATCAGTGTGACAGAGAGTGCTGAGTGACAGCTGCTCTGCGACTGGTCATCCATGAGGGTTCAAAGCAGCCATGATGGCTCTAAATTGCTTTGTTTGCTTCAGTGGCTTGACCAAACTGCCAATATACGGTGACAGCCGTCGGCTATACGGACCACTGCGCCCTCACCTGTCACCCACACCTGTGTAGGACTAGACTCAACAATACATTCAAACACACACAATTCACACAGCCATTTTTCTGAACCTTAGATACAGACTTTTGTCAAAACACAAACTGTTTAATACTAAAGAGAAACACACACATAAACACATACACAAATGCATAAAACTGCAACTCCAATGGAGATTGAGATGGGGCTACATATTTGCCTGAGGTCAGGGGAGTTGTGTGGCAAATCTGTACGGAAACTGATTTGCCAAACAACTGATATGAAACATGACATTATTACTAAAAATATATTAATAAATATTTGCATACACTACCATTCAGATGTCTCTTATGCTCATCCTGGTAGCATTTATTTGATCAAAAATACAGTAAAAATAGAAATTTTGTGAAATATTATTACAATTTGAAATAACTTGTCTATTTGAATATATTTTAAAATGTAATTTATTCCCGTGATGCAAAGCTGAATATTGAGCATCATTCCTCCAGTCTTCAGTGTCACATGACCCTTCAGAAATCATTCTAATATGCTGATTTGCTGCTCAAGAAACATTTCTTATTATTATGAGTGTTGAAAACAGTTGTGCTGCTTAATATTTTTTTTACCTGGTGAATAGAAAGTTCATAAGAACAGCATTTATTTGAAATGGAAATCTTTTGTAACATTATAAATGTCTTTACTGTTGCTTTTGATTAATTTAGTGCATCCTTGCTGATTTTTTTTTTAAACCAAAATCTTACTGACCCCAAGATTCTGTCATTTTTTTTTTTTTCCTCTGTGACAGGCACAGCAAACATCCACACACTGGATCACACACAAACAAATGCTTGTATGTGCAAGTGTGTGTCAAGTGAGACTACAAGAGCTGAAGTCCTTCAAGTATTGCAGCCATCGCTATTTCAAGATGCTCGAATTAACTTTTTCATTTAGTGGATTGTGTGAAGAGTGTGTGTGTTTTGCTGGGGTTTTCACATTACCACTAGTAGCGAGCTGGAAAATGAGAAGCTAAAGCAACCACAACTCGCACACATGCAAACACTCTGTTTACATATACACACATATTTGGGCTTTTTTTATTCATGGTGGAGGCTTATGAGGCTGTTGAATTTACAAAAAATGACTTGTGGTTTAAAAATATTAATAAAAAGTGTTGAAAAATACATTTATTGAAACATATGCCACGGTTGCCAATGAATGGGAGCTAAATATAATTTTAGGCTTTAATAAGATTTTCCCAATAAATATGCAAGAAAAAACCCGGTGATTTCCATGATATCTGTTCTTTCTGACAACAAAGCACTTGAATGCGACAAGCTCGTAAAACTTCAGAAGTGGGAAGACATTTGGAATAGCATGTGAAGGCAGCAAACACTTCAAACTACTTCAAATAAAGATTGTATCAATTACATTGTTACACCAGTAGGTGGAGAAAAGTGATTATTAAAAAATGTGTCACTGAATCATTCATTCAAGAGATTTGTTCAAAAACACTGATTCATCCAGTAATGAACAAGTGAAGTCTTTACAAGCAAGCCAGTGAATTGTTCATTCAAACCTTTCTTTTAATTAATTCAAATGATTTAAATAAAGTTCTGAAACTCTAGATGGCGCAGGCTAATATGTCCTTAACACACTTGCTATCATATCATTCTCTAGAGCACAGCTGATTGGTTCCTGCTGTATCAGTAGCCAATGAGCTTTCTTGCTGAACCTTCAAATACTTGGTTAAAATTTGTTGTAGCAGTTGCAGTGTGCTTTCAGAAACCGCCTACCTCCCCCAGCTCCACCTGTATAGATCTGCTACAAGTAATTTGTGTGCGCTATATTGTATAGCCTCAACATGTGTTACTTGCTCACAGCAGTGTGCTGTGTATGTATTGTCAGTAGCAAGTCCTGTGCTTGCTCTGCGGAAGCAGCATAGCAGATCTATTCCGCAAAGACCAAATATATCAACACTGTCATATCCATTATGATGCCAAACACTCGGAGAGTTGTCATGACAGAAATATTTTTTAAATAGAATGCAGAAATTTACATGTTGTCTGAGGCTCCAAAACTCAAAAAAATTAAGTCATTTTTTTCTATTCAGAATTATGGGAGGATTCGAGATCTCTATTTCAAAAAAAAAAAAAAATGTGATTCTCAATTTATCCAGAATCATGCAGCTCCTATACAATATATATATATAGCCTTGGATTGGCAGTCAGACAGTCTTTTACTGTCCAAAAAATCCTAGTTAAAAGTCTGGCTATGCAAAACGTACGAGTGGAAGCCTGCCACATTCTGTTAAAAAGACTGAAATTAAAACATTATAAAATATTCACATTGTGTTTGTGCATGTGTGAGTGAAGCAGCAGTCTCTCCGGACCACCAGTCAACACTTATTGAAATTCTGCCTGCCTCATTCTCAAAAAAACACACCCAGATGAAAAGAGAGAGGGACTCAAACATGTGTAGCTATTATAAGAGAAAGACGAGTGCATAATCTGATGTGTGTGATCGAGTGTGTGATTAGACAAACGATTCTCACGCTCACCACACACACACACACACACACACACACACAACTCTCCGGCAAAGTTTAATCACCGTGAACCTACGTGCACCGCTTTCGCAACCACTTGCACAAAAGCAACAGGAAAGTGCTAATGTTGTGGCGATGTTGTTCGAGGGTTTGGGATATGTTCTGGGGTTTGGTGATTAAAAGATTGTGATTCCTCCAGGCTAATGCACTGCGTTATGAGAGCATCTATGTAATGAGGATAATTTCAGAGCATTAGGAAAGACATCAGAGAGTCTCAAGTGACATCCAGATAAATTCACCACACGTAAATGCACATACACAAACACACTCACATGGGAACATGCACAAAAAGCTGATAAAAAACCATTTTTATGCCCTCATTATAATTATGCTTTCATACAGGTGAACCCAGAGAGACAGACAAGACATGCTGATGTGTAGTTGATAGTCCTCCGCATGCATTCTTTTGTTACAGGGTGATATAGCAGTCAGAAACCCTGCATTTCAATAGTCCTGCATTATGTTGTTTAATATACATGTTTCCTTCTGAATTAACAATAGCCTCCAATACACAATACTTTAACTTTCAACAAACATCTACTTAAAACGAATGATAACCTACCGAAAAGATGTCTCTGTAGAGACAGACAAACGGCCATTTGACAGCGCAGCAGATTAATTCAAGCCTATAGTTGACCTGAATGACTTCTATTACCTATTCTATTACTGATTTAATCAGACCTCTTGAAGTGGACATGACCAGCTTTCATAGGTTTCAAGGGAACTTAATAGTGTTTTACAGAAAGCATGGAACCAAAGAAACATGGAGTGATGTGAAAATACAGAGTACAATGTGTCCAATAGAGTTTAGATAAAGATAATCAAATGAGATGTATTACCCTATGTAATACATAATGTATTATTAAATAACAAAACTGTATTAACAATGCGGGGGTAAATAAAATAAAAATAAAATAACAAAATTAATTTAAAAAATGTAAAAAAAAGCCAAACAATACTACAGCACTTAGCAGCTATCAATCTAAACAATAAAATAAAATAAAATTGTAATTTACATATTATGTAATATAAATATGTATATTTACTTATAATACTCTAAACTACTAGATGTAGGCTTTGAAATGTCGAGGAGTTGAGGACTTACTAGATCGATACATAAAAGCGGCAAAAGTGATAACCAATAATTGTAAAGTCATATGTTCTAAAAAAAATAGTGCAGGTAATATATTTAAAAGTCAAATGATAAGCCAGATTATAACCTTCCACAATCAATAAACAGTCCTGAGCTAAGGTCATGTGAGCTTTTCATCCAATCACCACACCATCAACCATTCGTGTACCCCAACACACACACCTTCAACGACAAACATTTACAACAAACAAAAAAATAGAAATCTTTGCCCGCTTTATAGATGCCAAGAAACCATTTGATTCCATCTGACATGAAAAGCTGTTTTATGGATTATATGACATAAATCAATCAATATACTCAGAAAAAATGCAGAATCCCGATTAGTGACAAACACTCTCAGATTTCTTCACCCAGAGTCTGACAGAGAAATCAACTGCTAAGAGGTACAACCAAGGCCTACTTAAAGCCTTGGTTAAAGCACTAAAGCAAATCTTTTCAGACATTAATGAGCAGAAACATACAAAAGATTGTTTGAAATAAACTCAAAATCCTGAACTCTAACTATCCATTTGTACTATCTATTTTAGTCTCTCTTTCTCTTTTTTTTTTTACTCCTATTTTATTGATTTCATCCACATGAACCATGAGGGAACCATGAATGTTCTGACAGTATTGAATGTCATGTCCATAGCCAACAAAGCTCAGAGTCAGAGAGAATAGTAGAAGGATGTGAATTTAACCATTCTGATTCCACCTAACATTTCTAGTTTCTTAATGACTCCAACAATCGTTTTAGTAATTTTGAGAATGAACGAATGGATGATATTTGGAAATTGCATTCATGATCCACAAACAACCTTTAGTGAAATGATGATATTATTTCAGAATTCAGCAGAACAGGACAGAAGCAACAAATTGGGAATAAACCACATAATACAGTGGAAATGAGATTCACGTTAACATTTCCACAATTATTGCATCTAACAACCTTTCTGTTCTTATTATCTTTCCTAATCCCATTCCAAGGATTTAGTGTGCATATGACGCATTTCATCTGTGAATCAAAAGACGTCTTTGCACAGCAGCAAATATACACCACAAATGATGCATTTACAAAGACCTGCTTGAAAGGTAATCGTTCATTCTTGTGCCCAGAATGAAGAACAGAAATAGGATGCACGCTGATCACGATAACAGGAAAGTTTAAGGTGACTCTTATGTGTATATTGCATATTTTATGCATATTAATGCATATTTTACAGCGTTCAGTCCACATCAGTGGAAGAATGCAGATTTTCCAGAACCATCAATTGAACGTCATGAAAATCATTGGGTTTCAACATTTTTTTTTTTTAAAAAAGGAGCGGTTCCTGAATAAGAACAGATTCTAAAGGGCAAAGGGTCCAGCTGTCAGGACACCGTGAAAGTAAATGAATAAAGAATAAAAGGTGTTCGGTCTCTGTACTTCAGGCTGAAGGAGTGACCCATCTGACAACCTGTCAGCCATCACACACACACTCATTCAATATACACACCACCAGCCTCATCTGAAATTAAAGACCCCTCTCGCACACACATATACACACAGATATTTCATTATCAACTAGAGCTTATTGTAACCCAGGTCACAGGGTTGACTATCGATCGGAGAGCTCAGGTCTCATGGGGAATAATCAAACCCAGAGAGATAGATTGAAAACTTTGATCTCTCTGCTCAAAGTGTCAAGCGCATTCTTTAAAAAAGATCCACAGATGATTGAGCTCATTGAACTTTCAGTCGCGTGTGCACTTTAATGTGAGGAAATAAGGACTAGGTGATGTTTTTGTAATATACATGGTTGGAAATATGTTTTCCAGAAATATGTGATTTCAAAGTGAACTAAATTTACATGACCCCCTTCACCGTCTTTCAAATGGCTTTGCACGAGAATCAACACGTATGAGCAATGTAAATGCAACTATATGGTAAAAAGATGCAAGAAAACAGATCAATTAAAAATAAATATGCAAATAGATATAGAAAAGAATACCAATCAGAATGCATTATGCAAATGTTACAGTGACATCATCAGTCAGAATGCTGAAAATTCTATGGAGCCGTTCACACAGAACACTTTCCTTCATTCCACTGTGCTATTTTTCAATGAAAACACACGCTAGATGGATGTGTTTGCAGCGTTTCGTGCGTGACATGGAATTCTAAAAACGTGGCCCTGAAGCTAAAATCAGTTCCACTTTTAAAAAACTTGCGTTTTTTCCCCTTTCCACGGACCGTGTCTCACTTTTTCAAAGCAAAAACGCGTTCTGTGTGAACCGGTCCTATCAGTGCAAGTCAACTTCAGTCTTACATGTAATAAGTCTTAGTCTACAATTACGTATAAAAAATATGTACAAAACACCTGTTTTAATGGAGTCTTTATGTTAAGGAGTTTGTGATGAATTAATTGTGGGGTTACACTTTATATCGATAGTCCACTTTAGACATTCTACTAACTAGTAACTTTGCAACTTACATGTCAACTAACTCATTAATTTGCAACTACAATTACCTTTCATTAGAGGTTAGGTGTTAAGGTTTGGGTTAGTAGAATAAGTTGGCATGTTTTTACAATGTACTTATAATCTATAGAATGTTGGGGAGCATCCATATAAAGCTTTAGTAGATATTAAGCAGACAGACTTCCGCTAAGAAAGTGCAGCTTTGCAAGCACTGAAATAATGCTTGTGGATTTCAATTCTGTTGTGAAAGTCTCTCTGTATTGTGTGTTTAAGTACTTCAAATTCAGTAGATGACAATAAGCTGTTCATCTGAGAGTAACACAGTAAACTGACATGATAAGATCCTATTAAAGATCAGATTTAGATGGCAAAATAAAGGAAAGTAAGCTGCTCTTTATGTCTTCATCACATATCACGTCTTTGCAGGTGGATTTCACAGGTCACACTGTTGTGAGCAGACTTGAGCGTGAACGGGTAATGGCTTTTTAAGTACTCCACACAGACATTGAATGAGTGTACTGCAGAAAGCTTTCAGTGCGTGTGTATGCGAGAGAGAGAGACAGAGATTATCGCAGGAATGAGTGTACAATTCAGGGGGTGTGCAAACTTTTTTTTTTTTTTTAAAAAGGGGGGGCCAGATTCTATGTTGTGGACACACCTGTGGGCTGGATACCTCTTCATTTTATACATCTATATTTGTGACGACTGACACCAGCACCTGATTTGGTAGCACCACACACATATTTAATATTAATAATATTGTTTCTTCTCTTGGAAATGCACATTTGACAGTAGCTTATGTTGATATAAATAAATATATATATATATATATATATATATATATATATATATTAGGGGTGTAACAGAACATGCAGTCAGACAATGAATACAGTCAGTCACAGATGATCCACACTCTCATATTTACAAAATATAAAATATACTTCTCATATTTTAATGGTTTAATAGAACTTGTAAGGTCATTAAAAAAAAAAAATCCCCTCTGGACACATTTTTGGCCACTACTGTGTATATATCCCATATATTCCAATCATCTCCAAAGTTTCCAAATAGTTTTGTTCCAAAACACTCATGACAAATTAAATAAATGTTAGTGCTGTTAAAATAACTATAATAACAACATTTCATATTTAATTACATTTGTTAATGTTCTTATAAAAGTGAGCAGACATGAAAGCCCTGGTCTAGTGCATGATTTAGTGTCATCTTCTGTTCATGTATGGAAACAAACGCGTATGTGTGTGTGTGTGTGTGTGTGTGTGTCACATCTTGCTTATACAACTCTGTAATAATGGCAAAATGGTCAAGCTGTCCGGTGTCCACAGAGTACGACACAGTAGTCAAATGTGTTTGTTTGTGTTCGTGGTTATATTTCTTGAAGTTTACGAGATGCTCCTAAACTGGCATCTGCACACATCAACAGAATCTCTCCTGGTGGAATCTCAGCTTTGGTGAGAGTCCAGTTGTCTGCATAAGAAAACTGTAAATCAATAAGAACTGGTCTCTATAAAGCTGGTCAACTTTCCAAGGGGTTCCCATGGTAACATTTAGCTTCAGTGTCACATGAATAGCAGGGCTATGTAGATGTGTTCCTTTTGGAAGCTCTGAATCCAAAGCAGCTCACATCTGCTTCTGAAAGACCAGGGTGATTTAATGAGGCTTTAACTTTGGCCCTTTAAAGCCACCATAGCTGCAGGGGCTGTTAGCCATATCTGTGAGCACTGTGGTTCATGAACCCTGCTGGGCTAAAACTCAGGACACTGTTCTCCCAGGGCACATTATAATGGATTCTACAGGCATGAGAGCACGTTGAAGACCTTCACAAGTCTGTCTGTCTCACACACATCCACACACACACACACACACACGCCTCCTTCTCGCTTCAGTAGTCACAGTTGTACCAACTTGTATTGGAGTTGTGCTGCAGTTTAAACATACACAAACTTAAAACTTCAACATCAATCCTTCTTATTTATAAAACTGATAGTTCCGGCAGATCTGAGGTGTTTTATCACATGCATGTTAAAGGGGACCTATAATAACCCCTTTCACAAGATGTAATATAAGTCTCTGGTGTCCCCAGAATGTGTCTGTGACAACAACAACAAAGCTGGAGAATCTCACGCAGCCAAAATTATGATTGTCAG
Source organism: Zacco platypus (assembly GCA_038088235.1). Classification (NCBI taxonomy): domain Eukaryota; kingdom Metazoa; phylum Chordata; class Actinopteri; order Cypriniformes; family Xenocyprididae; genus Zacco; species Zacco platypus. The sequence goes on along the minus strand of CM076078.1, from coordinate 8,353,043 downwards.
TCACTGGTTCAGCCTTACATTGCTCAAACTGGAGTCGGACGATGATGGAGAGACTCAGAAAGAAGTTACAACTTTTAGAATGCAACCGGATGTTTCTGAATGATTAGTCGATAAATTTATATAGTTGCTGTGGAGCTGATTTAACTCAACGACTAGCATGTGTCGTCATGTTAATCTTTTGCTGTCGTCATGTTAATATGGTTTGCAAAACAGAGCCATACACAAATGCTGTGATAATAATAGTATCCCCTTCCTACGTCACTAGGGGAGCGAAATCTGAGCGACTTGTTTTTCACAAGCTTGCAGAGAAAGGCTTGCCAAAACAAAGTTTCATCCTTTTTCATGTTTTAGGTACCGGGACCTGATTATGGCACTTAAGCATTGAAAAAGTCAGATTTTCATGATATTTCCCCATTTAAATTCTATATTAATATAGCAACCATAAATTTATTTAACTTAGTAACTATACAGCAACCACCAACAATACCACCATCAGTCGGATGGACGTTCTTTGTTTCAAACTCACGATTAACAACCAGATGTTTTTTAGTTTTATTTTGGCTGTTCTCTATTCCTGACTTTCATTACAACATATATATTTTCACACCCTGAGTCCTGCTTATTTGCAGGCTCCACTTAATCTGAATTGTCTGCACACACACATCGGATTTGCCTCAGGTTTTATGCCAGACGCCACAGCAAGCTCACTGAACAATGCTTGAAATATAGAAATAAAAATATAAATACTGAATTGGGGGTGGGGGTTATATGAATGTATCTCTAAAGGGAACTGACTGTCTTCAGAAAAGTTTCGATGGTATTTTGTTTTTATATATTATTTCCTGAATATTATTTCTGTATAAAGCAGTGTTTATAAGCCGTGCTATACAGCGGTACCCAAAGGAATTATGCTGTTCCATAAGCGCCACCTACTGTCAGAGTGTGCATTTGCATTTTCATTCAGTTCGTCTGCTGTTTTTGTTTTGTGCAGTTATTGTATGTAGCATAATTTAAAAAGCTAAAGTCAGAACATTCTATTTTTTGCTCAAATGTTTTTTTATCAAATTTAAATCAAAAACAATGGTTGTGAAGCATCTTTGTTTGGATCATGATTAAAATGCATTTGTTGCCTCTAATTTCAAATAGCTATAGATATATTTTAAGGTCAGTTTGGCCTGTTATAGAGCAAATAAACAACAAATAACTTTGCTTAAACAAAGAAAAAAATCGGCAACCAGTATAGGAATCGGTCAATTTGCTTGTGAAAAAAAAATTGGAATCAGCCATGAAAAATCAAGACTGGTACGTCACCACACAACACCTTAGAAACCATCTAGTAACATTCTTAAAACCATTCAAAACAACTTAGCTACTCCATAGCAACACTCCGTCAACCGCCCACAACAGCCTGTCAACCATATAGCAGGATTCTTAAAACCACTCTAAATAACTTAACAACTGTATAGCAACACCTTGACAACCACCTACAATGCCCAAACAACCATATATCCATTCAACTTAGCAACTGCATAGCAACACCCTAGCTACCACCTATCAACATTCTTAAAACCACTCAGAAAAACTCAACAACTGAACAACAACTCAACTCAACTCAACAACACTCAGATAATCATCCAAGAATCCTTGAACACCCTGACTAACAGTGACAACAACCTAGCAAACACATACTGATGTTCCTAAACCACTCTGAATAACTTGGCAACTGCATTGCAATGGTCCCAATCATCCCATCTCAACTTCCTGTTTCAAATGGAAAAATAGCAACACAATTTACAGTATCGTAGCAACTGCACAGCAACACCCTGGCAACAGTCAAGAACCACTCACATTTTCTTCAGAAAACATTGTTCAGCATTTAGCTGTTGGTGATGTTTTTATAAAAGCAGTAATTTTACCACAGTGAATTTTGAATAATACCATCTGCTAAATGAAGAACTATAAACAGAGTGCTTGACCAGGTTACCTTCTCTTTATTTTCACATTCAAGAAGTGCTTTGACTTCAGAAGACACATGCATGATCATATAATGACATTCCAGGTCAAGTTGCAGGATTAGAGAGGAAGTTTCAGGCCTGAGGAACAGCGGAGTAATTTGGCAGTAAATAATAACATCAACAGCACTGTCATCACACCTTTGGGGGAAAATGATAGAGAGAAACAGGGAGAGAGAGGGAGAGAGAGAGAGAGACAACAGGAAAGCATGATCTCTAGTCTCTAGATCATTAACACACATCACCCTGCAATTAAAAACTCATTTATCTTAATTACTCAACTAATGGGACGAGTCCCCACGGAAACAGACACACAGTCTCAAAGGACACCACAATGACATATACACACATACACATGCGCATATAGGTGTGAAAACCCAACATTAATGCTCAGAGAGAAGCCTAGCCACATACAAACACACACTATCCACACATCAGCCCGTCTCTCTCCGCACAGCACACTCTTCAGTTCGGATGTGACATGCCGTTATCGCTTCCTGAGATGTTAATTCATTATATGCTGATGACTGTAACAGTGAATCTGCTCTAATGAGATTCTGTGTGTGTAAAAGTTGTTTCCGTGATGTACACTAAAACAATTAACATCAAATCAGAATGGAGAGGGGGAGATTTATATCTATCTATCTATCTATCTATCTATCTATCTATCTATCTATCTATCTATCTATCTATCTATCTATCTATCTATCTACCTATCTATCTATCTATCTATCTGTAAGTCTATCTGTCTATCTATCTATCTATCTATCTATCTATCTATCTATCTATCTATCTATCTATCTATCTATCTATCTGTAAGTCTATCTATCTGTAAGTCTATCTATCTATCTATCTATCTATCTATCTATCTATCTATCTATCCATCTATCTGTCTGTTGATCTATCTATCCATCTATCTGTCTGTTGATCTATCTATCTATCTATCTATCTATCTATCTATCTATCTATCTATCTATCTATCTATCTATCTATCTATCTATCTATCTATCTATCTATCTATCTATCTGTAAGTCTATATGTCTATCTATCTGTCTATCTATCTATCTATCTATCTATCTATCTATCTATCTATCTATCTATCTATCTATCTATCTATCTATCTATCTATCTATCTATCCATCTATCTATCTATCTATCTATCTATCTATCTATCTATCTATCTATCTATCTATCTATCTATCTATCTATCTATCTATCCGTCTGTATGTCTATCTATCTATCTATCTATCTGTAAATCAATCTATCTGTAAGTCTATCTATCTATCTATCTATCTATCTATCTATCTATCTATCTATCTATCTATCTATCTATCTATCTATCTATCTATCTATCTATCTGTTTGTCTGTGTGTCTGTTTGTCTGTCTATCTATGTATTTGTTTGTCTGTATGTCTGTCTGCACAACAGGAAAGAAACTGCGCTCAACAAGCCTTTTTATATGATCTTGAACTCGACCTGAGACTCCTGAAGAGAGCAAAATCTTTTCCTCTACCTCTTGCTCTACCCATTTTCCCCTGCTTCTTTGATTGTCCCCTTTAGATTCACACACAACGGCTTTGAAAGAGCATGCAATATGAATTCTAATAGAGCAATTACCATTATGAATGATAACTAGGGATATTCCACTGATCTAGGGTCAGGACCCGTGCAATAGCTCTTATGATTACGGAGTATGGAATCAGGTTCAGGAAATAGCAGTGCTCCGCTAGCCAGCGGGAATGTTTAACCTACATCACGGATCCCTGTCCTATTGATTAGACCATTAGACTTGAACCGCTCGGAGGAAATTGACACAATCCTTTTTCCATATGAAATCTTTGCATTAATGCTCCACAATTTAACGTCAAAGCTATCAGATTTCTCCAGAATATTCATCTGTCTACTTCTAGCTCTCTTCTAAAAACTGAATAATATGTAATTTTGTGATTTAGGCAGCACTGCTGATGTATCAATTCTCAAAAATAATGTCTTCAAGCCTCCCTGCTCAACAGGTACTTCAAGAGGCTATTTTGTGATTATAGCTATTAGCCGATAACCATCCATATGCTTGGAAGACTAAATTTTGAGTAAACACTATGTGTAAAAGGCATAACAGCATTGTTATTTACCATCTGCCACCCTGCTTCACAGATATTGGCTATATCCCAAACCCAACCAGACCTACAGTATATCAGTCAACACTTAAATAAATAAAATGTGTGCATAATAAAATTATTTTAAATATTGTAAAATAATATTTAAATTATATTTACATAAATATATAAAAACATAGAATTATATAAAAAGTTAAATTCAAAAAAAGTTCCCAGCTATGGGTCTTCTTGGATCTAGGTATTTCCTTCTCTACTCTCCCTAAAAAGTCATATCAAATAAAGGCAAGAAATCCAGAAATTATAATTTAATATACAATATCTAGGTTTATGATCTCATGTCTGCTGTAAAAAAAAGCAAGTTGCTTAACAGTTCATTGTATTGTATATTATAGATGGCTTAATTTATTTATGTGTTATGTATTCATGTGTTTGTGCCTCAGTGTGTTTACAGAATACTTCAGGACTGTAATGTGAGCGACATAATAGGGGCCTAATCAACTTTTGTCACAGTTGCATTTTCAATGTGCAGTGAAAACCATATGAGCCTGTGGCATGGACATTAATCTCAATTAGGGTGGCAGAAACAAACTGCGCTGCAACACATGAAATACAATAAATACGACAATTAAAGGAAAGGCGTGTAATTTTTGGAATGTACTTTAGTCCTTGCTCCCCCAATTTAACATAAATAATTCATAGGTTGAATTTTCTCAAATTGGCGCTATCAAAACTGTATGTTTGAGCATCATGACCAATACTGAACAACATTTGCTCAACCAATGACATAAGTTTGGAGCGGGACTATCTGTTAAGGTGGCAAATGGCAGACGTTCAAATCTGTTTGAAAACAGAAACCACAAACTTAATATAACTTAATCAGAAAAACATTAAGGACTTTTTAATGAACAAGATTTGCATAATATAAATACATATATATTTATTTATATTATGCAAATTTTGCAAATGCAAATCCAACGTGATCATTAAAATAAATCATTTACTTGTTCCTGATGCTGGTGTCCTTCTGAAGTCTATACAGAGATGCAAATGAGCTGTTTAAACTGGACACGCCATAGTGAATGTTCTTTCACTCTTCCATTTGTCCTTTTGTCAACATATTCAAGCGTGTGAGTATGTCAGAAAGTGAACGGGTATCTGTATACATCCAGAGTAGACAGCGCCACTGATTTTAATGGGTTCTAATTGCTTTTGACGTGACGCTCACATCCAGTCCATTGTAGGCAAATGTCAGCCGTTAAGTACCTCCAGTGGGCGGGGCATATGATGCGATGATGTAAATCTATTCGGCAATACCTTGCTCTGGAGGCAGTCATATGCAAATGCATTTGTCTATATGTGACATCACAGATCCTGCATTTCAACCACTTAAGTCCTGGTTTTTTCAAGGGAAGGGTCTAAGTGTGGATAAATTGGATTTTTCAGCTCTTTCTTTTAATGGACAAAATAAGTTCATGCAATTAACATATGAGTGTTAGAGACGTGGAGATGACGGAGGGCATCAGCTTTCATTTCTGCTCTGATATACACACAGCGTTCGGCCGGTCTTGAGACTGTGTTGGAAATCAGGAATGGTGAGAGAACATTGTTCTTGGTACGTTTTTCATCACCCGACCAAACTTGGGTCAAACTTCAGTCAACAAATACCAAACACAGGCTAGTGTGCACGCATTCTCGAACGTATTCCACCACATGAGCGTGATATATTACGAAAGCATTCCATTCAAATGTGTTCTCGACTACTTCTGGAAGTGGTCGAAAGAGGACAAGCTCAAAATATTTTACACCCCGTTTAAACCTGTATTTGGAGTCCATTTGTGATCCGATCGACCAAACTGCATTTTAGTAAAAGGTGTAAACAGGGCCTGAGATTTAAGTGTCAAATATATATATTTCAGTATTCAGCTACAAAAACCCATTCAACACACAATTGAGCCACTGAAGGTTCTCAATGTACATCTGAAACACAACCCTCTCTCTCTCTGTCTCTCGGCCTCCATTCTGTCCCTCCCTTTGCTCTGTCTGCCTCATGCTGATAGCAATGAAAGTGATCTACGGGGGAGGCCATACACACACGAGTAGTGTATGTGTGTGTATGTCTGTTTGTTGCGCTGTGGGAAGGTTTGTCCTGCTGTGTTAAGCTCATGTATGGACTAAACCGACAAAGGCTTTCAGTCACAGACACACACACACACGTACACACTATCCCACATTCTAAGAGACTTACACCACAGCAGCACTAATGTGACACATATAGGCCACTGTCTTTCAGACAGGAGCATGAAAAACCATACTATACTCAACACTCAAATCATACTATAAGGTCGGTCAAAGTCATTGTATAATTGTCTGATTATGATTATTTGCTCTAATTGGAATATTTGAGATAACAGAGATCCAATCACATACTGCCATCCAAATAAGTTAATATTAGAAACGCCATGAAATTCATATTTGTACATGTATGTTTTTCTGGCACGCTAAGAACAGTTAGTGTAATCACATTAGCTGTGTGATATCCTTTTAACATGTATGAGAATTTTTTCTGGGTTCACTTTGTATTCACATTTCAAATCTAAATCTTTACAATTATTAACGGCTACATTTCAAAGTAACATTATGCAACAACACCGGAGGAGGAGTGTTACATATAGATAAAGATGAAGGTGAGATTCTCACATGGAATCGAGAATGGTATCTTAAATGTTGGTATCATAAGGTTACATAGGTCAAAAACAACGAAAGCAATAACTTTAATTATTTATTTATTTAGGCAGGGTCAGTGAATGTTTTGGAAGGGCTAGTAAATATCTATCTAAAAAATCCTTTGTGTTTAGCACTGAGTCAATATTTTGTTTTTTAACTGGGTAACTGTAATACTTGTAAATAATAATATGATGACAATTTTCTGTAAATCAAACAGTAGCCTACACGTGTACTGATTTAAGCTGTACCGCAGAAAGATTAGTATCATTATATGATTTATAAAACATTTGTATTGACTTTTAGGTACTGGTAGGTTACTTTTGACTTACTATATAGTAATATAATGGTGTCAATTTAAAGCGGCACCACTTAAGCAATGGTCTCCTGCTACAAACTGTCACAGAGGATGAAATCCTAGAATTGGATAATCATGATGGATGTGACTGACCCGATATGATTGTATATCCGATTCCACGTGGTCGACCCAAGTCCTGATCGATTGCCCTGATCTTACGGACTTCATAACCCTACAGACACACAGAGAGAGATAAAAGAGGCATGAAAATTATGCATACACAAGTGCACAAATATTCTGTCGTTAGTCCGAACAATATATCTATAGCTTTATAATTTCTTTTTAAAAAGCTTTGCATGAAAAGTATGCTGTCATTCTTCAAAATAAATGATTTTATTTTGTCTAATTCAATGACAATTAGACATTTTAAGCCCAAATATTTTTTTCCGTCATTGTATTTCTCATGTGCAACTGTTGAGGACATGACCTGGTGAGGGATGTTACACTGACATCAGCTTCAAGAACGAACGAATCAAATGAGACATGAAAAATAACAAACGGCGAAATATTCAGAGTTAGACTCTTTGATCCTGAATGAGAAACCGTACAGATGCTTAAAGAGAAAAGTGAGAGAGCATCTGCCATTGATCCAGCTAATAGTGTCTGAGAGCTGTTTATGCTTCATTTCTGCCAACACTCTACTGCTATTACAGCACACAATCAATTATAGCACGTTTAGCGCAAGAACGTGAGGAGGAGAGAGGGAGAAATGGAAGACAATAGCGGGGAGGGAGCGACTGAAAAGAGGATGAAGTGTGGCTGAAGTAATTTGCGAGCTATTCTCTTGCCGTCCGCACAAGTGGAATGTTCAATCATGCACAAGTCTCTCGCTATCTCTTTCCTTTCCTCTCATCCTTAAATATTTCGCCCAGCACCTTCTCGTCCATCCTCCCTCCATCCGTGTCTCTTCTCTTGCACCATTTCAGATCAAGCGCTTGACAGCCAAATTGTGTTTGCCCCTAAAAAGCCTTTAAATGTCACCCTGACAAAGAAAACGCCAAACAGCTGTGAAAATACTCCCCACTTTTCTTCCAAAATGTTGTTTTTCTCTACGTTTTAGCTGTTAGCTCAAACTTTGGTCCATTTGGCAGGTGGATTCAGCTTTCTTTGGCATAAACATGAACTCCAGAGCTGCGCTTGTGCCAGGAGGTCAAGGTTTGAATGGTTTGCATGGCAGTCACCACATTCTTGTATTGTATTGATGACTCAACTACAACAGAACTTTCCAGGTAAAGGACTCTTCTAGAATTATTAGTTTACCTGAAATGTTCTGTCATTATTTACCTAAAACATTACAAATAATCTTCACTAATATGAATATAATAAATCATACTGGTTTGGGACAACGCGAGGGTGAGTAAAAAATGACAATTGAGTTTTTGGGTGAAGTATTGCTTTGAAAGTGTTTCTGCAACGTAAAAAAAAAAAGTCATTGCTATGAGAGGGCTAACGGATCGATCTCCAGGTGTTTGTGTGAGAGCTATGCACCTGAGTTGTAGCGAGAGATGGAGCGGTGGTTAAAAGATGTGTTTTGACAGATGACCCATGACAGATCAGCGTGTTTGATATCTGTTTGCGTGTAAATGTCAGTAGCCCTGAGAACTCTCCACACCCACTCAGTCACTTAGCCCGAGGCCCGTCGACTGAGCCAACACACTCCGTACACGAGTGTGTGTGCGCGTGTGAGGGAAGATAAGCTTTAAGCTCTCTGCGTGTGGCTAAGTGTACGTGTCAACATCATTTTATATGAACATGCTAGTGTGACGTGTGATGTTATTGAGGGCGTACGTGTTTAGAGTGTCTAATTCTCAGCACAAAGGCCTCTTGTCTTTTTTTAATAGTGCTTCCTCGACTTTTCCTGAATTGATGTAGGAAATAAGGAATGACATGCCAAAATCAATCATGTCCACTTGGAACTTGATGCTGACCGCCACATTTAGACAGGACAACTGGTCTAAAGTCATCACTGTCTTCTTATTCCTGACCTTCCTGAGACGACTGATAGATCCGTGTCACAACGCTTCACTTCTGACACGCTCATGAGTTAATATGCATGCAAATGGACACCAGAGAGAGATAAATGGAGGGCGAGAGAAAATATGGGCATGAAAGAGAGAGAAATAGGTAAAAAGCAGAGATTGAAGAGTTTGAGAAGTAATTAATTCAGAATGGAAAACAGCTAACATAAAATACTGTCCAATCCAAATAGTCAATTAATCAACATGCAATATTGATATTTTACATTATATATATATAATTAGTACTGTCAAAATTAACACTTAAATAAAAAAATAAAAAAATTACAATTATTTTTTTCAGTTTAATAAAAAAAAAAGAAGAAATGTATCTATATTTAATTTATAAATTATGCAGTATATCATTAACCATGACCATGAAGCAGGGGAGTCTCAAGACAATATATCCTGGTATATTTATATGCTGATATGAAAAATCGTGTCAATTTAGCAAAATAGCAGGTGTATGACGTATAATACAATGTTACAATGAACTACATGCCTTTCTCCACTGATGTTCTGAGTTGTTCAAAGCGTTTATAAGGATACTGAACATGGTAACATTAGCAACACATTATTATCAGCTGTTTGATAATATAGTCAAGCAAAAGGCTAATCATATTAATTACTGTCATGTGTTCGACGTTGTAAAAATCGATACCATTGTGCAGCGTTTACCTCGGTAAGTTGACCGAGGAGATCTCTGAGCTTGTGCGAGCGAGTGGAGGCGGGGATAATTAGCATATTCATAGTTCCACATATACTAAATGAAGGGTGTAGAGTTACATTCAAGCTATTTTAAGGCAAGAAGAATTGTTTTTCACAGGAAAAAATGTTTAAATATGTCAATTTGATAATCAAAGACGAGTTTTAACGATACAATTATTGACTACAGTAGGACTCTATATAAAATATACTATCTTTATGTTGTTTCTACATTAATTTGGAGATTAAACGTAAAATATATTAGGTGCAATTAATGCAATTAATTACAGAAAAATGTGTGAATAGTTAATTTTTTAATCGTGTGACAGCAATAATATATAATGTATTTAATATATAAAATAATATTTATATTTTACATAAAAAATAAATGGTTCAGCCATGAGACTCTAATCGTGTTTTGATTGGCCCTCCGCCTACCCAGCACCACCTGCCTAGATCTGCTATGGGGGTCTCCCTCTCTAGCAGCAGCAGCAGCAGCATGATTTCATTAATTTTTTATGATCTGAGCATTTAGCAGAAGCTCCAGCCGATCCAGAAGCTGCAGAGTAGCAGATCTAGTCCGCCGAGACCAAACCTATGTACATTCCATTTACATTAAAATGTTTTATAAACTATTCAGAGAGTTGTCATGACTAAAATATAGTTACTTTTACTTATAAGGCTGCACTGCATTGAAAACATGATATTTTTATTCTTCTTCACAAATATCTGCATTTATTTCAGCCTGAAATGCAAGTTTACAGACTTAAAGACTTGTTTCATTTCATTCTTAGGAGTGAATTTCAGTTATTGTAAATTTAAATTTTAAATTTAAGATTAAATTTTAAAATATAGCTACTGCTTTGCTTTCATTAGGATCCATTTTCTGTAGTGCAGAGAAAAACTTGATTGTAACTGGCAATATTGCATCTCAAATATAGAGTTATTTAATATTAAATTACTTTTATTGAACTGTTGTTCAGTACAAAATCGATACAGCAGTTCACTAAGTGCAAATCTCCCATGGAAATATATGATTTTTGGTTTATGATCTGTTGTAAATGTGGCTTTAAAGTAGCTATTCTACTCTGATTCCACTTTTAATTCTACACAGACACGAGCACACACACACACAAAACACGTCCTCAGAGCCTGCGATGGTGTGTTTGACACAGTGAATAAATTGACACAGAAACGAAAGGCCGGTGGTGAATCTCGGGCTGAATGACCTTTTGTGAGCCCTTATGCTGAGCAGGTCACCGCATAAACCCATCATTATAATTACAGGAATATTCCAGCAAGAGTTCACAGGTGTAAATGCTGCTTCTCCAATAATTATTGTCTAATTACTCAACATACACTCTATCACTCTTTGTCAGCCAAATTGTCGCTCTCTCTTTCTGTCTTTCTCTCTCATTCTCTGGAGCTATTTTACTTTTTTACTCCAACATATATAACTGTTTTATTGTTTCTTTCTTAATATTATCTGACTGCGACTCAAAACCTAGTACAATTACGTTCTATCTAACATGCTTATGAGGCCTGAATTTGCTGTCTATCTAGGCAGCTCACAAGGTTTTGTGCCAAAGCATCTGGATGAATCTCACCAAACAAATTATCCAGGACATGTCAGGGTTTGCAATAGAGAATAATAGAAATAACAAACACATTAAAGTTATTTAAGAATTTGAGACCTTTCCTTAAAGGATTAGTTCACTTCAGAAGTAAAATTTCCTCATAATTTACTCACTCTTATGTCATCAAAGATGTTTATGTCTTCCTTTCTTCAGTTGAAAAGGAAATTATGGATTTTCCTAAGGAACCAATCTGAACTTTCCTACCCAGTATAAAGATCCGGAAGTGAAGAGGGGGGGGGGGGGGGGGGGGCTTGTGTTTTCTTTCGTTGTGGCTTGCTGTCTGTTACTAGCGATCTTGATTTATTTGTTTGTTTTTCCTTTTGTGTGTAACCTTTGTAAACCTATGGCGTTTACTTTGGAAATAAACTGATTTCATGCCAAAGATTTTTCCGGACTCAGAGAGGAGAGGTAGTTAGCATGTCACGTGACTTACACAATGCAACAAGCTAGAGATTGAGTTTGTTTATACACACCAGGTAAGGAGCGGACGCTACCTCTTGTATTTATGTTTGCTAGTTAGTGTAGTTTAGTTGACGATTTGTATTATTTTGATGCTTTATTTTCTTTGTTAGATTAGTATTTTAAATGGGGTAAGTTAGCTTATATATTAGTTAGTTATATATATTTTTTTGTAAATATTTATTTCTGGATTCACTCTTATATATACCATTGGGTGTATTTTTCCTCAATGAGATATTAAAGAAAAAGCTCTAATTCTAATCCGTCTCTGTCTGATTCATCTCACCACACAAGTTGTCAGTAACGTAACTGAACCGGTTTACTTACTTTATTTTTTTTCTTTATTATTTAACTTCAACACTAACATGTTATACTCTTTTATATACTTTTAATAGTACAAACAGAGGGTCATGACATATTCCCAGATGAGGAATAAGGGTCATTTTCTGAAAAAAATTAAAATTGTATAATTTTCAACCACAAATGATCGTCTTGTACTAGCTGTGCGATGTGCCACGCATTACGTAATCACGTTGAAAAATTCACGTGTAACATCGGCGGAAGTACTGTGGTGGAGCGAAAAACTAATTTTCTCCTCCAACTTCAAAGTCGTCCAACATCATTGTTGTAAAGGCCATTTGATTTTTGCACATTCGCTTTGTAAACACTTGCTCGGTACTTCCGCCAACGTCATGAGTGACCTTCCCAAAATGATTAGGTAATGCACGGCACATCTCAGAGCAGTGCAAAATGAGCATTTGTGGTTAAAAACTATATATATTTATATATATATATATTTTTTTTAGAAAATGACAGATGGTTTTGCTAGATAAGACCCTTATTCCTCGTCTGGGATTGTATATAGAGCTTTGAAGCTGCACTGAAACTGCAATTTGGACCTTCCACCAGTTGAACCCCGCTGAAGTCAAATATATGTACAAAAATTTCACACATTTCAAAGTAAAATAACTGGCTGTAGCATTGTTTTTCAGAGAAACAAGAATGTGAACTTAAAATATCTGCAAACATATGGCATTTTTATGCTTTAGTACAGTCAAAATATTACATACTGAACCTTTAAATACTACTGAATTGAGTACAAAGTAAGACTGTACTGACTGGTGGTGCGTCCTCCATTATATTGGTGCTGTAGGGGAGGTTGGTGAAGATGGGGTCCATATCTTGAACATCAGTGATGGTAATTGCCAAATTAGACAGACTAGAGAGTGGACGGCGTTTATCCTGGTCCTGTTACAAGACAACAAATACATGTTTTACTTGGCTTCAAAATAGACAAAGTTCCACACAATAATTTGACAATGTAAATCTGGACAGATATGTAAATCTGGAGTGATATGTTCCATTCTCGCCATTCTATGTTCCAAATTTTGGTGCTTGTTTTTAAATCTCTTAATGGTCCAGTGCCAAGTTCTTTATCAGATTTGATTAATCGGTATGCTCCATCAAGAGCACTAAGGTCTGCTTACCATTTGCTTTTAGCCGTTCCAAGGGTAAAACTGAAGAGCAGGGGGGACCGAGCCTTTGCAGGGGCGGCCCCGAAGCTCTGGAACAGTTTGCCTCTCTATATCAGACAGGCTCAAACACTTGAGGTCTTCAAATCTGGCCTAAAAACTTATTTTTACAGTCTGGCGTTCGATGCCATGTGAGAGCTGCTTTCTTTTACTGTTTTATTGTGTCTTAAGTGTTTTTCTTTTATGGTGCAGACTGTTTGTATTGATGTTTTCTTTTTGTATGTACAGCACTTTGATAAACATTTGTTGTCTTAAAAATGTGCTTTATAAATAAACTTTGACTTGACTTTGAATGTAGAGCTCTACTGTGTGTGTTTTCTAACCGTAGCATTAACAGTGAGCTGATAGGCGATTGTCGTCTCATAGTCCAGCGCTCTCGTCACAGTAACGATTCCTCTGGCCCCGTCAATGGAGAAGAACGGAGAGGGAGGCTGGAAGGAGAAGAGCACACTGCCGCCTACGCCTTGATCCGGGTCTGTCGCGTTCACCATGAACACTGATGTTCCGACTGGAGTGTTCTAAACACACACACACACACAAAGAAAGAGACAACAATGATACATGTTAATAAAATTATACTTGCATGATGAGCATTATTTAATGCTGTGTTTAAGCATATTTCAGATGATGAGTGACAGCTCTTATCTCTGTCATTTCACCTGTCAGTAAGTGACACACGTCTGAGATGATCAGACCCCTGCTGTCACCGAGACATGATGCAGTCAGTCAGCACCAGAGAGAACACACACACTAAAATGCTAGATGAGCTTTTTCACATGCCCCCCAAGTTTTAACCCAACATTTATACATTATCTAATGGAGGGGGTCAGCTGTGACTCTCTTCTGGAGCGTCACAGCTGACTATGAACAGCCAGCTGCATTATTCATGCTTATATATTCCATTTGCATATAAGTGTCACCGTATTAGTCCCAGAATCCCTAGGCCACAGAAAGAGAGCAAAAGCGAGAGAAAAAGAGACTTCCTATTCCAAAACAGTAAACCAGATCCTTCCTGAGAGAAAGAAGTTGTACTTCAGCAAGCACTCACTCTTTATCTCTTTCAATAAAACAGGAGATATCCATCCTTTGAAAAGAAAGGATTAGAAAAGATTCAGATAAACTATTGGAGAAAAAGAAAGCATGAGAGGTATAAAGGACAAAGATAAAAGAGACAGAAAAGAGGATTAGAAAAAAGGGGGAATCATAAGAAGGAATGAAGATAGATGTGGACAGTGAATTCTTGCCTTGACTTGATAACGTCCTCTCACACTCTCACTGCTCAGCTGCCCTCAGTTCCTCCACGCTAAAGTTCATGCACCTCAAAAACAATCCACTTTAGGTCAGCTGACGAAACTGGGCCGCTTATTTTATTGTTTAAACGAATAATTGTGATCATGTTTATGTAAATATGAACTGTGAGTTGTAGCCATTTGAGCAAATCAGTAACGTTTTTCATATCTATTGAGACTATGTTCACTTATTAATTGGAAAATATTTTTTGAAGCCACCTATGGGGGGGTATTGATCTGAGAAAGAATTTTGTATTCAGATATAACATTTGAGGTTAGGAAAAAAGCCTAGCAAGAATATAAAATAAGAAGAATGAAGGAAGAAAAGGAATGCACGAGTGGGAGAGAGAGGCATATCTAATAGTATTAAAAACCTCAAATACAGCAGGGACTCCCCAGCCTCTTTCAACTGCAGTATGTTAGAGAAGATTATTCCCAAACCAGGAAGACGGAAAGAGGGAAATGGGAGGAGAGAAAGAGGATACTTAATATTAGCTTTCTGGCTCTTATATTGTGGCACAAGTAAAATCAGTTTACACAAAAACACCATAGGAAAAAGATTGAGATCTAGTTTCTAGTTTGCTGCGATCTGGTTTCACACATCCTTGACTCTGTCGAACCCCGGTGCATTTGCATTCATCTTATGTCATTATAAATGTGCACGGTGCATGACAGAAAATATATATATATAATATAATATATATATGATAAGTCAATATATTGCGTTTTGTATTATTTTGGAGCTATTAAAGAGTAGACTATTACTAGAGTTCACTGTATGTGCATTGCATGAAGGCATGGGGTAGTCGTGGCCTAACGGTGAGGGAGTCTGGCTTTTAACCTGAAGGTTGCTGGTTCGATTCCCATGCTGGCAGGAATTGAAAGTGGGGATTGTGAATAAACAGCACTCTCTCCACCTTCGATACCATGACTAAAGTGCCCTTGAGCAAGGCACCTAACCCCTAATTGCCTCACTTGTAAGTCGCTTTGGATAAAAGCGTCTACTAAATGCAAATGAAGGTGGCTTTCTGCTGCTTGCAAACAGACTCTTTTGAGGAGACAATTCATTTGCATCTTATGACTGCACACTCACTCTCACTTGTATCCAAGGTAAATCCTGACCACTTACATGTGTTTTGTTGTACTAATTACGTTGCCATCAGCTAAAATGCATGCGCAGGTTACTATACTTCTGAACAAGTCCGCACCTGAGTTCGAGTTGCTTTGACGTTTACGTGAACTCAGAACACCTCCTACAGGTAGTTTCGGGTTGGGTACCCCGGTGCGCTCCCGGGTCAGCATGAAAGCTTTCACATTAGCAATTTTTCTTGTGAATCGTGCCCCGCTTCGAACTAAACTGCAAGTGTGAGAGCATCCTTAGAGTGACAAGTGGAGCAAGATTCAGAGTGAATTATGAAAGTGAGATTTAGTGAGGGAAGCGAAGTGGGATTCAGAGTTAAACAATATCCCTATTCAGACAAGACATGTTCACTAAATGGAGTTTGAGTTACAATTCTTATCACTCGACGATCTAAATGTGAATTTTGCTCCACATCTCAGACTGAATCTCACTTCCAATTTACATTTATGCAATTGGCAGATGCTTTTATCAAAGACTAAAAGAGTGCAACGCGCAATATGGCAGAATAAGTCCCACCTTCTAAATAAGAGCCAATAGCGTTCGGTAAAGTCACGCGTCACTGCAGCGACCGATAAAAGCTCTGGTTTCTAGAAACAGTCAGAAGCGTGCCTCCGATATGAGACACAAGATACACGCACTTAGGGCTGCGCATGCGCATTAGCTTGACCCAGCCACAAAAATACCGTTTTTTGTCATGATTCGAGCATTTAGAAAGAAAATTTATGAGACAGTTATTGTCAGATTTCATTGGTGATGACAATTATGAAATTTAATCGAAAGCTTGGCAAACAACTTTGGAGAATTTGATGTTTCCCCATTCAAAGAGATCGGAGCTGCGCTTGCATGTCCAAGAGGTGCATCAAAGATACAAGAAATGACTTGTCTTAAAGGGACTTTGCTTTTATCTAAATCAACTTTTTGACTTTAATGACTTCAAAATCGAACTCACTTTCACAAAGTATGCCTGTGAAACAGAAAAACTAGTTCTGTCCAAATAGGACTAATGTTATTGAAGCATTCCTGTAGCTTGGGCAGGGGAATGCATGAAATAATCCAACCATATCTTGAATGCAATGCAAGTCGCTTTAGATAAACGTATTTACCAAATGCATAAATGTACATTGGAAGCGAGAATCAGAGTAAGATGTGGAGTAAAGTTCAAACCGAGATGTGAAAAATCCACTAAAAGGAACAGCAACACATTCCACTGAAGATCACTGTGCAAACACACACAGTTTAACTCAGTTTAATATGTTCTCAAGCTCTATAATTACTATTATCATATTTCTAAATGATCACAGGCCCCCTTATCAGCTCATTAACCCATGTGAAGTCTTCCCAGAGACTCTCTGAAGAGATGAATTAACTAGCAATGTTTAGGATGACAAGGATTCCCCCATCATCTTCAGTCTGTTCTTTTTTCTATCATACTGGATTGTATCCTTATCATCAAGAGCTCAGTAGCAAATCAGCATAAATTATATCCTCTTCAGAGAAAAGACAATTATTTTCTGAAAATGTTCAAAATTGTAGCGGTCTAGGATCTCATGTACAACTGTATCTGACAATGTCTGTCAATTTGACAGATTTTTTTGTATTTTTATCTGGGGTCATAATTTGAATAATGACCCAAATTAAAAAAGGCACTAAATTTGAAAAAATAATAATAATTTTCTTCATTAAAAAATATCTTAAAGTTAAATTTGATAAAAGGAATCTATTCACATAATGTAATTAGCATAATGAATAATAATAAATTAGTTGGTAACACTTTAAAATAAGATTACATTCTTTAACATTAGTTAATCGATGAACTAACAATGAACATAACATTTGTTAGTATTTATTAATCTTTTTTTTATTGTTAGTTAATAAAAAATACAGTCGTTCATTGTTTGTTCATGTTAATTCACAGTGCGGTACATTTTTAATGTTACAATTTAAATAGAGAACAGTCATTTTAAATTGTAAAAATTTTTCACAATAGTATAGTATTTTACTACATTTTTGATGGGAAAAAAAACTGAGAATAAGACCAAAAAGCTGCAAACTGTTGAACGGTAGTATTTAAATAAAAGTAAATAATGTTGAATACAATTTCATTGATGCTTTTATAAATGATTCTATAAATGATGTCAACTTTTCAACTATGTCCATTTTACATTTACATCACAAACATTTAAGAAAACAAATTCAATTTAATATCTGTAAAATCAAGGACGTCACACCCTCAATGCATGCAGTCATGTGGGATTACAATCAGCAAGCAAATTCATCACTCATTTTGTGTTAAATTGTGTTTTCACAGTCAAGCTTTCAACATCTGCTGCTAAATGGAACGCATGCGGTTTTGAAGTTTGAATATGCAGCAGATGTCCTGTCGCTCTGCACCAATCACTGATGACAGTATTTGCATATTCTGATGTTTTTCTTCACAATTATTAAAAGGGATTTTAATTTAACTTAAAGAATTAATAAACGTTTGCTTTGATTAACCAACTCTGCCTGTCTTACACCTTATTTTCACAACAATCTCATTTTCTATCAGCTGTCCATATCTAAAGCACAGTTTCTCACAATTCTATTCCATGTGCATTAAACTGTCTGTATAAACACATCTTGTATATACGGTACAGTATATGCCACTTTCAATGTAGCTTCCTTTCCTATCACTTTTGCCTCACAAGCACAAAAGTGAAAACTCTGCACAAGGGACAAATATTGGTTACAACATAATGCAGATGTCAGTTAAATATACAAAATCCACACGATAGACCATTAAGTCCAGTTTATGAGCTAAATCCAGTGGCCCTCCGAGGTCCGTATCCCTTCTAGAGTGACCGGTTCACTGACCATTAGCTTGTGCATTAAACAGTTTCCGATAATTACAAAAGCAAAAGAACTCACTGAGCACTCACTGTGCTACATCTCTAACTCACATCACTGGAGGTTGACAAGTCTCTCTCAAGGAGGTCTGTGATATCTAGAAGACAGATTAGCTGTATTGTACTGTATGTTTGCATTCCCATCAGCCACGTTTGCTCATAGGAACCACAGAAGTCTTTGAGACAATTATCTGAGCCATAAATGCCATGTGAATAATTACTTTAGAGTCCTACAAAATAAAACACGCAAATTGTTGCTTGAAAAAAATGTGTTAGTCAAATTGCTGTATGTTCAAGGCTCTTTTAAAAGTTACATTCTTTGTGGTCTTTTAATGTTACAAGGCCAATTTGGTGTTTATAAATCATTGGTAAAATAAACAAAACAAACAAACAAAAACTAAAATAAATAATAAAATTATAAAAAATAATTTCTTGAAAAAAATGTATTTGTTAAATTGTTGTAAATGTCCAAGGCTCTTTTCAAAGTTACATTTTTTGTGGTCTTTTAATGTTACGAGGCCAATTTGGTGTTTAGAAATCTCTGGTAAAATAAAATAAAAAAATAATATAAAATAATAAAAAAAATATAAAATAAATATAATATCATATCATAATTTCTTGGAAAAATTTATTTGTTAAATTGCTGTAAATGCTCAAGGCTCTTTTCAAAGCTACATTCTTTGTGCTCTTAATGTTACAAGGCCAATTTGGTATTTGAAAATAAAGAAAAGAAAAGAAAATCATTAGAAAGAAAATCTCTGATAAAATAAAATAAAATAAAATAAAAAATTTAAAATATGTATGTGTCAAATTGTCGTAATTGTTTTTGTTTTTTTTTCAAAGTTCCTTTCTTTGTGATTTTTTCATTTAAAAAAAAAAAAAGCGTGTTTGGTGTTTTTAAAAGTAACAACTTTATTTAGGACAACAATAAAGTTTTTCATGCTTAAACATGCTAAACTATGTCACATGACCTTCACTGTCTGCACTGCCATTGGTAGTCATGCCACAGGAAATCACCAGCCCTGACTTAAAATAAAAAAACGTCTGACCGCTTTGTTGCTGAAAATCGTTTTATGCTTCAACATCTCTTAACAATCCACCGCTCTAACAAGTTAATCATGCTCTCTTGTTTGCCAGCTTCCTGTTAAACACACACAAAAAAAATCCAGCTATTGTTTTACATTTTATACAACAGAAAAGGTGTTTTAGCCGCTCAGTGCAGCTCTCAGCACGTCCTGTCGTTAGTTCTTTCATGCCTATAGTTTTGGCAAAGGAAGGGGGCTGATTAAAGTTACACTGTGAAACACATATGAAAAGCTGGCCTTTTCAGCGTTAAGGGTGAGCGAGGGAGTGAATACCGGTTTGGAAGAAAGTTCAAGTTTAGCCAGGTTGAGCTCGAGTGAACGGCTGTGAGCAGCTTGCGTACCGAAGGTTTTCATTGATTGGGAGGGTTAATAGAGACATTGTGTGATATGCGAGGTGAGGAACAGGTCCATGGCGCGTACGTTCTCAAAGTGAGACTGGCTCCTACCATAAAGAGCTAATTTACAGGGCTGATGTGGCACAGCGGCAAGATCACGCAGAGCGCCAGCCTAAAGCCGTAAAACCCCTGCAGGGTACAAGCAGAACTGGCCGACCGCTGCCAACAATACAGCACTGATTACAGCTACGCCCGCTCTACACCAGCCGGACCCTGACGCCCACTCTACTCCGGCTATAGGCCTTATGATTATACCTCTCTTTCCCTCTGCTTTTTTCCCTTCTCTTTCTTTGAAATGTCACTTTCCTCATTGACTTCCACTCTTTTACTAATTCTCTCTCCATTACGCTCACGTCGACTGCCAACCGTTCCACGTGATACAGAATTATTCTTTATTTTAGGAAACATATTTGTATATTATATCCATACCATCCCATGCATTAGTGTTTTACAAGCAAAACAGCTAAATACATATTATTATGGAAAATTATCATTTTTTCACACAACATCGGCTGATGCTACACTTTCAGTTATGCACTTTTAATCTCTATTTCGAAATGTCTGACATACAAAGCACCGTGAGCTTTCAAAAAACTCTAAAATCTATTCATCTTAAACATATATGTACAGTCACAATTGTCTTGTGTTACAATTTATCTGGGTAGAAGCCAAATTGATATGTGTGTAATGATGTGTGACACTTTAGTATGGCGTTAACATTCATTTAAAGGCAATGATGTCATATGCCAGTGAGCCAAAATCAATGTGATCACACCTCAATGTTTTTAAACGGTTTGTCAAGAAAAATAATTAAAAATTGATAATAAATTAACATGCTGTTTCCATAATTAAATGATTTTCTTTTATTTTATCTCCTAGTATAACATATATATATTTATAGATCTTGACTAGGTTAAATATAATTATGAATACAAAAATAAATATAAATATATATATATATATATATATATATATATATATATATATAAAATTTCTAAAAAAAACAAAAAACAAAACAAAAATCTGTTAGTTACTCGTGTGACTTACTTTCCCAAAAGGAAACTGGAAGAATGCACTATTTTCCTGCTGAAATTGGCAACTCTGACTAACACTGCTCAATTCTGTGAGTTTCACTGCAAACCGTCAGAGTTTAAAGAGAACTAACGGAGAGACTGGCAGCAAGTTGCCCTTCAAAGGACCTGAGGAGGGTTGGGAAAATACGTTCTACCAAATTATGCAAATTATAATGCAACTATATGTTTTAATTTGACGCCTACATCAGGAAACGAAATTATGCAAGTGATTACATTATCCTACCCTTTGTTCACAATTGGCTCACTTTGCGTTGTGATAATAACACAATGAAATAAACATCTATCAGATTCTGTGGAATTTCATCCTGACGGCAACAACTATAAGTGATCAAATGGCGATGATATACAGTAAGACCATTTTAATGCATCCTCAGTGGCTTACATTCACAGCAAACACGCACAGATTCATCCCCCTCTATTTCTCCCTGAAAAATGGAATCATTTACCAAACTCCATACTTGTATTTCTCATCAGTATCTTTCTTACGTCCTGCTCTCCAGCGTCATCCATCAGAGAGAGATACCTCATATATCAGTGCTGAAATGAGCTAATCAATTATTTAACACCTTATCCAACCTGAACACAAGCACAACGCCCTTCAGAACAACAGTACAGTCATAAGTGTGTGTGCGTGTGTACAGGTTTGGCTATACTTGAGGGTCAAATGTCCTCACGTATATACTGAAATATTACAACAACTGACTAGCGAGTACATTTTACTGGTCCTCACTAGTTAAAAAGACGTATAAATTGGTATGTTTTTATTGAAATGTAGTGTACGTTTCGGTCATTGGTGTAACTTTGTTTTAAAAAGTGGGTGGGGAAGGAGTGTGTGTGTTATTTTACAGTGTCATTATTAAACATGTTACATGCAGTTACTGTAGTAATAACTACAAATTATGCATAATTACTTGCAATTAACTCTAAAACAAATTCTCATCCTAACCCTAACCATATAGTTATGGTTATGTACTTAAATGCATAATTATGCTGTAATACTGACACCTTAAAATAAAGTGTAAATATCTATCTATCTATCTATATGTCTATATATATATATATATATATATATACATATATATATCTATATCTATATCTACATCTACCTCTATCTATATATCTATATATATATATATATATATCTATATCTACATCTACCTCTATCTATCTATCTATCTATCTATATATATACATATATATATTTATACAGACACACACACACACACACCCATACATTAATAGATATTGACTAGGTTAATATATAAACGATAAATACAAAAATAAACATAATAATTCTACAACATTAACCAACAGTAATAAATGCTGTAAATAAATCCTTGTTATTTCATGCTTAACGATCATATCCCTGACCAGTGACAACTGTCCAGTGTCATGTCTGATCATGTCTGATGTCTTCCTCTACATCAGGATGCTGCTCATTGATTTCTCATTCTCTAGACCCTTATTAGCAAATGTCTTCTCTTGAACTGACCACATCAGTCCTGGTCTTTCGGAACAACAAGCCTCAGCTGTCAAAAAGCGTTTCATCCCACCAAATGTAGCACAGATGTACTGACCCCACTGATGTACACCGGCTGTACTGAGACTACATTAGCAAACACAGGAACAATCACATCATTAAGTTTCACTGACGACACTACAGTTATGGGCTCATCAACAACAATCGAATCCCTGTGTGTGGACAACAATCCCTAAACATCAGCAAAACAAGAGAGTTGATTGACGACTGCGGGCGACACGAAGCAGCTCACCCATCATTGGTTAGACTGTAGAAACACTGCACAGCTTCACGAGGACCTTAAACACGCCACTTCTTGGTGAGGAAAACACAACAGCATCTGCACTTCCTAATGAAACAATCTATAAGGCCGAAAGCCTCTATCTGTAACTCACACATGATTCTGGTGGCACACGCACATTAAAGAACAAGCGTAACATAGGTTAAACATGCTTTAAATCTGGCCATATGATGTTTAAAAGTCAACATGATATCAAAATGGACCCTATTCACTTTCTTATTACATGTTCTTAAAGTGATATACAGTGTGTCCAACTGTAAAAGCGTGTCCAACTGTTGTGTTTGAAAAGTATAGAGGGAGTTTGAGAAAAAGAGTGGAATTCACATTCTCATTCACATTGCATCTAAATTGCCCGAGATCTGATTTTCAATTTTTTTTCATTCTGACTCTCATATTTCATTTTCCTCCTGTTTTTTTTGTTTTGTCCTCTTCCACTTTCTTGAACATGACGAGAACAGAGCAGAGAGAGAGAGAGAGAGAGAGAGAGAGAGTGAAAGATGAGTAATGAAGCAGAAGAACAGCTCTCCTCCTCTACCTGATGGAAATGGCTCTTAACGGGAGGGGCTGCACATCTCCACCCTCCTTTATTACTTCTCTCTCCGGTCTCTCCTGATTCTCCCAATCAAAACTTACACTGGACGCACACGCAACGGTATGCCACAATTCATAGGGACCTATGAGACGCAAGCGTTTGTATCACTGCCAGAGACACTACTTTAAAACAATGGTTATCACAGACACAAATTTATTACAATATGTATTTTTCAAGTGTGCCCATTGTGCTCATCTGCCAGCTTTGTGTTGAAAATGCAGTGAAATTCACCTATCCAGGTGCATCAGTACAGGACTAGAGAAAAAATGTGCAAGAACATTCTAGTGGACTGCCTCCACCAGAAGGTATAGTCTATGAAGTTGTATAGAAGGTTATTTAGTCTGCCAAAATGGTGAAAATAGAATATTAAAAATATAGTTTATTTAAGTCATGTGCTATAGTCTAAATCTACTAAAATCATACTGAAATCATACAATTTTTAAATCTCAAAGATTTCCTTCTCGTTTAAGTTTATTAAAAAAGTGGTGCCTGAAGATGCATTTGACATGTGCAAGCACCACATTTGACATCATTGGGACCAAACACCATTGGTTTTGGTGCGTTACATGACCATTTACAACAACAACAACAACAAAAAAACACCAATGAGAACATTTTGTGGTTTATGGAAGAAAATTAAGTCATACACATTTGGAACAACATGAGGGAGAGAAAATGAGATACTACCAAGTGTAAAAACAACTCTAGGCAAGCAAATGTAATTAAATATATTATATTTATTATAAATTAAAATAAATATAATCTAATGTAACACGGTATTTAAATTTTTAAAAATATTTTTTCATAAATTAATTTTAAATATTTATAATTTGTTATGAATGACATAATAAACAGCAATTTGTTAAATTATTTATAATTATTTTATTTATAGTAATTTATAAATATATGAAATAAATTAATTACACATATTATATATTGATTTACCTTGTACACTGATAGAAGCAAAGTATATGTGTGTATGAACACTGAGCTTGTAATACACTTGACCCCATAAAGAGCGACACAGAAATATGTGTGAAGAAATATACTCTATCAAATAGAGCTCACAGTCCAGACTCACTCAGCTCACGGCTGACTGGTTGCTAAAGGTCTGTGCTGTGTATTTAAGAAGAAAGATAATCAAGAAAGAGCCTGGAAGGACAAGAGACACAGAGAGAGAGAGAGAGAGAGAGAGAGAGAGAGAGAGGAGAGAGAGAGAGAGAGAGAGAGAGAGAGAGAGAGAGAGAGAGAGAGAGAGAGAGGCAGAGAAAAAAAAACAGTGCAAAAAGAGAAAAAAACTGATGGTATTTGGGTACCTCATGGCGAGAGCACAAGGACGCCACAAAGAAAAACCCTCCATCTCCCATTCCTCTGCCTCAATCATTCAAACTCTTTCATTCTCTCATTCATCCTATTTTTGTGTCTCAGTGGGAGAGAACCAGGGTCAGACGCACACATGGGAAAATGCAGAAACGCTACAGAAAAGACAGGAAAGATGATAATGAAAATTTTGTCATGATTTACTCACCTTCACCCTTGAGTTTCCTCAGAAGAAGAAAAAAGGAGACTTTAGCAGAATGTTCCAGCTCTTTTCCATACAATGAAAGTAAAAGGGGGAAAGACACTGTCAGGCTCCAAAAAAGAAAACCATAAAAAAAAAAATCATTGGTTTTCTGTTTATGATTTGTCTTCTGATAGTTTTGTGTGAGGAACTGACAAAATTTGAGCCATTATTCACCATAGCTCTCAAATCTCATTCATGTCCCTGCACATTAAAACTTTAAATGGCATTGCCAACTCCAAACCTGGAAAATTGTGCCTTCACATGTCAAGTTTATAGTAATCAATATGACATAAGTACTTTCATGACATTTTTTTTTTGTCCTTTTAGGAGCTTGACAACTGTACATCGTTTTCATTGTATGGAAGAAACCAGAAAATTCATTCAAATAGAATGAAAATTCATGAAAAAAGCGTGGACATTCTGCAAAAATAACTCACAAAGAGTAAATAATGACAATTTTTATTTTTGGCTGAAACAATCATTGAAGAAGTCCAAAACAGCTTTCAAAGCATCTTGCTGAGGAAAAACTAATTTACCGCATAAACATTGTTTCCTCATTCCGTGTGTCTCCTATATCTCTTGGTCTCATTTCTCCCCCTCTATCCATTTAATTCAGGTGAATTGTGTTTTTAATAGAATTACATGCAAATGGGCAGAGAGCTGATTATCATACAAAAGGTGCATTGCACAAAGGGATGCCACATTCTGGCTTCATTCACTTTTTTGATACTGTTGCAATTGCCAACAATAAAACAATTATCAATGTGTGTGTGCAAACTGTGCATGTGTTTATTTGACTCTATAATCGCTAATTTAATCAACATGTATATGCATGTTTGGTGCGAGACTACTGTGTGTGAGAGAAACATTTCTTTACTGTATACTTTCAAATGCTCACATCAGCAGGGGACAGCAGAGGAAGAAAAGCGTTTATTTGTTACGACTGCTCTTTGGGGTGACGTCTATTTCCTGTCTATAAGACAAGGGTCCTGTCGGAGGAGCTGTATTATCAGCAGCTGATTAAACTCACTGTCGTGGAGACCGTGTGGCCGTGGAGAAAAATCGCTAATTATAGAGCCAGTCAGAACTTTTCACTGCTGCTTTTACCCTTGATAATAAACCACTTTGAACAACAACAAAAAAATAGTAGCATCATAATGTTTACACTACGCTGCTGCAATCTTATCAGCACTGTGAAGTTTTCCTTGTTTTTGTGACCTCGTATTCACGATTTGATGGCAGACTAAAGCTTTCGATATGTCATTTTCAGTCAGGGATGAAAAATCCATATTTATCCAAACAAAAGGCACAATCACTTGGACCTCAAGAGAGAGCTTGAGCAAAAAGCTTAGAAGGAAAATAAATCATGTAGGACTTTCTATAAAGCAATGAGATCAAATGGAGAGCAAATAGAAAGAGAGAAAAAGGTGTTTATGTCTCAGACAGTGCTCAAATCTGGCCCATATTTCCAGGTCAGCAATCAAAAATCTAATATTTCTCATCAAATTCTTCAAATAAATCAATGTTACAGCTTTATTCTCTTTCTGAATGTCAACAATTGTCTAATTTCGTGATGCAAGACTACTTTATGCCAAAAAACGTTCTATATAAGGAGAAATGTCCTAAATGATTGCATAATACTTCCATGTTTAATGGTTTATTTCTAGTGATAGAGTAGGTTTACAAGCTGTTTAATTCACAAAATTTTATCAAAATAAAATGGAATTAAAACAAAATGAATTCATTAAAACTAAATCCATATAATGCTCCCATGATGTGCTCCCTAAAAGGTTCTATACAAGAAGTGCCAGATGTCCGGAACCCTTTAAGGATCTATATTAAACCTTTTCTTTTAAGAGTTTGGAGTTGATACTGAAAATAATCATAAGTGAGAAGTCAATCGGAAATGCTGTTAACAACTTATTTTACTATTAATGTAGGGTGAGATTTGATTTATCCATTGCAATCTGACCTATTCACTGCCGTTCAAAAGTTTGGGATCAGTAAGATTTGTAATGTTTTTCAGGATTCTATGAAGAATAGAAGTTCAAAAGAACAGCATTTATTTGAAATAGAATTTTTTGTAATATTGTCTTTAATGTCACTTTTGATCAATTTAATGCATTAATTAAGTATTAATTTCTATCAAAAAACCTTGCTGACCCCAAACTTTTGATAATGGTAGTGTATAATGTTACAAAAGCTTTATCTTTCAGGTAAATGTCTATATATACATATACACACACACACCGATCAGGCATAACATTATGACCACCTTCCTAATATTGTACCATGTATGCAGCAGACAGAAGATAGAGGCGCTCTGTGAATATTTAACATACAAGATTTATGAGTGAACCAAAAACTAACAAAGACTCACTTAATATTCAAGCTAAACTAAATTCAACTCTCCTTCATTTATGAAGATGATTCAACGCATGAGAGGGCGATAAAAGAGTGAGAGAGGAGGAGAGAACTGGTGTGAGAAGGGTTGAAGGGGTCTTATGACTAGGAAAGATTTTCCCCAACAACTTCCCCATTGTTCCTTTGATTCAGTTGATTATGTGTAAATGATTAGCATGCTTATTTACCCAAAACCATCAAACCAAGTTTACACTAGTGTGAAACAAAGTTCACAAAAAAAAAAAAAAAAATATATATATATACAGTACTGTGCAAAAGTTTTAGGCAGGTGTGAAAAAATGCTGTAAAGTAAGAATGCTTTCAAAAATAAACTTGGTAATAGATTATATTTATCAATTAACAAAATGCAAAGTGAGTGAACAGAAGAAAAATCTAAATCAAATCCATATTTGGTGTGACCACCCTTTACCTTCAAAACAGCATCAATTCTTCAAGGTAAACTTGCACAAAGTCAGGGATTTTGTAGGCATATAGTTAGGTGTATGATTAAACAATTATACCAAACAGGTGCTAATGATCATCAATTCAATATGTAGGTTGAAACACAATCATTAACTGAAACAGAAACAGCTGTGTAGGAGGAATAAAACTGGGTGAGGAACAGCCAAACTCAGCTAACAAGGTGAGGTTGCTGAAGACAGTTTACTGTCAAAAGTCATACACCATGGCAAGACTGAGCACAGCAACAAGACACAAGGTAGTTATACTGCATCAGCAAGGTCTCTCCCAGGCAGAAATTTCAAGGCAGACAGGGGTTTCCAGATGTGCTGTCCAAGCTCTTTTGAAGAAGCACAAAGAAACAGGCAACGTTGAGGACCGTAGACGCAGTGGTCGGCCAAGGAAACTTACTGCAGCAGATGAAAGACACATCATGCTTACTTCCCTTCGCAATCGGAAGATGTCGAGCAGTGCCATTAGCTCAGAATTGGCAGAAAACAGTGGGACCCTGGTACACCCATCTACTGTCCGGAGAAGTCTGGTCAGAAGTGGCCTTCATGGAAGACTTGCGGCCAAAAAGCCATACCTCCGACGTGGAAACAAGGCCAAGCGACTCAACTATGCACGAAAACACAGGAACTGGGGTGCAGAAAAATGGCAGCAGGTGCTCTGGACTGATGAGTCAAAATTTGAAATATTTGGCTGTAGCAGAAGGCAGTTTGTTCGCCGAAGGGCTGGAGAGCGGTACACGAATGAGTGTCTGCACGCAACAGTGAAGCATGGTGGAGGTTCCTTGCAAGTTTGGGGCTGCATTTCTGCAAATGGAGTTGGGGATTTGGTCAGAATTAATGGTATCCTCAATGCTGAGAAGTACAGGCAGATACTTATCCATCATGCAATACCATCAGGGAGGCATCTGATTGGCCCCAAATTTATTCTGCAGCATGACAACGACCCCAAACATACAGCGAAAGTCATTAAGAACTATCTTCAGTGTAAAGAAGAACAAGGAGTCCTGGAAGTGATGGTATGGCCCCCACAGAGCCCTGATCTCAACATCATCGAGTCTGTCTGGGATTACATGAAGAGAGAGAAGCAACTGAGGCTGCCTAAATCCACAGAGGAACTGTGGTTAGTTCTCCAAGATGTTTGGGCCAACCTACCTGCCGAGTTCCTTCAAAAACTGTGTGCAAGTGTACCTAGAAGAATTGATGCTGTTTTGAAGGCAAAGGGTGGTCACACCAAATATTGATTTGATGTAGATTTTTCTTCTGTTCACTCACTTTGCATTTTGTTAATTGATAAATATAAACTATTAACATGTCTATTTTTGAAAGCATTCTTACTTTACAGCATTTTTTCACACCTGCCTAAAACTTTTGCACAGTACTGTATATATATATATATATATATATCAATATCAGAGGCGTTGAAGAATCCGCTCAACCAAGCTCAAAATGCTAGGGGGAAATGCTGATATCGTCATATTTTTAAAATATCAGTAGCGATTTGGTACCAGACAACAGACAGACAAATAGATATTCACAATGACTTTCTGTGTAAGGTGTGTGAGTGTAACACTGTCCTGATATCGCTCTCAATATCCAAGGAAAGAGCAAAGACAGGGTGAAAAAGGTAAAAAGGGATAGGTTGAAGGACTCAATTATACATCAAAGGGGATATGCTGGGGATATGAGGGAAAAGTAGAGAAAAACAGACTAAAATATAAGCACAGAGAGAATTAATGAAAAAGAAACAGATAGAACAAATAAACATGCACAATAAACTCATATATAATAAAGGATTTTAGTGAATAATGACTTAAATGTCAATCTTGAAAAACGATGATAGACTTTTGAGTTTGACAGCTCTTGGAAACTATGTGCTTTTTTGTACTGTAAGAAATGTCCTCTTTTTGTGTCCCTAGCCAGAAAGAAAATCAGACAGGTTTTGGAGGACATGAGGATGAGAAAATAATGGCAGGATCTTCATTTCTGAATGAAACATATCAATTTAACTAGAATATTTAAGCACTTACATTACACTTTAACTAATACTCACTAATACATATAACAACCAAAGCCACAATCCACACATAAATAACATTCACAAATCATGAATAATACAATCCACTTTCCATACCAGAAATAAAAGAGCATCTAAAAATGAAGGCTGCCATCTGTGAGTACATGTATTGATTTCACTGAGAGTGAAAGAATAATGAATTTATTCAAATGTCAAATTATATTTTGTACAACTGCTGCATAATTCCTGAGTATTACTCTGAAGTCTGAACCAGACCTCACCATCACTAATGAGCTTTAAATATCCACTGTAGTCCGCAATTACATGAACAATACCAATCAAAAGTTTGAGGTCAGTAAAATTGCCTTTTTTAAAAGAAAATAATACTTTTATTCCGCAAGGATGCATTAAAATGATTAAGTTCTTTTGAACCTTCTATACATTAAAAAATGAAAAAAAACAGTTATTTTCAATTGCAATAATATTTCACAATAATATTTTTTACTGTTTTTTCAATCAACTAAATGCAGCCTTAGTAAGCATTAGAATGTTCTTACAAAAACCTTAAAGAATCCTTAAAGTATCTAAATTTTGTACAGTATAGTGTATGTGTAACATTACAACATACTGTTTTTCGTGTTTCACTTTCAAGTCTTTTCCTAACAATGAATCAGACTCTTGAAAGCATAGCATTTCCCACCTGTGATTATGGCAAAATTCTGCTCTGACTAATTTACATTTCAAGTGTGCTACAGAAATAAATATTAAGTGGATATTTGGATATTTCTGTGGTTTGGTTGATTCAAGCAGTACAGCCATGGAAGACTCTAGCTCTCTCTCTCTCTCTCTCTCTCTCTCTCTCTCTTCTCTCTCTTCTCTCTTTCTCTTTCTCTCTTTCTCTCTCTCAATCTCTCTCTCTCTCTGGTATGACAGGTAAGATTAGACTCCAAAAACTGCAAACACAAATCAAAGGTGCTCTTCATGCTCAAGCAGATACAGGACATAGAAAGAGAGAGAGAGAGAGAGAGGGAGAGTTTGACGGACAGGACGCAGGCGTTGTTAGTATTAGCCACTGAAGTGTAAATGATGTGTTCTAAACTGCAGCAAGATGAGTCTGCATCTGTGATATCTCACTAAATAGCCATCAACACACACACACACACACACACACACACACACACACACAGACATGCAAACGTAACCAGAAACACTCATGAAGCATCATATATGCACACAAACCTTTAAAACACATGCACACAACCTGACAAACACATTCAAGCTCTGTTTCTAGTTGCTTGATGTAGGCTACATTTTAAACATCAACATTTTAGACATCAATGTGTTCCCAACATGAAGGTTGAGCTTAATTATACTGCTTTCTGACATCATTTTGGCCAAACTCAGTAAATATGTTCACATATATACAAATTTGCAGTCACAAAGTTGTAACAGTTGACTTAGACTTCGGTTCAAATATTTGGGATATGGAAGACGTCTTTTTTTAATAATACTTTTATTCAGAAAAGATTGCTATTTACATGGTGGAATATAGACACCCTCAACCTGACAACTCAGTTTAAATACATGTGTGTATTGCCACGATTGGTCAAATAATTAGCTAATTTCGTTCATCATTACTGCAAATAGGTCATTCTGATACATGCAATAACTATCCATTATGACATGTAGGCATTTTTATCTTTATGTACACAATAATAATCTTTTACATTGTAATCCTTTTATTTTTAACATTTGGCATGTTTGTGTGCTGCTGCGCGTCCCTGTATGTGTAACAATCAGCGTGTATGCGCGTTGTGGACCCGCCTATAGGCGCATATTACTGATTTCTATTGATCTCTCTTGCATGTCACTTGTTACCCCAGGGTTTGCCGAAACTACAACTCTTAAAAATAAACGTTCTTTATTGACATCACTGGTTCCATTTACAACCTCTAAAAGACTAAGAAACACTAAGAAAAAAAATGATTCTTTTAAGAACTGATCACTTAAAAGTTCTTTTTTCTCTCAGTGGCATCGCTGAGAAAACCCCCTTTTGGAACCTTTATTTTTTAAGTGTATAAGCACAAATGCTAAGCAGTTGGGTGCATGACTTCTTGTCTCCCTTTCTATATCGTTTTTCCCTTCTCCCTTGTTCACCCATAGAGATGCTGGGAAAGTGCTCTCTCTTCCATGAATGTGTGTGTGTGTGTGTGTGTGTGTGTGTGTGTGTGTGTGTGTGTGTGTGTTTGTTTGTAATAGATTTCAGTGAGAGCGACAGGAATAAAGCCTCCAGTTTACTGCTCCAGAAGTGAATTCTGTAATGACTGGCTGGGGAGAGCAATTCCCTTCCCTAAACATCCGCTGCTTTACATTTGGCAGGCAGTTTTCAAACAGATCAAGAGGCCATATCATCACTGTCCACCACAAATCTCCATTTCCCGCAGCTCCATTTTTCTTTGAACGTAAATTGAAAGCCGGCAAACACGCTCTTTGTCTTCTGGATGTTTGGCAGGTTTGGGAGTGAAAATAGTCAGTTTGGAAATATCATATTTTATTTTTCTGACAGGGCTGAGCTCACCCTTCAAAATATTTATTAATACCATACACTGCTTTCCAAAACAGTTATTATGCTTGCCACTGTATGACATGCAACACTTGCCTCTATCATTACAAATAACATTTGATTGCATCTTGTTAGCAAGCAAATATTGGCAAATATTCCCTATTTATCACATTCAGTGATCCAAACACTATTGAGTAGTCAAGCAAGCCTTTTCACAAAGACTGGACTATATAAACAGCACTTTCACCAAAATCTAAGGGTGCATCGTACAGTACGTCTCATGTACAGTTTAATTGCAATCCCAGAATGCATTGTGACAACGAAAAGTTTGTGCTGTCTTTTCTGGGATGCCTGAGGAATCTGGAAGTTTTGTTACCAGGTTTTTGATTTCAACAAACTACAAACAGCCAATTAACTCACAGAATATTGCATGAATGACTAAAACCAAAAGACTAAGGAGAAAAGAAAATGATCTGACTACGACAGGATGCTCGCCACTGCAGAAAGATCTCTCTCTGAAATCAAACTGCAAATGCAAAGCGTGTTTCTGCACAGTTTGATAAGTTCAATATATGTGTGAACTCAAGCCAAAATCAATGAATCAAATATCAGAGCGATTCTACTACAAACGCTCAAAAACACACTCATTCATACAAATCTTTCATTAGCATATCTATAGATGTATACAAGTCACATTTATATAAAAGCGTCTACCAAATGCATAAAATGCAAGCCCAAACACCAATCCAACAACTCACTATTTGTATCGTACAGTATATGCAAAGAGAAAACAGCTAGGTAATTCGTTTTTCGAACTGTAGCGATATTTTATGTGCAATATCTAGTTCACATCGGTCTTACAGCGTAGAAGGTGATGATCCTAAATATGGCACTCTCACTTCCATCAGTCCCTCCAAGATTTCGCAGGACTTTTTTCAGATTTTTGTGGTCTAAAATGATTGAATTTGCAGCAGATTTTCTCAAAAAATTGAGATGAATATAATGAAATTTTATTATTAGTCATAATATCTAAATATAAATTAATAAATATTTTAAAATATATATTAGTGAGCGGAAACACTAATAAGCCAAAAAGTGCTCCTCTGCAGCCATCGACTAGAGTAGTAATTTATTGTCTTTTTTATTTTTAAATAAGTATTTGCTTTCCTACATCGTGAAACTTTTAGTTTTAGAAATGGGGACAACCTATAAAGGATGAACAAATAATGTTTTGGTCATCACATTAAATATTACCTAATTTGAATGTTATTTTTAAAGCACTGATGTGCTAGGAAAAGTTGTGTAAGCACTTAAAAGCTCTCAAAAACATTCAAGATTCTTTAGCTATTATTAAGTTGAGTTAAGTTATTTCTGTTACTGGATACTGGTGATTTGATGACTTTGTGATTTTTGTTCATAGCACAAGGTTTCCACGTTGGCACCGTTTGATCTGATATCTGTGGTTTAACAGAGAATTCTGGTCTGAATTTGAATGCTTCTCACAAGATTTTACAGCAATGTTATTGATTGTTCACTGGATCTTGCAGCACTGTGTAGTAACAGTGTGCCGTGATCGAGAATGATCCGCTGCTGAGGTCCCATCTCCCAGTCTATTATTGTTCGGAGCAGTGCAGATCAAATGAGTAGCGCAGATTTTCTCCTCTTTCATTTGTCCAATGTAGCCCTTCTAGATCAGTTCTTGAATATTGTGAAATATTGTGAAACACAAATATTGTGAAATATTATCAAAATTTTAAATATACGTTTAAAATAAATTTTAATATAATTTAAAATGTAATTTATTCCTAAAGCTGAAAGTCTTTAGTGTCACATGATCCTTCTGAAATCATTCTTATATGCTTCCCAAGAAACATTTCTTATTATTATCAATGTTGAAATCAGTTGTGCTGCTTCATATTTTTGTGGACACCATTATTTTATCTCTTTAATGGCACTTTTGATCAATTTAATGCATCCCTGCTGAATAAAAGTAATCATTTCTTTAAAAAAAAAAAATTGTAGTGTATTTTTTAAATGCATATTAATTCAATTCAACAAATTTAATAACAATTCTACATCCTCTTTGCTACAGTACCTCAATTCAAACTGTATAGGTTTACAACACATTCCCAAAAACAGTGTTCACGTTCAAATTAGACTCTCAAAAAACTCAGGTACAATAAAATTCTCTTGATGTCGGGCTGTAGATTCAGCAGCTGTGCAGTGTCATCCGAGAATAACAGTGCAGTAAACAATGACATGCACACAATTGCATGCTTACACACACACACACACACACGTATACACACACACACGCGCACACACACCTACACACACACACACACACGCACACATACAGTAAATTTAAGCAGCTTTATAACTGTCAGATGTAATGCTGTTCACCTGCTCCCCTTCCATAAGAAACCTCCCACAGTTACTGCCCAACAAATTGCACTGCCAATTACAGGCCCATTCACACACACACACACACACACACACACACACAGTTCTTTCCTTCAGCCTCCTATAATACTCATTCACACATCACTGTACAAACTAACAACTGTCATACTAGCAAAAACATTGTTTCATGCTAATTTCATTGATGTTCTTGACAGATTCTTTCTAACTAAAGGAACTTTAAAATGGTCATAATGATTGGCTCAAAAAATCACAAGCACTCCAGTGACTTATTTTTTGCTGGTTATAGAGACAAAAACAATTGCTTAAACCAGAGGTCCCCAACCCCCGGGCCGCGGACCGGTACCGGTCCGTGGGTCATTTGGTACCGGGCCGCACAGAAAGAATAAATAACTTATTTTAAAAAAATAAAAAAAACTGACTTATGTAATTAGTATGAAATGTGCATGTGTGTATGAAATGTGCATTTCTCTCTGGCGCGTTCACTACTGCGAAGATCGCGAGTCAGCATCTCAACTTCAAATTCTCTCCTTACATCCGTCTATGACTCACTCTTGGCGCATAGCAACGCTTGTTTAGGTCACACGATACGTTACCGCTAAATATAAACACACAAGCTAGCAAAATGAGTAAAAAACAAACGTCTCTGGAAAGCTTCTTTGCGAAGGGGAAACGGCCCAGCGAGGAGACAGAAGAAGAGCCTACGATTTCCAAGAAAAAGAAAGCTGCATTTAACAGACAATACCAGGAGTCCTACTTGAAATATGGATTTATCGCAACAGGTGATTTACACGCACCAAGCCCGCCAGAGAGAGTTAGGGGGCGGAGAGGATGTTATTCATGTTATGTTGTTGGCGCGATGTTACGAGGACGCTGCTAATAAAGTTGCGAGTAAGCCTACACATTGGATTCACGTTTATTATAATATTGAAAAAATACCCCAGTTTTTATGCTGGTCGAATCATTTTATTTTGTTGTTTTTATCCGCCACACCTTAAAGGCCGGTCCGTGAAAATATTGTCTGATATTAAACCGGTCCGTGGCGCAAAAAAGGTTGGGGACCGCTGGCTTAAACCAGCTTTAAAGTTAATTCTTATCTTTTTATGACATATTGCAGTAAATCATTTATCTGTGCACGTTTTTTTTTAATTCATGTTCCCTCAAAATCTTTTATAAAATAAAACATCCCCTCTCTTTTCCAGCAACATCTCTTCTCTTCTCTGATGATGTGTTCACTGGCGCAAGGGCGGGGCAACCTGTCACTCACATGAGATCGGCCAATAGCAAAGTACAACCATCCAACCATCCAATCAATTCCTGAATAATACAATCAAGTCATGCCCTACATTTTTTCTTGTGGAGAAGCCTTTTCTCTCTGATATATGTCACAATAGGGAACAAAAGACTATCGCAACTTCTTTCATGCTGACTTTAAGGTTTGAAAGCCTTTCTCTTTTGTAACCTGTCTTGAAATTCTTTATTTTCATTCAACAAATTACAGCTATTTCTACCACCTGAGCTATTCCTCCCACTCATCCTCTCACTCTGAGAGGTGAAGTCAGGATAATCCCTGATTGGAGGAATAGAATTTGAGTGACAGATTGATGGAGTGATGCCGCAGCGTGTTTTCACAGACCAAGAGAGGTCAGCAGAGGTAATGAGGCCATCAAAATGCAGAAACTGGGAGACTTAAAAACAGTGGTGGCTGGGGTGGAGCTGGGGCGTTTTTTTCGTGCTCTTTCTAAACAGAAAAAAGGAACATTTCGCCCAAAAAATTTAATAGCCAAAATTCACTTAAAAATCTTCTTTCCCGCTGTCACTCTCAAATTAAATTGTGGTGCCAGTCATGATGTATAGACATGAGACGTGTGAAACCAATAAGGTTTGAAGATGTCATTGACTCTATTTGAAAGCTACAGTAGAGGCCTAATTTTTCAGTAAATAATGACTTTTGCAATCCTTTTTTGGTGCTTTTCTTGTTCGCCGCTCATTCAGCACTTATCCAGTTCTCATTTGTGGAAAACAAACTTATTCCCATATAGACCATGGTAAATATTGTTGTACTGTATAAATATTGTTTATTTATGTGGATTAAATAAAATAAAAATATTACTTTTTTTCTGTAATACACTAATAATAATGTCAAGTGTCAGAATGCAAAATTATTTTTTCTGAAACTAAAATAAACTTAGGTAAAAAAAAATAATTAAAAAGAAAATCCTTTGATGTTGTTGTGAAATGTGACCTGGGCATGTTTCAAAAGAAATTATACAAGCTGCAACTTACAAGATGACTCAGAAAGACTCTACATTGAACAATCCAAATCTCTTTGGGTTTTCCGCAGTTCTGATGAAGACCGAGAATTATGGGTAAGTGGCCAAATATGCCGGTCCTCCTCTGTCCTTCTAACTGCAGACAGCTTAATCATCAAGCCTCGGTAAACAACATCAGCTAAATACAGCTCTCTCGCTCACACTCTCTCACTCTCACCCTACTTTTATTTACTCAGAATGACAGATTCAAAAGAGAAAAAAAATGACTGTGGCTTTGAAGATTTGCTGTGGGGAGGAGTGTGGGATGTATATAGACACACAATATAAACATCAGCTGAGGTGTGTGTGTGTGTGTGTGTACCCGTTTTGGCTATACTTGTGGGGACCAAATGTCCTCACTTATACTGTGAAATACTTTCTCAACCCACTAGTGAGGACATTGACTGGTCCTCACTTGATAAAAAGGCGTATGAATCAGCCCAAATAGGTTTTTATTTAAATGTAATGTTTTGTGATGGTAGGTTTAGGAGTAGGGGTTGGGTTAGGTGATAGAAAATATCATTGACCTGATATATAAAATCAATTGAAGTCTATGTAATGTCCTCACTAAGATAGCAATACAGACAAGTTTGTGTGTGTGTGTGTGTGTGTGTGCTGCAGAGAGAGAGAGTTGTCTACTTTACTCTACCAAATTACCTCATGTCAGGGATTAGATGGGGTCGGGCGAGAAGGATGATGGGAAAATGAGAGAAGGAAAGGTTAAAGTTGGAAAAATGCTGATAAACAGAGCAGGAGAGAGAGAGAGTGAGGGGGTTCTGTTGATCTCAGTTTGGGGTGATGAATATGACAAAAAAAAACAGAAAGAAAAATAACAAAATAGAGAATATAAAAACATTCTCCGCATTCCAAACATATCACACTGTTTCTGGAATTCAAACAAGAATATTTAAAGTAGTCTGATCATAAGACATCAGAAAATTAAACCTTATCTGGGTTCTTTTTTTACAAATCATTGGTGCATGTTGTTAAAAAGAGGTTTATCTTTTATTGAAAAGAATAAATAAATAATTTAAAATTATTTCTAATAAAATATTTGAAAAAATCAATACATTTAAAGTCCCCCTGTAGTCAATAATTTTATCTTAAAACTCATCTTTGATCACCAAAAGGACATATTTAAAAAAATTCTCATCACTTAAAATAGCTTGAATGTAATTTTACATCCTTGCTCCATTTAGTATACGAGGATCTATGAATATGCTAATTAGCCCCGCCTCCAGTCACTCACACAAGCTCAGAGATCTCCTCGGTCAACTTACTGACGCTGCACAATGGTATTGCTTTTTGCGATGTCTGACACATGACAGTAATTAATATGATTAGCCTTTTGCTTGACTACATTATCAAACAGCTGCTAATAATGTGCTGCTAATATTACAAACCATGTTCCCGATCGCCATCTGAGTCAGACAGCTGCCTTCTAAAAATCAGTATCCTTAGAGAAGCTTTGATCTCAGAACATCAGTGTAGAAAGGCATATAGTTCATCATAACATTTGTACATCATATACCCGCTATATTGCTAAATCTAACCGATTTTTGATATCAAAAGAAAAATAAACTAGGATAACCTGGCTTCTCTTGAGACCAAAAAGTGAATGGTACTGCAAGTTGATTTTAAGAAGTGAAGTGTTGTACATTACCTCTGGTATTTGAATGGCATACGGCTGGTTGTGAAATGTTGGAGAATTGTCATTTACATCTCCGATCTGAATGTTCACTGTATCCTTGACGACCTAAAAATCAAATGAAATCAAATAGGAGAGGCTTTTGAGAACATGCTACTATTTCTAAACTGAATCCCAAAATTATTTTAAAAAAGATTGCTTGAGTTAGTCTATGCTAATTATATAATAGAAAAGAAAAGTTCATCAAGGCAATTTTATACATTAACGGAAGTTACACA
This sequence comes from Zacco platypus, assembly GCA_038088235.1. Lineage (NCBI taxonomy): Eukaryota > Metazoa > Chordata > Actinopteri > Cypriniformes > Xenocyprididae > Zacco > Zacco platypus. Next base: position 8,313,516 of record CM076078.1, on the reverse strand, counting down.
GCCGTTTAAAAGTTTGGGGTCGGGTTTACTGCTCAACAAGGCTGAAATTATTTGATTAAAAAAACAGTAAAAACAGTAATACTGTTCAATATTATAACAAATTAAAACAACTGTTCCCTATTTTAATGTATTTTAAAATTTAATTTATTCCTGTGATGCAAAGCTAAATTTTCAGCATCGTTACTCCAGTCTTCAATGTCACATGTCCACATGCTGATTTCTAATATGATGTCTTTGCTGAATAAAAATATTAATTTCTTTTTTTTATCTTTAAAATCTTAAACTTTTGAACAGTGAAAGAAAAGATTGCATAGACCTTAGAGACATATGGTTTGATAAAAATATGGACAGACAAATAGATAGATGATCGCTAACTCACCCCTTGACTGTCACTGACTGAGAACTCCACCTGCATCTCTGACTTGGTCTGAAGAGACAAAAACAAAAAAAGCACACAAACAAACAGCAGCATTACATCATAGTGTCAGCTCCAGTTGTACAGTCATTCATTTCTTTCACCATTTGCTCATTTTCCACACCTCCCTGTCGAGCGGCTGTCTCAACCACACCACCCCAGTCGTCTCCTGCACAGCGAAATACCGCATGGCCTCTTCCCCGACCACACCGAAAATCAACGGCTCACCGTCTGGATCGACTGCCTGCAGCTGGGTAATGGATGTACCTGAATACACAGACAGAGACAATGAATGACATTTCAGACAAAAATACATCTTAAAGGGGCCATATGATGAAAAGATGAATTTCCCTTAAAGGGGTACTTCACCACTGGAAAAATGGGCTTTCAATAAAACTTGGCAGCCTAGAAATGCAGTAGAAATGCCAAAAATAAATAATTATTTGAAATCTGTGCTACCAGACTAGAGAAAACATAAAAAAGCTGTTGTCCTCCCTTTTGCCAAATAGGTAGGAAAACACCATAATGCACTGTGTATGTTGCCGTCCAAGGCAACACCAGTCTGTTGTGGATACGTATACAAGAGCCAAATACTGCCTTGCTTTAGTAGGAAATACTTCTTAGCAAACTTTTAGTCATAATGGTGTTGACTTGTTCCCTGATCCAAGAATTCAAAGAATAAATGGTTAGCAGGAGTGAGTTACTTTTGGTTTCCAGTGAAGGACCCAGCACGTTGTTGGCAGAGGCAAAAGGTTGCAAAGAATAGTAAATACAGAGAGAACGCCACAACAGAAAATCTGAAAAATCTCTGTTTTTAGTCAACATTTCAAACTGGATGACCACGAGCACAAGTGCTTTAAACCAAACAAAAGGGAAAAACTGAAAGAAACTGCCGCTCTGTCAGTTCCACTAAAATCCACCGAAACAAAATGCTGTCGCATACAGGTAAGAAAGTTGTTGCCATAGTGTCCATTTTACCATAATACCATTTAAAGTGTAGACAAAGTACAATACAGTTTCAAGTGATAAACCTACTCTAACAAATAGAGTATACAAATATGCAGAAGTATAATCTGTAGTTTAAGAAAAAAAAACGTAATTGCATTAAAGGGATAGTACACCCCAAAAAAGAAATGTTATCATTTACTCACCCTCATGTTGTTCTAAACCTGTATAACTATCATTGTTCTGCTGAACGCAAAATAAGATATTTGGAAGAATGTCAGTAACAAAACAGATCTCGCCCCCCATTTACTATCATAGTAGGAAAAATAAATACTATGGTAGTCAATGGGAGGCAAGATCAATTTAATTACTGACATTCTTTCAAATAACATATTTTGTGTTCAGCAGAACAAAGAAGTTTGGAACAACACGAGGGTGAGAAATTGATGACAGAAATTTCATTTTTGGGTGAACTATGCCTTTAAGGATCCAAATACAGGACAGACAAAAGTATTTTGTTGCTGTTTGAACATTTCTGCAAATCGGGGAAACAAATCTGCGTAGTTTTGTAGTGCATTTCAGCTTTAAAATTGCCACGGTAGCTTGGACATTCCGCAAAATATCTAATTTCAAGTATTTTAAGGAAGAAAGAAAAGATTACATGAGTGAGGCGGCGTAAATAATGCTAGAATGTTCATTTTTGAGTGAATTGTTCCTTTAAATGAAACTTCCTCTAGATATTTTAGTCCAATGCAAAGTTCTGACCTTGAGAAGCAGTTATTTTAATTTCATTCTTTCTTCATCTCGCATTAATCAAAATCTAAACAAACTAACCCTTTTTAAATTAGTTTTTTCACCTCTTTATGTTCTTATTCCTCCTCTTGAATAGTCTCAGTATCACAAAACCTGCTATAATATAACCAAAAGCAACAACAGCATCCTCTTAGCTCTTTATACATCATGCACATGGAGTTTGTGTAACAGGTGTGTGTTTATGAAGACACCTGGCGAGGGGGTCCCTGACTCATTCCAGCTTTAGTTCTGCAGACGGCGCCAGACGCCTAATGCTGCAAATCCTACATTAATGAGAAAGACCAACAAACAGATCAGGCTGAATCCTTTCCACAGCCATAAACACACAGACTCAGACTCTGAACTATTTTACATGCATTCAAATGCCCTCACATAAATAGGTAGGGTAGAACACGGTGCTAGAAACACCAAGGCCATGGGTTCAGTTCACAGGGATTGAATAAAAATCTCTTCCAAATGCATAAATGTATAGCAATCAATATAGCTGTTTGGGTCAAACTACAAGCACCACTTTCAAATCCAGACCCATCTAGCAACCAAAAAGGTCAATAACTTAAACCACATGCACACATATACGTTTATTAATACACAATACTTTGTGAAAGAGAGGTGAAAACACCTCTAATTAATGGGAGGATTTATGAACTGCGCTCTCTGTTTATAATGAGATTTATGCAAATTCTGCTGCTTTCAGTGTGAGTTATAATTTGGTTGAAGACTGTGCAAATTAAGTGTTTTACGTTACACTCATTAATAATAAAGACTTCCCCCTCTCTTTCCCCCTGTTTTTAGGGTGGAGGGATCCATTGTGTGTGGTCAGGAGAGGGAATGCTGGGTAACAAATGGCTGTTCTGGGTCAGTGATGTGTGTTTGAGCATAAAGGGGTTGTGAGATGTATTAAGAAGCAACTAAAATATGTGTGCAAGTCAATCTGCAAGACAAACCGTGGCTCTGTTTCAAACCTACTGAGCTGCCTTGGCGAACAATTTCAGTTTGGCATTGCCATGTTGCTAAGCTAACAACATGACATTCTAACAAAAATGTAGTATTTTTTCATTTTTTTTAAATTTTAAATTGTTTTTATTTAAATACTTATATGAAATTATTTATATAATTATTTCAAAATATTTTTAGTTTTTATTCAAATGTATTTTTTAAATTATTTAAATTTTTTATTAATAAAACACTAAATTATATTAAATATGATTATAAATTATTACAAATATGATTATAATTATATTTATATTTACTATAAAGTATATTTCTAAACATTTCTCACATTGTACTTTATCAAAGATAAAGCACAAAAATACATAATTTGAATAAATATTTTTCTAAATGATTCTAAATGATATTAAAATAAAATAAAAATACAGTAAATTATATTAAATATAATTATTATAAATGATTACAAATATATTTCATTACATTATATTTATATTCATTATAAATTATATTTATAATCAAGTATGTAAGGTATTATTTTTAAATTTATTCTAAACCCTACTTTTTGGTATTATATGAATTATTGATAATGTTTTAAACATATTTAATATAATTTATTATATTCTATTTGTTATATTTTATTTATATTTAATTTCAATTATATATACAATTTTTTTTTACTTCATTTCCTCCATCTTTGATGGATTATTTCAGCTGTAGCAACACATTATGGAATTGCATTATCTGCAAATTGCACATTCAATTTGCCCTCAGAAGACAACCGCTTAGCATTTGGAAGCACACTATGTAGGCAGCTCACTAGGTATCAAAACAGAGCCTGTTTGTTGGTATGTAATGGGTATGTATTATATACGAGTATGTGTAAAGCAGGGACACTCACATTCTGTCTGTTTCTCTCTGGCTCAGGCTGATAGATGATGCTATTTAGGCCTCAGTGAGGCCAGTATTATGCTTTTGACTGATACACTGCACATTAACACACCCCACAGCCGAGAAGAACTGACAAGAGCAATGTGCCTGCGGGCTCATCTATCTCTCTCGCAGTCACAGGCCATCTCAGCAAGTGTGTAGAATGTTTTATTTCAGAGAATGTAACTCATGTTGAACACTGACCGGACAACACAAACACAAACTCATGGACAAAACAACATTAAATCAGACTGCCACAGGTGATTAAAATGAAGCACAAACAGAAACCTGAACATTTGTGAACTGCCTAAAGGGAAAGCCATTCTTACCCTCATGTCGTCCCAAACCAATACTGACTTTCTTTTTTCAGAACACAAAATGTGCTGTTAGGCATAATGTGCAAGCTGCTCTTCTCCAAAACAAATAAAAAAATAGCGACCAGAGTCTGTCAAGCTCTAAAAAGAAAAAAAAAAAACACTATAAAAGTAGTATGTATGACTCATGAGCTATATTTCAAGTCTTCTGGTGCCACACGACAGCTTTGTGTGAGGAACGTCATTCACTGATAATCTGCATGGTTTCAGAAGACATAGTGCATGAGTCATATGGACCTACTTCTATGTTACTGAATAATCATTTATGATCTGAAGCCAATACAGACAAAAAACCTACTTGAAAAAAACACTGTGGATGTAATATAATGGTACTTTGATATATTATGTAGCACTGAATGATTACTATATGCATCTACTATGGCATGTACATGGTATCCCAATGAATATCAAGGGTTTACCACGGTATGATCAAAAAAATGTTGGTATTTTTTTGTAAGTGACATAAATACGACATATTTTATTGGTAACACATGAACTAATAATGAACAGCACTTATACAGCATTTATTGATCTTTGTTAATGTTGATTTCATAATTTACTAATACATTATTAAAATCTTGTTAACATTAGTTAACTAACATGAACAAACAATGAACAACTGTATTTTCATTAACTAACGTTAACGAAGATTAGTAAATACAGTAACGAATGTATTGCTCATGGTTAGTTCATGTTAGTTAATACATTAATTAATGTTTAACTAATGAACCTTATTGTAAAGTTTTATTTTACTTCTAAGATCATGAGGGATATGAGGGATACCGCATCCAAAAATAAAAATTCTATCATCATTTATTCACTCTCATGTTGTTACAAAAGAAGAAGAATATTGGCTTTCACTGAAATGTCCATGACATGTCCAAAAAAATAAATTTTAAAAAGTGATAGAAATAAAATAAACCTTCAATAAATAGTTTTTTCTAAGATCATACACCCTTAAAATGGATCATTCTAATTGTCAGAAAATTGTGGCATGATTTACTCACCTTCATGCTGTTCGAAAACTGTATTACTTGCTTTTTTTCTGTGGAACACATGAAGATATGTTGAGGTCCAAACATTATTGGACCCCACTGACTCATTGTATGAAAAAAAAAAAATTCAAAATATCTTCTTTTGTGCTCCACTGAAGAAAATTATACTGGTTTGGAATGAATGAATGAATTTTTGGGTGAACTCTCCCTTTAAGGATTTCTACAACGGATGTGACAGTTGTCATCTACAGGCTATCTACACTGAGTGCGACAAAGCATCCATTGCAAATCCATTTGTTCTTCATGCCAGAAGTAGCGTCGGTGTTTGTGAGAAAGAATGTGAGAAATAGAAAGGGTCATCAGTTTACTGTCTGAAATTTGCTGTATCGAGTTGATGTGAGTCGAGTTGTTGCGGCGCAGCCGGTGTAGACAGCATGATTATTATGGGTTCTATCTGCTTTTGTCGCGTAGCTTGCGTCTGTCGTAGACACCTTTAGACAGGTTGTTTAAAAATGAGCAATTAAATGAAGACGTAGAATTTTGATTTAAACAAATATTATTGAAATGTAACAGAGAAAATACAAAAGAACCGTAAAGTCTATTGTGTCCATCACTACATTAAAAAAAGAAAAAGGACTGAAAGTGGTAATAAAATGGTTTTACGGTGGCACTATGATACACTCGCAGATACACTCCAGGTTCAGAATAATTATGATTTTTTAATGCTTTTGAAAGAAGTCTCTTATGCTCACCAAGGCTGCATTTATTTGACCTACAATACAGTAGTAATGTGAAATATAATTTAAAACAACCGTTTTCTATTTTAATAATGTAATGGCTGCTTTGCCATCACAAGAATAACTTACATTTCACAATATATTGAATTTCAAAACAGTTGTTTTTAATTATAAATAATATCTCACAATATTACCATTTTACTGTATTTTTGATCAAATAAATCCAGCCTTGCTGAGCATAAGAGACTTCTTTCAAAAGCATTCTGACCGGTAGTATATATACTGTGGTACTGAATGATTACCATATTCATATATCAAGGTATTTGTATGGTTCTCCAATGCCACTGTATTACTGTAGCATGATACCTGAAACTTAGTTGGTTAGTGCATACAGTACGTGAATGAAATACACAGTAATGAAACTTACAAATTACAACGGAATACATGTATAGGTGGCAAAAGTGTATGCTAATAAAAGAGAAAAAAAAAACGGATAGAGAATGAAAGACAGAGAGAGGGCGAATATGAGATGCGATTGTGTAGAGATGCTGGCAGTCAAGTGTTTTATGTAGCTCCTGGTCTGTTGGAGAGCAGGCCGCTGGGGCCAGTAAATCAGCTCAGAGAGGGCATCCATCCCTGGATAGATCAATAGTCTTTCAGCCCCTGTGACTACACAAAAGCTCCTCTGGGGGTCCACAGGGGCCTGGGGTCACCACTCCACCATCACACTGCCAGTTTTATTACTATCATCTCAACTGTAATGTTGTACTGCAATACAGAGACATATACACACAAACAAACTCATACATTTCAGAAAAAAAGCATCTGAAAACAATGAAAAGAACTGTCCTAAAGTAAGCAAATATAGCAAGGAAATATCCCAAAAAAGATATCGATAAAATCTCAATTGTTTCTCCTAGACAGTGATGACAATAAATTAAGAGCAAATGGAGCATTTTCTGCTACCCAGATGTTTCTCCTAAGAGGAAAACCGCTAGAATTTTAGAACAGATTCCAAATGTCCTCAGATTTGCCAAAATAAGTCTGCAATTAAACATCACAAATCTCAATACAAACTTGTCTTATCTAATCTGAAAACCAAATGATCTGAGCTATGCTAAACACATTCATTTTGATCGCTTTATACTCTGTTAACAATTGTCTCAATTGTATTTCTTATTTTTTTATTATAGCCGACGTTCTGATGTAGAACCCGGAAGCGCTGCACTGTGTTTACAATGCCAACAGCGTAGGAGACTGACAGGGAGTAGAAGAAACTGTTGAATAAAGTCTTTATTTTTAGTTCATTTTCGTGCACAAGAAGTATTCTCATCGCTTCATAACATTAAGGTTGAATCATAGAAGTCACATGGATTATTTTAACAATGTCTTATGACATTGCTGTGTGGCGAGGTCAGAAGATCTCTGATTTCATCAAAAATATCTTAATTTGTGTTCTGAAGATGAACAAAGGTCTAACGGGTTTGGAATGACATGAGGGTAAGCAATCAATGACAGAAATTTCATTTTTGTGTGAACTAAACCTTTAAAGACTCAAATATAGGACTGACAACCGTATTCTGCTGCTGTGTGAATGTGGCCTAAGTCTCATGAGCTCTAAAAGAGTAACTTCATAATAACATTAATAATTAGTATAACCAATTATTAAATTATTCAGAGGCAGTGCGAGGAATGTTTAGGTAAGTTGATATAACCGTTACTCATCCAGTTAGGCAGTGTTGCACCATCAGGACACATTATTGTTTTCAAAAACAACAGAATGTAGCAGAATGCAGGGGACGCTGAAAAAACATTTAAGGGAGAGTTCAGCCAAAAACCCAATTTTGACATCATTTACCTATTTACTAAGATATTTTGAAGAATGTTGGAAACCAGACAATTGACTGTAACCATTGACCTCCACAGTACTATGAAAGTCAATTAAAATATTTGGATGCATTAAATTGATCAAAAGTGACATTACTTTAAAAGGTTACAAAAGATTTCTATTTCAAATAGATGCTGTTTTTTTAACTTTCAATTCATCAAAGAATCTTGAAAACACACACACACACACACACACACACACACACATATATATATATATATATATATCATGGATTTCACAAAAATATAAGCATATAAACATCTGTTTTCAACATTGATAATAATAAGAAATGTTGAGCAGCAAATCAGTATATTAGAATGATTTTTGAAGGATCTTGTGACACTGAAGACTAGAGTAATGATGCTGAAAATTCAGCTTTGCCATCACAGAGATAATACATTCTAAAATATATTCAAATAGAAAACAGTTATTTTTAAATTATAATAATATTTCACAATATTTATGTTTTTATTGTACTTTTGAAAAAAAAATATTATTAATAATAATAATAATAATAACTGCAGCTTTGGTCAGCATAAGAGACTAAAAACATTAATAAATCTTACCAACCCCAAATTTGTTACAAATTTGCCATTCCTCTAATAAAATCTTACAGTTTAATAATAATAATAGTGCTTCTGACATTTTTTTTTTTTTTTGCTATTGAAAATTAAAGTTCCATTGAAAATGTTAAAGAAAAAAAAAAAAAACTACTCACTGACTGGACCAGCAAAAAAAAATCTTCAATGATAATCTATTTTATTATTGCCCAGCATGATTAATAATAAGACTGAGACATGAAGAGCACAGTTAAACCGGAAAGCGTTGTATTACGTTATCTCATTGTCATTTAGTCGCACGTACAATCCCGCAGATATCATCAGTCTAAGCCCCGTCGAAAGCGTCGCCTTCGCACGCAGGCGATAAACCGCACATGTTCCATGACTGCAACTCTGATACATGATTCACAGCCTCAAATTCATTACCCATTGTGTTAATGGCGGGTGTTTCATTAATAGGGCTGAACTGTAAATCAAAGAGGCTGTTAATTGGCTTTGTGTCATAATCTCCGTCTAAAGCCGTTCTTCATCCATGTGCCCGTAATGTCTTAACGCCTGAGTTTCCTCTCCACTAATGAGCACAGGCACTGAAGCACAGGGGCCCTAATTTGTTTATAGGCTTTTGAAAAAGGTTAGTCCCCCCCAGAGCATGAGTTATGGTACCCTCCCTAATGTGTTCAGGGAGGAGGTAAATACCATGAGCCGCATTTGCAGGGGAGAAAAGGTGTAAGCAGCATAAATGATTGATTTGAATGGAGTTCGTTTCAGTGTTGAATGTAGGCGATGTTAGGTCTCTCTCGGGGTGATCCGCGCAAATCTATTTCTGCTCATGTTTTATGTGAGCATATTTCCATGCATAATTTGACCTGCAATCCCGAGTTTATCCTGTTTGATAGACCCCTGAGGAGTCAACATAATCTAATCTGACCAAACCCCCTTCAGTGACTCACTGTGCCCCAACTATAAATGACTTTAAATGTCAGAGCAGATCTGAACCCTGTGAGGGTCCGCTCACATCAGGAGTTTCACACACACACACACACACACACACACACACACACACACACACACACTCGTGCACATTTCTGTTCCTCAAACTGGTAAGCTTCCTTTTGTCGTTATTCTGCCACAAATTGCACTCTTTACAATTTATCTGACATCAGTGTGTTGCTAAACTAACGCTATTAAATATAATACACAACAAACAAGTTCGTCATAAAGATTTTTTTAATGTTTTTGAAAAAAGGTCTTCAGCCCTATTTGGACAGGACTAAAGTCTTTGCGTTTACTACAGAGGAGGGAGTGTGTGTTAGATGTGGGCGTTACAGAAGGTCATGTGCTGTTTGCATGCATCATGTATGACGTATACGTCTTCTAATTAATTATTACATCAAAACTAACAGATGCTTATAATTTATTATAAAAACGAACTTCACGAGTTGTTTATAATAAATGGCTGTTTATAATAACATTATAACTTGCATTAGTTGGCAGGAAAATGTCATGACAAATATCTTACTGACTCTGATATTAAAATGGACAGTTTTCGCAATTTGGCTCTATTTATTAAACTATTTTTTTGTTGGATACCATCCATATTGAAATTAAATGAAAGCATACCTTTGATGCACAAACAGTAGCTCAGATAAGGTCAAAAACACATGAGGAGGAGCGTTAGGATGATACAACATCAGCAGTCACAGTCATTCGCTTTTAGACAGGATGAGATTTCACAGAGGACCGTTGAGTTTAATTGAATTTTCTGCTCAAGAAACATTGCCGATTATTATCAATGTTGAAAACAGTTGTGCTGCTCAAGAATTTTGTGGAAACTCATATACTTTTCCAGGGTTCTTTGATAAATAACATGTATTTGAAATAGAAACCTTTTGTAACATTATAGGTGTTTTTAGGGTCACTTTGATGAAAATGTGTTGATCAATTTTACATACCTCAAACTACTGAACAATGGTGCATATATAACAATAATTATATAGACTAAATATATTTAAAGACATTAACATATTTAGGATGAATATAGAATTTTAAGTAGAAGTAGAATTAAAAAGAACTGAAATTCAAAGAAATTACTAAAATAAGTGTAAATTAAGTTTTTAAATTACACTTAATTTATTTATCATTTTCCAAACTTAAAAAATTTACCCCTCAGGGTAGAAGAACACTTCATTTCCCAGAATGCCATTGCCTGCTTAATTTCTCTGAATTGTATTGAAAGTGATTCCTTACTTTCTATTCAAATTCCAATTCAACTTCCTGCAAGGTGTGGCCAATCCAATTGAATTAAAAGCCCATTCTTCCATTTTTAATTTTGCCCGACCCTGCCGCCTGGATATATCTGCCATGGTATAAATGGTAAAGCAGAATCTCAACTGGCTGACACATTTCTATGTACCATCATACCTTCCAGCTCTAGTCAGCACATTTACATACAGAGAGACCTCTGTGTGAGTGTGTTCCACACAGCCACATTAGGGCACATCCAGACTGCTCATTTCCATGGATAAAGCTCCAGAGAGCACACTGGGTCAGTCCCTCAGGAGAGCTACCAAACCCTACTGATAAAGACTGTGTGTGTTACTATGTCAGATCACACCAGTACAAAAAAAAATTAACACTACATTCATGACAACACAGTTTAATTTGCCAGACAGGAAAATTACAATAATCCAAAAACAATCCTAAAACAGAAGCTCAACTCATAATGAAAAATAGTAAAAACATCTTTTGCGTGCTGTCGGCAACAGAGATGCTTGTTCAGGGGACTCGATTTGAGCTCTAAATTCCCCCTTCTGGATCTAATTAATTTCAGGAAGTAAATGAAGTGGTGGAAGGGTTCTGCCAAATATTTATTTGGGACTCCATATATAGGCCTTTTAATACCAAGAGCAATATGACAAAGCAAATTGCCAAAGAAAATAGCTGATTAAATTTTGACCCAAAATTATTCAAGTGTGACAAATTTCTCTTGTCTCTAAAAACAGTTCACACACCTAAACAAAACAGAAATGCCAGGCTAAAATAAAAATCAACATATGCTGCAAGCAAAAATAAATAAAATAAATAAAAATTAAATTCTGCAAAAATGTCATATTTGTTATAAACATTAAATATTTAGTATATATATGTATATATATATATATATATATATATATATATATTGCATAAAATTAAAAATATATAAATATAAATAAAAATATATAAAATGTACATATCGTAAACGTTTACTGGTATCATATTATGAGTGAAACCAGTCACTGTTATACAAATATGCAGAAGTTATTGCCATCATAAAAGTCGCTCTCCTACTCTTACTTGTTCTCTCTGTCTGGTTTCAGTACAGTGCATTAATATCAAAGCTGATGGCAGAACAAGAGACTGATGGAAGTCTAAGTCCAGCTCTAAGTGACTCGTGTATTTTAACACACACACACACACAGACCTTGGGCCAGTGTGTATTAATCCATCTGATTTATGGTGAAATCTGTCACGCTTCAGGAGAGCATACCCTTTGCCTCCATCACCTCATAGTTCAACAATACACATTCAAGCATGCACACTCACACTCACAGTGCACATGCTCTCACACACAGCTCATCCATGTTTTTAGAATAGCATCACATGAGAAATCCAGTAACATGCACCATGCATTTGAATTGATTCCCGTATCAGAGGACATCATATCTTTGACGTCAATGGCTAAGTATTGTGACTGTAAATTTACATAAATTTAAGTTTACAGTGATAATAATACAGTACATACACTGAATATATACTTCTTATATTGTATTTGTGGGAATGAATGAATGAATGAATGAATGAATTTTCTATACTGGTATAATGAGACAGGTTGACAAAGATGCTCTACCAGGTCAACTTAAACCCATAAAGACAGGAATCACCTTCCTTTCACTGGATGTTCCAGCAGGGAGTTGTGGCCTCCAAGAATCGGGATGAGGTAAGACTACAGTGGACAATGACTGGTCACAAATGGATAGCGTTCCAGGGTATAATCTGTCTATTCCGGGAATGAGTCAGTGAGACAATGTGTGTGATGAAGATAATTGATAAATAATTAATAAAATAACACACACACACAATGTGAATGTGCTATAAAAGTTTCCACCTAACTGTGCATCCTGAAAAAAAAGAAGAAGAAGAAAGAAAGAAAAAACATGCACACACCCTTTATTCAGGTTCCATTTAGCTGTCAGAAGTCTGGAACATTTAAAAACCAATCCAAGAACTCCAAAGCTATCACACACCTCACTAACGCCAATAGCATTACTTTTTTCTCATCCTTCTCGATCTGTCTTTTCCTGTCTTTTAGTGTGGCAAACGACAAAGAGAGATGGTAGGGTATGTTTTAGAAATGTTTGGGCAGAGTCCCCGGGGGAGTCTTCAAGGTTAGCTAAAAAATGAGTAAAAGAGGATGGATCCTGTCTAGGGAGACTAAAAGGCATTCTGTGTGAATAGATGTCAATGGAGAAGACTCCTCAGTATGACTTCCTAATATTATAATAATTCCCATTATTCTCAATGGTGATGTTTATTAAAATATTACAGTATTTTTGTATTAAATCAGCATAAATCAGTGATGATCAAAGGCTGGAGGGGGACCGGGAGATCTGCAGAAATAGAAAACAGCCGTGGCAAGGGCATTTGAGAGCGTGAATGGCGGTTCACGGTCTATAGAAGATCTTCGCCATAGACCAGGATCTCTTCAGCGGACGTCATCACAAGCTGCTACTGTTGTGAGCTCGTCGCTCCCCTGCCGTGCTCTGACGAGAAGACATATAAGAAGCTGAGCTTGTGAGGCAGCCGTCAAAAGAGTTCACTCCAGCCACTATATTCTGTTCATACAAAGCAATGTCACTGAAATATTTCCATTTTTCAATCTTCAAAATTCATATCTCAAATTCTGTCCATTTTATCACAAAATCCAAATAAAAAAATGACGTTTTGACTCTCTTTAATGTGGCGTGACAGATTTTTGGGGTGTACAGGCGCCTCATTGATCTCTTCCTCTTCAACACTATTTACAGAGTAAACATGAATGAACATCTGAAGGTATGTTGAAACTGAAAGATACATTACAAGTTACTGAAATGTATAATACCTCATGTAATCGCTCAATCAGTGTTTCACCAGCGGAAAGACGCCAAAAAAAAGCTTGTAAACACTGTGTCACATAGCATTTAGGTGAGTCCACAGCTTGTTAATTCGCCAAAGAAATGAACTCTTTCACTAAATATATCCACTATATTAGCCTATATATTCATTATATTTTACTTAACATGTTCGAGATGTCTTGATTATTTAATGTATGTTTAAATAAATCTGTCATGAAAATGACAGCCACTATAAATAATTATATTCCAACGGATTGGAGTAAAAACAATTTTATAATTAGATTTAGAAGTTAATGCAAAAACTGCCTTATGTGCAGTTTACAAAATTTGCATACAATTTGTTATTTGAGTTTTGATCATTATATCTAAAAATAAATAGCAACTGAATTTAGGCAAAGAGTTTGGGCTCTGAACCTTTAATATTATAGTAATGTTTACAGGATTAGCAGAGATTTTTTTATCCTTAAGAAACTCTTAATTATAATTGAATTAATTTAAAGAGAGACAATTTGTTCAGTAAATTACTGTTTAATTTAAATGCTGTACCGAAACATGAATTCCAAACCGAGGTACAAACTGAACTGTCGGTTTTGTGTACCCTTACACTCCTAGAACTGAAATACTTATTTCTTTTTATTTTGGAGTGAAATATGACCAGGACATTTCCTTGGCAAGTTCCATAAGATTTACCCATTTACCCATAAAAAGTGCTACCACCAAATCTGCCTGTCTGCTTCACCAGTCAGAATGCTTACAAATTTGAAGGAGAGCTACAATACTCTACAAAACTCTTCTGCTCCAATGCTGACCTTTTAAACCTGTGCATTACCTGGAGTGGAGTTAAATCAAAACTAAGCGAACTCTAATGTGGGTGTTTTCACTCACAGATTCAGCCATTTCATGCCTCTCAATCACGGCAGCCGTCCTTTCTTGCTTCTCTTCCTTTCTTTCCACACCTATTCACTTAATCGACAAACACTTGAAGAGTGTTTGCCGTCGCTGTCAGAGTTTTTGTGGCGACAGGGCTGCCCCAAAAGAGAGTGTGCATGCTCTGGAGTGTGCCAGTGTGACATATTTGTCCAAATATGTTCCAAAACCCAGTGAGCTGCAGCGCTGTCTACTGCAGTCTACACTGGCAACTGCCTTCTAAGGGTATTAAATAGGCATAAAAAAAGGCAGTGCAATGACACACAGTACTCAGAATTAAGTGTATGTAAAGTTTTGAACGGTGTCATTTTTATAAATTCAGCTATTTTTCTGTCATGTGAACTATATGTAAACATCTGCTGTGTGAAATAGCTTATTCAGGACAGAACTAAATAAACAGATAACATGCATTTTATATGATCCCTCTTATTTTGTTTTTTATTAATTAACTTTTTGCTGATTCTACACCGTGTATGTAAACTTATGACTTCAACCGTACATATGGATACACACAGATTTTTTTTTAATGAGCTTGTTGGAATGCATTATGGGATCACCTTCTCTATGAAGAATGCATGCAATGCTGCTACCTTTTAGAGCAGACTTTACATCTGAAGCGTGTATATATGAGGTCTTAAATTGTCGCCTATACTGGCAATGTTTTGGAGTCTTTATCTGTCTGTTGACCCATTGACTCTCTCGTATTACCCGTGGCTGCACTCCTGACAGTGAGGTCACAGAGGTGGTCGCAGGAAAAGGAGAATGGAGGATGGAGGATTCAGGTGGGCAGCTTGGGTCTCCAGGTCGCAGGAGTCAACAGTCACTAGATAGACAGACAGATGTGTGCCCGAGTGTCTGTGAGTGTGTGTGCCGGCACTGCGTCTGCATGAGTTTGAACAGCTTGTTTCAGAGATCCTAATAAACCATGGATGTTATGGATTATAAATGAACTAATTATTTGTAATGCTCATTAGCTCCAGGTCCTAATTAGCCAAAATTAATACTGGTTTTGATAAAGACAATGGCTGAGGAAAATTGGCAATTGACCTTCTCAGTTAATCTGGAGAGGAGAAGAATGAGAGAGAGAGAGAAAGAGAGAGAAAGAGAGAGAGAGAGAGAGAGAGAGAGAGAAACCAAAGGTAAACAGAGAAGAAACAGTGCATAAAATGACAAACTTCATCATGAACTCAAAATGCACACATTGGCTGCATTCCAAAACCTAGCAAGATGCCTTTGAAGGAAGCATTTTAAGGTATTTCAAGGCAAAAGGCAGCTCTAAAATACCTTCTTCTGGACAAATTCACAGAAAACAGTCCTATAATTCATCTAAGACAGAAAAGGGAGAAATGTTGCTCTGTGTCTAGATGCTATTAAACGCAAGAACACGATCTGTGATATACAGTACACCCTCTAATCATCAAAAACTGACTGTTGAGTGCCAGACTGAAAGTCTGTGGACAGTTTTGGTCGGCAATGTACCACCAAAAATCCCACAGTAATCAACCACAAAAGTAAAAATTTAAAAGTTGGGTAACATTACTGTCACCCTTGAGTATTCATGCCCATCTCTAATCAATTCATATATGCTGGTTTGCTGCTCAAGAATCATTTCTTATTATTATCATCAATCAGGGATGCAAACAGTTAAGGGGGAAAAAGGTGAGAACATATTGTGGGGCGGGGGCATACTCTGAACTGACTTTTTTTTTAAAAGATATTTGCTTTATATGTTCATTTATAGTTACTTTAAGGGATTTTTTAAATTTAGTTTTATAACCTTATCATCCGGTTTCACGGACAAGGCTTCAGCAAGTCCTAGAAAAAAATCCATGTTTGAGCTGTTTTAACTGAAAGCAACTTGTACTGTCATATCTTAAAATATGCCAGCGTAATTGTTTTGTCTCAAAATGCACACTTTTTTAAAAAAACGTCTAGGGAACATTTAAAAAATCTACATAAATACCTTAATTGAACTAAGGCCTAATCCTGGTTTAGTCTAAGCCCTGTCTGTGAAACCTGGCCTATATGTCCAAAACTGCAATTTTTCACAAAGTGAAAAATATTGGGGTGTCGCAATAAACGATTATATTGACGATAATCATGATATTCAAAGAACGAAATATCGACATTATATTAATTTAGGGTGTGGCAATATACCGGTATTGGTGATAACCACAATATTTAAAATGAATACTTATGATATCATGGCACATAAATACTCCAGCGCCAGTGCCTGGTTGACCACTCAGCTGGCAGTATTGGACCTTAGTGCTGACACCTGTCAAACAAGAAGAAGATGCAGCACGCACAGCTACTCTGAGAAGTACCATGTTGTCTGAGCAGGAGAGTTAAAGGCTCTGCCAACACCCGAAAAAAGTAAGCTCACCAGTTTGGGAGTTTTTCAGCTTCCAAGAAAACAGCCTAATCTGCAGGTCGCCTGTCTGCGGTCAGCGAGGTTTTTACCCACCTCCATGTCCATCACCCTGCGGATTACGCCATTTTACAGAGATTAAGTTGCGATTATTTTACCAGTCATGGAATGGGTAATGTTATATTAACCTGTTAACAGTGGTTTTCTGTGTTCATATATTTAAACAAAGGGTGATTCTTTTAATAAGTACCGCATTTTCTTTTTCTCGTCTTATTTTTGTATCTGTAACGTTAATGTATTTGCAATCAAGTCATGGCCAATACGGCCTGTTCGTTACACTTGATATTTTTTATTCAAATCTGTAACATGATTAAAACTGATCTAGAAAAACTGAGTAACCACATTGCTACATTAAACTCTAAAATGTTAAGTTGGTCGCAGTACCATCATGCACTTTATGCCTCATCTGCGGCCGTTCTAGGCACACATTAAAACTGAATTATCAGCGCGCTTATTGCATGACTTCATTGGCGACGGCGCAATGAAAGGTTAAAGAGCTTAAAACACTGGTATGCAAGTTAACAGGTTAAAGTATCAGTTTTGATGTTAATATCTATTCATCATACTGATGAACATGACAGTATTTTCTCTCTCATTTCATGATCTTCAAAGAAGACAGAGAAAGCCTCAGGTCGATTGAGAATGCAAGAAGTGAAAATGCATTTGCCCTGTGTTTATCAGTATCCCGTTCGTTGGGTAAAAAACACTTATTGAAACAACCAGTTCTTTATTTATCCTTTTAAGTTCACTTTCTCATTGGATCGAAGCAAATCTAAGCAAAAGTTTGAGATCAAAAGGAGTTTGCATCTATGATAAATGTTGAATACATTGTGTTGCTTAACATTTTTGTGTAAAACGTAATACAGTTTTACATGAATCTCATACTTTTATATAAAAAAAAGTTTAAAATAACAGCATTTATTTTAAATAGTTTTTTGTTACAATGTAAAAGTCTTTACTATCACTTTTTATGAATTTAATAAAAGAAAAGAAAAATCTGTCATGACATCTCTTGGAGTGTTTGTCATGGTAATGGGTATGACAATGTTGATATTTTTGGTCTTAGCGGAATAGATATGCTACGCTGATGCTACTTTTATTGCTGCTGCAAAGCAAGAATGTAACCTGAAGGTTGCTGGTTCGATTCCCAATGCCGGCAGGAATTGAAGGTGGGGATTGTGAATGAGCAGCACTTGCTCCACCTTTGATACCATGACTAAGATGCCCTTGAGCAAGGCACCTAACCCCTAATTTCTCCCCTTGTAAGTCGCTTTGGATAAAAGTGTCTGCCAAATGAATAAATGTAAATAAATGTAAGTATGGGACTTGCTACTGCCAATACATACATAACACACTGCTGTGAGCAAGTAAGACATGATACTGCTGTACAATATAGCATACATGAATTACCCGTAGATGATCTAAACAGGTGGAGCTGGGGAAGGTGGAGGGTTTCTGAAAGCGTGCTGCGCTGTTAAGGCAAATGCTACTCATGTATTTGAAGATTGAGGGCGCAAGCTCATTGGCTACTAATACAGCAGGAACCAATGACCTGTGTCCTCTAGATAATGATGTGATTGCAAGCAGGTTGAGTTAAGGACCTATTAACCTGCGCATTTACAGTTTTCATGTAAAAACTTTGTATATAGAAAAAAATTTTGTAGGCTTTATTTTTATATCCTATTTTTATTCAAATTAAAGGAAAATAAAGCAAAACAACAGCATGCATCAGCAAGACAGTTGCTAGAGAAGGGTTAGAACTGTGCATAATTTCAAGTTGTACGGCAACTTTTTAGATGGCCAGGTGCAATTTATAATTTTGGGGTTGCCCCTGCAGTGTCCTCCGAGTACGACCAACAGAAAGAGAAAAGAAGCCTTTTAAATGTCAAACACACTCTCCTGCAAGAGATAAGAGGGAGAGCCTCAATTATACACACATCCCTGCCAACCATCCAGCAAACACCATCTAGCAAAGCACCTCCGTGACATACGAACACAACCCCTATCCAGGTCGAAATTAAACGTGGAGAAGCGCTGCACTGCTAGATACTGTCAGATTGAAGACATAATTGCTTGGTCTTTGCAAGCTTAACCTGAATGACAATAAGAATCAATACAGCCGGAGTGAGAGAGGAGTGGACTGAGAGAATGAAGCAAAGATAAACAGTAGGAAAACAAAGAAAAAAACAAGAGAGAGGCAGAAGATTTGAGTTGTGCGGTTGAGGAGGTGACTCTCAGTGGAGACATGGGGCCGATGGATTAATCCCATCAGACAACGCTGCTCCAAATGTCATCGGAGCGGTGAAGGACATGATAACCTTTCAGCACACACACAAACCCTTTCTGACACAGCTCTCCTAAATTCCCACACACTTTAACCCTCTCATTATCAGATGGATGCAAATATGCACAGAAAACGACATGACAGGCACAAAGCGGAGCGCGCACATGCAGGTAAAGCCCGTGCGGGTGGTTGCTGTCGTCGGCTAGGCAGAGAGCGGGTCACTGATGTGAGACATCAATTTCCAGGTAGGCTGCTCTCAGCGGCTCCAGCAGGTATCAGCCGACACACACCTGCCCCTGATAAGCAGCTGCCGCAAAATGATCTCAACCACACACACACACACACACACACACACAACATACATTATTCACACACACACACACACACCAGTACATCCATACACACCTACACGGCACACACAGAAATACTGAGAAATTTAATGAGTCATGCTTTACTTTCACAGACATACAATACTTTATCCTTGACAAATTAATGAAACAAATTAAAATTATTAAATTAACTACAAACAACAACAAAAAACATGTCGACCAACAACATTAGAAAGCAAACCAATGCAACAAAATAATAGGTTTGGATTTTTCTCAAAATACCTTGAATTCTTGAATCAATCGATCATCTGTGAGGGAGTATAAAAAAAGCTGAATAAAAGTATTCATTTCTTTCAAAAAGCTAATCTTACTGACCATAAACTTTTGAATGGTAGTGTATATATAATCTTTTTTAATTAATACTTTTATACAAGGACACATTAAATTTATCGAAAGTGATAGTAAAGATGTTTACATCGTTACAATATTTCAAATAAATACTGTTCTTTTGAACTTTCGATTCATCAAAGAGTCAGGAAAAAAAACAGGCAGTCAACAATTGCTTTCAATATTGATAATAATAATGTTTCTCGAGTTGCAAATCAGCTGATCAGAATGATTTCTGAAGGATCATGTGACACTGAAGACTGGAGTGATGATGCTGAAAATCCAGCTTTGTCATCAAAGGGATAAAATACATTTTAAAATATATTAAAATAGAAAACTAATTTTAAATTTTAATAATATTTCACAATATTACTGGTTTTACTATATTTACTTCATAAAATATGCAGCCTTGGCGAGCATAAATGACTTCTTTCAAACACATTTTAAAAAATTTTACCAGCCCCAAACCTTTGGTGCCATCATCCACCATAAGTGTTTACTTAGAAACTTTATAGCACACATCTCCTCAACAACCTGCTGATTTCATATACGAAGCACTGAAGATCTAATATGACTATATGAGACTAAACTGGCCCCTTGTGAACTAGGTCTACTTTTTGTTGGTTTACAGTACATCAGGTACTGTACTCAAGCACATAAATCAATATGGTATTCTCACTCTCAACACAAAGGTAACGCTCAAACACACTTACGAGCCTTTACGATTCCCATCAGACTTCATGATGCCTGTGTGTGTGATGTAACAGAGCATTGAGATACAGTCTCAAATGGCTTCGGTCTTCTGTTTCTCCAGAAATGTAACCTTACACACCTGCAGCCTTAGTAAAGGTCAGTCAGTGAGATCATATAAATGTCAACCTGTACAGAGACAGATACACTACAGCAAAACTGTCTGAAGATACACATACACTTTTTCATATTTCATGATCTTCAATGTGAAAATTACTACATAAATAAAGTTGAATTTTTTTTCAACACTAGTTTAATGAAGCAACAGCATGTTTCTGATGTAATCTGATTTAAAAATCACACCAGGGTTTGGGTCTGAGCAGCAATGCAGTGTTTGGTAAAGTGAGCTTATTACTGCTGGTACTTCCAAATGACCCCAATCAATTACACATTAGCGCTAGCATCAGAAATACGCAAGCCCTTATAAATCATAAGACAATGATGGGGTCACCGAGAGGGAGAGAGAGGTAGAGGTGCTGAAGGACACCCAGTCTTTGCAATGTACTCCCTCATATTTAATAAAATTAAAGTAGTTACATTTACTTAATTTCATGGTTAGTTAGCAACACTTATTCTAAGCAACTAATGTACACTAGGGGATGAACAAAATGGGTTTTCAAATCACTAATGTCAATACTTATGCTTACATCCGCCACTTTTTATCTCGCAATTATATAAACTTGCAAATGTGAGAAAAAAAGTAAGAATTGGGGGATACAAAATCGCAATTGCGAGAAAAAATTCGGAAATGCGAGATATAAACTCGTAACTGCGAGAGAAAAAAATCAGAATTGCGAGATATAAATTCGCAATTGCAAGAAAAAAGTTATAATTATGGGATATTGTGAGTACACACAATTTCTGAAGTCCAAGTTCACCAACGTTAATCTACTTACTCCCCTGACTGCTTTGTTTGACAGATTCGGGGTTATGATTGGTCAGATTGTCTGTCAATCAAACTGTTTGCGAAGGGTCAATTGAGATAAAAAAAAAAAGTCAATTATGGGATATAAACTCACAATAGCGAGAAAAAAGACAGAATTGCGAGTTTATATCTTACAAGTCTGACTTTATCTGCAACGGCAGAATTTCTCAGAATTGTGAAATGAAGTTGCAATTCTGGAGGAAAAAAAAAAAATCACAATTGTGAGATTAAATACTTGTTTATTTATTTAACGGGTTGCTATAAAACATTATGGAAGATATTATCTGTGATGTTTCATTTAAGTCTTGGAACTCAAAAAAATATACACGAATGAGACAACTATTGACATATAAGAATACAAAACTATAAAAATAAATAGCATAGCTCAGATAATCTGATCATGTACAAATTTGATGAGAAATTATTCATATTTGGTGTTTGACTGCAGGCTATGTTTACTGAGACGTAACTTGAGATCAGTTTTGAGCCTCTAAAGATGACACTTGGGATTACCAGACACTTTGTCACAATATAAACATTTGAAAAGCAGAAGAATTAAATAAGTTTTCTCCAGGCAAATACACTGTACATTGCAAAAACACTGAAATTTTGGGGGAGAATGAGGTAAAAATTATCTGATTTTGGTCATAATATCCTATTTACACCCTGCGCTATGATATTAAAATTAGTTTTCATTGTTTTTTCCCTATTCAGTTGAAGTTAATAAGTGAAAACAACACTATTGCAATTGCATCTAATACTATTCTTATAATTAGTTCAATTTACACAGCGCTTTCATTTAATTCAGCCCTTGCTCAAGGCAAATGGTAATGGTGTGTGGTCAGTACAGCACTCAAAACACAACGTGATTGTCCAGAGCCCAGAGAACACCATGTGTTCTGCAGACCCACACATACAGTAACACACACCATACAGCACAGGTCTGATGGATGGTGTGTTTACAGACACCATTCAAGCATATAGGATTATCTCCTGGAACGAAAGTGAGAGGGAGGGTGCATAAATGTCATAAGCATTTTAAGTTACTGGAACTAGAGAAAACAGGTTGAACGTGTGGTTCAAGGGCACTTCTTGAAGGGTTCAAACTTACAACCTTTTGTTACCAGCCCTGATTTTAAGCCACCAGGCTACAGCACTCCCCTTTCTTTCTTTATTTATTTTTAAACTGGATCTTTATTTATTGAAAATCTTCCTCCTTACAGCCAGAGTTGAACCAGCGACCTAACACTGACCAACTACCAACATCCAGTTGAGCTACAGAAAGCACATTGTATTATCAAAAAAATACACACACACACACACACACACATATACATATACATATATATAGTTTCATGATGTCTCGGCGGGAAAGGCACAAAGACTCAGGAGTAAGGGAAACAAAGTCTTTTGATGGAAAACCAGGATTTGAGAACAGATAGCACGTCTTTACATGAACGAGAACACAGGGTAGATACACACAGGAGAACAAGAGGATAACAGGAGAACACAGAGACGTGTGACACACACACACACACACAGTGGGTACGGAAAGTATTCAGACCCCCTTAAATTTTTCACTCTTTGTTATATTGCAGCCATTTGCTAAAATCATTTAAGATTTTTCCCTCATTAATGTACACACAGAACCCCATATTGACAGAAAAACACAGAATTCTTGACATTTTTGCAGATTTATTAAAAAAGAAAAACTGAAATATCACATGGTCCTAAGTATTCAGACCCTTTTCTCAGTATTTAGTAGAAGCACCATT
Organism: Zacco platypus; assembly: GCA_038088235.1. Taxonomy (NCBI): domain Eukaryota; kingdom Metazoa; phylum Chordata; class Actinopteri; order Cypriniformes; family Xenocyprididae; genus Zacco; species Zacco platypus. The sequence continues at coordinate 8,289,956 of CM076078.1, read as the reverse complement.
TTGATCTAATGCAGCCATGAGTCTTTTTGGGAAAGATGCAACAAGTTTTTCACACCTGGATTTGGGGAATCTCTGCCATTCCTCCTTGCAGATCCTCTCCAGTTCTGTCAGGTTGGATGGTAAACGTTGGTGGACAGACATTTTTAGGTCTCTCCAGAGATGCTCAATTGGGTTTAAGTCAGGGCTCTGGCTGGGCCATTCAAGAACAGTCACAGAGTTGTTGTGAAGCCATTCCTTGGTTATTTTAGCTCTGTGCTTAGGGTCATTGTCTTGTTGGAAGGTAAAACTTCGGCCCAGTCTGAGGTCCTGAGCACTCTGGAGAAGGTTTTCGTCCAGGATATCCCTGTACTTCGCCGCATTCATCTTTCCCTCGATTGCAACCAGTCATCCTGTCCCTGCAGCTGAAAAACACCCCATGCTTCACTGTTGGGACTGTATTGGACAGGTGATGAGCAATGCCTGGTTTTCTCCACACATACCACTTAGAATTAAGGCCAAAATGTTCTATCTTGGTCTCATCAGACCAGAGAATCTTATTTCTCACCATCTTGGAGTGTTTTTTCAGGTGTTTTTTAGCAAACTCCATGCAGGCTTTCATGTGTCTTGCACTGAGGAGAGGCTTCCGTCAGGCCACTCTGCCATAAAGCCCCGACTGGTGGAGGGCTGCAGTGATGGTTGACTTTCTACAACTTTCTCCCATCTCCTGACTGCATCTCTGGAGCTCAGCCACAGTGATCTTTGGGTTCTTCTTTACCTCTCTCACCAAGGCTCTTCTCCCACGATAGCTCAGTTTGGCCGGACGGCCAGCTCTAGAAAAGGTTCTGGTCGTCCCAAACGTCTTCCATTTAAGGATTATGGAGGCCACTGTGCTCTTAGGAACCTTAAGTGCAGCAGAAATTTTTTTGCAACCTTGGCCAGATCTGTGCCTTGCCACAATTCTGTCCCTGAGCCCTTCAGGCAGTTCCTTTGACCTCATGATTCTCATTTGTTCTGACATGCACTGTGAGCTGTAAGGTCTTACATAGACAGGTGTGTGGCTTTCCTAATCAAGTCCAATCAGTATAATCAAACACAGCTGGACTCAAATGAAGGTGTAGAACCATTCCAAGGATGATCAGAAGAAATGGACAGCACCTGAGTTAAATATATGAGTTTTACAGCAAAGGGTCTGAATACTTTATGACCATGTGATATTTCAGTTTTTCTTTTTTAAATAAATCTGCAAAAACGTCAAGAGTTCTGTGTTTTTCTGTCAATATAGGGTGCTGTGTGTACATTAATGAGGAAAAAAATGAACTTAAATGATTTTAGCAAATGGCTGCAATATAACAAAGAGTAAAAAATTTAAGGGGGTCTGAATACTTTCCGTATCCACTGTATATACATATAGAAATATTTATCAGAAAAAAAGTTATGTAAAAAATCATTAAGTTAATCTTTAAAACACTAAGGCTACAAAAACACATGTAACTGTTTAAACTAGCTTTTAAATGAGATGAGAACACACACTGCCAAACAGAACTTGAGGCCGTAACCATTGAAATAATTGCTCCAAGCTCTAAGAAATAAACTGTTTAACGAGGCCACTCATTTAGCTGTCAATCACAGAGTCATTTACATTTGTGAGAGAGCTCAAAGGAGAGCTATTCCTGAGGAAATTTTCTTCAATTCAAATGAACTCAAAGCTTTAAAGCGATTGTCTCTCCAACAGGTATGAATTTTCTCTTTTAAAATTCACTCTTTCAGAAAAATTATAACATGATATTTGCCAGAACTTCCATTAAGTTCTATACAGACCTTCTAAATGATCAATCTGAATTCAGTGGATTAATTCAAATAAAGGTAAAAAGATGCTAATTCTATATTAAAGTTCACATAAAAACAAAAAAATGTCATCGACCATAAAGCATAAAAGGAAGTAGGGATGGGGATTTAAATTGTCAAGTTCAAAAAATACAAAAAACCTCACTTCCCACTGCTCCGGGTTTGTGTCCACAGTGTGTGTGTGCACTTGAATGGGTGAAATGAGCACAATTTCTGAGTATGGGACACCACACTTGGCTACAAGTCACTTCACTCACTCACTTCACTTTTAATAATAATAGTAATTTTTTGTGAGCCTGTTTGTGACTTTGGGGAATAAACTGCACTGGTTAGATGGACTATTTTTATGGCTTTTGGGGTTTTTTTTTGACCTTGGCGAATGGCAATTATAATAAAACATCCATTCAAACAGAACATACTCAAAAGTATGAGGTCTGGAAAAAATTTAAAGTCTAAAAATAATAAAATAAGCTGAATTTTCAACATCATTACTCCAGTCTTCAGTATCCCATGATCCTTCTGAAATCAGTCTAATATGTTGATTTGCTGCTCAAGATACATTTATCAAATGTTGAAAGCAGTTGTGCTGCTTGATGAAAGAAAAGTGTTTATTTGAAATAGAAATATTTTGAAATATTATGTCTTTACTTTTGATCATATTAATGCATTCTTGCTGACAAGAGTATTTTTTTATCCCAAAAAAAAAAAACTTTTGTAGTTGATTGATTTCAATGATATCAAAGCGGCTGGAATATAAAAGCATAACCTTTAGTCAATCCAAACAGGGGCAGGGAACTGTTAGACATTATCAGTATGCTTGAGGAAAACTTTGATAATATTCACCCTGCGGTCACTTCCTGCCCCTTTATTATTCAATTAGAAAGGCCAAGGAGCTCATTAAAGTAAAGATTTTAACATGCAAAAATTGTCCCTTCCAGACACATACACACATGCATTAATACAAATGCAAATGATAAGTTTCATCTCAGCATAAGGAAGCATGTGTGAGAGAGAGTGTATGAATTTAATTGCCGTGTTTAAACAGAGTCTGAGTGAACGAGTGGATCAAAATAAAGTGGATTGTCAGATTAAAGGGTTTTGCCACATGCTGCGCTTCAGTTAAATACACACTCAACTTCCTCTGAAATCACACTGCTAAAGTACCACAAACACACACACAGAGAGCACACGTCAAGGAGAAAGATGTGCGATTTGTTATTAGATGTTCATTACTCCGCAGGTATTTATGTTAACATGACATGGTGTGTGAAACATTTCACGTGTACTAATTGATTTGAGAGATTTCAGATCTCAGACATTCTTGCAAAAAGTGCAGTGGTTTCACTGCACACAGTAGCTCACAATGACTTACCTGGACAGAGAAGGAACCTAATCCCGCCAATCAGAGGTCATGGAAATCTGACCACTGAGGATTGAATGTCCACAACCAGTTTGGACTCGTTGCAAAACCTGACACATAGCGATCTGACACGTTTTATAACAGTTACAAGCAAAATGGGTATTAAAGCCTGATGCTGCAGTATTGTAAGAAGGTATTCCACAAGGAACTTTAGGCTGTACTTATTTAGAAAACCATCTACATGTACTCGAAAGAGTCCAGAAACCAATATGCTGGTCTGAAAAAAATCTATAAATTATGATCAAAAGTATACTCAAGAAGCCTACAAATCAAAAACCTAACCAAGCATCATTAAAAAACATTTTTTTAAGCTTGTCTAAACACCACTGGAGGTCAGGTCAGGACACACAGAAAAATCACCTTTCCTTATTCTATAATATCCTGTAATCACAATATGATTATTTCTGATATTTTATTCTATTGTATTTTATGTTGTTATTAAAATTAAGAACAAAGCAGCAAATTAGAAACAATAGGATAAATACAATAACAAAAATATGAATTAAATCAAATTTTTAAGGTACAATTATGGTGCGTCTCAATCAGCTCCCTTGTTCAGTAGTCAAGGCACTGATCAGGAAGTCGGCCATTTTAAGGGCCATCTCAATTGAAAAATTGAGTATTGGCCGATACTGTACACGTGAGCAGCGCGACACATGCGTGTGATGCTGTCGGAGGAGCTGAGCTTGAAAGTGGTAATAAAGTTGCTGACTATCATAGGCCAGAAAACTCAAGGATGTCATCAAACGCATCTTAATTTGCGCTTCGAAGATGAACGGTCTTACGGGTTTGGAACGGCATGAGGGCGAGTAATTAATCTGGGTAAATTAATCCTTTAACAGACGTTCTGAAACCCGAAGAAAAAAAAATAAAAATCACATGAGCCAACACAATAGATGTTTTGCTAAAAACAAACTGTTATTTAATACAATTTCAGCATAAAAGATACATGGCTAAACGGGCACTGAACATAATCTAGCTAATATTTTTAATTAATTTAGGGCTGAAATGTGGCAGGTATTTGTAACAATCAAATTATTTATTATAATGTACTTAAAGTAACATTTAAAAAATAAATGTCAGAAAAATATCAATTCTGCTGTTGTTCATAAATACCAGTGACGTTGAGGATGTTGTCATGTCATCATCAGTGTCCCAATGTAGTGATCCAGGGTCCTTCCTGTCCTAATCAGTGCCCAAATTCAATATACTGATATACTGCGGATTGAGTCACTCCCAGAATCATAAACACACTGGTTTTTAGCGCAAATAGTTTTACCCTTCACTGCACTTTGCCATTCTTCTAGTTATATAGCAAATAACGAATCGGACGTCTGCAAATTCGCAGAAAGTAATTTACATGCGTGTTGAAAACACGGCGGGTTGTCTGAGACCTAAGACCCATATCCAGACAAAATATTTGAATTGAGAGACCACAACCATGCAGTGCATGTTTATATTTCAACCTCTGGTTCACCTAAGCGGTGCATTTCTGGGCTCTTAATGAAGTCTTCACACTCCTCTCAGTGGTAGCAGCAGACTGCTGTTAAACTAGCATTATAATTATCTGCAGTATGCCCTTTATTCAAAGCCAAACAGGCCTGAAGTATTCTGTCATTTAAACAGATGAATGCACATGCTACAGTTAGCTAATTGACTAATTAGTCTAATTAAGCCACTTGCCAATTTGGGAGTAAGCAAACAGAGGCGTCTCGGTGGAATTTTCCAGATAGAAGGAAGGAGAGAGTCATAAATTGGCTGGCTGATAAACTACTGCTGAGAGACACCAGCTTAAAACGCATACAAACAGTCAAACAAATGCCAACAGCAACCAATATGCACACTAAGAAAGTCATAAAACAATACGCCACAAGAGGTTGTGTGTTACACCAGTTTACACAGGTGAGGAGCATTCTCACAGGCACAATGGGGAGAAGAGTGCCTAAAACACCCTATCACTTACACTTGGGAAAATGCATATCAGCATATTAGAATGACTTTTGAAGGATCATGTGACACTGAAGTAATGATGCTGAAAATTCAGCTTTTACACCATCAGGAATAAATTACATTTTAAAATACAGTATATTCTAATAGAAAAGAGTTACTTTAATTTGTACTAATATTTAGAGGTGCACAAATAATCGTAAAAAGATCGCGATCTCGATTCAAGTACCCACACAATCTTATTTTATTAATGACGGCGCGTCAACCCGTCCCACCGTCTTTTAAACCTTTGACAAAATCATACTGGAACATTCAAATATGTGTATGTGCTGCCAGAGAGCAGTATTGGACCACACATTAATTATTTCTGTGTTACAAATATTCAAATTATCACTGAAGAACTGAGATATCAGTGTTTGTATCCTATCTTTAAACTTATGTCTACGATAGCGATCAAAATAGCTCAATCCACCTTTAGAAACTCACTTGTAAATACAAATAACAAATAACGGATGTATCATTACATCATTACGCCACTAGATGGCGACAAGTCTGTTAAAAAATGTATTTTTCATTGAATCATTCATTCAAAAGATTAGCTCAAAAACACTGATTCATAATGAAACAAGTATTTATTAATACTTATTAATAGAGTCATTGAATTCATTCAAAACCATTTTTTAAATAATTAATTCAAACATTTTCCAGCAATTAGGGTCTAGCAATTTTATAAAAATTTGTCAGAACCTCAGGTAAATTACATGCTATTTTATTTGGTTGTACACTCAGAATCGTGGGAGAATTGTGATCTCTATTTGAAACCAAAAAAATTGTGATTCACATTTTATCCAGAATTGTGCAGCCAATATAACTTTCTTACTGTATTTTTAATCTTGGTGAGAATAAGAAAGTCTTACCGACGCCAAAAATTTGAAAGCTAGTGTATATTTAGTTTAACTATGTTTTTTCTAGTTTAAACAGAGACAATAACACTATCATTTTCAAAAACTTGTAAAAGTTTGCATTTTCAGGCCACCGAAACACCATTGTCATGTAAACGAATGGCCAAAACACATAAAAAGTTTTCCGGTTTTAGTTGAAAACGGTGTTGTGAAAAGGGCCCCTTCGGGTGTTACGATTTCCACTGAAATATTTGTTCCCTATAATCAGCACAAGCTCACTAATGCACTCACTTGATCCTGTACAAACACAGATATTGTTCGTGTGATTATATGCATATACACACCCCAGTGCAAAGTCTGTGTCTCCATCAAGTCATGAGTCTGAACGTGTTGGTTTGCATGTGTTTATTCGTGTAAGTGTGTGTGTTTGTGTCGGGGTGTGACAGTGCGTGTGTCATTTGGAAGTCCTCCAGTACGAGGACATCTGCGCTACTAATAAACTATAACTCTGACAAATTGGCACTGTCCAATCATCCGCCCTCTCCATGAATAAGCCATCAGAGTCATCCAATCAGACATGGCTGATGGCTCAGACCACCAATCAGAGTCAGGCAGGGCAGAGAGGACACACAGGGCACGCTGACACTGCTGCGGGTGGAAATGAACCCTGACTGAACCAATGCTAGTCTGGGAACAGCTTGTCACATCCTAATTAATCTCAATAAACAGAAATTAAATAATTAAGATCTGAAAATAATTAAAACTCTTTTTTTACTAGTCAACTGGTCATACAAAATGTAGTCGGCTAGTTGTAAGTTCAATGTTGACCTTTAGTAAACGGCTCACCTGCGTTGATGGAGAGTGCGAAAGTCAAGGAAATGTTCATGCTGCACATTTCCAAACTACTTGAATAAGTAGAATGTAGTATTTGCATCTAAATAGATACAAGAAAGTACAACATAGAGGTAAGAAAGAATCCAGTTAGAATTCAGTATGACAATAGCTTTGTTTCCATCCAAAGTTGCGAATTTAATAAAACATTTGCAAATTAAGCACCATCCAGTGAGTGGAAGAGAACAACGTTCTGCTGGTTGGTCTAGTCAGGCCGTCACATGCCTTTTTTGATGAAGACATATTTTTCGATCATGAAATTTATTCTGTGAAAATGTTTATGCGCATGTTTTCATTTTGCATAAAAAATTGACCGGACACGTTCGCATCTTGGTGTTTCCATCCAGCATTTTTTTGTGCGATATCCCAAAATGCTAATAAAAATAATGTATAATAATTTATAAATAATAAATAATGTCATTGCTATCTGTTATATTTTGAATGCTCAACATTACCAAAAAAACATTTCTTAATGTTTTTGAGTCTCTTACGGTCACCAAGGCTGCATTTATTTAATCAAAATATTATTATAATTTAGAACTTCTTTCCATCTGAATAGTTTTTCTTTTTATAAAATTTAATGTGATGGAAAGCTGAATTTTCAGCATCATTACTCCAGTCTTGTGTCACATGATCTTTCAGAAATCATTCTAATATGCTGATTTGCTTCTCAAAAAAAAACATTTCTAATAATTATCAATGTTGAAAATAATTATTATTTTTGTAGAAACCATGATATATATTTTTTCAAGAGTTTTAATGAATAAAAAGTTCAAAAGAACAGTGTTTATTTGAAATAGAAATCTATTGTAACATCTTCAATGTCTTTAGAGTCACTTTTGATCAATTTAATGCAATGTTGCTCAATAAAGTATTAATTTCTTTTTTTTTAAAAATCGTACTGACCCCAAACATTTTGACGGCAGTGTTTGTTTATACACTTCTGGACATTGTTAGTAGCTAAATTTAATAAACTAGTGAGAATGCGGAAAGCACATTTTAAAAGAATATATTTCAGAAAGTCCACACAGCCAAAACTGCCTATAGTTTAAGAAACAATGAGTTATGTACTAGAGGCACAAATGTGAGCTCTTATGAAACACACATCTGAACATGCACACACACTGCTTGTTTGCAGAGGGTTCAGGTAAAATGGGCTGGATGGCAAAATTCTGAGATTTTATGGATAAGTGTGGTGTAAGTGTATTTGCGGTTCAGAGAGCCTCCTATCAGCGGAGAGGCCCGATAGATCTATTTTAAAACCAACTCACGACAACACGCCGCAAGGTGATGAAAACCCTGACACTCTCAAATTGCCCTGTCAATCATCAGGGTCCCTAAAAATGCTGAAATACATACAGGCACAGACAGAAACTTAAAGACAGAGACCGTTAGAGTACAGCACTGCTTAAGACCAAACACACTAGTGGTGCAACGGATCACAAAACTCACGAATCATATTACGTTTTATCACGGATTGGATCATTTTTCGGATCAACGCAAAAAAAAAAAAAAAAAAAGGCGGGGAATGTAACTTTTCTTTTCATTTATTATTTAAAACCCACTTTAAGTACTTCTATACTACACAAAAACTACTAGCCTAACTAATAAAGTTCAAACAGTATTAATGGCAATTGAACAGTCAGTATAAATTTAAGAACAAATACACAAATTACAAGCATAGATAAATACAATCTAACAAATAATGTAAGGTCTAACAGCAGTATTCATGTACAGAAATGTTATCATTAAATGTAAAATAATACTCACTGTGTTCACTGTATAAATTGAATACAGATTAATCTTCGTTAAAGCTGTGTTTTGTTGCTTGATTAACATTATTGGCACAGACAGCAGCAGATTTTTTAGGCTGCTGTCACTTTAAAACCTAATGAGCAGATCCACTGTAATGACACATATCCCATATCCATTCCTTCTCTCCTGTTTACATACACTTAAGACATCAAACTCCACTGAAATCAGTTATAAAATAACATAAAATGCAACTTTGCAAACTGTGTTTACAACATTAAATGCCGTATTTCTTGTATAATCTACCGAATGCACAAAAAAGTGCAAGTTAAAACAAGAGTAAACATATAAAGTCAATGTATTTCTGAGTTTTTTATGGAGAGAAGCTGTTTCTCAAAGCTTAAAACACAGTACTAGTTCTTTACTCTAGCAAATATAGTTAAATTATACATAAGTGTTTATCATTCAGTCCATAACAAAAGAGTGTTTAAAAACTGAAGCAAATAAGGAACAGCGAGGCAAACCGCAGACTGAGGGTCAGATAAGACCACAAAAGCAGCTTATGGTAACAAGAGGTCACAAGGTTAAATAAACATGCATGCTCTTTCACCTATAGACTGGGAGAGGTGAAAGAGGTATTAAAGACAGGAAAACTATGAATAAGGGATGAAGAGGAGTAGTAAGAGGAGAGATGGGAATAAAGACAGTGAGGGGGGATTAACACCCTTTATGAGATGAAAATGTTTTCTAAAAAAGTGTGTATATGTTCACATATAAATGTGTATTGCTGTAGTGACAGTACTTTACAGGAGATGAAACTTTTTAAAGAGGGTTTTACCATGCAAACTGTTTAACATTAACATGAAATAAATTAATTAAAAAGTAAGAAAAAATTTCAAGATAAACTAGTCAAGTACTTGGTGGTTGGATGACTAAGCAACTAATCAGCTGATTTCAGTCAAAGGTGTAAATGTATATCATGATTTTATAAATTTCATCCTAGCAAAATTTGAGATATGGTAGCTTTCAAATATTTAATTCACTGGATTAAAAAAGCCATTACCACATGATTATTTCGTGCATAAACCATTTTCTGTTGAATTTCTGACAAATATAACTTTTACTATATACTTCAACATTGACATCAAAATGCACACATCTAAGAATATCTCTTCTAACTATGGGTTTTTTTGCTTAGCTTGCGCACAAAAGCAACTGAACAAACTGAAAATCAAACTAAACATGGTCCATTTGGCATTCACGGACTGAAATTCAGACAGTGCGTGTAGAACGATCCATCAGTGTGTGTACAGACAGATCAGTATGTGTGTGTGTTTGCGAGAGACACTCACCCACTGGTGTGTTCTCATAGATGAGCAGGTACGACTGGAAGAAGTAATTCTGGAAACGAGGTGGCTGATTAGAGGCTGGAGGACAGAGAGACAGAGACATGGGTTTTAATAAGAGAAAACACATACACTTACATTAGATATCAAACAGAAAATGACATTGACGGGCATCAAATGAATGCTCTCAGTGTGGAGCCTTCCCCAATCAATATGAGGCCCAAGTATGTGTGCATGTGTGTAAGAGACGATGTGCAAATGTGATTTGACTGTGAAAATCAGCCTCTTCCACAGCACCCTTTAAAAAATAAAGCTTTCAAAAGAGGGTTTTCACAGCAATCTCAAAAAAAGAATAATTTGGGCTCCTCAGCACACATTTTAGCGAACAGATTTTAAACTTTTTTTTCTTAGTGTGAACGTATTCCAAATAATCCAAAGAACATTTCTTCACTATAAAGAACCTTTTGTACAAAGGAAAAGTTCCATAGATGTTAAAGGTTCTTCATGGAACCATAGATGCCAATAAAGAACCTTTACTCTTGTGGAAAATCCTTTTTTCAGAACCAATTTCCCAGTGTTGGTTTTATATATATATATATATATATATATCTCATATATATATTACACACTTTGCTCTGACACATGTAAACTTCCCCGTCGGCATTTGTTGTGTGCGAGACATGTTTCCCCAGTGTATACACGCGTGTGTGTGTGTGTGTGTTCTCTTTCCAGGGCTAGCTGGAGACAAGCTGATTTGTCAGGAAGATCAGGAGAGCTTTGATCGTATGCATGGGTAGTGGGCCACAGAGACAACACACACTCTATAAAGGGCTTGTGCGTGTGTGTTTGAAGTGCTGGTGTCTGATAGGGTGAATCACTCTTTGACTCCGCTTTGAACGTGGTAAGAACAAACCCAGAGAGAGAGAGAGAGGGAGGGAGAGATGTCGAGCAAGAAACGAGAGCCATCGACTGTGCATCTGCCAATACACACTAACTAGAATCAATCTAGAGTAACACGTCAGCCTGTGTTAATTACTGGACCATTACAGAATGGCAGCAGAGATTAAAACGAATTTTAGGTGTGTGACGAGGTGGATCAAAGATTTAATGAGAGTTCCTGCCAAAAGCAAAAAAAAAAAAAAAAAAACTGCTGCATCTGTCCTGGTTTCAGCTCCAGATCTTTACACTGTAATGATAAAATTAATAGTCATTTCATTATTGTTGCTTAATGGAATTTTCTTTGAGCCCCATGCACTGAAATTAAACTGTGATGAATACTGAAATTAATGTGATTTAATTGAATTTCACACTAAGACTGTAAGGCATGTTTCAAACATCCAACGTCTGAAACATTTAAGCGATGTGTATTTATTTCAGCACCTATGGCTGTGTGCAAAACTTGTAAAAGGAGGTTGAAATGCATTAAGGTATCCGAATCAGCAATTGTTTTGCTGCTGAGCCAACATTTGTTGAACGTAAGCTCAAAAAATGTTTGAACTGCACCTTAAAGGGCTAGTTCCCCCAAAAATGAAAATTCATTCATAATTTACTCACCCACAGGTTGTTCCAAACCTGATTAAATTTCTTTATTTTGCAGAACTCAAAGGAAGATATTTTGAATTATGTGGGAAACTGAACAGTTCTGGTGTACCATTGACTTCCTTAATATTTTTTTTTTCTAATACGGAAGTCAACGGTGTCCTAAAGCGGCATGGTTACAAACATTCTTCAAAATATCTTCCTTCGTGTTCAGCAGAACAAAGAAACGTATACAGATTTGGAACAGCTTGAGGGTGAGTAAATGATGACAGAATTTTCCTTTTTTTGTGAACTATCCCTTTAAAGGTGAAGTATGTAGTTTCTGTATCACTATTGGCACCTAGCGGAATTATAAAAATAAAGCAATTGTTAAACATCCTTGCAAATGCCCCTTTCACAGGTTGCACCTCCCGCAACTCAAACATAACAAATACAGCTCTTACGAGAATGTCTTTACAGGTAAAAGTAGGCTATTTTAAATAAAAAGGTCTAACACATTAAAAATAACTTTAGCTTTGTTGCTGTGTGTCATGAGTAAGCAACATTATGTCGCACATAAAACAAACAGGAAAACGGGTTTCATTGCATCCGCTTTTTAGAGAAAGTATTAACGACAGTATGAACTGTAAAAGTGCCATAATAGTAGACAATGAACAATAAACTTAAGAGAATGTATTTTAACATGAAAAATCTAACATACTTCATCTTTAAGCCAATTTATCAACACATTCTTTACAATACAGGCTTTAATGAAGCCTTTAGCTTTCACTTTGGGGTTTGTAATAGTTCACAATGGCCTGCTCTAGCCAATATCAGAATTTACAGCCATTATCAAGGAAAAACTATAAACCCTCTACAAATACCCGTGGCTGAAGTTATGCTGCTTATGCTGCTGCAGACACAGGATGTGTGAAACTGGCTTGATAGCTGATGTTTTACCATTGTGACATTGACTGAGAGTCTTTTGAGTGAACAGGTCGGACAGAAACGTCATATCAGATCTCTTCACAGACATCATTTTTTATAAATACAGCTCACCTCTCTTCTACCTCTTTCACTCTTTACCTTAAAGTGAGAGTTCACTAAAAATAAAATTAAAATCCTTTACTCACCTTCACTTTACTCTTTTTCCGAGGAACACAAAAGGAGTTATTTAGCAGAACATAAAGACTGTTTGTGGTCCAAAAAGACAAAAAAGTACTTCATATGTCTCTTGATCTATATTCAAAGCTTTCTGACTTTGGGTAAACTTGGCAAAAATAAAGATTTTCAGTGAATAACCACTAAAATTTTTGTCCGTTTCTCACTTCAAAAGACTTTAAGTACAGTCTGGTACTTTTGTGGTCCTTTTAGGGCACTTGATAGTCTGGGTCACTTAAAAAACACCAAATCTTTTAGATAGAGACATCAGTAGCAGTATTGGTATCATACTTGCCTTCAGAATACTTAGCAAAAAGATACCATTAAACAAATATTTAAAATATACCATCTTTACAATGTTTCTAAATTAATTTAGAGTTTCAATGAGAAATGAAGTATTACAAAATAAAAATATATTAAAAATGTTAATGTTAGGTACATTTAATTACACAAAATGCGAATGTAATTAGTTTATTTTTTAATCGATTGACAGCACCAATTAAATGTAGGTTGTCATTCACTGGAAATCATGCATTGACAAAACGTAAAAATAGTTATGAAATGCCATGAGAGTCTGTTTGAAGAGGTGAATAATGCAAATGATGATCAATTTCAGTCTGTTCGTCACACAAAGCTATCATATGGCTTCAGAAGACTTGGAATATATTGTAGCGCACAAGCTATATGAATTTCTTTTTATGATACTTTTATGATGTTTTTTGTCCTTGTGGGAACTTGACAGTCACGGTCATTGGGAAAAAGTTTGGATAATGACAGAATTTTCTTTTTTGTGACTATTCCTTTAAACTCTCTCTCTCTTTTGGGCGAGGAGTGTTTAACATTCAGTCTTGAGTTGTTCAGGGGTTCAGGGCTCAAACTCCCTCCCTAATTTACCTCCAATCCATTTAACCCTCAAAACCCTGAACCAATCACAGAGAGCTAATAACCATGAGAGAACAGCTCCCACAGGACCTATGAGAGACAGAGAGGAGCGAGGCAGATTCATGAAGAAAGATGGAGTGTGTAAATGATTGAGAGAGGTTCAGCAAAAGGAAAGGACACAGACAGGAAGAGGGCAGTGAATTATAAACTCCTCTGGACTGATGGTAAGTGGCAGCGACAGTGTCCTTTTAAACATATCGCTGCAGATCGCAGGTGTCCAACAAACACACACGAAGAGTGAGGAATGATAGACAGGTGTGAGAGAACAGTGATGGAGTGAGATGTCTGAAAAAAGACAGGACATGAGGGCTGATAGAAGGACAACAAGAAGGTAATGAGAGCATGCTGAAAAATGAGAGAAACAGATGAGAGTGACACAGAAGAGGGAACGTTGTCAGCACAATCAGAGTTCTAATCTGAAATTCTGAGAGACACATTTGACCCGTGAGCAACAAGTTAGTGGGGAACTGAAGATGGACGGGGTGGGATGACACAGGGCTTATGAATATTAAATAGTCACAGCTGATGTTGTTATATAATTAATATTCATGAGCCAAGTCATCACCTCAGGTTTATATAAACAGGTCCTATTCTTCTTAGATGTCTCACAATGATTTAGATATTTTTTACATTCACTTTTAATAAGGAAAGTCAATTTAACACATTAATTAGGTTTAATTACTTATGAAAAAAGTGATTAAAAATGCACGCATTAATGGACATTGATGTGTTTGAAGATAACTAGATGGAGTGCAACAGTATGGAACAGAATTAAGGCAAGGATCCCAAGATCCAGTTCTTTACACGGTGTCATAAAAATGCTCTAAGTTCTAAGACATTTTCTGAAAAAAAAAATAAAAAAAGGTTCATCTGACATCATGTGCAAATAGACAAGCAATGTAAAGAACAGCACAGACAGAATGCTAGAACATAAATTTGATGAAAAACACAGTGAAAACAGTAATATTGTACTAATAATGTTACTGTTTACTTAAACTATGTGTATGTGTGTGTGTGTGTGTGAGCGGGTATTCCCTACGTTACGGGGTCCAAATGTCCCCACAGGTTTAGTAATACTAGTAAATTTTGATCTTGTGGGGATATTTTTTTGGTCCCCATGAGGAAACAAGCTTATAAATCATACAGAATTATCTTTTTTGAAAATCTGAAATAGCAGAACATTTTCTGTGATGGGTAGGTTTAGGGGTAGGGGTAGTGTAGGGGGACAGAATACAAAATATACAGTTTGTACAGTATAAAAACCATTACGCCTATGGAATGTCCCCATAAAAAATTAAAACACAACGTGTGTGTGTGTGCACACTTGTACAGTTATTTTTGTGAGGACCAGTTTGAGTTCTAGACCAGTAGAGTTAGGACAAAGTGAGTAAAGTGAGGACATTTTGGCCAGTCCTCCTCACTTTTTGACACCCCTTTAAAGGCCTGTTTGAGGTTTGAGGGTTAAGGTTAGTGTTAGGTACTTAGTTATGATGGATAAGGTAAGAGGCTGGGGACTGCAATATTTCAATGAATGTCCTACACAAAGATAGTCATACAAACATGTGTTTGTGTGAGTGTGTGTGTGTGTGTGTGTGTGTGTGTGTGTGTGTGTGTGTGTTGGTTTTTGTGGTTTACGAGGACTTTTGACCTGAATACGCACCAGCATTAAGGGGACATTTGGGTTTATGAGGACAGGGGCCATGTCCTTATAATTCCGACAGTGTAGATGCCCTTCTCTATGTCCCAAAAGCTCCCTCTCAAAGTTTTGCGCCATGTCCTTACATACCACAAAACCCTGAAATTTTACTATACACAGTGTATCCTCTGAGCTCGAGACTGCGCCCCTGTAGCCCGGACCCGGTACTACAACTACGTCATCGAAAATTTGCATATTTTACACTTGTGTAAGTTTGGAGGCCGCTGATTGGCTAATCGCGAAAACAAGATGGCGCCGGTGGGCGGGGCTACATTCTACCTTGTAGCTTCGAACAAGTGAGTTAATGCAGTATACTAATTATTTAAACATTATTTTCTAGAATTAATCGATTGTATATGAATATATAAGTGCATAGTGATCCTACAATTAAATGTATTCCTTAAATTTCATATTATAAAGTATGAAACTGACTTGAAAGCTGTAATCAGGCAGTTTAATATAGAGAAATTAATGTAATGCTATTAGTGTAACGTTAATCCTAACTGTAAAGTTAACACCAAGGCTTATAGATGGTTATTTAAATGCATATTAATATTATAAATCGCGTTTACACGTGCTCTAATCAGAGCGAGTGTGACGTCTTATAACTTCCTGTTTGGATCTGACGGAATCTCCGCACCTGACTGAAGACATGTGCTGTTAACCTGTTTGAGACAACCATTATACGAAAGGTAAGTTATGCTGCTGTTAAACCGTTTCTCTGAGAATTTGTGGCTCAGTTTCGTTTGTTTGTGAGTGTCTTGAAGGCTCTTTGCGGTCTTTGCTGGTTAGTTAGAAAGCAGCTAGCGCATTTACACTAATTGTCAGTCTATTAGGAACGTCGCAAGAGAATCAGCAATGCTTGTCAGTTTGAACTTATTTTTGTTTACAGTATAAATGTAAAGAACATAGTCCAGCCATCATATTAATGTGTTGTCATGACTACAGTATAACTGTAACTGTAAAGAACATAGTCTAGCCTTCATAATAATGTGTTGTCATGACTACAGTATATCTGTAACTGTAAAGAACATGGTCTAGCCATCATAATAATGTGTTGTCATGACTACAGTATAACTGTAACTGTAAAGAACATAGTCTAGCCTTCATAATAATGTGTTGTCATGACTACAGTATATCTGTAACTGTAAAGAACATGGTCTAGCCATCATAATAATGTGTTGTCATGACTACAGTATAACTGTAACTGTAAAGAACATGGTCTAGCCATTATAATAATGTGTTGTCATGACTACAGTATATCTGTAACTGTAAAGAACATGGTCTAGCCATTATAATAATGTGTTGTCATGACTACAGTATATCTGTAACTGTAAAGAACATGGTCTAGCCATCATAATAATGTGTTGTCATGACTACAGTATATCTGTAACTGTAAAGAACATGGTCTAGCCATCATAATAATGTGTTGTCATGACTACAGTATATCTGTAACTGTAAAGAACATGGTCTAGCCATCATAATAATGTGTTGTCATGACTACAGTCTGTGAAGAGGAGGAGCTTCCACTCAGTACAGTATCCTAACATGCCAGTTCTGTTAAATATCACTTGGTTTAATTACTTATTACTTCTGAAAACTTACTGCACATAATAAGTAAAGACAGCTTTATTTGTGTAGTGCTTTAAAGAATACAGATTGTCAAAGCACTTTTACAAAGATAACCAGGCAACATAGTATATTCAGCATATGGTCAGTATACATCATATTCTGTCCCAGTAGAACTGTCATAATTATTTTTTAAGCTGAAAGAAACAAACTTAATATTGTCAACTGGAATCCAATAGTTATTATTATTATTATTATTATTATTATTAAGCAGACACAATGATGGCTGAAGTGAAAAGCCGAAGGAGAAAGATCAAGCCAATGGAGGAGGCCATACAGTTTTCACTTCTGCAGAAAGACAAACATGGGCTTGACGGCAGATTCATCAGTGATTCTAAAGGTGAGTTAAATGTTTTGTTTGAGCCAAGTTAAAGGTATAGTTCACCCAAAAGTGAAGATTTTGTCATCATTTAGTCATCCACAAGTTTTCTCAAACCTCTATAAGTTTCTTTCTTCTGTTGGGCACAAAAGATGTTACTAACCATTTGATGGTTAGTAAATGATGACACAATTTTTTTTTAATTTTTATTTTTTTGCTTGAACAATGCCATTAGAGTGACTTGTGTAAGAAAGTTGTCTCAGCTTCATTATATGTTGTTCTCAGTGATGGTTTTTCCTCTCTGTTGTTGTTTAGGGAGAGGTGTGTTCAGCTGTATTGAGTTTGATAAAGGAGACTTCCTGCTGGAATACAGAGGCGACCTCATCACCAAAGAAGAATGTGAGCGGAGGCAAAGGATATATCATGATGCACTGAAAGTTTTCATGTTTGAGTTTCGCCACAACGGAAAACGCCTCTGGTATGTTCAAGTGTTTGATGTATATGTTTTTTGATAATTAAATTGCTTGATTCAAAATGTAGCAGTGGACATGTCAGTGGTTAGAGTTCAGGTTTTGCTAAAATATTCAGTTATGTGTTCTTAAAGCTTGGTGATGACCGTTAAATGATTGATGAAGAATATGATCTCTGCTGGTGCTAAGTTTTCAGTGCTGATATTGTCTGTCATTTGTTTAGTGTCGATGCAGCCCGAGATGACGGTTCTCTTGGGCGACTTGTAAACGATGACCATATTAACCCAAACAGCAGGATGAAGACTATCTCTGTGGATGGAAAACCTCACTTATGTTTATTTGCCACAAGGAACATCTGTCCTGGTGAAGAGATCACATACAATTACGGTGATTCTGAGTGGCCATGGCGATGCACGGTATTGAAACCTCTACACTGTCAATTCTGATTTATTGGATTATAGTAGAGATTAAAAGTATTAAACTTTAGCTGTTACCTAAGTTAATTTTAGTGACTTATGTATTACATGCATGCTCATTCCAGTATGTCACATAGTGTGTATATTTACACCTGTATTATGAGGACCTTGTTTTATGAGGGCCCTCATAAGAACATGGTTTTGATGTCACATTGTGTGTATATTTACACCTGTATTATGAGGACCTTGTTTTATGAGGACCCTCATAAGAACATGATTTTGATGTCACATTGTGTGTATATTTACACCTGTATTATGAGGACCTTGTTTTATGAGGACCCTCATAAGAACATGGTTTTGATGTCACATTGTGTGTATATTTACACCTGTATTATGAGGACCTTGTTTTATGAGGACCCTCATAAGAACATGATTTTGATGTCACATTGTGTGTATATTTACACCTGTATTATGAGGACCTTGTTTTATGAGGACCCTCATAAGAACATGGTTTTGATGTCACATTGTGTGTATATTTACACCTGTATTATGAGGACCTTGTTTTATGAGGACCCTCATAAGAACATGATTTTGATGTCACATTGTGTGTATATTTACACCTGTATTATGAGGACCTTGTTTTATGAGGACCCTCATAAGAACATGATTTTGATGTCACATTGTGTATATTTACACCTGTATTATGAGGACCTTGTTTTATGAGGGCCCTCATAAGAACATGGTTTTGATGTCACATTGTGTGTATATTTACACCTGTATTATGAGAACCTTGTTTTATGAGGGCCCTCATAAGAACATGGTTTTGATGTCACATTGTGTGTATATTTGCACCTGTAGTATGTGGACCGTGTTTTATGAGGACCCTCATAAGAACATGTTCCTGATGTTTGACTGAAGAATCTCAGTGTGTCACATTGTGTGTATATTTACACCTGTATTATGTGGACCTTGTTTTATGAGGGCCCTCATAAGAACATGGTTTTGATGTCACATTGTGTGTATATTTACACCTGTATTATGAGGACCTTGTTTTATGAGGACCCTCATAAGAACATGTTCCTGATGTTTGACTGAAGAATCTCAGTGTGTCACATTGTGTGTATATTTATACCTGTATTATGAGGACCTTGTTTTATGAGGGCCCTCATAAGAACATGGTTTTGATGTCACATTGTGTGTATATTTACACCTGTAGTATGTGGACCGTGTTTTATGAGGACCCTCATAAGAACATGTTCCTGATGTTTGACTGAAGAATCTCAGTGTGTCACATTGTGTGTATATTTACACCTGTATTATGTGGACCTTGTTTTATGAGGGCCCTCATAAGAACATGGTTTTGATGTCACATTGTGTGTATATTTACACCTGTATTATGAGGACCTTGTTTTATGAGGGCCCTCATAAGAACATGGTTTTGATGTCACATTGTGTGTATATTTACACCTGTATTATGAGGACCTTATTTTATGAGGGCCCTCATAAGAACATGGTTTTGATGTCACATTGTGTGTATATTTACACCTGTATTATGAGGACCTTGTTTAATGAGGGCCCTCATAAGAACATGATTTTGATGTCACATTGTGTGTATATTTACACCTGTATTATGTGGACCGTGTTTTATGAGGACCCTCATAAGAACATGTTCCTGATGTTTGACTGAAGAATCTCAGTGTGTCATTTGTTTAACAAAAGCCTCGTATTTGAAGACCCTAGTTATTACCATGACATTAGGCTGCATGGATGTGAAATATTAGGCTTAACACGGATCATTCACAGCTCATTGTGGCTGTATATGATATTGAAAACGTATAATTGTTATCTTTAGATTATGTATATTGTAATAGAATGTGGTAAAAATGTGGTCCCCTTGTTTGAAATTGACTTTCAGGCAGTAATGGTACAATATTGTGCAGTTTTATCATATTTTTGTCATTATTTAAATTTTTTTGCTTTTTTAAATTTAAATAACTTTCTCCAAGATTGCATATTATTTATTTAATTAATTCGAACTCTCAACAAAGCACAGCAGCTATAAAGGTATCCAAGAAGTTCTTGGAATAATTGTGTTAGTCCTTAAAGAATAGAACAGATTACATTTGTCTCTCAGAATAATAATTTTATATGAATAATGTTTTCTGCATTATTGTGGGTGTAAAAAGTGAGTCTTGGCCACATGCTGTACATCTAACGCAGGCACTGTCTCAAATCACCACCGTTTCTCTCATACACAGAAATGCTTGAACTAAGGGTGCTGTCCACATTTGTCTAGTTACCAATGTCCCGGTAATAACAAGGATACTAACAGACCAGACCTTTGTCAAATTAACGACACACTGGGACTCTTCAGTCAAGTCAAGAACATGTTCTTATGTGGTCCTCATGCAACAGGGTCCTCGTAACACAGGTTTTAACACAACCTGACATACTGGGATGAACATGCATGTAATTTAATGTAATGCATAACAAGTCATGAACATTATCTTGGGTGACACTTAAATATTGAAATATTGATTTGAAATGTTGTAATCTTACTTGTATATTACATTGATAAAATATAAGCAAGATGATAAAATAATTGTATATGTTAAATAATCAATATTTCATGCACACATTTATTGCCTCCCTCAATGTTACAAATGTCTAATTTAATATTTTCTAGGCTCTTAGTGAGGTTGAACCATCCACTCTTGAAGTCCACACTCTGTCCCAGTCAGAAGTCAGAGACATAGAGAAGGTATTGTGAATTTATTTATTTATTTTTTATCATTTTTAATTTTATGTTTTAAATCAATATTTTATGCACACATTTATTGCCTCCCTCAATGTTACAAATGTCTAATTTAATATTTTCTAGGCTCTTAGTGAGGTTGAACCATCCACTCTTGAAGTCCACACTCTGTCCCAGTCAGAAATCAGAGACATAGAGAAGGTGTTGTGTATTTGTTTGTTTTTTTATCCTTTTTAATTTTATGTTTTAAATCAATATTTCATGCACACATTTATTGCCTCCCTCAATGTTACAAATGTCTAATTAATATTTTCTAGGCTCTTAGTGAGGTTGAACCATCCACTCTTGAAGTCCACACTCTGTCCCAGTCAGAAGTCAGAGACGTAGAGAAGGTGTTGTGAATTTGATTTATTAATTTTTTTTATTTCATGTTTTCAGCTGACAGTTGTCAGTCAGACTGGAAAAGGTAATGCGTAATGCATTTGGACAATCCCTGAATCCTTTGTCTGCAGAAGAATGTTTAATTATTTTTTATTTCCATTTCCTTAATTTCAGGTGACTCCAAAGAAGGACCAGTTACCATTGGATCAGGACTGTGTTGAGAAGGTAATAAAATGTGCATTGCATAATTTTAGAAAATGCTTGATTGATTTTGTAAGAAATCATCTCTACATGAGCCTTGCTTTTTTCATTGTTTTATTAGATGTCACCTGTCAAAGAGCATGTGTTAAATGAGGAGCAGAGCTTTTGTGCCCCGGCTGAAGGAGTTAAGGAGGTATTCACATGTTTTGGGTGAACTGTTATTTCAGTGCAACAGCGAATGCTCTGAAGTCCGTCTCTGCATGGGATGTAATATACTTAGGAATAAAAAGCTGTTTCCAAAAGTATTTAATGACCTGTTTTCACTTTCAGTAATATTAGTCAATGTCTAAATCAGGGGTGCCCAAACTCGGTCCTGGAGGGCCGATGTCCTGCAGAGTTTAGCTCCAACTTGCCTCAACACACCTGCCAGGAAGTTTCTAGTATGCCTAGAAAGAGCTTGATTAGCAGGTTCAGGTGTCTAATTGGGGTTGGAGCGGAACCCTGCAGGACACCGGCCCTCCAGGACTGAGTTTGTGCACCCCTGGTCCAAATACATATTTGTAGTAATCTATAAACCAGTACCTTTTTTAAGGTCTGTAACGTAAATGTTCTTTAATGATTGTAAGTGATCTTATTAACTGAATGATCACAACTTCACTGTCACTCAAAATACATTAAATGATTATTGAAAGACAATGCAGCTCATTTAGTTTCACATGCATGTTATAGGATCTTTCTTTTTTGCTGTAATTTTACATTCACTGATATTTTTTCTTCACAGGTCTGCAAACATGTTTTGGTCACTTCTGCAATCTCAAGCATGGACAAATGTGCTGAATGTGTGGGACCTGTAGCAGCGCTCAAGTGGATTGGCCTGAGATGTAAATGTTAGTATGGTGTCGTCTTGTTCTATATGCAGCGTGATGCGTCTTAACAATTCATTTTAATATCACTAATTTATGTTATGAATTCAGCTCAAAATTGTATAACTGTTGAAGTGTGTGATCAGTAGGAGATATCGACAATTGTTTGTAACAATGGTAGGGGTGTAATATTGTTTTCACCTTTATTCTATGTTTAGGCATAGAATCCCATGTTAGCAGTTGAACATGTCCTGACACATGACATTTCTCTCATAGTGTGCTCCAGTTTTTGGCACAAGTCCTGCTATTCGAAGCTTCATGAATGGAGTGGAAAATGGTCATCGTGGGTAAGAGAATATTTGATTCTATGCCTTTGTTTGTTATTTTTATGAGTTATCGGTTCTGTAAATTAATCATAAATATCTTGACAATAGGAAGTAAGTTCAGAGGAAGACGAGCTGTCAGATGAGGAATATATACCACAGTCTGAGTCAGACAATCAATCAGACAGTTCAGATGAGTTGACAACAAGACCAGCGAGTTACGATCATGCTAAACTCGTCTCAGATATACAGGAAGCTGCATCCTCTAAGTATAATGAACCTCAGAGATCAGAAGTAACTGCCCTGAATGTGTCTAAGGGCAAAGGAAAAGGAGTTTTAAAGGCCAGGGGGGCAGCAAGTGTGTATGATGAGTCTGACTTACTTTGCCATGAGGAGCAGTTAACTGATGTTGAGACAGACAGTGATTCAGACCGTTCTGGTGAACGTCACCTTCCCAGAAAGCAAGGCTCAGAGGTACGCAGGTCAACAGATGTGCTTATATCACCCCAATCACACAATAGACAGGACAGTAGTGAGAAGCTTTTGAATGCAAAAAGCACAGCAATGTTGAGAGAGGAAGAGAGGGAAAGCAGTGTGGCTGAAGAAGATCAGTGTGTGCAGTCAGCAAAAATCTCCTGTTCAGCAAATAATAAGAATTATTGTTACATCTGTGGGAAACCTCAGTCTAAGTTAGCACGCCATTTGAAAACTCATAAGGATGAAGTTGAAGTTGCACAGGCTTTGTCACTCCCGGTTCACTCGAAAGAACGTAAAGCAATGCTGCTAAAGCTCAGGAACAAGGGCAACTTTCAGCATAACACAGATGTTTTACAGTGTGGAGATGGTGCTCTTAAAATAAAACGGGCACCAAAGAGAAAGTGTGATTCAAAGCAGTTTGTGCATTGCATGTACTGCAAAGGGATGTTTGTACGGAGAGATCTGTGGCGTCATTTGAGACGATGTTCCTCAAAACCAGCAGCTGACAGTGAGAACCAAGGGAGGAGGAGAGTTTTGGGCCTGGCGTCCATGGCGCAGTCTTCATTCAGTCAGCACATTTCTCAAGGAGTTTGGAAACTCTTAAGTGTGATGAAGCAGGATGACATTTCAGCTGTTGTCAAAAATGACCTGAGTATTCTTCAGCTTGCACAGTCTTTCTTTAACAAACATGGACATGACCCTACCAAATTTGAGTACATTCGACAAAAACTCCGTGAAGTTGCAAGATTGTTGTTGACTTTGCGTAGAGAGTTTTCGATATACAGTCTTGAAGAAGCTGTGAAGCCTGCTAATTTTCATAGACTCATTCGAGCAGTTCAGATGGTGTCTGGCTATGATGATGAGAGTCACTTCTACCAAAGCCCAAGCCTTGCTCTAAAACTGGGGCATTCGTTGAATAAGATTAGTGAAATCATTCACTGCCGAGCACTGATGTCTGAAGACAAGGAACTGACCGCATCAACAGAGACCTTTAAAAAGCTCTACTCCTCAAAGTGGTCTGAGATGATCTCACACACTGCTTTGGTGACACTGAATGAGGCCAAATTTAACAAGCCATCAACTCTTCCCTTCACTCAGGATGTCCAGTCCCTTCATCAGTTCCTTGAGAAGACTGCATATACGGCATTTCACAAACTAAAAGAGACTGCATCTCCTCAAAGCTATGCAGAACTGGCCAAAGCAACACTCGCCAGAATCATTGTGTTCAACCGCAGACGCGCGGGAGAGGTCTCTAAAATGCCACTGAAAGGCTTCAACGAAAGGGATGGCACTTCTCTTCATGATGATGTTGCCATGGGCCTGAGCAAGTTTGAGCAGAAACTCTGCAGCCATTTTAGTCGCGTTGAGATCAGGGGAAAGAGGGGAAGAAAGGTTGCTGTTCTTCTCTCGCCTGATATGGTCGATGCCCTGACGCTGCTGGTCAGGATGAGAAGTGAATGTGGAGTGCTGGACACTAATGCTTTCTTGTTTGCTCGGCCAAACTGCCAAAGTCACTACAGAGGACAGGACTCCCTCAGAGTGTATGCAAGTGAATGTGGAGCTCAGAATCCAGAATTTCTCAGATCAACTCATCTGCGAAAGCACGTGGCTACTCTCTCACAAATCCTAAACCTGAAAAACAATGAGTTAGATCAGGTCGCCGATTTCTTAGGACATGACATCCGCGTCCACCGCGACTATTACAGGCTGCCAGAAGCCACTACTCAGCTTGCTAAAATATCAAAGCTACTGTTAGCCATGGAAAAGGGCTGCCTTCCTAATCTTCAAGGGAAATCGCTTGATGACATTGAGATTGAAGGTACGTCCATCCTAGTGTGGGCTGCATTGGTCTTACACTCACAGGGAGGTTAAAGGAAACTCGTCTCTGAAATGTCTTGTTCACTGTAGGATTAAATGTCATTTAGCATGTTTCACAAATGGGGCGTGATTGTGTTATTTGACTTCTGAATGCTGATGTTTTTCATGTTCTGAATTTCATTTTTCATTGAAGATGAGATCAATATGACGGATTCTGATGACAGTGATCCTGAAGAAAGTGATTCTGACGATGATGCTCTTGCTGGAGCTGCAGGAGTCTCCAGTAATGCTGGTATGTGTCAACTAAGTTGTTGTTTCAGTAAGCCAAAAATTATATTATATTAGTTCAGCATTTCTAAGAGTTTTTACTAAAATTAGGGATACACCAGTATTCTATTGGTATCTGTAGGGATGTGCCCAAATCCGATATACGGTATTCGTAAAGGTAATGTTTGTACTTTGGCAATCCTAAAGGGAATAAATATGATTTCTCTCAATTTCTCTCACAATTAAATTGTTGGGTAATTGTCCTGTATATAAACTGTAGCATCAGGGAGCAATTATTAATATGCAGGACATTGAAATCACTTATTACAAGATTTCTCTTGTGAACGTGCCTTCACGACAGTACATCTGGCTCTACCAATAGGTTGAGACTTAACATGTTAAGGCAAAAACTGATAAATGACTCTTAAAAAAAATGTTTAACAGGCCAAGTCCTTTAGAATGAATGAAGTTAAAAAAAAAAAAAAAAATATATATATATATATATATATATATATATATATATATATATATATATATATATATATATATATATAAATTATTATTATTTTTTTATTGTTTCATGAGTTACTTCTGAGTTTCCTGATCATTATATGACTGATTTTCTGCAGGTGTTCAGAAGATGCCCATTGAGAGCACCACTGAAGTTCCTGAAGGTACCAGAGGTTTAAATTACAATACCACCATCAAAATGTTATTGCAACATTGATTGTACATGAGCTCACACTCATCGTGTTAGAACTCACTGATGTATGTGTTCTTCTTTACAGAGAGTGAGGCACAAACTGAGAACCCACGGAGAGGGCAGAAAGTGGCCTGGTCAAATGCTGAAATTACAGCTGTAATGAAACATTTTAAGGGCCATATAACTAAAGGAAAACTGGCCACATTGACTGAATGCCAGCAGTGTAAGACGGCTGAGGATCCTGTTTTGGTGAGACGCAGTGCACAGAACATACGGGATTTTGTAAGAAACCGAGGAATTAGCTTAAAAAGAAAAACCCAAAGTAAGTGATGTTACAGTACATCCTGTGTCTCTTTTGATGCCAATCTAATATAATTGGCCAACATGTGGCATGCCTTTTGATTTGTTTTTTTAAGTTGGTGGATTTCACTTTTTCAGTTTTTGTTTTTATGCCACAATTTTAAGTTATTAAAGTAAAAACTTCTAAAACACATTGGTCCCTGTAATGTTGTATGTTTTGTTGTGTATTGTTTATTATCCAGTACTCTTTAACCACCTCAGTCCTGGTAATTCAGCATATTGACACGTTTGTGTGTTGTGTAGGGTCATGTACCAGTAAATCACATTGGTCCCTGTAATCCAGGGAACTGACATGTTTTGTGTATTGTAAAACGAGTGTCCTCATAAATCGATAAGACCCTATAAATCCCAATTATGTAATAGGCGGGAACATTTTAGGAGGGGCGTGGCTGTCCTTGTGTACCACCAAAATATCATATTGTCATATTATCCGTTCTTTTGTGTGTAAAGAAAATCCAAAGTGATATTTGTGTTCTGCAGAGTAAAACAAAATTTTTGATAGTTTTATCATTTCTGTAGGACATTGGGAAAGGTGTGTCCCCTTAAACCACCATTCAACCGGTTTGGCTATCAAAGTCCTGCTAAACCACAAAAACCAGTATGTGTGTGTGTGTGTGTGTGTGTGTGTGTGTGTGTGTGTTATTACCTTCAGAAAATGTGTGTAGCAGCAATAAGGAAAGGAGCAACTTGACCAAAGTCATCTTGCCTCCAGAACCTTCACACCACGACATCTCCAACCTTCAACACACAAACACAAGGTAAGAGCACAATCACTAATGCATTCAGAGTGGTGTCATGGAAAACAATCACAACTGTTTGGTGCAACTAGTGTTTCAGAAATTACACACTGCACCTTTGTGTCCTGGTATTGAACAGTCAAGCCTTTGTGATTAAAACAAATCATTTAAAATTCTATGGCATTAGTGGAAACAAAGCACAGCTGGTAATCAACATATGTGAGGTGTTATTCATCTCACAAAGTAAATAATGTATGGTTCATGTTGAGGGTTGCGATGTCTGCACCAGGTGAACCTCATTACAAGTTCATTGCTCCTGATGTAAACATCTGATGTGCAAATATAATCATTTTCTGGTTCCTGATAAACTGTAACAACTTGATGAATCTCAGTGAGAAAAAAATCTCAAAGTTTGCACATTGGTGGCTACAGAAACAAACTTTAAAGTCTGAGTCAATCACTATGTGTCCAAATAAAAATCCAAATGCTTTCTGAAAATTTAGTGGTTGTTCAGTTTGCATCAGTTTTCAGGGGTTAGACACTTAATTTTGGGTCCGGTTCTAAATATGTAAATATAAACTCCAAAGTCTTATGCGTGCAGTTACAACAAATGCATGAGAAAAGTTTTCTATTGCATCAACAAAGGCTACATTCACACTGTCAGTTTTTGGGATTGACAACTGCATTAACTTACAGGTGTGAGCCTCAAAATATCCCATAACATCTTATTTATCTTAAAATGACTTAAATACCCAATATTTAACAAAACTATATTTCATACAAATGTTTTTAAATTGCCTAAATGTCAAAATTAGTACAATAATAACTACATCATGACATTATCTTTATAGAATAATCCTAATAATGAACATGAATTTTAATGACATGTACTGGTTTTGCGGTTATGAGTCCTGAAAATTTACGCGTATGAGTTTGGTTATAGCACGTGGTTGTCTCTAAATAACTGAACTGTGTGAATGCACTAGTGAAAAAAAAAATACTAAAATGTATTTGAAATGCATTTAATTTGTGCCAAGTATACAACAAAAACATTTTCATATTTATGTGCCAACTAAAAATACCCTGCAATTGTTCTTTTGTTATACTAAACTGGTATACTTAAAGTCTGCTAAATTGGAACCGCTAATTTTGTACTTAATGCACTTTAACTGTGCAGAAGTATGCTGAGGTCCAACTAAAGATATACTTAAGTATGACTGCGCTAAAGTGGAATTATTGCAAGTAAATACTTCAGGTACACTTTAAATATCTGCATTTAAAGACTGATATTATACAAAAATCATACAATCCTTAATAACAGTGATATTACACTTTTTAGGCATAACATTAAGTAATGTGCATTGTGCAATAAAGAAATCTCCAAATAAAGTTTATTATAATTTTATATCAGTACATCTTAAGTGATGAGTCGATAAACATGTTAATGGATTTTAAGTATACTTAATATGTAATGAATATATTTTTTTATATAGATTTTGGTGCAGGTTTTTTTTACTAGGGCGTAACCATAATAAGGACTCAAATACAGGACTGACAACCTTATTCTGCTGCTGTATACATATATATATATATATGTGTGTGTGTATAAATATAGCCTCAATATAGCTAGTGGGAAAAAAGTTAATTTCGTACCCTGGTGAACACTCTTAAGAGTAACTCTTTTGCTAGCAACAGAGCGTGAGCAAAATAACTTAATTTGAAGACAAAAGGCATCATTTGCTAGCTCGTAGTGTTTCACACCCTGTTAAACATGAAAGCTGCTGTTTCAAAATGATTTTTTGCCTTTGATTCTTTTAGCATTGATATACAAGCAGTATAGCAGTATGAGATGTTTAAGTATTTGTAATGCGTTTTGCAATCTGTCAACAATCTCAACATGATTTTTTTTGACAAAACTGTACAACCCCATTTTCAAATATGCACATCAACACAACATATGCTACATTTCCCCTGAGAAGACTTTTTCCCAAATATCTTGCAAGCTAAAAGGACTTTCAGTACCTAAAGTGACTGAATAAACAATACTGCTTGAGGAGAGGGGTATTATATTGACAGTATTAATGATTAATATGCATATAATTTATGCATTAAAATGAAGAATAGTTTTACACTTGCTTAAGTGAAGAGGAGGGTTCACTCAACAAGGAATTCCCACAGAGTAAAGTACTCACACACACTTGAGTTAATCGTGTGCTCCTAATCATCTCACCAGCATCTCTCTCTCCCTCCCTCCCTCCGAGGAAAAATAAATAAATGAAATAAATAAGTGTTTGAGTGAGAGGAGTGAAAATGATATTTACAAGGGAGCTGATGTGATGAGCGACTTAATTACAGCAACTGTAAGGTCGAAATTAATGATGTATAATCACGGCGCGTACAACCTCAGTTTAATTAGGCTAATTACCGAGCTGGGATTGGCTGAGCTTGTTTATTTTGCTGGTATTTACTGTTAATGCTGCAGCGTTAAAGGTGTCCGCAGGGATGGAGATAAGATACTATCTAATTCTCTCACCATTCTAGGAAACCAATCAAATGGAACTTTAGCCCAGAGTCTTAGGATTCAATTCCAAAATGAGAAAAAGCGCAAGCAAGAAGCCCATCAAGCACTGGATCTCCTGGTGCAGGGATTTGCATATTTTTGGTTATAATAGTTATAATCACTATTAAATCACATACTGGTGTCACAACTAATGGCATATATCAATTATAAACATCCAATCAAAGATAATTCAAAAGACATTACATCATTGTGTTAGCCAGGTAAATCGTTGACTAGACAAATCACCACACGAGTCACATTTTTTTAAGATTTTGTCTCAAGTAAAAAAAAAAAAAAAAAGTTAATCTTTAAAAATTGCCATTTAAGTCTACAGGACCGAATTAAGATGCCAAAACACCCTTACAGCATCATAGTTGCATAATAAAGGCTAGTGAGAAGGTATTCGGGTGTGGGTGTGTGTTAGCAGAACTTGATCCACCTTCTCAGTATCCATGATTGGATTCATTATTCAGAGGATCTACCTCACCCATGTGTCTGTCTGTCTGTCTGTCTGTCTGTCTGTCTGTCTGTCTGTCTACCTACCTATCTACCTACCTATCTACCTACCTATCTACCTACCTACCTACCTACCTATCTACCTACCTACCTATCTATCTATCTATCTATCTATCTATCTATCTATCTATCTATCTATCTATCTATCTATCTATCTATCTATCTATCTATCTATCTATCTATCTATCTATCTATCTATCTATCTATCTATCTATCTATCTATCTATCTATCTATCTATCTATCTATCTATCTATCTATCTATCTATCTATCTATCTATCTATCTATCTATCTATCTATCTATCTATCTATCTATCTATCTATCTATCTATCTATCTATCTATCTATCTATCTATCTATCTATCTATCTATCTATCTATCTATCTATCTATCTATCTATCTATCTATCTATCTATCTATCTATCTATCTATCTATCTATCTATCTATCTATCTATCTATCTATCTATCTATCTATCTATCTATCTATCTATCTATCTATCTATCTATCTATCTATCTATCTATCTATCTATCTATCTATCTATCTATCTATCTATCTATCTATCTATCTATCTATCTATCTATCTATCTATCTATCTATCTATCTATCTATCTATCTATCTATCTATCTATCTATCTATCTATCTATCTATCTATCTATCTATCTATCTATCTATCTATCTATCTATCTATCTATCTATCTATCTATCTATCTATCTATCTATCTATCTATCTATCTATCTATCTATCTATCTATCTATCTATCTATCTATCTTCCAAAGGAGTGTTTGTAAAAGCTCAGTCCTCACAGTTTGTGTCTAAAATAAAAAAATGTTTGTTTTCAGCTAAATTACAGTCGAACGGGAAAAACACACGTCTTCTGTTTGTCCCTGTAGACTCAGTAGCAGGGCACACACTCAACAAAAATGCATGAACATTGCAACAAAATGAAATGAGCAAGCTGAATATTATAATGTTTTGGTTAGCATGGCAATCCCTGGTGTGGAATTTGAGCAACAACCTTGGCAGTGAATTGCATTTTGAGAGAAACTGAAGAGACACAAAAAAGAGGAAGAGAAAGAGAGAGCGAGGGAAGGAGAAATAGTCGCATTTGTTTTCATTTGGCGTCTTGCAGTTTCCTGGGTGATATAATAAAAGAGTTCCCTGGCGTCATATAGCAGCACAAACCTTCTCAGTCCACTGTGTATCTGAACATTGCCACTGGAAAAGTGCTGTCACATGGGCCCAATACAACTGTTTCTGCTCCAGGGAAATCCATACAGTATATGATGCTTATGCTTTTTGTGAATAGGCATACGGTTTCAGAACAATGTAAAGAAAGTAATGAATGGATAATGGATGTAATATATCTCAAACATACTGTAATATTCAATAAGACATGCTAGTATGTGGGAGCCCTGCTACAAAAAAATGTGTTTGTTATAAAATACTGGCTGATCTGAATATGTACTTAATATACTAAACTACTTTTTTTCAACAATTTCTTAAAAAGCATCATGTTATCATCTTATAAATATTTTATGTTTTTTATTAATTTTATTTAATTAAACTGTGTAGACTTCATAGACTTATGGCATTCAATCAAATAATTAGCTAAAATAGATATTAAACAAAATTAATTACTTCCAGTATATTTGTCACATTAACAATGGGAGGTAAATTAACAGACTTTAATAATATACAGTACTGTGCAAAAGTTTTAGGCAGGTGTGAAAAAATGCTGTAAAGTAAGAATGCTTTCAAAAATAGACATGTTAATAGTTTATATTTATCAATTAACAAAATGCAAAGTGAGTGAACAGAAGAAAAATCTACATCAAATCAATATTTGGTGTGACCACCCTTTGCCTTCAAAACAGCATCAATTCTTCTAGGTACACTTGCACACAGTTTTTGAAGGAACTCGGCAGGTAGGTTGGCCCAAACATCTTGGAGAACTAACCACAGTTCCTCTGTGGATTTAGGCAGCCTCAGTTGCTTCTCTCTCTTCATGTAATCCCAGACAGACTCGATGATGTTGAGATCAGGGCTCTGTGGGGGCCATACCATCACTTCCAGGACTCCTTGTTCTTCTTTACACTGAAGATAGTTCTTAATGACTTTCGCTGTATGTTTGGGGTCGTTGTCATGCTGCAGAATAAATTTGGGGCCAATCAGATGCCTCCCTGATGGTATTGCATGATGGATAAGTATCTGCCTGTACTTCTCAGCATTGAGGATACCATTAATTCTGACCAAATCCCCAACTCCATTTGCAGAAATGCAGCCCCAAACTTGCAAGGAACCTCCACCATGCTTCACTGTTGCGTGCAGACACTCATTCGTGTACCGCTCTCCAGCCCTTCGGCGAACAAACTGCCTTCTGCTACAGCCAAATATTTCAAATTTTGACTCATCAGTCCAGAGCACCTGCTGCCATTTTTCTGCACCCCAGTTCCTGTGTTTTCGTGCATAGTTGAGTCGCTTGGCCTTGTTTCCACGTCGGAGGTATGGCTTTTTGGCCGCAAGTCTTCCATGAAGGCCACTTCTGACCAGACTTCTCCGGACAGTAGATGGGTGTACCAGGGTCCCACTGTTTTCTGCCAATTCTGAGCTAATGGCACTGCTCGACATCTTCCGATTGCGAAGGGAAGTAAGCATGATGTGTCTATCATCTGCTGCAGTAAGTTTCCTTGGCCGACCACTGCGTCTACGGTCCTCAACGTTGCCTGTTTCTTTGTGCTTCTTCAAAAGAGCTTGGACAGCACATCTGGAAACCCCTGTCTGCCTTGAAATTTCTGCCTGGGAGAGACCTTGCTGATGCAGTATAACTACCTTGTGTCTTGTTGCTGTGCTCAGTCTTGCCATGGTGTATGACTTTTGACAGTAAACTGTCTTCAGCAACCTCACCTTGTTAGCTGAGTTTGGCTGTTCCTCACCCAGTTTTATTCCTCCTACACAGCTGTTTCTGTTTCAGTTAATGATTGTGTTTCAACCTACATATTGAATTGATGATCATTAGCACCTGTTTGGTATAATTGTTTAATCATACACCTAACTATATGCCTACAAAATCCCTGACTTTGTGCAAGTTTACCTTGAAGAATTGATGCTGTTTTGAAGGTAAAGGGTGGTCACACCAAATATGGATTTGATTTAGATTTTTCTTCTGTTCACTCACTTTGCATTTTGTTAATTGATAAATATAATCTATTACCAAGTTTATTTTTGAAAGCATTCTTACTTTACAGCATTTTTTCACACCTGCCTAAAACTTTTGCACAGTACTGTATAAGAATTAAATCAATTATTTTCTTATAGAAAATAGTAGATAATTACAATAATTTCAATTTTTTAATTAAGAGAAAAAAATACATTCTATCTTACAACTCATGATGGAGACGGCTGAGACATCTCTGAAAAAGCTATTCTGACTTACTGACTGACTGTATTGTAGTATTATTGTTTAGGGTTGTAAAAGATTTAGCTATATTGTCTACTCATTTTTTAATTTTGCATTGCAGCCTGCCAAAAAAACATAAATAATGAAGTAAAAGTCAATATATTTACCTTTGTGCATGTAAAAGAAGATAAATGATTCAGGGCTACACCTCTTTTAACTCAGGAGCAATACTCCTGCCATACAGTGTAGAAATAGTACGAGTAGTATGTTAGTATGCCATTTTAAAGATATGGCCCGAAAGAAAACAGTTAGCAGTGTGCTAAATCTGAGTGTGACCCTAACTTCACTCTTTAAACACTCACCATAATTAATAACGTATATTTATGTGTTATTTATGCTAGTTACATCATCACAGTATGTATTGTACACTCTCTTACACACAAGCCTTCAATCGCTCAAAATCCTAACAACATTTATGAATAAAAAAAAATGATGTTTTCGATGCAGACACCAACCAGACCCTAATAAAAACAAGGCCACAATCTGTTCAAATATGACCAAAAGAGACTAAAGAAATTTAACAAAACCACCAACCTCCAGGCCAAAAATAGTTCCCTACTTTTTGTTGTAAAACCACTCATGTCTGGTGAAGGAAATTGAAAAAAGGAATGTAATTCATTTTCAAGATGCTTTCAAGCAGCAAATTGGTTGATTACAGTTTGAGAGCCTTGTTTTAAAGTATCAAGCAAAAACTGAAAAGAACTACCAATCAATAAAAAGGTTACTTGCCCACAGGGGTGGTGTGTTTAATCCAACTCAGCAAAAATGTTTGAATTATTATTCAAACTTACTGTAATTTTACTAATGAGAACCCACTGGGCCCTAGGGTCCACATTTCACAGAATGTGGCACTCTTGATGGAGCAACAGACACTTTATATTCTCATTTTGATACTTATTTTATATAGTGTCGCTGTCAACATTTTTATTTTATTTTTTTCATTTAATTTTTTCATTACTATTGGTCACCCTTTATGTCTGTCTGTAGGTTTTCCAAATATTTAACCGATGAAAAGCATTAAAATGAGATTGTGACTAAACCTCGGATCTCCATAGGATCCTCTGTAAAGAGGATCCTTACTGTCTGTAAAACCTCGTAACTCCACCCAGCCCATACAATGAAAAAAGTGTTGCACTTGATTTTAACTGTCTCTGCTTGAAACATTATATATAAAGACTAATGTTTTGTGTATACATATATATATCGTTTTTCTGACAAAGCCACAATATCAACTTTGACAACACAGTGTTTAATTATTTTAAAAAATACAGTATTTTTGGAGATACAAGTATTCCGCTCAAAAGTGACAATATATATATTACGTACACAACACCCACTGTCTGTCTTAACTCGACAAACACTCTTATAAGGACTAAAGGAACACATCTTGTGCAACTTCTTTGATGTTAAAACACTTTCTTCTATCTAAGCTTAATATGCAAAGACAACTATAAGATTTGGGAATCTAGTTGTCACTCTGCCAACTAGTTGTGATTCTGTGCACATCCTAATGCAGGTACTGTGACATGAAACACAACTTACACTTCAGTAAACAAACAGAGTATATGAGCCCAAATGTGCTGATGGAATTTTGGGAGATTGCCACATCAGCCCTATAATATCATGTGAGTGTCATCAATGTGCATTTGAGGCTTAATCTCAATGGACTCAAATGGGTTGCACTACATGCTACTTGAGTTAGACTGAAGGGGAAGTTCACTAAGAATTACAGTAATTGTTCCCGTTGATAGTGTCGTTTATTTGCATGTGCTTTGAGTTGTTTTAGCGCCCAATTCAAAATGAATTATGCAAATCAGATAATGGGGCAAACATGGCCACGGCATTGGGGCTGTTTGTGTAGTCTGATCATAATTTGCACGGGTCAATTGACTTTTTTTCCACAATGTCAGTACTTTGTTGTTACCTGTCTCACACCATACACACACACAATCGATCTGGCTACAATTACCACTGCCATGCCCAAGATCACTAGAAAATGCACTCAAACATTCTTTTTTACCGCCTACTTTTCATGAGTGTCAATAGAAACAAGTTAAGGGTGCTTGTTTAGGAACCTAGTACATTCTGATGAGTATCATTACGATTGAAAGCATTTATGATGAAAAGATGCAGGTTTTTGCATTGAAGTATGGTGCAACTAAGTAAATTACTTGAATTACTTACAATGGAAATCTCAATATTTTACAATTATATTTTAAAATACTTCAGCTTAATAAACACTACCATTCAAAAGTAAGCTTTTTTACGTTCAGAAGGGCTGCATTTATTTGATCAAAAATACAAAAATACATTATTATTATTACTGTTGTGGTAAAAATATTACTATTCAAAATAACCATTTTTTATTTTAATATATTTTAAAATGCAATTTATTCAGTCAATTCCTGTATTTTTTTTATTACAAAAAGAACCTTAAAAGGATGTTTTAGACAAATTTACAGCTTGAATAATAAACAGGATTTTACTGAAAAATTCATGCAAATACTTTAACAAAAACACAAGCCTCACATTTCCTCTTAGAAAATGCCAGATTTCCAAAGCAACCACTAACATCTTTATAACTTTCTTTAGCATTTCTCTAACACAAAGAATGCTAACTTGAGAGTGACATTCATTTGAAATTCCTGTCATGCCCATAACAATCAAAAAGTGACTGCAAGAATTATTATGACCTGTATCTTTGCAGGCTATTTGACTTTCCACAACACCATTTGGATTACTGGCACATAATTAGGAGTTTAATCAATCATTATTCACAATTAAATATACAATAAAAACGTTGATAACCCAACAAAGCCATCTGCTGACTGTAATACGACTACTACATCAATTAACAGCGTAAACAACACTATCAATGGTACAATGGGTTATAATTCTTGATGATAACGGTTGATGGCTGTTTGCGGTAAACACATAGGAAGTAATGTCGAGTTCTTTCAAAGCCGGTAGAGTGGGTGAGATCACATTTATCCAGCGTATCCTTTCCTTGCAACGGATTCCAGTGAGATTATGTGTGACAGGACTTAACCTCAGAGAGTACAACACTTCAATTTGTTCTCCTCTGCCCCATCATTAAGATCAGTGTAAGCTTTTCAGAGTTGCTGGTTCCACATAAGTGACCAACCTCTCATGATCTTATTATCCTGCTGTCTGCACAGGCTAATTATTTTGTGTGTCCTTTTTCACAATATAATGTGATATTTCTTCTCATTCACTTTTAATGATCAGTAGCAGAGGGTTGATTTAAGCAGCTGCGGCTGCAGGGAGAGTGCTGTAGGTAATCACAGCCGTGCATTCTGTATAGCTCGACTACAATTGTGATATTGCTTTTACATCGGAGTTATGAGTGACTAAACAATATGACAACCTCCAGGTGAAAATTGTATGTCTGATTGCTTAGAAAAGTCTATCTCTCAAAAGTTTGGTTATGCTAACATACACTTTTGTAATGCTATTAAGCCAGAATAGATATTATGTTGGAGGTCATGCAAAATACTG
This sequence comes from Zacco platypus, assembly GCA_038088235.1. Taxonomy (NCBI): domain Eukaryota; kingdom Metazoa; phylum Chordata; class Actinopteri; order Cypriniformes; family Xenocyprididae; genus Zacco; species Zacco platypus. The sequence continues at coordinate 8,252,782 of CM076078.1, read as the reverse complement.
TGATTATGTTAATGTGATTGTACTCATAAATAACAATCACAGTAAAATTATGTGGAGTACTGCAATTTTAACCATACCATATGTGTCTTGTGGGAATAGAAAAGTCCACATTTTACTAAAACTATTTCAGAATTTCAGTCTTTCTACTTTCTACTTTTCATATTTGATTCAATGTGCTACTTGTCATTTCTTTGTAATTATTTGAGAAATTTACTAGCAATTGAAATTGAATTGTGAAAATGGTCACAAAGTCCATTTTTTTTGTTATAGTTTATTATAAACACCCTGAAAATGACATATTTTATGTTCACTACCATTCAAAAGTTTGTGGTCAGTAAGATTTTTCCTTTAAAGTAATTAATACTTTTATTCAACAAGGATGCATTTAATTGATCAAAATGTATATAAATAAATGCTTTTTTTTACACTTGATTCATTAATTCCTGTGCTATATGCAAACTTAACTGATAATTTCGAGATCAAAAACCACAATAGGAGAGAGCAGCATCAGCACTGATACCATTCAGTCTCACTACTTTTAATGAAGATGACTATGTGATGAGCGTCTGCGACACTGAACTTTCCGTTTTCTTTGCATTAGTTTGACCGTACGCTCGCTGAAGAGATACTCAGCTCATCTGCAGCAATGCATGTTGCAGTAGCGCCGTCATATCTGGCTATGATGTCATACAGCCTATAACACACTCTTACATGTTTTTTTTGTTTGTTTTTTTTAAACATTTTGGGAGGGGTAAAATTTACATATGTGGCTCCAACAACCAGATGCATTTACACTTGTCCAGTTTCATCTGGAATGCATCTCAAACCGCCTCCTGATGGTTTGAATGATCGGATTTAAATCCGTCTCGAAATTGAATCTGTTTCAAAGGGCATTAACAACTGGAAAACCTTTTGCAATGCAAAAAAGCAAAATAATGACTTTTCAACAATATCTAGTGATGGCAGATTTCGAAGCTTTACAAATCTTTTGTTTCGAATCAGTGGCTCGGAGTACCAGACTCATGTAATTTCAGTAAACACGGCTTTTGTTTCAGTAAACAAGTGTTTCGCAATTTCAATAGTTAACGTGCGTTTGGCAGTTTGATACACGATCCGAATTTTCATTTTTGGGTGAACTGTTTTCACAACTGTTTTCAACATTCATAACATTTTATATATTCAAATAGAAAATAGTAGTTTTTTCAAAAATATTTTAAAAATCTTTTTAATCAACCCCAAACTTTAAGTATAATGACAAAACTGTGGATGGCTAACAGGGATTGGTAAAAATATTTAAAACAGGCAAATAAAAACAACAACAAAGAGATATGTTGCATTTGCAACTGAACATTTTGTGCTGTGGGTTATGGTACAAAAGCATATTTCGTAGCGAATAATTGCAATATTAAAAACGGGATTGCATATAAACACCAATAGTTTGATTATTGCCAATAATCAGAGTAAGGAATTTAAATGACATGGGTAAACCTCTTCAATTCTGTTTAGATGCATTATTCCATTTATCCACTAGGAGTTGTGTTTTAATGCTTTAAAATATGTCGCCTTCAAGGTCCTTTAGCATATACAGACCAGTTTGTCGGTCTCCCTCATTTTATATAAACAACGTTACTGGAGAACTCAGGAAACAAAGTTTATGCTTTATAGCTTTATAAGACGTCATGCGTTTTAATGACGTCAGAAACATAGGCTACTGTTCCGCCATGCTTTCAAACCCGATCATAAGCGTTAAACCTCCCCCATCTGCAGCACACGCACACCTGTGTCAGAGTGGAAGAAATACGATTAAACCGCATACATGCGATTAAACTCCACATATTAGACTGTGATTATGGTTACTGTAATTATGAGCCTATCACATTAACATAATCACAGTACTCAGTGTACATGAGCTCCAACTTAATCTCATTATATGTAAACGTCGCCAGCAAGTGTGTGAATGAATGCGTTCTGCATTTAGGTGTTCAATTGTGTGTGTGTGTGTGTGTGTGTGTACTAAACAGGCAGAATGCCAACTTGCAAAACAGTAATGCAGCAGGAGACACTACAAGAAAAACACATATGTGTGTGTGTGTGTTAGCGTTGTGCTTTTCACATTTATGAGAGTGAATAATGTGTTTGTGTATGTGTGTGTGTTTGGCGACCTGTAGAGACGGTAATTACTGCGACAGGATGGGGCCCCAGTGAGACGCCGTGCTGCAGTTCATCCTGTCACTATCGCTCAAGCACGTCTTCTCCTCCAGCCACAACCGTGTGAGGTCTCTTCCCGGCACTCTCCTTATTTTTACTTTTTTTTTTGTTCTTACAACTTTTTTCTATTATTTCTCTTTCTCTAACTGCAGAACTAAATGAATTAGTCTCCTGTAGAGAGAGAGAGTGGAGCAGGCTAGCGTGTACATCTCTAGCGTGTACGGCTGAAACTAAGCTGAAATCCACCGCTGGTATGCTAATATGTGAGTGGCACCACTTCACAGTGATCCATCCTTGAAAAATACCAAGAAAATTTGACAGCAACTTCACAGCCACTTTATCGTAAAACTAATCCATATGAATTGAGAGGTTTAGTCCAAATTTTCTGAAGAGACCTGATCACTTTATATGATGAACCGATTGAATTTAGGCTTTTATTCACATGTGAACATTGATCAGCAAACAAGAATCGAAGCTCAACCGAATCTGCTTGATGCACAAGAATGAACCTCATTGGTTTTCACGCATCAAGTAGGCATGCTTGAGCTTCCGTTTAACTGATGTGTGCATTGATGAATGTTCATATATGAATAAAAGCCCAAATTCAGTCATAAGGATTAGTTTTACCATCTCTTTATGAACTTTTTGAAGTGTCAAAGTGGTAGTTGTGTAGCTGTCAATGGGGGACATATCTTCATTTGTGCTCCAAAGACGAACTTAAAGTCTTACGGAACGACATGAGGGTGAGTAAATGATGACAGAATTTTTGGGTGAACTAACCCCTTTTTGTATGGCATTTCAAATGTATTTCAAGTTGTGATGCACCGAAATTTCGGCTTTATTTATTATTTATTTATTTTTGCATGAATTTTTTTAACTTAGTACCATTAAAATTATTGAATTTACTTAAAAATTCTAATATTAACACAACTATACAAAAATAAGCTAATTTAAATAAAGGTTGTGGTTTCCGGCCTAGTGCATTTCGGTGCATCCAATTTCAACGGCTTTCACAACTCATTTTACTTCTTTAATATGACATATTTACAAATGAAACAAGATATTCAACAAGAAAAGGGAATTGTGGCATGATATTTGATTTTATCCAATGGGAATTAACTGGATTGTGAAAAAAGTGAGTGGTTGAAAAATAGGACGAACTGGTGATATTAGCCACATTTTAGCAGATTTTGATTAAAATTATCAAGACCAATATTTTTTTTTTTTTTTTCAGAATAATGTAATTGATTAATCATGACCAAAAAGATATACTTAGAAAATAAATAGGGTCAATTTTGACTTTTTCGATTTTGATTTCTAAAACCTTTCAGGTACGATTGCCTGCTACACTTCTGTAATATATTTTCCATTCTTTTTTTACAAACTGAGGAATGCTGACATCTTGTTTTGTGTTAATCGACACAATTAAATCATTTCACAGAGATTAAGTTGTATTCTAGGTCCAAAATGAACCTTTTGATCACACCTGCCTATAGTAATTGAATGGAGAAATTTTAGCTTTTTCATAAAGTTTGAAAACTGTTATTTTAAAGAGAAATATTTCATGATATTATTGTTTTTACTGAATTTTTGATCAAATAAATGCAGTCTATATATATATATATATATATATATAGACTGCATATATATATATATATATATAGGATTTTTCATTGCTATGTTCAATATATATATATATTTTTTTTTTTCACTTTAAAATAAGTTTTCAAACTATATATATACACACCTGCACATACAACACATATCTGCATCGTGACCAAGGTGAATCATTCACTTTGCCTACCTACATATTGTTAAATAAATTTACATTAACGATCTGTTCAATTAAAAAAAATTTTTAAAAAATTCCTATGAAAGTTTGACATATTAATAAAAGTGATACTCACAATTTAAACAGCACACTAATGGTTAATCTATAAACTGACTTGAGGAAGATGTCTGAATTGCAACAGATAAAATATGCTCACCAAAGAGAGAGAAATGTAAAATTTGCGAGGTCAGAGAACATTGAGTTGAGTATTAAATGGTTTGTGCAGACTAATATGTTCAACATGTATCAGTGCTGTGCGCTGACTTTGACTTTATGTGCAGCAAAACTTTGAGGCAGGAGAGACAAGCTCACTGCACCGACAAAATGCCTAAATCAATAACCTGTCAGAGGAGAGCTGGAGAAGGACTGATATTCTCTCTCTTGCTCCCTCTGCCTCTATCTTTTCCTTTCTGCCTCATCCCTCTCTCCACAGAGAGTTTGTTATAGGTTTCCTGTATTATTGCATTGCAAAACAAACTGTCAGAATTCTCAGAGAGACGGAGAAATGGAGAGAGAGCGAGAGGGCAGCTGTTGTGTTGTGAAGAGGTCCACAATAAACCCATCAGATGGGAAAACTTGCAGCTTGGCTGACAGCATACAGGTGAAACAATATAAATATGTAGAATAAAAGCTCTTTACTTCCAGCATCACATACTGTTTATCAGAAGTGAAGCATTTTCCATAGGTGAATACAGTGTCATTTTTGAGCTACTAGCAAAATCAAATGAAGTGCGAAATAAAATTGTTTTCCAACACCCACGTCAGCAGTCTGCTCTACTGATAATATATTTGGATTTCAAAATAATAACTGATATTATTACTTTTGTTGCTGTTATTATTAAAATATTCATAATGGATATTATGTTTTATTGTTGCAATATAATTATCTTCAGAAATCAGAAATAAAACTATCATTAAAAACCAGTGTTGTATATTGGTTATTAGACAAGTAAACATAAAAAAATCAGTATAATAATAATAATAATAATCAAACATTAATACAGGTGAAACTAATATTAAGTACACTCTATTCTCATTACTGTAATACAAAAAAAACTACCACTGGTATATTACTTAAACTGTTAAGTCTTGTTTAAAAGACTTTGATTTATTCTGCTTTTAAATAAAAATTACAGTAATGCGAATTTAATGAGAATACAAAAAGCACTTAAATATCATGAATATAATGTTCTGAAAAACATTAATGGTCCATAAAACATTTAATTTCATTATGAAATTTTAATATCATCAAAATATATATACTTCATTCAACGTGCTTTGTCTCGTTTTTTTTTTCTTTTTCTTCATTAGAGGATTATAAACAGTGACATTTATGATTAAAAGATCTAAAAAAATGGGTTTACTGTTGTTTGTGTACACACACACACACACACACACACACACACACAGACAAACATTCCCAAGGCTGCATTCTGTACATAAATACCAACAACAAGGATTTGTCACGCTGTAAAGCTAACACTGAATGGGGTATTATGACCAGCCTCCGTCAGATTATTTATGAGCGGGGCTGTAATTGAACACTGCAAATCCTACAGCTTTGAGTTATGGATGAACAGGAGAGGGCATTGGCAAGTGTTCTCCATATGCTCCTCTCTCGTGCGCACTCTTCACAAACTTTACAGATTCATACCTGCTTATTTACACAGAACAACAAAATACACAAAATGTGACACTTGTAGTCAAGACATGAAATTTAACACATTAATTACCATTATACAATACTGAATCATTTAATCATTCAGAGTAAATAAAAATAAAATAAGGAAACAAGTTTTTGTAGGCTCTAAAAATAATCCGAAAAAAAAAAATAATTGAATTCACCAAGGGGCCAGGAGACCCTCGTGGTCAGTTCATTCTGTACGGCCCCTTTATAGATATAACGCACTTTACGAATGGAAATGTGAATAGGAACTTTGTGAATAGAAATGCACAATTAGAAACCATAATATTGAAGCGCTTGCTCTCCAAAAAACATTCTCAACTGTCACATACAGGCATAACATATGTGATATCTCTCTTTTATGGTCATGAGTCATGACAGTTCTGAAAGTCATAATACAGCTCAAAAGTTTGGGATCAGTAAGTTTCTAGTTGTTGTCGTTTGTTTTGTTTTTTTTTAAATTAATACTTCTATTCAGGTTTTATACACCCAAAAATTTCTGTCTTCAAGGGAGAAATCTTAAAGATTGCCCAGTGAATGAAGACTAAAATGATCCACTGAAGTAGTCCTTTTACACAAACAGAGAAAACATGGCTCACTGATTTTCCTCCAGTAAGCTGTAAACTGTTGTTACGGGTCACAATGTCAAACTTTTAGTGAGTTGAATTCAGTAACTGGATTAGTACAATTCATCATTCAGACAGGTTTTGAGAACTGGTTTAACTAATTCATCGAAAATATCTTATTCAAAAGTACAATTTGTTTGTGATATGCATTTTAAGCTTAATTAGGTCATGAACTGCATTGTTTTATTATGTTTCCTGGGGTGTATTTATAATGTTAGTATGATTTTTGCATAAAAATTGTCATACTTTAGAAATAAAAGGCCTTTTCCTACAATGATTTTAGCCCTCTGATTTGAACGCTCTGTTTTAAGGGGTGTGTCTGCTGAGACTTCAGTGTAAACGCCCACTGCTGTGATTGGCTGATATCTTTGCATACGAAATAGCCAAGCATTACATGTGGAACTCTCTCGAAAACCTTTAGCACGTTTTTACTATTACAGCTCTCAAGGTTAACTAATCGTGAAAAATGTTGATTATAGCATTACATTTAGATCTAGGGCATTATATTTAGATCGTAGTATGAAAGGTTGCAGTGATGAGCATGTAGCTGATCACAGACATGTTGTTGAGTGCTTGAATGCAGTAATCTCATCATTGCAAGGCAATTTTTGCACACTAACAAATGCTTTCATCATAACTAACAGTGCAAACATGACGTAAATAAGAGATTTGTTGAATATAACGGGAGTTTTGGCGAGAGTCCTCAATCAATGATAAACTGGAGCTGTTTGATTGACAACTCCAGCGATTGTAAAGGGAGCGTTCTTTGATCCCTTTCTTTAGAATATTTAATCAGTTTAAATAACAGATTATTTTCATCCTACTAAGAACAGAAATCACTGGTCGCAGATTAGGCGTTAGAATTAACACACATTGTCACATTACTGTCGAGTCCGTATCGTAAAAGTCTGTTCGCAAAGCCAGCACCGAAATTGCGACAGATTTACCAATAGAAAATACAGGGAAATGTACCAAATACAAATAAATAATGGAAAACTCAGACATTCACAATGTTAAAAATAAATAACCATATTCCTGACAATATAGGATCCTTTGAAAATTCTTTAATTTCTGTATCCTGACCATCTTCTCTCCTCGTCATCTCACTAACAAGCAAGTTGGTGGGGCTAACGTTGTAATGTTAGCATTGATTATCTTCTGAAGAGGCGGTCTTTCACCTATCACAGATATTGCATGGTTACAATAAAAGCTGTTTTTGGACTAACAAGGAAGTTTTCAGTTCTGACACTTACCTAACTAACTTAACTTAACTAACTTAAATAATGTAAACCAAAGAACCTTATAGTAAAGTGTTACCAAAAAAAAAAATCTTATTCAATACAACAATTCGTTCAGGAATCAGGGCGAACTAGGATTTTTACTAAAACTTTGATTTAATTCTAACACAAAACTATTGAGAAGACTTGTAATAGTGCTCAAATGGATCATTTTTATGATACAGCCCAAGTGTTTATTAACAATTACATTGGAAAAAGTGATCAAAATATTGTTCATAAATTCACAGAATAAAGTAAATTACACTGGTTTGGAACGACATAAGCATGAGTAAATAATAACAAAATTATCATTGTTGGCTGAAATGAATCCAGCTCTGAAGTCTATTACTATCATAAAGCACATGAACCATTAGTTCACCCTCTCTGACCGAACAAACAGCTTGCTCTTAAGAGCATCATGTCATTCACATCTGCTCAATTAAAATTTCAATCACTCAGAATGGCGCTGTTCAGCTCCAAAACAGTATATGGAGATCATCAATGAGGTCAAAAATATAAAGAAGGATGAAATCTAATGCTATAGCTTACTATTGTACAACACAGTATGTATACTGTGAGCATTTATCAGCCTGGCACAAATATCAGTATATCTCTATTGTGCAGTATGCAGTGTGCTATTCAATTCTGATTACAGAATATGCATTTGGCCTCGATGGGAGGGTCCTGTCCAAAATTCACTTTCCTCTCCTTCTGCACCCCTCATCTTCTTTAGTCTGTCCCTCTGACCTCTCTACGTTCTGCCTGACTGACCCTCCTGATTTAATGACCTCGCACAGACGGGACATTCAGACAGAATGGGTGAGAAGGAGAGCGAGAAAGTGAATGGGAGCCAAAAGCTAAAACCAGCGGAGTGGGATTCATTGCTGCTTACAGATCAGAATTCTCCCATTTTATCCCTCAGATTCATCTTTTATTTTCTTCATCTGTTCGTCACTGTATCTGCAATTCATTCCTCCCTCCTTCTCTGATACAGCCATTCATTTCAGCCTGTCACTCAAAATACCTGTCCCATCCCAAGCCTTCATTCCAAATGATCATCTCTCCCTCTCCCTTCCTCTGTACTCGTTTTCAGAGTGGATTTGAAAGGAGCGGCAGACATACAGAGTGAGAAAGCGTGGCAAAGGAGCCAGAAGATTTTATATCAAACAGAAACACTTGTGCACGCACACAAACACACCTCCGCCGAACATTCATCATTTTTTGTTATTCCAACAAAGCTAATGCAACCAAAATCCTGATGATGTCACTCTGATGTATAATCTGACATTCTCTCCTCACAAACTCATCAAGAATTCAGAAGACCCATAATACCTTCATGACACCTCAACCCAAATCATTTTAGCCTAAATTCATCATGGTTTCATAGCCATAAAATATAAAAAGGTCAGTGGCTCTAGTGAGCTGTCTCGCCGTCTACACTCCCTACATAGGTAGCTGCCTTCAAAGGCAGCATCTGAACTGGAATAGAACATGCACTTATGTGAAGTTTGAAGCAACGGCTATACAAATAGCATTGTTCACATGCTTAAAGTTTTATTTGTTTTCAAAATTGAGTTTGGAGTTAGCATGTTGCCAAGTCAACAAATATTAAAGAAAATGGTAAATTATTCATTTTTTACTTGCAATGCGTCCATAGAATGCCCTAAAAAAGTGATATTATCAACCTTTGATAATAGAGTGCACCTGCAATATGATGCTTTAAAATGCAACTCACAAGTTTGGGAACAGAGCTCATGCCTTTTGTATGAAAGTTGATCCAATGTTCTGATCAACAGTTAAGAGGGAAGTCCTAAAAAATGGAGAACTGTCTTTGTAATCGATAAGTTCATTCAGTTCACCAGAACCAAAAGGGAAAAGGAACAATCTCAAATGTACAGAGTCAATGGCGTATACAGCATCTCATCACAGCTCAAAGCAGTTTATTTATACTATACGCACTTCATAATGTCAGACCCTCATAAAAGCATGATGGGGGACAAACAAATGAGCAAATCGAAACAAGCCCTTCGGGGTGAATCGCTCTAGAGTGCTTCTGCATGCACAGGTGATCAGATCTGCTGTCCAGCTGGAAGTCCATGTGCATGCTGATAATAAATATACATCACCAATTACCTCCTGCCGCCACACAACATTTTAAACTTTTGTTGTCACTAATGGTATGCCAGCCATTCCTCTTTCATCAGTGTCACCATCAGTCATAACACATTAAATGCGATTATCAGCTGACACGCTGTTTTATTTGGTTCTTCGATAAGTTCCCGGGGGTGAAACCCCTCACGAGCTTCTCGTGCGCTCATGGCAACACGCTTCTTCAGCCTCCTGAGCTCGCATGACATATGAATAAATAACGACACGCGCAGCAGGCTCGCGCACAGCCACCCGATACGCGCAACACTTACGCAAACAACTAATAAACAATAAAAGGTAAAAATAAAACATAAACCCTGAAAAGCTAATAAAACACTGAAACATTATAGAACAAAATATATAGAAACTGAATGGCCAGCTGAAAGCATGGAATAAGATTAGTTGCATCGTTATTGTCTAATTTTCTAACATGTCTTGGTGATAATTAAGTAATGTTATCAATAAAAGTAGTGGTTACATAAACTTGTCAGCAGTTTTCCAGAGTAAGTCAGAGAGTCCGCGCTCTTACCTGCTTCCTCCTCCTGATCAGTCCGGCCCGTGCGCTCTTTACAACCGACCGACCGACCGACCAACCGCTGATCCTGCTGTGTGAGAGTGCTGATGCTCCGCGCGCTTACCCTCCCTGCGCGCGCTCGCTCTCTCTCTCTCTCTCTCTCTCTCTCTCTCTCTCTCGCTCTCTCTCTCTCTCTCTCTCTCTCTCTCGCTCTCTCTCTCTCTCTCTCTCTCGCATCATCATGTTGCGGTTTCAAGTTTAAAACAAGTTGAATACTGTATGACTGAGCAACATCCTCGAGTGTCATTTATCATCTACAAATGAAGCTTGTCATTTTGCATATCACTGCATTTCAACAGTAAAATTATCATTCATCTCATATCATATAAATTACATCAATCCAAATGTTTTGTTTTCTTTCTTGATCAAACAAATTTAATCATATAAAACAGGGGTTCCCAGACACATCCCTGGAGCCTACCCAACGCTCCATGTGTTCCATGTTGTTCCATTAAACACACCTGATTCAGATCATCAGCTCATTAGTGGAGACTCCAAAGACCTGAAATGGGTTTTAGACAAAGGAGACAAGCAAAATGTGCAGTGCTGGGGGGCTCCAGGAATGTGTTTACACTGTAATGAATTGCTGTAAAAATTACAGCATTATTTTACAGCCGCTGGCTGTTTTTTAATAATACAGCATATTGCTGTAAACTGCAGTGCATTCTGGGGTCACGTGTTGGTTTGACTCAAATTTACAGAATATTGCTGTAAATTGACCCTTCGTAATTTTAAAAAATACAGTTATGTACTGTAATCAGAGAATACAGTGAAATTCTGTAAATTAAATTACAGTAACACTACTGTAAAATTTACAGTAACTGGCTGGCAACCCTGCTGCCAGTATTATACTGTAAAATTTACAGTAATTTTTTAACAGTGTAGGAATTACACATTATATAATATATAGGCTAATATATAATAATATATGTCAATTATATCAATGTATTATATAATAATATAATTCCTTTAAATGTAGTAAAGTTTGCATCTTATTTGCTATATCATATTATGTTATATTATTATAATTTTATAACCATGGTGAGAATTATTCAATGACTTTCAGAAGAGATGACTTTTCAAATGAATTTCTGCCAGTAGCTAACTGAATTGTTTCAAAGATGTTTCACAATAACACTTTTTATTGTGATATATGTATAAATTCATGTATGCGTGTACTACTATGTTTTATTGATATAGCCTACAGTCCAATGCCGATTAATGGAAAGAGTTCAAGCGGTGAAACTCTTCGCGCCATGTTTGTAACGGCAATTGGGCACCCTTCTGTCGTTTAATATTATATTGTATTAGAGATTGCTTTTTTAAGCTGGGACTTTCAGAATCATCTGCTTTCTATTTCTTTAATGCCATCATGTGGAATTCATCACATTATTTATTAACCCTAGTGTTATTATTTCAGTAAGGTTTCTAAGAATTTAAGCCAGAAAAGTGGATAATTTATACTACCAAGCTGCGAAACAAATGACCACAAAAGAGTAACAAAATTTAAACGATTTCGCATATTTGTTTGAGTAGTTGTTCAGTTAAACGCGCTTTTGTTCTTCCTCTTCTGGCGGTTGACGGTTTTTGTTCAATTAAAATGGCGCCTTGTTACGCTCGCTTCAAACATTCTCAACCCATTGGTTCTCATGAGTCACGTGACCGATCGCGAAGCTGTCGAACCCAAAAGGTTACATTATTAAACATATATTAAATTTAATATATCATATGTGGTGTAGACCTATTGTTTATGATACCTGTAGATATATTTACATATTATATTGCATCCGCTGGATAAAGATCTGTAACACCAATAAAGCCTAAAAATTCAAATCTACAAGAGATGGAAATTATTAAAGGTACCTCACTGAACAAGTCGGTTTGGCTCAGGGACATGTTAAATGACTTAACTGCCTCAGAGGTTCAGTGTGTTTGCTTGACACTCTACTTCCCTCTGCTGGACATGCTTTTAAATTAAAGTAAAGAAGAGGGAAAACATGGCCTAGTACTTGGACGAGCAAGAAAAAGACTTTAATCAAGTATGTGATGTAACTTTATACAGATCAAAGACATGTAGGCCTATTCCAAATGGAGAAACATCAGACGGCATTAAAGTGTTTATTTTAAATGAGTTCAATATTCTTAATGCTTGCTGCTTACAGAACTATCCTTCTCCTCTGGCAGACATAATAATTATTATAATTTCTTATGTACCACTGCTATACAATTTTTAGCTATTATAGAATGTTGGCCAAAACGTCAGGCTGATTCATCTATGTTATTATTAAATGCATAAATATATGACTTTTACACTGTTTAATTTTACAGTGCATGGAAGTTTAAGGTTTTTATGCTTGGATGAATAATTTAATCTATAAATGCTCTTGTTTTAATGAACAATATATGACATTTGGGTTTTAAACTGATGAAATGGTTGTTTGTAGTGTCTGTTTGAGGAACACAAGAGGGCAGCAGCAGTTCATCATGAGAGAGCAGATCTATGTGCAGCCCTGTGATGAGGAACTGGAGCAGAATATGAGGATCAGCACTGAGTTTAGGAGAACTATGCAGGATTTCATGGGACGTATCACATAGTACTCCAGAATACTTGATTCTGATTGGTCAAAACTATTGTGCGGTCATATATGTAAAAGATAAGGCGAAAATGAGATTATCGAGCTTATTACGCAGCTACTCAACAAAAAAATAATGTGAGGACATGAAATATTAAGGAGTATTTGAGGTGAAGTTTTTTAATATAATGCAACCAGTATCATAAAGCTAGAAAAACTATGTATTTAGTCCATTACAATACGTACCCAAGATGCCCTCCTCAAGAACTTGATTTACTTTTAAACTCTAACATATTTAGATATAAGTTTAGTATGTGGAGGATAATGATGCATCAACTAATGTGTTATTAGAGGAAATAAATAGAAACATTTGCTAATTTAGTTGTTATAACACAAAATGTAAAACAATAAAAGAGGGGTAAGTTGGTCCCCTTACTAATATTTATATATTTTTCAAAGTGTCATTAATGTAAAATACTAAATCAATTGAATAATTGAATAAATGATGACAGACAAAGCCGAATTCCAGTAAAAGAGATTCATCTGTAAAATTATTCAATGATTTATCTACTGGCATATTAAATAAAGTTTTTCATCAATTAAGGTTTTAATGAAAGCGAAAAAGTCTGGAATGTGCATATAATTCATGGAAATATAAAACAAAAACATTAATTATATACAATAATTATTAAATTTGAAAATAATAACACTAGTAACAACATGCCACTTGGGGCCTTCTGTGCCATTTCTGGGGGGTCGTCTTACCCCAAGGGTCTTATTTTATCTTTTTACTTCAAAATAAAATTATAACTTTTACTCCACAAATCCCTCATTAACAAACAGACACACACACAAAAACTTTGATATTCAACATAATACAATGTCACAAATCACTATTTTCCAGAAACACAAAATTGGATCAGTTAACCTGAATACTGTTTCGACAGACTAAATCTCACAAATGTTGATATTCAGATGAAATGACAAAATTAAAATTAGCATAGCCATTAATCAAAAGTGCTGAGATGAGACTTTCGGCCTGGAGAAACGTGTCATGAATGAAGTTAGAAGACTCTTAAATCCCAAAATCACCACCCTTACAAACATTTGCCATGAATGAACTGTAGTAATTTATGGTTTGTGGAAATGTGGAATATTTATATTGAATGCTGTGTTATAGCCATTTATGATGCAAAATATTTATTAGGTGGGTAGGGGAATATATAATTAATTTCTTTGTGAAGGTGTGTGTAGTTTTACATGTGTTTAGGCGTTTTTTTTATCGGCATATGTCATAAGAATATAATATAACAATATGATTTACAGGATTGAGGAGTAACGAAATACAAATAACTTAGTAACGTATTTAAAATACAAAATTTGAGTAACTATATTTCATTACAGTTACATTTTAAATGGGTGGTAATCAAATTACAGTTACATACAAAAAGTATTTTAGATTTCCAAAGGGATTACTTTGAATATAAAAAACAGCAATTAATGATTCTCTGACTCTGACCGTCTGAAAAAGCATCCTAAGCTATTTCTGCTCATAAGTTTCATACCCCTTGCAGAATATGCAGCATTTTATTAATTTTAACAAAATAAGAGGGATCATAAAAATTCTATTTTTATTTAGTAATGTCCTGAATAAGCTATTTCACATAACAGATGACTGAATTTATAAAAAAAAATTGCCCCATTCAAAAGTTTGCATATCCTTGAATCTCAACTGACATGTCGTTACCTGGATGATCCACAGCTGTTTTCATGTTTCGCGATACAGTGAAAAAGGTAAAAAAAAAAAAAGAGACTTTTTATCTCACAATTCTGACCTTTTCCCCTGCAATTGCAAGATATAAAGTAAGAATTGCACGATAAAAATATTGATATTCTGATTTTTTTTTTCTTCTCAAGTTTATATCTCACAATTTTGGCATTTTTCTCACAATTCAGACTGTTTTCTGGAAAATTGCGAGTTTATATCTCATTTCTGACTTTTCTCACAAGTCTGAGATTTTTTTTCTCAAAATTGAGAGTTTATATCTCAGAATTCTAACTTCTTTTCTTTCGATTCTGACATTTTGTCATAAAATTGAGAGTTTATAACTCACAATTGCAACTTTATATCATGGAATTCTGAGAAAAAAAGTCAGTCAGCTGACTTTTTTGTGTGTTATATGCTTATTAGTATTTAGATTAAGTAGAACTTGAGTAATCTAACGGAATACATTACAAATTACTTTTTAAAGCATGTATTTTGTAATCTGTAGTGAAATGCATTTTAAAAGTAACCTACCCAGCCCTGATTATTTGACAGTGGTAGTGAGTAGTCGAATGAATGGCCCTTGAATAGCCCTGCTTTAGGCCATCTATGGTCAGGAGAAACAATTAAGGTGTGTGTGAGTGTGGGTGGGGGTTGTTTCTTGCCCCGGGGGGCATCTTCCCCCTTGTTACCCTACAAAATATTCGGCATACCAACAAGACGAATATTGCACCAGTATTGCAGTAATAGAACTAAACTTCTCTGAATGTCATTTCTCCATAAAATCGATAACATTTGCGATTGTGCGCTGGTTTTATTACCCCAAATAAAATTTATATAAAGTAATATTTGCCATGGATATATAAAGAACAAAGGCTAAATAAATAAATAAATAACATGAAAAAATAATTGACAGATGAAATGATCAATTATAATCAATACCCGGCACCGTTACCAGACTGATTTCCCCGAAAGCAACCCCACTGAAAATACAGCCTGACCAGCTAAAACAAATGCCCAAAAATATGCCCTGTAAAATCAGCCAACAGGGCGGGGGACCAGAAAAAGTTTTAGTTTTATTCCCCCAGCAAGTCTAGGAAAGGTGCAGCCGAAATGCAAGAACGCTTCCTGTATAAAAGCGTGAAAAAGCTCAGCTCTGAAAACCCGCCTCGAGACGTTCCGTTTTCTGCTCCTGTTCAGCTGTGTTTTTGAACGCAAAAGTCATCCAGTACGTGTGTGAACGGCCCCTAAAATTACAGGCTTAGGACCACGCCTGTCCTAGAAGGAGGAGTGGGTAAAGGCGTAAGAGCATTTTTGACTGCCACAGTGAAGCACACAGTTAGAAAAGTTAGAAAATGTCCGGCGTGGCATCCACACTCGCCAAGAAGAGAGCCCTGGCGGCTGGCTCCGGGACGAACAACAATGCCGTGAAGTACCTGAACCAGAGCTTTGAGAGTCTGAGAAGTGAGTGCCTGACCCGCGGGGAGCTGTTCTGTGATCCAACATTCCCAGCCGCTCCCGAATCCCTGGGCTTCAACGAACTCGGTCCACGGTCGTCAAAAACCAGAGGTGTTGTGTGGAAAAGACCTGGGGTGAGTCCTGTCAAATCAACATGAATGTAGTTTTACCATAGTAATGTAAAATGTAAAAGAGTAAAATGTAAAATACCAACGTAAAATTCTCTATCTATCTATCTATCTATCTATCTATCTATCTATCTATCTATCTATCTATCTATCTATCTATCTATCTATCTATCTATCTATCTATCTATCTATCTATCTCTTGTCATGATGGCATGAAGCATATAAACTCTTAGTAATGTACTTTTTTATGCCAACACATGACTCATCTCATGAGTATTTGAATAGAAAGGGATCATTCTAAGTGCAAAAAACATTTTTTGAAAACTTCACGTCAATGCTTTCGCACTATTTCTGCAGGAACTGACCTCCAGTCCTGAGTTTATTGTTGGAGGAGCCACCAGAACAGATATTTGCCAAGGAGGTTTAGGTAAGTAAACAGCACTGCTATGTGCAATTCTAACAGTCCTTCATTATAAGGAGTGACAGATCGACCAAATGAGCGTGAAAGACCGTCCAAATGTGTCTTGCATTTTATGAAGCAGTCTTGGAATTGTCTCATTCTTTATTAATTTTTTTTGGAAATCCCCTCTATAAACATGTGGAAACATTTTAAGAAGCACACCCACTTTTTTGAGTTTTCTGTTCCCCTTTAATATTGCACTGCCGTTGCACTTACTCAGACATCAGAAAAGTCTTTGTGCACTTTTTGGGTGAAATTCCAGGCACTGCAGTGGCTCTCCTGATTGTTTTTGTTTTACTTGCAATGAATCTGTTGAGGCATATGGAGAAATCTTCTGTCTGTGTTCATTTATTAGGGTGTGATGTGCACAATTGCATAACACAGAGAACAATTCCTATAGCCTCTGCCTCACAAGGCTGCTTATTATATTACATCTGAGTCTGCATATGTGCTAGTAGTAGGTGCACAACACTTTTGATTTCATCTTTTTTGTATCTTTTAATGGATGCTTTTTTATATATTTTTATCGACATGTTTTGTAGATTTGACTTATTATTTATGTGTATTTGGCTGCATATCAATGTCCTTACAAAATAAATTGTTATTATTTATTAATACAAGTTTTTTTATTGTATTATTTATTTTAGTACTTTTTATTTAGTTTATTAATTAGTTTAATAATTTGAGTTATCTCATTATGCATACGTTTGATTAAAGGGTCATGTAATATTTGTCGCCTTGCTAAACACTCATAAATAATCATAAATTATTAGATGAAATGAAAAGCATAGCCCTGGTTTCATTCTTTGAGAATGGGAAATGGTGCGAAAATAGTTTTGAAACTGGTTGAGGAAACTCACTATTATGCCTGTTAGTTTAACTGTTACTATAGTAACACTTTCAGTGTTGTTGTTCATGGTAGTATCACTAGGAACATACTGTCTGCTGTGAAAGATGATTCATACTACTGAAACCGTTTGTTCAGCTCTGTGAGTTGTAGGCATTTTACCTAATCAGCTGACATGTTGGTTGAAGAATCTGAAAGGCGGTTTATTTAGAGGCAGCCAGCTGAACTGAGTCGTCTTTGTGAAGATTGTGGAACGCAAAGGATATTTGGGCAGTACAAACTGTGTAGGCCTACAACAAACTGCTGGAGGGTAGAATCTCAGCACTTGCAATTGAGCATGTGGGGAGTCTTAAAGGGATAGTTCACCAAAAAATGTCAATTTTCCTCAAGAGTATATTAAAGGGATAGTTCACCCAAAAAAGTTTCTTTTTTTGTCATCATGTACTCACCCTCAAGTTGTTCGAAACGTGTATGAATTTCTTATGCTAAACACAAAAGAAGATATTTTGAAGAATATAACCAAGGTAACTAAACAGTTGATGTGTCCCAACTGACTTCCATAGTATTTTTTGTCCATACTATGGAAGTCAATGGGGTAGTGTTGTCAAAAATGTCCATATTTCTATATGTATCAACACTGAGGATACCTGATTCAAAGTTAAAATCGATGGAAAGACTAGACCTATGGAAATGATTCATTTTTTTTATTTTCTTTCCAGCTTATTTTTAACTTAAGAGTTTAAAAACCTGAATGTGAGAGCTGAGGCTTTAAGTGTCAGCAGTCTACAGATATTATTTAACTGTGCAAAAACAGTTCACTGGGCTGCTTCAAATTATATATATATTTTTCAAATTATTTTAGTTTTATTAGCATACTAATAAAAACACTAGTTTGTAGCGCAATTGTTTTACCGTTTCCTGCAATTTAAGTGTCACATCAGATGTGAAGCGCCACGCTGCGGCTCATGAATTAAAGTCTCGCACAGACACAGAAAATAATCTCTTTCCAAGAAAACTGAATTTAAAACCAGAATATTGCTCATATATTGAAACAAATTAGGTTAAATACTTAAAGTGCATCACCAACTGGTATATTTAGGGTTAGGGGTTGGTTTGGACAATATGAATTAAATGTATACAATTAAACAACTACATAATTCCTGAATATAACAATGAAATAAATACAGAATTAGGTGCTATAAAATAGTATAAACTGATAAAAGTTGGTTCATAGAAATGCGGTCCTGAAACTGGTATTATAGGAATACCATACTCTGATGGCGAATTGACACACACCCGCCTCCTCTAATTCACTCGTCTCATTCGCTCCGGTTGAATAGTGATTGCACTTAAAGCAGCATCTCAAACAGCTCACGAGTACCGATTTGACGTCTTTTTCGTGGCTAATTGCACTTAAACGGTCAAATACATTATGTTTACAAAATTATGTGAAAATGCCCATCTTGCCAAGTATTCAGGTCAATACAGTCAGTTTTGGAACATAAATAGTTGAGAGAAAACGCATGTTGTGTAACATTATGTTAGATCCGTGCTTAAGCTCTTAAAGTGACAGCAGCCTAATAATCACTCAAATAATAACAAATTATCTGTATGGCAGTATATCAAAAATGGTATCTAATATCAATATTTTTCAAGGTATCGTATCAAAGTTGGTAATTCCAGTATTGTGACAGCACTACGATCTGCCCCATCAACTGTTTGGTTACCCATATTCTTCAAAATATCTTCTTTTGTATAAGAAATTCATACAGGTTTAGAAAAACTTGAAGATAAGTAAATGATGACAGAATTCTCATTTTTGGGTGAATTATCCCTTTAACATTTATAATACCTTTGTTAATACCTGTTAATCTGGTAAAGTTCGTAAAACCTCCAAAACTACAACTATTTTTTCTTTCTGCAGGTGATTGCTGGCTCTTAGCGGCCATTGCATCATTAACCCTCAATGATGAAGTTTTGGGTCGTGTCGTACCATCCAACCAGGGCTTTGGACAAGACTATGCTGGAATTTTCCACTTTCAGGTAAACAGAGCAAATATGAAAGTATGTTGAATACTTATATGTTAAAGTTTAAATAATTAAGCCTTGATAGGATGTTGATAAGATGTTGAGTGGTTGCTAAATAGTTGCTTTGGTGTTCTGGGAGGTTGCTTGGGTGTTGCCAAGGGTGTTCTAGTTGGTTGCTAGGCATCTCTCTTTAACAGAGACTAAGATTGGCTCGGTTTTATGGGTTGGAATGGTGGAATGTTTTTGTCAGGACAGGAAGTCAAACTGACTCATAATAGTCGGACAACATTTATCCCAGAGGAAGTGTGTTCTCAGTTCCTCTGTTCTCAGCCTTTCTGTAATCTTACATTCCACTTTTTTGCTATGCCACTGAGTTTAATTATACAGTATTAAAGTGTTTAAATCATTCCCAGATCATAACTGGAAGTGATTCCAGAGATGATTTTTGACTCATTTGACTCATTGGCTCTTGGATGGATTCTGTGTGTTATGAGGTTGTATTTAATTCTCATCTGCAGTGATTCCTTCATAAATTAAGTGCATTTGTTTTGATGGTTGCAGTTGTGGCAGTATGGGGAATGGGTGGATGTGGTGGTGGATGATCGATTGCCCACTAGAGATGGAGAACTGCTGTTTGTTCATTCCGCCACTGGCTCTGAGTTCTGGAGCGCCCTGCTGGAGAAGGCCTATGCAAAGTGAGTCATATAATCTTTCTTTTGTTGGGTTTGGGATGTGATTCTCTTGCGTCATAAGAGTCACAGTTGCATTCTAGCCTTCTATTTTGTTTTTTTATTTTAAGTAGTCTATTAAAATGATTAAAATGTTATTTTAATTTAATTCTTATTTTTTTAATTAAGAATTATTTAAAAAGTCTCTTATGCTCACCAAGGTATTTATTTGATGAAAAATACAGTAAAAATTGTTTTTCTATTTTAATGTTTTTAAATAATAAAAAAGTTCATATTTCAATTTTTTTTTTTAAATGTAATTTATTCCTGTAATGGGAAAGGTTTTCAGTATTACTCCAGTCTTCAGTGTCACATAATCCTTCAGAAATCATTTTAATATGCTGAATTTGGTGCTCAAGAAACATTCTCCATGTTGAAAATGGTTGTGCTGCTTGATACTTTTTTTGTGGAAAACGTAATTTAAAAAGAAATTCAAGATTCTTTGACAAATAAAAAGTTCAAGGTAATTTTATATTACTAATAAAACTATGTTCTGAATTCACTGCACATAAAAATGGTTCAAATTTGTGCTCAAGAATATAGATTTGATTGTTTGTTTATGTACTTACTTGCTTATTTATTTACTTGTTGCTGATTCTTCTACTTTTAATCCTAAATATGTGGTTACAGCTTTGCAAAGTGGTCAATAGTAAGTCATACATATATAGCACACAAATATCGCCCATACACATTTTTGGGCAATCTCATTAACATTTTTATCAATAACAGTATTGTATCAGTAACAGTATTGCAGCCTCATTCAGCTCCACAACACTTGGTCCTGCTCTCCTTCATACTACAGTAATGTTAATAATCGCATCCATGAACTTGATTTCTGCCCTAGTCTTTTCCATCGGCTGTGAGGTAAAGACCACATGTCCCATGATTCCACGCTCAAACTTGGCATCATCAAGTCACGCCTTTGTTTTGAATAGACAACCTCTAGCGGACGAAAAACTACTTATTGCACCTTTAATTGTGGTTTTATCAGAACATGACAAACACTTGCCAAACAGGTGAACATTTCACAAATTAATATTACATGTTTTGTCACCTGGAAAAGCACATTTAACAACAGCTTGAGTTAGATTGCAGATGTAAAGGATTCTATCAAAGAAAGATATTTCATGATAATGATCGTTATCGTTTTATCGCCCAGTCCTAAGTCTGTATCACTCTTTTTGCAAACTTTCCGTTAGAGTGACACACTGTGTTCTCTCATTCAGAGTAAATGGATGTTATGAAGCTCTGTCTGGAGGTTCCACAACTGAAGGTTTTGAGGATTTCACCGGTGGGATTGCAGAAATGTACGAGTTGAAAAGCGCACCATCCAACATATTCCAAATCATCAGGAAGGCCCTGGATTCTGGAGCTCTTTTGGGATGTTCCATTGATGTATGAGGACTTTAGCACACCTAAAGATGTTAAAGGAATAGTTCACCCAAAAATGAAAATCCTGTTGAAAAAGATACAGTGAAATAGTGCTTTTATTACCACTTCTTTGTTCCTACAGATCACCAGTGCAGCAGACTCTGAGGCCATCACTAATCAGAAGCTTGTGAAAGGACATGCTTACTCACTTACTGGGGCAATAGAGGTTATTTATCAGAGTGTTTTTTTTTTGGGGGGGGGGGTGCTTTGACATTATTGTTTCAATAAAGCCTTGGATTAGAATAAATTCTTGACATTTAGATAAAGACATTTTCCTGTGCATTTGAAAGAAGACATTCTTTTAAATGCACAGGAAAGAAGACTAAAAGTGGCATTTTACCTTGTAAGTTTTATATGTATAATATATGTACAATTTCGTCAGGTAAATTACCGAGGTCGAAAGGAGAAGCTGGTCAGAGTTCGTAATCCTTGGGGTCAGGTGGAATGGACGGGGGCCTGGAGTGACAAGTAAGACCCAACAATTCAAAATAACTTGTTCATTTAGTCAAATCTATTGTTGCATGAGCTTGAAATTTGTTGCATTATACAGTGGGATATTCCCAAGATTGCTTAACCTTATTACGTAATTATCTATGTATCCTGTATTTTAGCTCTTCTGAGTGGAGCTCTGTCGATCCATCTGAACGTGAAAATGTGAAGGCAGAAGATGGAGAGTTCTGGTAAAATCAAGTTCAGTTAAAAACCATCACAAAAGCTTTTCTTGGCTCAGTTCATTCAATTCCTGTTTGCACTTGTGCAGGATGTCATTCACAGATTTTGTGAGACAATATTCCCGTTTGGAGGTCTGCACTCTGACTCCAGATACGCTGAACTCGGACTCTGTCAAACACTGGAGTGCATGTAAATTCGATGGCACCTGGAGAAGAGGCTCTACTGCTGGTGGTTGCAGGAACCATCCATGTAAACATGTTTATATTTTCTTTGACCTACTGGTACTAAATGGAACTGCAATCTGTTTAAGGGAGCGTGACATAAAAACATCGCCTCTACCAATCCGCTTGTTAAGTCTTACGTCACACGTCACCGCTTCTGGGGTCCAAATGCTCTACCAGATGCTTATAAATTGTTAAAATATAGTCTGGGACGCCTGTACCTTAACTTAAATGTGTAATATGAATAAATAGTGGTGTTAAGACTTTTAAGATAGTATTCTCAAATGAAACTTGTAGAGCCTTGGAGCCCAAAGGAGCATTCCTTACGTCATGACTTAACAAGCGGATGGCAAGAGTTTGGGGAGGGAAGTCTCTCAGTGAAAGACTGGAGAAATGGAGTAGCATGATTTATTTATTTATTTTTTTTGTAGTTTTTTTTTTTTATTATTGGAGTTACAATCTACACTAGTGAGTTTGGGTCAATACGTTGTTTTTTTATAGAAATTGATACTTTTATTCATTAAGAATGGATTCAATTGATTAAATGTGACAGTAAAGACTTTTACTATATTATATATATATATATATATATATATTTTTTTTTTTTTTTTTTTTTTCAAATAAATGCTGTTCTTGAGCAGCAAATCAGCATATTAAAATGATTTCTGAAGGATCTTGTGACACTGAAGACTGGAGTAATGATGCTGAAATGCTAAAAATTCAGCTTTGCATTACCTTTTAAAATATATTCAAATAGGAAACAGTCATTTATTTTTACTGTATTTTTGATTAAATAAATATTAATATTTTTACTGTAATATTGATATTACAGTATTTTAGTTTGAGCATAACTCATTTAAAAAAAATTACTTTCAAATGGTAGTGCTTGTGAAAGAAATCCATGTCAAATATGCAACCTAAGGAGTTATGTACTGTAATCTATTGCTTTAATTGTCTTTTTATTTATTTGTCTTCCACAGACACCTTTTGGATGAACCCTCAGTTTAAGATCAGACTAGAGGAGGAAGATGATGATCCTGATGATAATGAAGTAGGCTGCAGTGTGGTGATTGGCTTGATTCAGAAGAACCGCCGCAAAATGAGGAAGTCTGGAGAGGACATGCACACCATTGGCTATGCCATCTATGAGGTGGGGTTGCTAAGATACAAATGTTATGTTTGTTGTTGTAATGTTTATGACATATCCTGTGAAGGGTGCTGTTTATACACCTATTCTTTTTGTTTTCTTTCTAGGTGCCTGCACAGGTGAGCACAATGGAAAAACCTAAATAGGATTTTTTGCAAATGAAGACATGGAGCATGAACATAGTATTTAAAAAAAAAATTCAAATATATTTTGACAAAAATACTTTTTAGTCAATATTAACCACTGAGCAACCACTCAAAACTCCCAAGCAACCACATAGCAATGACTTAGCAACCACTCTAGCAATGCATTGACTTTTGCTCAGGCAAAAACCACTCACGTTTTCTTCAGAAAATGTAAACATCTAGTTTATTCTTCCTCTGCACCTCATTGCAGTTCCATGGACAAAAGGATGTTCATCTGGATAAGAACTATTTCCTATCCCATGCTCAGAAAGCTCGATCTGAGACTTTTATTAACCTGAGAGAAGTCAGCACCCGCTTTAAACTTCCTCCTGGAGAATATCTCATCGTCCCTTCCACATTCGAACCGCACAAGAACGGAGACTTCTGTGTGCGTGTGTTCTCCGAGAAACAGTCTGAGATGCAGTAAGATTTGTCTTGTTTTATTGATTCAAAAATGATTGATAAGCTTAAAAAGACCCTGTTCTTGTAGTGCCTTCAACATGTGATCAAACAAAAATGAGAAACCTGTCAAGAAATGACAAAAGTTGCAGTTAGTTAGTTAGTAGTAGTTATTTTTTAGTTTTTTAGTTTCAGTAATTCAACAGTCTTAAGGAAATTATCTCTTTTGTCTTCCTTCCTTTTTGCTCTTCCATGTCATGAAGATTTCAATGCAAAAAAAATGTATAGTACGTTTATCTTTTTCTCTCTTATTTCCTCCAGACAATGCGATGATCCTGTAGAGGCAAACATAGAAGATGTAAGTCCCATTTTCCTTTGTGTCTCTCTCACCTTTTCCCTAAGGCCCATGATGCTTTGTATGAATTATGGGGGTAATTTCTGTTAAACTGTAAACAATCATTGAAAGGCTCACTTTCTATGAATGTAATAATCTTTTTAAAAAAAACTGGGTACAATGAAGTGACATTATACTCACCCTTCAACCATCGAACAGTAAAAAGAAACTTAAATGTGTAAATGCATTAACAAATTATAAAAGCGTGATTCTTTCCACAGCAAAATTACAGATGTGTTAAATATCACTGCATTGCCTTAATCAAAAATGTTTATTCATTTTAACATTGAGTGATATTACTTCTTTAGAAACTGCTAATAGGGATTTGAAGTAAAAAGAGGAGAGAATTACATTTTAAAGCCTCCGTGTGATAAACCTGGAAGAGACTTGAGGATTTGGGGAGAAAAACAAGAGACTAGTAGAGATTTCCAGTGAATTATTAATGAGATATATATTAAAATAAATCGAGAGAGTCACTTTGTAAAGAAATAAGATACACCTATAGACTGAACACATAATGCGCATGCTCATACGTCACCATTTTCACAAATTTGCGTTTTTATGGCTTACTCAGAAATGATAATGGTACTGTTTTCAAAAGCTTGTACTTTGAAATGAACAGCCAAAACGGATTCAAAGTTTTCCATTTTTAGTTGAACATGGTGTAGTGAAAATGACCCATTTATATATATATATATATATATATATATATATATATACACTCACACAAACACAGAAAGACTAATTAAGATAATTAACTAGATACAGGTGAGACACATGAGAGAAAATCATACAATATGGCAACCAATGACAGAGCCAAAGGAAACCGAACTGGGAACAGTGCAAAACTAACAACCACAATGTGCAGTATATGTTGTGTTTTTTCACATTGGTACAGTGGAATCCATGGAAATAATCAGGAGGAAAGGAATGCAGTGACTGAAAAGAGCTCTTGCCACAGATAGTATTGTGATACCATATCGCATTTAAATTCAAAGCGTTACGATATTCTTCTGACGTCTGAAAATAAAACATGAAGGAAAATTGACAGCTTATTCAGTCAAACTGACGGATAAGGATTATTTGTTGTGCAACCATATTATCTGAAATGATTCGTTTCAGTTTTTTTGAGTGCATTCAAAATGCAGTAGGCTTGTCAGGAAAAAGGTGGATAATGCTACCATTTATTACTCTGAATATCATGAGTAACCTCTTTTCTGTCTGCTCAGGAGACAGTGTCTGAAGATGAAGTGGATTCTGGCTTTAGGGGACTGTTTACTAAACTTGCTGGAGATGTGAGTTATTTTAGACCCTGCATAAAGCCCCGTTCACACCAAGAACAATAACTATAATAATAACACACCAGCTTATGATATTGTTTGTTTTATTCTAAGCGTACGCTGCAGTTTAGTCGTCTGCCGCTTTAAATGCTCAAGCTTTTTAAAGTAGAATGGATTCTGATTGGCTGTCAGTGTTTTTATCATTCATCTGCTGGAAAAATATCATTCTGAAAGTGATAATGCTCTTTTGTGCCATTATTGGTAGTTGTGGTGTGGATGTTGTTATTCTTTTATATGTAGAATGATTCTTAGAACTATAATTTATCACTATTGTAATCGTCCTTGGTGTGAACAGGCCTAAATGCTCATTACTTTACTAGATAAACATGAAATGTGTTTGACCAATTAAATGTAAAAATGTAATAATGTTTTCACTTACCTAAGGACATGGAGATCTCTGCCATTGAGCTGCGAACAATTTTAAGCAAAATAGTCGCTAAACGTAAGTCTTTTCTTCATACTTTATTATAAAAAATATTGGTAACACTTTATTTTAGGGTTTCTTAACTAGTTGCTTATTAGCATGCTTATTACTAGAATATTGGCTGTTTATTAGTACTTATTAAGCATTTATTAATGCCTTATTCAACATTCTTAATCCTACCCAATACCTAAACTTAACAACTACCTTATTAACTATTAATAAGCAGTAAATTAGGTGTTTATTGAGGGAAAGGGCGTAGTTAATATGGAAAATGTGTTCCCTATACATACATTTTGTCCTCTCTATACAGGAACTGATATAAAGACAGATGGTTTCAGTTTGGATACTTGTCGAGTCATGGTGAACCTCATGGATGTATCCTTTTACAAATGGTCCAACAGACAGTTGTTAAGATTTTGTTTAACTCATTAGTGTTTATGAGTGTCATAATCAGTTTGACTTAACTCTAGTGCAGGAAAGTGGCAATGGTAAGCTGGGGTTATCTGAGTTTGCCACTCTTTGGAAGAAAATTCAAAAGTATCTGGTCAGTTTGTTTCAAAATTTGCATAGAAACTCAAAAATGCTACATGCAGATGCTTCTCATGGGTTATCTTAGGGTAAAATCCTCATTGTCCCCCTTTTTAGGTCATTTATAAGAAGAATGACATGGATGGGTCTGGCTGTATGAGTACACCAGAGATGCGCATGGCTTTGAAAGAAGCAGGTATGCTGACCTTTGACCTTCATTCAAATGTTTATTTTTAAAATAAGTTTTTAATGAATGGTCACATGAATACATCACAGTCAGTATATTCCTGAAAGCCATAATATGAGGCGCAGTTTTTGTTATTTGCAAGCAGCAAGTGAATCTGAGTTTATCAAAGTAACTTGATCTACTGGTAACCATTTCACAGGGTTCTCTCTGAATGACTGCATTCATCAGAGTCTGGCTGCACGCTATGGAGACGCAGACATGACCATCGACTTCGATAACTTTGTGTCCTGCGTGATGCGTCTGGAGATGATGTTCAGTAAGAGCAGTGAATTCTTCATTCTGATTGGTTGAGATAGGTTTCAAGTGTGCTATTTGTTTTTAATTGTGTGGCTATAAAGTACTTAAGGTTTGTTGACCGCATTACAGTTGTATATCACTTTACTACATACTTTGTGAATTGTCTCAAGTTATGTTTTTATCTTGAAAATTTAAGATTTTTGGAAAAACTTTAAAGAGCCCTTATTGTGCTTTTTCGGATATTACCTTTCATGCAATGTGTAATACATAGCTCTACTACTACTAGTAAAAGGTCTACCGAGTTTTAAAGATCAAAGTGCATGACAAGTAAAGTTTTGTATCCTAAAAGAAAGAACCGATTCTGAAACAAGTAATTCCAAGCTTACTTTGCTGCACGAACCTACGTGGGTTTGTAACAAATTTGTTACAAATTTTGCCAGCCGATACCGAGGAAGCGTCTGAAGGAGGGTTGCCAGGTCTGCGCAACAAAAGTAGCCCAAAAATAGTCCAATGCAATTTTCTCCATCGCGTGGCCAAATTCTCCATTGAATTTGTACATTTGGGGGTGTTTTAGGGGTGTTGGAGTGCCGAAATCGCATCTATGGGGATGGAAATCAACACGCGGAAAACATTTTTACCCATTTTTTTAACAACTCAAAAGTAGAAAAACCGCAGGGAAACCACTGACTTGGCAACACTGCTCTGGAGCTTAAATCCAGATATGGTAATGGTCGCTCTGTTTCCGACATGTGCTATAAGCGGTAGACCAATCACAAAAGACTAGGCCATCTGACCAATCAGAGCAGGGTAGCTCTCGGAAAGGTGGGGTTTAGAGAGAATTCTTTATCAAACCGTTTCAAACACTGTGAGAAGAGAGGTGACACTGCAATTATGAGAAAATCAAATTTGACATTTGATGCATGTAAACCTATTGTAGAAGACCTCAAAAACAAAAAAATCAGGAACCTTTAAAATTCGAGCACTTAAAGTAGTTCTGTATACAGATGACCTGAAAAACATATTTCTGTGTCATTACCACTTTGCATGTGATGCATGTTTTCAATAATTCAGTGGTCCAGAGGCAAATATTTCTTACATAGCCTACTATAATTTGATTATATTTCTTTTTGTTTATATAAATTAAACTTTAAAAGCAAATTCTTATTTTGTACTCTTTGTAGAAGTGTTCAAGAGGATCGACGTAGACAACAGTGGGTTCATTGAGTTGGACTTCTTCCAGGTATTCAATGTCTTGCAATCTAATAGTAAGTCTTAATGTTTATGCCTTTTGTGTTTGAGCGTTTTAAATGGTTCTTTTTCTTTCTTTCAGTGGCTGACATTTTCTATGATTTAAAGGGCCAGAGGATTATTATGAATTGTATTTTTATTGTTAACTTACACAATCATATATAGATAACTGCTTACTTAGTATAGTGGACCTCCTGGAATTTGTAAAAGTGTCCATTGTGCTTTGTCACTGAGATACAAGTATAGTTGGCTCTTGTTTTATTTGTAATCTTTAATCTTATTGCGGTGCTTGCAAGGCTTCACTGTTTTTCTTTTTTGCTGCTGATGTGATTGATTGACCAAATTGTGTGAGTTGTTGAGGAGAATTGTGCAATTACTTTAAGTTATCAGATGTATGATTTTCACCTGGTCTACGATAAACCTGTTGAATACAATCCCAAGAGCGACCCAAGTCATATATAGGGACCAGATTATCGTATCAAACTTGGAAGTGGCCAGTAAGCAGCCACCTAGCAACATGTCAGAAACCACATAGCAATACTCTTACCTTAACATCTTGTTTGTGTGAGCAAGCACTACTCACATTTTTAAGAAAATTACCAACAAATTACAGACCTGATGAAATCACTTGACAAACAGGATTTTTTTTTGCAATATTAATATGTTTACTTTTGAAATTTGAAAAGGCTTGTAGTGATTGTTCATTTTAAAAAGAAAGAAAAAAACACATTATCACAACAAAGAACCATGATTGTGGCATAAAAAGCCGCACAGACTCTATTCAAACGTTATTTTGTAGATAAGATAACTTATACTGTATACTTTTTATTGAAAAAATTTAAGTTTTAAACCAAGTTTACTTTTCGTGCTGCCTTGCAAGCATTTGTATTTCCATGTGTATCATAAAAATGCCTAGAAAACACAGCCTTGTAGCTGGAGAGAAGCAAATAAAGTGATCTTTTATTACAAAATGCTCAGTGTTCAAATTATTCAATTACTTTAAATGTCTTCCACTTTTAAAGACACTTTTTGGCGACCCATATCACCGTCAGTTTACCTATAAAATAAACAAATATTTATGATGTGTAAATCTATAATAAAGTGACAAATTATGACAGATACCAAAAAAATCGCTGGAGCAGTGAACTATTTTGTTTGCGAGCCTCTCACATTCAACGTTTGTTGTTACTATAATATTTGAATTGGCGGATAAAAAATATTCTGAAATAAGTAATGTAAAAAAAATATATACCACTATTGTTTTTACTTTTGTTAGTAATGTTCAAGTCACTTTCAAACAGATTTGGGGAGTAACGAATGTAACTTAGTAACGTATTTAAAATACAAAATTTGAGTAACTGTATTTCATTACAGTTGTATTTTAAATGGGTGGTAATCAGATTACAGTTACATCTGGAAAGTATTTTAGATTACCAAAGTGATTACTTTGAATTTTAATGTCATTTAAACAGCAATTGGTGGTTCTCTGACTCTGACAGTCTGAAAAAGTGGAGTTAAGTTTCATCAACATTTTAATACTTTGAAGAGGGATCATAAAAATGGTTATTTTTATTTAGTACTGTCCTGAACAAGACAAAAACAACAACAAAAAAATTACCCAACTGTCAACCTAACTGTCCTGTCATTACTGGATGATCCACGGCTGTTTTCATGTTTTGTGATAGTTGTTTGTGAGTCACTTTATAATTTACTGGTCACTGCAACTTTTTCTCACAATTTGTTTTTTTCCCCTCACAATTGTGAGTTTGCATTTCACAATTCTGACTATTTTTTCCTCAGAATTCCAATATTGCAAAATTGCAAGTTTATATCTCATAATTCTGACTTTTCTCAATACTGTCAGTTTATATCTCATAATTTTGACTTTTCTCAATATTGCGAGTTTATATCATAATTCTGACTGTTCTCAATATTGCGAGTTTATATCTCATAATTCTGACTTTTCCCAATATTGCGAGATTATATCTCATAATTCTGATTTGTTAAATCACAATTTCGACCTTTATATCACACAATTCTCAGGGGAAAAAGTCAGAATTGTGAGATAAAAACTTGCAATTGCCTTTTTTGTGTTTGTTCCACACTTATTAGTATTCCAAAGTATTCTAAAGTATTTAGATTAAGTTACTAAACTTGAGTAATGTAACGAAATACGTTACAATTACATTTTAAAGCATGTATTTTGTAATCTGTAGTGAAACACAATTTAAAAGTAACCTATCCAGCCCTGCTTTCAAATCCACCATCATTCGGACCAATTTGTAAAGCACTTGACCGTTATGTTGTCCGTCTCCGTTTATCGCTCCGCCTCCTCTGGACTGTCACACACACACACACACACACACACACACCGAAGCTCTAATGTACTCGTGTATCGCTTGTCTTTCGGGAGAATAGAACTGTATATATCACACATCCCGTCACAGAAGAGACAGACAGGACTGCTATTGCAAGGCAAGTTTAGCGGTTCTTGTATTTCTAGCCTCAATGAATCACGTCGGGATTTATGTAGTGTTATTCTGTCCGTGTTGTTGGTCTCCGTCGGCCTGCTGTTAGTTTGTCGCATTAGACACTTTATTCAGTGCCAAATAGGTATGTTTTGCACATATTGAACGTCTAGCTATCCTAGTATCGCTACAAATTTAAGTTAAGTTGAAGTTAATAATTAAATGAACCGCAGTGATTTGCGAAGGTTTAATGGAGTAAGACAAATTCCTGGCATGCCATTCATTTTTAGAAAAGAAATAATGTACAGAACCACCGTAGACACTGAATACATCGCCTCTAAAAGTGTTTTTTAAATGTATTGATTGAGATTTTAAACCAGCCCTGTGGATTTCTCGACGTTTGTTTACATTTGTTTGAATGCAGTGCTGGATGAGTGTGATCTTTGTGTTGAAATGAATGGAGGCTCTTAGTCTGTCTGTCAATTATATACAGATAAGATGCCAATGGTGTGGCAGGTTGAGCATAAAAGTATTTGCCTTGCAAATATTTATGACTGAAAATTGAGAAATGGATTATGATTGTACAAACCTTATGAACATATTTAACTGAGCAGAGCCACAGAGCAGCATTCATACCAGTTATAAACACCAGACCTTCATGCAGCTCACTTTTTTCTATCGATACGGAATAGTAAGAATAATATAAGTGATATCCACAGTATTCAGTGGAATCGAAATGTATTTGGACACTAAAGTCAAAGCAAGTAGCATTTGATGCACAACCTTTCTCAGGACTATTTTTCTCTGGGTAATTGTGCAATTACCATGTTCCAGATTAATATGTCATAACATTAACTTATTCCACTAATGTATAACAACCGCAACGTGTCAAGTTGCTTCGTTTTGAACAGTATGTCCATTGTTTTATCCTTTAAAACTGGTGCTAAGATCCCATAAACCTTAATGTACAGTAGTCTTTTGAAAACTTGTGTACATGATTGACATTACATCTTTTTCTCCTTCTTTTACTGTTTCTTGTAATGGCAAAACACAAAATTCAATGCCCAAAGGCGTGAAATGGAGTGAGTTTTAAATGTTGAGAGAGAGTGAATCACCTTGATATCAGTTTTGCTATTTATACCAGCTCTGCATCTCACCGCTCCAGCATGTTCACATATGGAGGGATCTCAGCACAGATCAGTGCTAACAGGCTACAGGCAGAAGGAGTGGGCTCTTTTGAGCAAGCTTTACACTTCCAGAACCAGGATTTTGAGGCCCTCAAGCAGGAGTGTTTGGAAGGAGGCTACCTGTTTGAAGACCCTTGCTTTCCCGCCGAACCGCCCTCTCTCGGCTTCAAAGAACTTGCACCATATTCCTCCAAAACCCGTGACGTGGAGTGGATGCGCCCTACGGTAAGGAAAAAAACCACCATTATTAGATGTGGTTGTCCTATAGGGTTAGGTTACTCACCCTCATGCCATTCCAAACCTGAAATTTTCTCTTCTGTGGAACACAAAATAAGGTATTTTGAAAAACTTCTGTCCATACAATAAAAGTCAACCACAATATTGGACCCCACTGACTTTCATTGTCTTATATTTTCTAAACACTTATATATTCACTGCCTCTTAGTCTCTTATGCTCACCAAGGCTGCATTCATTTGATCAAAAAATACAGTAAAAATAGTAATATGGTAAAAAAGTAATAAAAAGTAAATTTTTTCTATTTGAATATATTTTAGAATGTAATTTCCTGTAAAGCAAAGCTGAATTTTCAGCATCATTACTCCAGTCTTCAGTGTTATATGATCCTTCAGAAATCATTCTAATATGCTTTCTAATATGAAAAAATTCTTCTTATTATCAATGTTCTAAACAGTTGTGCTGATTAAAGGGTTAGTCCACCGAAAAATGAAAATTCTGTCATTAATGACTCACCCTCATGTCGTTCCACACCTGTAAGACCTTCATTCATCTTCGGAACACAAACTAAAATATTTTTGATAAAATCCGAGGGCTCAGCATCGCCAGCAAGAACACTCCCTTTTCAATGCCCAGAAAGCTACTAAAAACATATTTAACAGTTCGTGTGACTACAGTGCTTCAACCTTAATATTATAAAGCGACCACAATATTGTTTGTGCGCCAAAAATAACAAAATAGCATCTTTGTTCAACAATATCTAGTGATGGGAGATTTCAAAACACTGCTTCATGAAGCTTCGAAGCTTTACGAATGTTTTGTTTCAAATCAGTGGTTCGGAGCGCGTATCAAATTGCCAAAGTCACGTGAACTACTGAAGGTTCAAAACACTTATCATGTAACGAAGTCTTGTTTACTGAAATCACATGATTTTGGCTCTGAACCACTGATTCGTAAAACTTCAAAGCTTCATGAAGCAGTGTTTTGAAATCGCCCATCACTAGATATTGTTGAATAAAGTCATTAAAGTCATTCTCGTCGCTTTATAATATTAAGGTTGAACCGCTGTAGTCACATGAACTGTTTATATGTTTTTAGTAGCTTTCTGGGCAATGAAAAAGGGAGTGTTCTTGCTGGCAATAGAGACTCGCTTAGCCATCTGATTTTATCAAAAATATCTTAATTTGTGTTCCGAAGATGAACAAAGGTCTTACGGGTGTGGAACGACATGAGGGTGAGTAATTAATGACATTATTATCATTTTTGGGTGAACTAACCCTTTAATATTTGTGTGGAAACCGTGGTTTAAAATAAATGAGTTTGTAACATTAATCTCTTAACTGTCACTTTTGATGAATAAAAGTATTAATTTCTCTAAAAAAGCTTACTTTTCAACAGTAGTGTATACTGTATGGCATACTCTTCATTGTGAACCTGCCCATCCCTGTAGTTCTTAGTCAGAATGTTTATAACCGCACTGACCCAACCCTTCTCTCTACTGCAGCTGTTGTCACTTTTACAGTCACATACACATGGATTATAGCGTTTCTGTAGACACGCTTAGTCAAAATACACATGAAGGCCTCATTCAGACTGGCCATTGCTATTTCTTTACAGAATACGAGTATGTTTCTCTTGCGACGAAGGCGTGGCAAAATACTTGCACTTATGTCGTTTAAAAGCCTGTTATTTTTTCCATAATATATGAAAACATGTTCTTTTCCATACCAGGATTATTATAGTTAACTAAAACTAAAAAACATTTGTGTTACTTGAAATAAAATAAATGATAACTGAAATAAAATTTAAAAAGTAACTACCTCTTTTTCTCACAAGTCCGACCATTTTTATCACAACTGCAAGTTTATATCTCACTATTCAGACTTTATAACATGCAATTGCAAGTTTATATCTCACTATTCAGACTTTATAACATGCAATTGCAAGTTTATATCTCACTATTCAGACTTTATAACATGCAATTGCAAGTTTATTTCTTACTATTCTGACTTTTTGTTTTTTGTTTTGAGCAATTCGGACTTTATAACACAATTGTGAGTTTATATCTCACTCGCAATTTCGAGGGGAAAAAAGTCCGAATTGTGAAATAAAAGTCTCAGTTAACTTCTTTATTTTTTTATTCAGTGGTGGAAACAAGCTTCCATACTAAAATAACTAAAACTAAAATAAAAATGATTAAAAACTATATAGATGATTACAAAAATAAACAAATAAAAATGACAAAAAAATAACATAAATACTAAAACTTTAAAATGAAAATGGAAAATCCAAAAATAAAAACTAATGCAAAATATTAAGAAAAAATATTGTACAGTCATACTAAAATAACACAGCAGTTCTTATCACAAAAAAGGGGGGGGGATCTTCAACATTTATCCTTTGTGTACCATGCAAAAACAAAAAAAACAAAAACATAACCATACAGGCTTGTTACAACATGAGAGTGGTATTTAATTTTTGGCTAAACTATTCCTACAATGTCTTGCTTGATTCAAACTTGCAAGGAAAAAAAAACCTTTAGGCTTCCCAATTCCAGTGCCAGTCCCTCTAATCCCTCCTTTTCTGCAGGAGCTCTGTGATGATCCTCAGTTCATTGTGGGAGGAGCTTCACGGACAGACATCTGTCAGGGAGCTCTTGGTAAGTATTCTGGTTGTACAAAAGTCATCCAGGAATATCCAGGAAAGTGTTGGTGCTCTGCAGATATTATGTGTCAAGGAATCGCCTCTAAATGATACTGTGGCTGTACCAGCAATCTCAAAGCATGAGTCACGACAGAAAGAGCAGCTCATATAACTGACCTGAGGCGTGTCTGCATGTGACTCATCCGTTTCCCTCTGACCTTGAGTCAGCGCATGTTTGTAATTGTGCCAACTTCTCCCAATCAGTGTGCATGTCAGATTTTTTTCATTTTTATATGTTACCACCCTTGCATATTACTTATGTTTGCTTTCTATTAAGCTATAAAACAAGTAAATGCACTCCAAGTCTGCACACACCTTATCATTCTTTGTTATTAGCATTTTCCATGTTTCACAATAATATAAAAGTCAAACTAGGAGATACCTCAATCAATTTTAGTGTTTATGTTATCACCCTTATACATCACATACTGTACGTTTGCTCCTATTAAAATGACTGCTATAAAACTATTAAATAGACTACCAGGAAAAGTCGGCACAAACATACTCATGCTTTGTTAGTATTTTCCATGTTTCACAATATTAGATGGCATAGTACCAAAAGTATTAAAACATTCAAAACTCTCATATATTTGAGCCTACATCCTTCAGCTGGTAGTGTATGTTCAGCCTGCTATCGGCCCCTTACGGCTTTGAAGCTGTGGAAAATTCCTCTGCTCTGAGGTGGAGATCTGAGTGGGATGTAAACAGGAATGGGTTCACACACTGGCCTCACAGAGAAAATAAACCCCACCCCTGTCTTTGTGTCCCCCTGCTGGTTGTAAATTGCCAGTTTCAACTGCTGTATTTTATTAAAAGGCAAAACATTAATGGCATTTTATTCAGGGATTTTAGTATCAGTTTAAATAGCTTTTTGAATAAGTGCCATTATATCTCCTTGCCTAATCTGTTTTATATTGTTCTTTTTTCTCCCCTGATCAGGTGATTGCTGGCTCCTCGCTGCTATTGCTTCACTGACTCTAAATGAAAGACTTCTCCACAGGGTCGTACCTCATGGCCAGAACTTTCAGGATGACTATGCTGGAATATTCCACTTTCAGGTTCTGAAACACTCTGTGCATGGCCTAGAAGTTGTTTTTATAAAGCAAATAGAGATTTTGATCTAAATAATATGCTGTTTCTTTCTATTCATCAAAGAATTCTGAAAAAATCTATCACAGTTTCCACAAAATATTAAGCCACACAACTGTTTTCAACATTAATAATAAGAGTAAGCATAACCATATGATTGCTGAAGGATCCTGTGACACTCAAAATTGGAGTAATGGCTGAAAATTCAGCTTTGCCATCACAGAAACACAGGCTGAAATATGAATTTATTCAAAACAAAAACATTTAATTTTAATAATTAATTTTCTGGTCTTATTTTAAATTTTTAATAAATGTTTTTAATATAAATGTTATATATTTCCACAAGTATTTCTTAGACCTTTATGTTAGTCTTAAGGTGCCGATTTCATGAGTAAGAAAGATCCATTGTCTAATGTTGACACTATAGCGATGTTTGGAGCTCAGCTAACATGAGACTCACTTTCAAACTTTCAGTGTTCTGTTGTTTTTTGTTCCGCATGACCAGCTCGAACCAATTAGGAAATATTTTGCCCTCTAGCGAAATTCCTGATCATGTGGATTCCTGTTGAAATGCCTGTATTTTTTGTAAAATTCACTGAACAATAGAAAATGTTCGGCCACGTTTAATGGGGACTTTTAAATCTTGAATCCTCTCAGTTTTTTCTTCATACAGTTGCTTGCTTCTATTCTGCAGTTCTGGCAGTTCGGCGAGTGGGTCGACATTGTGATTGACGATCGACTCCCGGTCAAAGACGGAGAGCTCATGTTTGTCCATTCAGCAGAGGGAAATGAGTTCTGGAGTGCCTTGGTTGAAAAAGCCTATGCAAAGTATGTCCTGATAGACATTTTGGTGAAGACCAGCAAATTTTGTTCTTACTAAACAAGAATCATTTACAAAAGTGCATTTATACCGTCTCTGTTTAATTTAAGAAAGATTTCCCCATGGTCTGAGTACAGTCTCCTCTCTTGTGTGTGTGTGTGTGTGTGTGTGTGTGTGTTTGTTTTGTGCCAGGCTTAATGGCTCCTATGAAGCTCTCTCTGGAGGCTCCACAACTGAGGGTTTTGAGGATTTCACCGGAGGAGTCTCAGAGATGTACGAGCTCCAGAAAGCTCCGAGAGACCTGTATCGAATCATCAGCAAAGCCCTGGAGAGAGGCTCCCTGCTGGGCTGCTCTATTGATGTGAGAGCTTTATTCACTTAAGGGATACTTCACTTAAAAATGAAAATTGTTACCTACTTGAACTTGGTAGGGATATTTAAATGAATAGAGACAGAATCCAGAAATCCAGAAAAAAACAGATTATGAAAGGTTATAAATTGATTCGCATTTCAGTGAGTGAAATTAGTATTTGATCCCCAAGAAAAACATGACTTAATATTTGGTGGAGAAACCCTTGTTGGCAAGCACAGAGGTAAGACGTTTCTTGTAGTTGGTCACCAGGTTTGCACACATCTCAGGAGGGATTTTGGGTCACTCCTCTTTACAGATCCTCTCCAAATCCTTAAAATTTCGTTTGACAACTCAAAGTTTCAGCTCCTTACTCAGATTTTTCAGGATTGATGTCTGGAGACTGGCTAGGCCACTCCATGACCTTAATGTGCTTCTTCTTGAGCCACTTCTTTGTTGCTTTGGCGGAATGTTTCATTGCCATGCTGGAAGACCCATCCACGACCCATCTTCAGTGTTCTGGCTGAAGGAAGGAGGTTTTCGTCCAAGATTTTACGATACATGGCCCCGTTCATCAGCCCCTCAATGTGATGAAGTCGTCCTGTACAAAGAAATTGCCCCAAAGCATAGTGTTTCCATCTCCATGCTTGACTGTAGGGATTGTGTTCTTGTGGTTATAGTCAGCATTTATCTCCTTTGCAAACACAGCGAGTTGAGGCCACAGAGCTCAATTTTGGTCACATCTAACCACAAGCTCCTTTCAATCTCTTTCCGTGTAGTTCTGGACTGCTCTCTAACCTTTCTCATCATCATCTTTGCCCCATAAGGCGAGATCTTGCATGGAGCTCCAGATTGAGGGAGATTTCAGCCTTGTGCTACAGCTTGTGCTTCAGCCTACAATCTTGTCCCTGATGTCCTTTGACAGCTCTTTGGTCTAGCCCAGTGCTTCCCAAACTGTGGGCTGCGGCCCCCCGGTGGGCCGTAGCGGTATTGCAGGGGGGCCGTAGCTAGTCCAAATTAATATATTAAAATAATTAAAATATTCCAATTGTTCTAAAATATGACTTTTTTGAAAGTATGTAAGGTTGGTGTTATGGATTTAAATATATTTGTAAAGAATGTTTACATCATAGTTCTCATAATTCACATGAAATTCTTACAAACTTGTTAATAAATGTATTTGTAGGTAAATGTCGGTATATATTTTTTAACGTGGAGCTTTTGCAATGTTTTTGAAGGGCCTTACCCCTCTTAAGTTTGGGAAGCTCTGGTCTAGCCCATGGTGTTGAAGAGGTTTGAATGGAAGATACAGATTCTTTGGACAGGTGTCTTTTATACACATAACGAGCTGACATTAGGAGTACTTTCTTAAAGTGACGGGACAAATCTGTGTTCGACATGGGCACATTAACAATCTGCAGGAGGAAGAATTCTTGTTGGTTGGGGATCAAATACTTGAATCAATTTATAACCTTTACATAAAGTGTTTTTTCCGGATTTTTTGGTTGATATTCTGTCTCTATCCATTAGAATAAACCTACCATAAAAATTATAGACTCCTCGTTTAAACTCAAAAACATCAGCAGGGGATCAAATAATTATTTCCCCCTCTAATATATATATATATATATATATATATATATATATATAAATTCATTATAAATAACATTTACTTTTTATAGCTATTATTATTATATAGGTAATTTGGTTTTTCTTTAGACATTTATTCAAATGCCTTTGTTTACCTAATTCTAGATTTAGATTAATTTGTTATTTATAATTGTATTCAGATCACCAGTGCCTTTGACATGGAATCTGTGACGTTTAAGAAGCTGGTTAAGGGTCACGCTTACTCAGTGACTGCTCTCAAACAGGTAACGATCCCAGTTTTTGTTGATCATCGACATATTGGAGTTTAATTTTGTGTGCCTTCGTGTGTGAGATCTCTCTGCTCTTTGACAGGTGGAATTTAGGGGCCACACGGAGAGGCTTATCCGTATCCGTAACCCGTGGGGTCAGGTAGAATGGACAGGGGCCTGGAGTGATAAGTAAGAAATAACACAGAAAGACTTATTCAGTTCAGCTCAAGTCATTGAGTAAGAAGACTGTGAATGTTCCCTCCTCAGCTCCCCCGAATGGGACGAGATCGATCCATCTGAGAAGGATGACTTGCACTTACAAATGGAGGATGGAGAGTTCTGGTGAGCTTTATTAGCGATACAGTTGCTAACTGAACTTGACACAACAGCAGACCAATAAGCTAAATGGCTCCCTTTGTCCCCAGGATGTCATTCAGTGAGTTTTTGCGGCAGTTCTCCAGGCTGGAGATTTGTAATCTGTCTCCTGATGCTCTGAGTGATGATGACCTGAGCCACTGGAACACCATTAAGTTTCACGGTGCCTGGCGGAGAGGCAGTACCGCAGGAGGCTGCCGAAATCATCCCAGTGAGTTGGGATCCCTGTTCAAGTCCAGCGATTTTATCGGTTGAGGTCACAGAGGGGCTATATTGTTGATCGTAATGAGAGTTTTTACTACACTGATAGGCTTGTGTTTCGAAAAACATTATAAAAAAATCTAATTTGCCAGTGAATTGGTTACCTAACATTAAAATTAACATTCAGGAGGAGGAAATGTTTAGATATACACTACACTAAGTCCCTTATGCTCACAGAGGCACAAACTTTTGAACAGTAGTGTATTAATTGTTCATCTTGATATGATGCTTATTAATGCATAAATCAAACTCAGCTACTAGCTTTACCTTGGATTTGAACCCCATAACTGGTATGTGTTCCTATACTGTTTGGCAGATACATTTTGGATCAATCCGCAGTATAAGATTACGCTGCTGGAGGAAGATGATGACCCAGAGGATGAAGAAGTGGCCTGCAGCTTCCTGGTGGCATTAATGCAGAAAGACCGCAGACGGCACCGCCGCCATGGACAGGACATGCACACCATCGGTTTTGCAATCTATGAGGTAAAAAGGTCCCTTTCCAACATGTTCAGATGTTTGTTATGCCAAACAAGCTGGCAGTCATCATAAGATAATGACATACTGTATATTACTTTTATTTTTTATTTTATTATTATTTTTTTACAAATAAAATAATTAATTGTTGATTACAAAAATAATACAAAATAATTGTTTTCTTTCCATTTCTTTTTTTCTCCTCCTTGCAGGTTCCTGAAGAGGTATGACCATGTCAACAATTTCTTTGCTAAATAGGTTTGACTACATCATTTCGGCTTGAATACTTCCATAAACGGGTCATTTATTTTTAAAACGGAAGGTTTCAAGATTGAATTTTCTTCTAGATTATTCACAGTGAAATAACAGAAACCTAACTTTGCATACTACACAGATTTGTCATTTCTCTGTCTGCAGTTTGCAGGCTGTCAGAATGTGCACCTTAAAAAGGACTTCTTCCTGACAAACTCATCTTCCGCCCGCTCTGAGACCTTCATCAACCTGCGGGAGGTGAGCACCCGTCTCCGCCTCCCTCCTGGGGAATACATCATCGTCCCCTCCACCTACGAACCCAGCAAGGAGGCTGATTTTGTCCTGCGAGTTTTCACTGAAAAGCAGTCAGAGACAGAGTGAGTGTGTATTTGAGCACTTAAGTCATTTTCTTCTTACAGAACTAGTTCTTACAAAAATGAAAATTCAGTAATTCACCCTCATATTGTTTCTTTCCAATGTCCAAGCTATATATATATATATATAGAGAGAGAGAGAGAAACACAGTGGGCAGAAAATTTTGATGAAGACAAAAACAGTAAATCAACAGTAAATTGATCCGTCCGTAAATTGTCCGTTGCTCCTTCACATTGAGAGGAGTCAGCTGAGGTGGCTCGGGCATCTGTTTCGGATGCCTCCTGGACGCCTCCCTAGGGAGGTGTTCCGGGCATGTCCCACCGGGAGACTATGTCTCTCGGCTGGCCTGGGAACGCCTCGGTGTCCCTCCAGAAGAGCTGGAGGAAGTGTCTGGGCAGAGGGAAGTCTGGGAGTCTCTGCTTAGACTGCTGCCCCCGCGACCCGGCCCCGGATAAGCGGTAGAAATTGAATGAATGAATGAAAAAAAACCAGTAAATCCAAAAAACATGGAAAGGGAGGTGAAAACAGAACTGACAACAACTCACACAAGACATCCACAATGGACAACACCAGACATTGAAAAAGGGAAACACTGGGGTATAAATACACAGGAAAGAATGAGAGGCTAACTAGGAACAGTTGATGGAAATCAATCACTATAGAAACAATAGTTACTACTGAAACAAAGTAAAACAGGAACTAAACATGGCAAGTGAACACTGGAAACAATAAGAATAGTAAATACACTTAAAAATAAAAGTCCTTGAACACAAGACAGGGGAAACGAGATCAGAATCATAATATTCCAAGGAAAATTGGGTTTGGAATGACATGAGGGTTATTAACGTTTATTCTGTCAAAAAAAAAAGTGTTTTCTCTTCAAAGGGAGTTGGATGATGAGATTTCAGCTGACCTGGAGGATGAGGTAAGATTTTTCGATCTACATTATGATATAAAATTTCTGACAAAAAATAGATGCTTTAGACTTTTAGAGTTTAGACTGTTGAATAAAAGTGGTTTCTTTGGTTTTGTTGTAGGCAGAAATTACAGAGGATGACATCGATGACTCTTTCAAGTCCATGTTTTCTCAGCTGGCTGGAGAGGCGAGTGAATATATAAAAATGGTCCAGATGTTAGATTTGTGGATATAATTGATCATTTTTTGTGTTGTTTTAGGATATGGAGATATCTGTCCGTGAACTCAGGACTATTCTCAACAGAGTAGTGTCCAAACGTTAGTAACATGTTACAGTTTGCTCACATTTGAGGTCAGTCAAAATGAACCTGTTTATCTGAATCGAGTGAACCATTTCTTTCTCAGACAAGGATCTAAAGACAGATGGCTTCAGCATGGAGTCCTGCAGAACTATGGTCAACCTCTTGGATGTATCCTTCACTATTCTTGGTTAAATACAAGATAAGCTCTATTGACCGCATCTGTGTAATTTTGTGGATTACTATGGAAAATCATTTTTGACTCATTTCTGAGTTTGTAAACAAGCTATAATCCTATTCACATTAATGCAAATACAGTGAAAGTCTAAATTTAAGAAATTCATAAAAGAAATATGAAGGTCATATTTTGGTGTGAATACTATTAATTTTTGTCTTTAAATGGCAATGGCATTAGAAATACTGGATATAACTTTGTACAGAAAGGTTAGCAGTATATAGTATAACAAATAATTTATTCTGGTTCAATGCCTGGCAAAATTATTTTCTGTGGTAATTGACATAATGTCAGTTGTTATCAGACAACCTGCATCAGTTTTTTTCCTTTACTCTGTTCATCAGAAAGATGGTAGTGCCCGTTTGGGCTTAGTAGAGTTTCAAATCCTCTGGAACAAAATAAGGAAGTTTCTGGTGAGTGGAGATCTTTTTCTTTTTTTTGCCCCCTTAAATAAAACTTTAACTTTTGTCCCCTGAAATATTTATAGATGATTCTATGAAGTGTTCAATAGAAATAATTAATGTATTTTTTTCCACTCAGGGGATCTTCAGAGAGTTTGATATTGATAAGTCAGGGACTATGAGTTCTTACGAGATGCGTCTTGCTGTAGAATCAGCAGGTAAAGATGTATTCATTATTGACATACACTCACGAACAGGGTCCAAAAACTTGCCAATGAAGGATGAATTAAAGGATTAGTTCACTTCAGAATTCAAATTTCCTGATCATTTACTCACCCTCATGTCATCCAAGATGTTCATGTCTTAAGGTTTTTGAGGAAAACATTCCAGTATTTTTATCCATATAGTGGACTACACTTGGGTTCAATGGGTGGAAGGTCTGAATTGCAGTTTCAGTGCAGCTTCAAAGCTCTATAAACGATCCCAGATGAGGAATAAGGGTCTTATTTAGCAAAACCATCGGTCATTTTCTAAAAAAAAAAAAAAAAAATGTAAATGCTTTTTAACCAGTCTTGTACAAGATTAATAAATCCTGTTACAAATGTATTGCTCATTGTTAGTTCATTTTAGTTAATGCATTAAATAGTGTTAACTAATGGGACCTTATTGTAAAATGTTAGCGTATATATTGAGTTTCTCATCCTGTTCGCTTTCTTTACAGGCTTTAAGCTCAATAACAGACTCAACCAGATCCTTGTTGCCAGATATGCTGAAAATGAGGTCATCGATTTTGATAACTTTGTCTGCTGCTTGATCAAACTCGAGTCCATGTTCAGTAGGTGTTCCTCTTTGAATCACATGGTGCCTCTTAATTATTTTTAAGTACACTGAAACACTTCATCCTAGCCCATTCATTGTCTTGCACTTCCTTGTAGGATCATTTCAGGAACTGGACAAAGATGGAACAGGAACAGCTGAGATGAACTTGACTGAGGTGCTTTGGCTTGATTTGATATTCAATTGTTCAAACAAACATCTACGAAACACTTTGCTTATTCTCATTCGTTCTCCTTCCTTTTGTGTAGTGGCTCTTTATGACCATGTGTGGTTGAGACCATTTCATCAATGCCCAGCTCCAGAACCTGCTGCAAAGTGCCTCAATGCTGAACTCCTCATGCAACAATCCCGTTTCCACTATAGCCTCATTAGAATAAAGTGCTACTAGTTTTTTTAAGGATATAACATATTGCAGTTACACTGCAAAGAAAAACCCTCTAGTGTGAAACACAAAAGAATACCTCCACTAACCACTTTAACGACTGATGGAATGCCTGAGAAACATCATGTGCATGGGATAAATATCAAGTGAGCTTCAATT
Source organism: Zacco platypus (assembly GCA_038088235.1). Lineage (NCBI taxonomy): Eukaryota > Metazoa > Chordata > Actinopteri > Cypriniformes > Xenocyprididae > Zacco > Zacco platypus. The sequence goes on along the minus strand of CM076078.1, from coordinate 8,208,295 downwards.
TTTGCATTTGTCCTAAATGAAGACCAGCCTTCGTCTCCAAAAGGTTGTGTGCTCACATGTTCTCCTAAAAGGTAAACTAATGCATATTATTATAAAAGCTTTAGATGCACAATGTAACAATTGTGTAGATATTGTCACTGACTTCCTATGATTAGAGCTTAAGAATAAACTCTGTTGTTAAAATTTAACTTGCCTAACATGTTTGTTTTATTTCACTTATTCTGAAAACAAGTCTTCCAAAAGCCTGAAACATCCTTATAAGTGAGTAATATTGGAGCATTTAATGGTGATTTGTGTGTTTGGGAATACTATAAACAGAAATTACACTCTTTAAATCAGTTGATCATGTAACAATCTCTACAAAATTAGAACTACAGCGGTTTCATCCGCATATTTTATTACAAATTTTTCCACAAGTAACCATGAAAGCACATTTCCTGAATTGAAAGAACACATTTTTTATATATTTACAAAGACAAGTAGTTCGATAATTTGGGATTTGTGCTCCCAGAATACAGAAACGATGATCTAAACAAATCGCTGAGCAATGGCTAACAGTTTAGAATATTCCCCTTCCATTTTGCGCAGGTGAGTTGGTATAGGAGTTTTTATTCTCGTTCCCGTAGGGTTTCCGTTCTCTTCAATTAGAACAACATTATTTGAATCAAAGCGTGGGGTCATTCGGGCTCCAGGCATCTTATGACCCACTATGAGAGCTTTTTTCTTCTGTCCTTTAATGGCCAGTAAGACTCTGTCTCCCACTTTACCGACTCCATTCTTGGTGTACACGTGAATGACTTTTGGTGGGCGATGGTGATGGGCATTTCCCAGAGCGCTGTTGTCAACCACCCTCACGCGTGTTAACTTCTGAATTGCGGCCACAGTTGTGGAGACACTGCGGTGAGGTGGATAAAATGATTTGTTAAGAACATGTGAGATCATTATTTCTAGGTTAAATGACAACAAGGCTACAAAATTTTCACCACATAATTATTATATATGGAATAATAAGGATATTTTATATAAATGCAAATGACTTTTTATGAAACATTGGTTTGATAATAACATCATATTGGTGGATCAGTTATTTAATTCAAATGGTTTTCTTTTCACCTATAATGAGTATTTGGCATATTATTATATTTTACTATGCAAAAGTTTTTGGAGCAATATCCTCTAAAGTCTGCATGCTGTTCATATCTCAAGAAGAAAAAAAAAAATCAACATTCAACAATGGTCTCCATCTACTACAATTAACTCTTATGTAGGTGGTATTTGTTTTTCTCTTAATTAAAAAAAAACTGATCTATAAGAGAGTTATTTCAAAGAAATTCTATATGTTTGCCTTATATTTACTCTTATTGGAATCGGTTGACAGACAATATTGCTTGGAAAAAGATCTGGCTTATATCTAATCAATATTTAATTACAAACAAAGTCAAAGAGGTATCATTCAAAATTATACATAAGATTTACCAAGTGAAGCATTACCTTGTAAAATTTAAAAATGATATTGAAGTTAAACGCACTTTCTGTGACAATTGCCCTGAAACTGTAATTCATCTGTTCTGGCACTGCCCATTGGTAAGACCATTTTGGCAAAATATTTGTGATTTTATAGCAAAAAATATTGATAACCAATCTGTGCTGTTATGGAAGAATGTAGTATTTGGTCATATGGAGGATTGTAGAAACAAGTGCAACCAGATTTACATAAAAAATACTTTTAATGGCAAAGTTTCATATTCATAAATGCAAGTTTTCTGGAAAAAAACCCCTGTTTTATATCTTTTAAGAGAGAATTTAAACATTATATTGACTCTATACGATACTCTTTGAAACAAAAAGCAGTTAAAACTTTAAAAATTTGTAAACATTTCAATATTTTTTCTAGACTTTTTTATTTAAGTCCCCACTAATGTACTTTTATTTGTTATATATTTGATGTTATATATTGATGTCGTTTATTTGATGTCACTGTAACACATTTTCTAACAATTAAATACATATATATATTTTTAAAAAAGGCTACAAATAACAAAAACAGGTTTATTTTAATTAAGAAAACAAATCTAAAATAACTCTTCATGTCTAATTTGCTGCCCGTTTAAAGAAAAGAGAAACTGAACCACTTGTCAATAATTCCAATTAGTTTATAAATCAAAAACTTTTGCTGTCATTCATGTTTATAAATAATAATTGGAATATTACAATTCCCTCATATTTCCGCCATGATTGAGGAAATCCTACAAAACTCAAGTACAACCTAAAAAATGAAGAAATTGTTCATATTACCTGAAAGCCCTCTGCTGCATCAATTTGGGCAAAATCACCCCGGACAACGACAGGGCCATCCTAACCTGACAATATAAACAAACCAACATTTACAATAATATTACATAACTTAATAATAATATAACATGTTCTCAATTAGAAACGAGTATTCATCTCGCGTTTAACTGCTTCAGCTATCGTTGAAAGGACGCAACAGAAGCAAATTAACTCAAGTGTCTATCTAAACATTGGTCAAAATGTACTTATAAATAGAGCGAATAAATAACGTTATTACCTGATCAGATCATTCACACCACACCAATGTCACACACTCATCAGCTTTGCGTCATAGGAAAGCGACATTAGATGTTTCTTCTTCTTCTTCTATTGTTTCAGTGGCAGCGAACTGAGCTCATTTGCGTCACCTGCAGTGTTGGAGGAAACACCGCATTAAAAAAAGCACGAAAACGACACTATCCTGAATGATTGAGACAGCGTCAGTTTAATAGTATATTGAACTGTAACATATTTAAATATACGTTTAGCATATGCAGGATGATGATGCATCAGCCAAGGCGTTATTATAGGAAATATGTAGAAACATTTGCTAATCTTGATGCTATCTATATAAAATGTAATATAATCTAATTACAAGTATTGGCAATTTTATTACGTTATCCAGATTACATCTAATCAGTTACTACTTGCACTTGTAGTAATATATACAAAGTATATAATTCAGGATGTAATATATATATATATATATATATATATATATATTACATCCTGAATTTTTAACTTTATTTTTATTCTTATAAGCTTGCTTAATTCATTCATTCATTCATCCATCTATTCATTCATTTATATCCACATGTATGTTACTGTTATCACAATGACAATATTTTGAAATCAACAGCTAGAGGTCACTATTGGACTGGAAAATATAACACAGAACTCGGCATTCTGTGGTGTTGTAAATACATTAAATAGAAATTATTAGTATTAAGATTTCTCCATGAAATTGGTTAGATTTGGGGTAGGGCCTAGAATTTTATCATTGTTATTGAAAGATTTAATAGAGGAGTTCAGCATTGAGGCACTTTGCAGCATTAAGTACATGAACAATATAAGCATGTATAGTCTAAACAGTTTTTAACAAATAGAAAAAAAATTCCAAGGAGGAATAAACAATATTATTACACAAAGACATGACAGAAGTCATTCTGTACAATCTGAATAGCTTTCTGCTTAGGGGACTAAAGTTGGTTAGGCGTGTTCGAAGGCCACGCCTCTTTTCCAACATCCGGGACTTTCAGCGCGAAGCTGGAAAAAACACTTCAGACTCTAAAGAACGGACATAACGTAGAGTGTTTCGGCTTTTTTCGCCATTTAATGTCTTTTTAAAAGATACTAAACTGACACTAGCGGTGGTGCGCTGCTTTTAAGCCTCTTGTGACTTAACCTGAGCCGTTTTCTTGGGAAAGTTTGAGGTGACGGACAGTGTCAGTTTGTGGCTGTCACGCAGCCACGCGCGCGCTCACGCAACAACCGCGCTCACGTGCACTCTCGCTCTCACTGGTCAGCGGGAACGCGCCCCGGGTCCCAGTCAGTCAGAACCGACCCGAGTCTCGAGCGGGATAGTGACGGACAGAAACGGTAAGAAACCGGCACTAACGGAACCAACTGTCATGAAAGTCCAGACAGGTCACTAAAATGTAATGTGCGAATTAACGGCACGAGACTTGAGTGACATTTATACACTTTATGCCTTTGAGGACAAGCTAGCAGGCTAACCGCTAACTAGAGTCATAAATATTGAATATTACTTAGCAATATTTATCATTTATAATATTTACATACATTTAGCTTTGTGTAGTGGATACTAGATGTGTTTAATGCTGAAGCTTACATGTTATTTATTTGTTTCTTTGGGAAAATAAAGTGCTTTAAGTTAGTCTGTCACGCTGCTGAATGAGTGTTGGTTTATATTTAGCACCTCAGCAGAAATATCAATACAAATATAGATTTTTATTTATAAATGTATTTACATTGAACTCTTATTAGAATATCCTGACACATTCAACACGGGTTTATATACATGATACAGACAAGCATGATATTGTACGCACAATTTATTGGTTTAACCAATTAACATTCAGCTATTATTTGTCTATATAAATGAAGTGTTTATTAAATGTCATTGTATAAATTAATTAGCTGACAAAAGAGCAAATAAGAACGGATGATGCTGCTTTTAAGGACTCAAAACACATTAGTCTTCCTTGCCTGTGATATTTCTCTGCTTTGTCACAATATATATATGTGTTGTGTGTCTGGTGTTAATCAGCTCTGAGTCCAGACACACATGACTAAAGCCTCTATTTGTGGGTTTGTGAGATAGTGTGAGAGGCCAGGCTTATCTAACCTACATTATCAAGCCTACTTTTGAAATATTTTATGAAATAACACACTAAGATGGCATGCTGAATTCAGTGGAATTGCCCGGCGTACTAAAAAAGCACTGCCTATCCAACAGTATGTCTATTGCTTCATTGTCTCAACCATCTGGTCATTAACAAACTGGTTATGTTTTACGCAAATAGGCCGCTTTTCAGAGAGAAGACAGTATTCATCTCATTCAGTGTTTTCTACATGGACACTATCTATTATGACAGCTGCCAATCATTGTCTTCATCTGCAGAATATTAAGCAAGTTGAAGGGAAGCAAGTTGATTTTGAATCAGCTGTGGAGTTACTGCTGACATGGGGACACCAGGATCAGGACGAAAACGGGCCCCGATTAAAGACCGTTTCTCGGCGGAGGATGAGGCGCTGAGCAGCATCGCCAGAGAGGTAAGAGGTGTTCTCCTGTGACCCCTGTTTATCTCATTGTTGTCATCTTGTGGCTGGTGGTTTCCTTTGACCACGATAAAGGAAGCGTTCACCCAGAAATGAAACCCCTGTTGCTTTCTCACTCTGATGTTGTTACAGTGACTGACTTATATTAATTTAAAAGCATACTGTGGTTTTTGGGTAAAGCAAATAAAAAGACAAATAGTCACACTTTGTGAGAAACAGATTGAAATTCAGGCATTATTTGCTTAAAGTCAGCATGAAACGGAAGTTTCGATGGTCTTTTCTTCCCTATTGTGATGTATAGCCGAGCAAAATGGCTTCTTGAATGAGAAATCCATCGTCCATCGGGAATTGATTGGATCATTTGTTATTGACTTCATGTCAAAAAACATCATCAGAGAAGAGATGTGTCTCCAAGAATGAGGGGAAGTTATTTTAAGTAAAGATTATGAGGGCACATGAATTAAAGAAAAAAAAAAAAAAACAAGAATTTTCCATTTTGATTTCACGGTGACTTTCAAATCATGCCCTCCACTGTTGCTTTCAAATCTCATATTCAGTCACACAGATATTGAACAACAGCAGTAAATGAAGTAATGTGTGAACTCATCCTTCAAAACAGAGCAGTGTTTTTCTGTCATTGTATGCATATTAAGTTGGATGCCATATTAAAGATATTTGAGAGTACTAAAGGTGCTGTAAGCGATTTGCTTTTTTGAAATACTACACATAAAATGTCCTTACTACATGCCACACATTTCAGGAATATGTGTACCTGTCTCTGTGACAGCTCTAGGCTCTGTAAACAGTAAAAAAAGTACTCAGTAGCGGCCAACACCTTGTAATCAGAAACTTCTTCCAGCTGTCAATCATTGTGGCTGTTCGGGTTTGCTGACATTGGATTTGCTGGCCTGTCTTCGAAGGGTGGCGTTTTAGAGAGAGGGCGTGTTGTGACATCTCAAATGGGATTCCTAACTGAATTTAAGTGACTGTCCGAGATGAAAATACTCACCCTGAAATGATAAATAGAAAACAATAGAAAGTTTATTTATTAACAGTTTTAAAAAAAATTCCATTTTATATTTTGTATCATATTTGATACTTCGGGCTTTTATGCCCCATATAGTAAGGATTTGAAGAAAAAATACATTGGTTTTATTCAAAGGCACAAACTGATTAATAATATGCAGTTTGGTGCAGATTTTATTATTTATTTGGCCAAAAAGTGTGTGAATGTGTGTGTGTGTGGTGGGTGGGGATTTAAAACATAATGTGATGCAGAACAGTTATGATTGAGCTATGAACAATGAAATGTTTCGCACAAGCCTATTTTATCGTATTTGATACTTACATTTAGGTATGCACCGATATGAAAATTTTGATCGATATCGATATTTCTTTATATTGCAAAACCGATAACGTATATATTGGCTGATAAATCTAAATCAAAATTTTTGAGAGCCTGATTACAGAAACAAACAAAATGCTCACTATTAAAAGCCATGCCCCAAGCACACAATTATAATGTTCTCATTATAATTTTATATAGCCTGTATGACAGATTTGAGCTACAAATGTTGCACTTAACTGTAAGTGAATTGAGTGATTCTAATCCTATTTCATGGCTAACAGTGTGCATCTGAAGTGTCTCAGCTGAACAAAATAATCCATTATTTATCAGTTTTAATGTATTGGGCAATTTTTCTTATCAGGCCGATAGCCACAACCTTAAAATGAACATATATCTGCCGATACCGATATGGTGGACGATATATTGTGCATCCCTACTTACATTTTAACAAGTCAAGTCACCTTTATTTTTTTAGCACTTTATATTTATAAAAAATGATGTATGGATGATCAAATAACCTAAGTTGCTTCAGTCTATTAAATCTTTATCTTAAAATATTACTAATGATATGAAGTTATTCTTACATTTACTTTTAAAAAATCATTAAAGATTTCACAATAAAAAAGATGATACCACATACCACGTACAAGTATCAAAACCTAAAGATGGCGTATTTGCAATTATGCTAAAAGGTCTTTTACTTGCTAAAAAAATTTGAATTTTCATTCAGAGGGCAGAGGGCATGTGCATAAGGGCGTGCACAAAAGGTTTTTCAGCATGTTGGTAAATTAGAGACCTTAGAAATTCATGTATCAAATAAGATTCTGTAAGCTTTATAGGGTTAAGGTAAATGTCTGCTATGTAAGCTCTACACTTTAGTCTGTATTGTTTGGATCTACATAATATTGTTGGTCAGTCCTTCATAGCTTTGTTGTGATGTGTTGATAAGTGGACGTTCAGGTTCTGCCAGTTGGAGCTTCAGCTGATGAAGTTTGACTCACCTCTTGAGCAGGGAGCAGCCAGTATGGACTTGTCTCAGATTTTTCAGCAGCACACATGTGTGAACCCATCACTCTCACAAGTATAAAACTTGGATTGCTATCAGTGTTGTACTCTGGGACACTTGGAGCTGAAATTAACTTGTATGACCCAAATTTATAATTGTGGAGTCCTCATGTGATCAAATGGGTTGACCTTGACACTAAGGCAGATATAAAATCATGTCATCATGTCAATCATCTTGTCTTGCATCCTTTTTCATTGTTTGTTATATAGCAGTAACATGCATTTCTTGTTGCTGTGATACAGCATTAGCTAAAGCACAGCATGCTGATTAAAGTACTGGCACTAGTTCACTCAAAAATGAAATTTCTGTCATTAAGTACTCACCCTTATGTCGTTCCACACCTATAAGACCTATACACCTCTAAGAGCCATCATTGGACCTTTTGAGGTCTAGAAAGGAAAGTAAAAACATGGTTAAAATAGTCAACGTGACTGCAGTGGTTCAACTTTAAAGTTATGAAGCGACGAGAATACTTAACAAAACAAAAATAACGACTTTATTCAACAATTTGAACCATTGTCATACGTAGTTTACGTAGCGAACTCAGAGCAGGCGTCCTTGTTAACATCCGAACACCAACACTGACTTGGTATTGGCCGAAGCAGAACACGTGAGCAGCACGATGCATGCATGCGACATGTAGTTATTTTTGTTTTGTTTTTTACGCACAAAAAGTATTCTCATTACTTCATAACTTTAAGGTTGAACCACTGCAGTCACGTTGACTATTTTCAACACGTTTTTACTACCTTTCTGGACCTCAAAAGGTGCAATGATGTTACCTCATATGTGTGGTTCAGATATGCTCGGATTTCATCAAAAATAATGAATTAATTTGTGTTCCGAAGATGAACGAAGGTCTTACAGGTGTGGAAAGACATAAGGGTGAGTGCTTAAAGAAACACTATGGAGCATTTGCTCACGGTTTCCCATGTGGTTGATAAGCGCAATTGTCTATTACCAGTGTTGTAAATAATGTGTCTGTGTAAGCTTCCCCTTGGGCCGCGCAATACACGTGAATTAAGGACTGACCAGGTAAAGTAGCCCATGTTACACTGTTCTATCTCTCTGCAAATTTATGGTTATAAATTGTGAACCAGTAGTGCACCAATGAACTACCTGAAAACAGCCTAATAACAAATAAGCTCAAAAGAACAGGACGGTAAGAAGAATTTACATTATAAGACTTACAAATCCAGTAGCAGGAAAGCTAGGTCTCCATCCGTTTTACAACCTCTTTCAGCTTGTGCCACCGAGTGTAAGCCCGTCCCAATATTGACTCGTGTTCGGGCTCATGTCCGATCACTGTCTCTCTTTCTTTTCTTCGCTTCCTCCAACAAAGCCCTCTTTGGTTTCTTTGTTGGCTCTACCATGGCATTGGTTTTGAGACTTGCATATTAGATAGTTTTGTCTTCATAGTTAGCTGTTGGTAATGAGTAGGCTATGAGTATAATAAGGGACGTATGCCATAAAGCAGGTCGCACTCGTCCGCTGGCAGGGGATGGGCGGGGCTGTGTGTACCGACCCGAACACAAAACTTGCAGAGTGTGGTTGTAGCCGCGGGAGTAGAATTCGTCCGGTTAAAGATTGTTGTAACACCGAAATAATTTTAGAGACATTATTTTAAGGTTGAAAAACTACATAGTGTAGCTTTAATGACAGAAATGACATTTTTGGGTGAAATAACCCTTTAAAATATCAAAACTAAAAAAGAACCAATCTTGATAAACTAGTCAACATAATTAATCAATTATTATTCAGCTGTTGCAGAATTGGTGAACTCAATTTTTTTTTTGTTTTTTTTGCAATTCCCTGCAGAAATTGATTTCGCCTTGAAGTCACAATGAAATCAAAATTGGTATTTCATATTTTAATATGGAATACTGCAGTATTAATTCTAAATAATTTATGTGTGCACATCATTATAATTTTAATAATCATGTGCCCTTGTAATTTTTAATCCAAAATATTATCTTCACCTCCCCATTACAGAGACTTCTCTGAATATGTGTGTACCACATTTCATATAAAAAATTTTTTTACTTTTCTGCCATGGTCTACAGGTCTAGTAAAGGGAATAAAAACAAGGGTAGGCTGCTGGCACATATTATTTTTTGTGTCAAGTGTCTGTTCAGTGTTAAACATGAAGGAAATGGAAGGGAGTCATTTCCTTTTGATACTGTCATCGTAAAAAGCAGAATTATGCAGCAATATCTCATAACCTGAATATGGACCATATAAGGACGTTTTAAAAGAGGAAATGGAGAAATCTAGTCTGCTACAGGGTGGGAATTGTAATCCAGAAGTGAAACTGCAGCCACATTGAGGGTGTTTGTTAAATATCTAAATATTTAAATGTTATTTATTCTTAAGGAGAGAGAGATCTGGCATCTTGTTCTGTGCATTGCTGGAATTCACATACTTCTATAACCATTGAGTCAGTCACGTGTTTTTACAGTTGAGAGAAGCTGAATTGCATGCTGATCCATTACATTAGGGCATATGCTGTTAGATCTACTGTATCTAAAAGTGCAGGAGTCACTCCACCCATGCAGTCCAAAGATTATGAATCACTGTCTACCTACAGCACACATGAATCCCTTGCTTGTTTCTTTGAACCTACCTCTGGATCCACCCATTTCGCGCCTACTGCAGAGGAAACTCCCTAATGGTTAACAGAAACCTCTCTTAACTGAAAGCATGCCGTTTGATTTGCCTGTGCATGGTCCAGGTTACTTGGGGTAAATTTGAGCCATGCAACCCCCTGTGGAGGTCACTTATGTTACTGGCCAGTCTCGTTTTAAATACCAGTGATTTGCATGGTCCATTAGCCACAAAGCAACAGAATGAGCTAGTCCACTCATCTTGGAGTATCTAGGGTTTGATATTCCTTTAGCTATTTACTGGTTTGCACAGCTGTCTAAGGTTTAATGTGAAGTTCAAATGGGTCAACAAACTTTAATACTTTTATACCAGGTTTAATATTCAAAGTGCATACCTACCTTATGCAATGACAAAAATAATTTAACATGCAAAGGGAAAAAAAAGTGTATTATTTGTACCTAAATGTTTACATTTTCATTTAGGATTGCTTGTATTTACTTAAAGTGGAAATGAAGCAGTAAGTCAAGTTAATATTTAGTAAATTGATGTCCTCTGTAATCAAAGATCATATAACAAACACAATAAATGTAACGATTTAAAAGAAAAACTGTTTTATAATAGCTTTTGTAGCAAGCACAGTGCCATCTTGCTTTACTACAATCTGTGACGTCAAGGGGTTGGTCATCTTAGTTGGATTAATGAAGGTTATTATAGTTTTGATTCTGGTCTTTGATTTTTTGGCTTAGTTGCTGCAATCCTTACTAGTAATAGATACTCATTATGTCTGTCTCCAAGGAGAAGACCAATAAAGTGCTATTTGCAAGGCAATTCTGGGTACCTATAAAAAATAGGCAAACAAAAATTAGTCAAGATTTCCAACACTGAAGGAAAAGGTTGGTTAAAAACTTTATTGCACTGAATGCAAAAGGATTAAAAAAAGATGGCAAGGAAGATGATGGGATTAGGGATAATGTTTGGAGATTATCCAGTGTATGGAATCCTTATTCGTAAATGTGGAGTCACTGTAAAAAAATAAATAAATATATATTGCGGTTTGCGTCTGCTTTGGTATCTGTATGTTGTGGAATGACGGACAGGTGTTTATAATGGTTGTGGGTCATTTAAATTTCAGCTCCATCTTTTGTTTATTTTGTCCCCTTAACGCAACAAGTGTTGCTGGTATTGTCCATAAATAGCTTTGTTTTATTCCATGCACCTTGTTGATCATGTGAAGTTGCACTAGATTAACTATACAATACTTCTCATTTTAATTTCTGGCAGTGATTTTGGTGTTACAGAATGTGTGTCGGGAAGCGAAGCATTATTGTTCTCCATTTCAGAGGCAGTTGCGCTTGTCCTTTGCTTTAAAGGCCAGTTCACACAGCGCAGAGAAACGCCAACAAACACCAATAAACAAGTTGGCCATTGGATTTAGAATTTTATGAAAAATAACTGTCATGTTCACACTGCGCCAACAGACACCGACAATGTTCAGTCGCGTGACAGCAAACCCCGACCAATGCCAACAAACGCAGACAGGGGAAACACACTGATCCAACAGCATTTGTCTGTGCGGTGTGAATTCGCTTTAACACTGTAAAACAAATTTTTTTGGCTTTCAGTTTTCATCTTTCACTGGCTCTGTCTTTATCTGTCCTCCTCTGTCTGTCTTTTACTGTCTCTCTACCGCGTTGAACTCAAGCAAGTATCATAACTTACAGTTCAGTACTTGAGTCAGATGTTCATTCTGTAAGTGTTTTTAATGGGTTGTGTGAGTTTATTCTCTGAAGGATTTGTCCAGACTGATTCAGACTGTTATCTCATGAGTTGTTTTGAATGATTCATTAAAAGATCTGACTTATAAATCATTTGTTTGTTAATTGGACTATAGTAGTTGTGCTTTAATTCGCCTGCAGTCCACAAAGACATCTCAACAGAACGAGATGTTTTCTTGCCGTTATTTTAAAGTTACAGTCTATTACATTCAAGTGGTGCAAAATACTCTGGCATGGACAGTCCTAAAACTGTATGCATGTTAAACGCCAAGACATTTTAACATACAGACTGAACTATAATAATGAACCAGTACAAATATAGACATTTTGCATTTTATTGTGACCTTTGATAACACAGTTGCAAACATTTTCATATCCAACTTTGATAAGCTTATTGTGTAGTGTGTCTGTGGCATCTCATTGGTTAGTCCCACTATAGAGCTCATTTGTTCTGCAGAATACAGTAAGACTGTCTCTAATAAATGAACGGCTATGTTGGAGGTTGTGAAGTAAGTGTCTCCCCTCTCTCAGATTTCCTGTTGCAGTCTCATGACGGAGGCTCTGCTGGTCTATAGATAGAGCTGGAGACACTGGGCTCAGCTGAGCTGCTCTGGTGAGCTGGTGAAACTGTCAGACAGCTCAACAGGTGCTGAGCAGAAGAATCACACACACACATACACACACACACAAACACCGAGCCCACCCTCTCTAATCTCACCATATGTTTAAAGATTTGCTGCAAGCCTTGTTTAAATGTTTTCTGTCAGGCTGCATACTTTGCGAAGTCACTGTCCTTTCTGTCGAGGTGTAATTTTATTGAAATATGATGTAATTAATTATTGTGTAGGGTATTAGGAAATGTAAGCACGTCATATAGCATGTGTGTGTCACATGAGGAATGCGATAGTCTGATAGTCGTGTTTACCTGAAGTGTGAGTCTGGTGCACGGTGTGTGTTGATCTTAAATTAGACACTCTTGCTGAATCATGTTTGTTGTTTTTTCATCTAGTGAAAGATGGTGTAAGTGAGTTCAGCTGTACTTCTGATAGACGTGAATTATAGACCAGCCCCATCGCTTCATCCACACCCCCTCACTCACCAAACCCCACCCTCCAAAGACATGTCAGCAAACCCGAACACTTAAAAGCTGAAAAGAGTGCTGTCACAGGGACAGGTGTGGTTTCCCAGGACACCCATTTGAGTGATTTGTGTCAGGGCTCTTAGATGCCTTCTTTCAAGCCATTAAATGTTTTACTAAACTGTTCAGTGAAGTATAATATAACCCACCCAGCCATAGTTTCTCTCTTCTTATATCATGTCCACCTATTATGAAGCAGTTGCTTCCCCAACTGTGGTTGCATGGAAAATATGACTGTTCCTCCTTTTTTTTTTATTTTACTTATTGGTGTTTTGGGGCATTTATTTATAGGACTATAGAGAGACAGGAAAGTTGAGGGAGAAAGATTGCCAATGGGATCGAGACATGACTCTGGTTTGAATATTATAGGTCCCGTGAGCCAGCTGCTCTTATACATATCATCAGCTTGTACTCTATCCACAACTCTGACGACTGCTCTTGTTATCATTACGGACTTTTGAACCATCAGCCTTAAATGCCACCAACAGTTGAGAATGCAGTGAAGATGCAGAATACATTATAATGGTATAATGACCATATATAATTGTTTCTCAGTCTCTTTTTTTAGAATATAACCAGAAAATATAGAAAATTTGTATGCTGAATCGAAGAAACCGAAAAATCTGAAAAAATGACTTCTATAGGCTAAAGTGGCAAGTATGGTGACCTCCCCTTACACATGAGCAGTAGCAGGAGCTGGTTCTCTTAAACCTAAATGGAATGGAAAAGGACTGGAAGGCCAAGAAAACTTTCAAAATAGGATGAGAAATGTCTTGGATTTTGTTCTTTGAGAAACTGGAAGAAGTCCAGGAGGTCACACTAAATACTGATTTTTGCTTAAAGAAGCCATTTTGTTTTATATTTTGTGTACATATTCCTGTACTTTCTGCTTGTATCATAATAAAGACAAAAAAATAAATGTGGATGTCATAACATTGCAAAATGAATAAAGCTGGTGTTTGCCTAAGACTATTGCACAGTACTGTATAAATAATAATATTAATTCATAAAATAATTAATTTCATAAAGTTTATCTTTAACTACTCTGTAGCATTTTGACATTGTTTTTAAAGTATACAGATACCACAGTAATAATTCTTTGCTCATTTTTGCATCATCAAAAAAAAAGTTTTTTTTGAATGAGTAAGCTATGATGCTCAGATTCTGAAAGGTGGAGAATAATCTGACCGATTCATCCAGAACTGATGCAGAGTGATGACTCTTTTCCAAAATTGAAGGTCTTGTGTACCATTAAGTTTCCAGGCAGAGTGCTTCCTGTTCAGATGGTTTAATGTTACAGCTATTTAGATGAATTCTGTTTTCTCTCTTATACAGGCGGAGGCTAGACTTGCTGCGAAAAGAGCTGCTCGCGCAGAGGCCCGGGACATCCGAATGAGAGAACTGGAGCGACAGCAGAAAGAGGTGAATTTTACAGAGAACATAAGATGGCAAAAGGCACTTGAACTTAATGCCCAAAGAATGACGTAATGTACAGTTTCTCAAGGGCTTCATAACTCTTTCCTATGCCTTTGCCCAAACCCAAAGCCATGCCTATGTGTTTACTATACTTATTTCATTGAGGTCTGTTGACCTGCAGATCTGTCCTTCATTGATCCTCTGTTCCAAAACCTAGAGGACTGCATGCATAGGCAGCATTGTAAGGCATCGTAAGCACACTTTCAGTCTGCAGCAAATTGATGCAGCTTTGCATATATCCTTCATTGAAAAGGAAAACCCATAATGCATTGCGACGGGCCATTACCTTAGAAAAATGATAATGCACAAGTCTATTGAAATATTGAGCAGAGTCTCTTGTACGCTGAACACTATTAGCATGATGCGTGGAGTTGCTGACTATTTAGCTTTGTTCCAAATCGATCACTTGTGAGATTCCATTTCGTATGCAATAAACAGCAAGGCAGCTCAGTAGGTTTTGGAACAGTGTCTCTGTATTTCATTCAGAATATGCCTGATCTTCTACAGACTATCACCTCTCTTTTGATGCAATGAAGCTAAAGCTGAAAGACTGTTTTTAGAGATCTTCTGAGTGGCTTTTTGAGTAATTTGCTTGTCTGTTTTAAGCACTTTCAAAGAGTCGACTGGGAACGACTTATGTACAACTGTGTTTACAAATAGTTCCTGATTCAAAACCCAAATTTAGCTAGCTGACTAACTAAGCTCTTAAGTGGAAACAGGCCTTTGACAATACAGTGTGTTTTCAATGGTTGCAGACACATGTGAATGATTCGGTTGTCGATGTCAGCTGTATCTCAGTATTTTCTGTGCTTATGAGTTGCTACACTCACAGATCTGTTGGAACAATATGTTTACAAAGTACATACTTTCAGTATGTGTAATTGCATCTTAATAGGTTTATTCATCAGTGTCTTGGTTTGTGAAATGTTTTTCAATGTCAGAAATTCACAAGTTCCAAACTATCCACTGTCACATTGAAGTGCAATAGAAGTCTTTGTGTGTCTCGTGGCTGTCTCTCTCTCACAGCTGTCTTATCATCAGCGCTCCTCTAGCAGGAAATGGGGGCAGATCCACCAATGGATGGTATGAGAAAGATTAGACCAGTTTGGACATGCATGTACTTTTGCCTTTAACTAATAAAGAGCTTCGAGATGGGAGTGTCCTAGCTGAATTCTCTTACACTCAGTTGTTTATTTGTGGCTTACAAGCATGTTTTGTTAATATTACTTGTGCTCTTTTGAATTTATAATAGAGCCCTTGTGGTCCAGTTTTTGTGTTTAAAAATTGTATTTTGTTAGGATAGCGTTGGATTCACTTTTTCACTCACTAAAGGTTTTTTTTTTGCCCATGTTCTGTTTGATTTAGTGTTTGTGTGTGTGTGTATATATGCTGTAAAAACGGACCTCAGTGTTTAAATTTGTCTGCATAAAAACTTTTAACTATAGGCCGTTTTGCTTTATGGTCTGAGTGATATATTTCTGATGTATTTTCTGATGTATTTGCAATTTGTGAATATCACAATGATTTGAATACATTTTTACATTTTTATTTAGAGATGATTAATATATTTTTTTAATGAATGTTTTCAAAACTCTGCACTGTATTTTTCATCTATTAAATTGTTTATTTTATATTATGATTTTTATATTGGTGCATATCAATGAAAAGTTTTTTATTATAAATAATTACTTTTTAAAATGAATAATCAAAATAAATTAATTTGAATGTTTATTCATTGAATAACATTGTGGAAAATATGCATCGACTTGTTTTGAGCTAGATAATTACTATTTAACTGCATCAGTAAAAGCAAATGCATAAATATCAAGATATATTTTGTTTTGTCAAAAGGGTGAAAATTTAGGGCTTTTTTTTTTACCTATATTGCCCAGCCCCTATTGTCATATTGCTTGCTAGTTAGCTTGTATGCTTGCCCTGAAATTTGAACATGCCTTATCCTTGCAGAATATCAGCATGTTAAGTGTGTTTACAGTGTGTTTAGGACTGTCGGTGAAGACTAATACTAACACAGCCTAAAACATGTAGTGTTCTTTTGTTTAAAATCAATCTCCTTCAATCTCTTGATCTCAGGCTGATTCAGAAAAGGCCCGTCATGGTCATCATTCCAGTAGCCACAGCCGACGGGTCTGTATCTCCTGATGTTGCTATCTGTCTCTTGTTCTCTCTCATTTTTCTTTCTTTCTTTTGTCTTATTCCTTTGTTCTCCTAATCTCTCATCAACAGGGATTAAATGATGACACAGCATCGGTTCGGAGTGTCGGAAGTTATAGGGTGTGTGATTTTGGACTTTATGAAAGTGCATTCAGTCCTAATTTTTCTTCTGAAGATATATTGCTCATTTTCAGGACCTGTGTATAGTAAAATTTACTTACTAGCCAGTGTGAAATATGTCAAATTGGAGACATTTGAACATTAATAATTTTAATTGTTTAATTTGAATTATTGATACCTGGCATACAAATAGAAATCTGCCACAGTATTCAGCATATTTTATAGTTATCCAGTAATCACAAACAGTTGGAGAGTAGTTTTAAAAGCTCTATTAGATACAACATGTGTTCAACATATCGTGCAATGTAAATTGCAAATTAATGTTTTTCTATTGGATTTCTCTCTACTTTCAAAGTCAAATTCGTCTTTACGAGACTTGAGCAGTTCTCATCAGTCCAGTCGGGTTAGTTCTTCCAGGAGAAGGGACTTGGTGGTACGTCAGTGTGTGTGTGTGTGTGTGATTTTCCAGGCATTGTAGTGTGTGTATTTTGGCAACATGGTTTTCTCTTGTGTGACTGTCATGTCAGTAGTCTTAATTAGACTACTGTATATAGTATACTAACACTAGATTGATAATCTTGGCCACACAAAGCTTGTCTATGTAACACGTAATTTAGCTTTTATTTAGTTTAAATTATATCATTTTTAATAGTGGCGCCCCAACTAAAGATTTTCCTAGTCGACTGTGAGTTGTTCATTTAAGCCATTAGTTGGGGGTGAAATACTAAACCATAATAATGAGCATTTATTAAAATATAAATGATGCTCTCCAGCAAGCTTGCTGCAGCATCCTGGCAAATATCACATTAACTTTTCTGAGATCAGAACAACCTGCAATATAAATAACAGCCTTTAAAAAAAACAGTCTTTAAAAAAATGACAAGTAGCCTTAACATCGAATGAACACCCTGTGGTCAAAACACACAAAAAAAAATATATACCTTATAAAAAAATGAATAAACAAAATATATAGTGGCAAACTGTAACAACATGGACAATTAGGCCACACCTGACTCAACGTCACTCTGATCTCAGTCTTCTCATATTATAAGGAACATGAGTTTGTTCACATTGTCGTGCAGAAGTGAGCTCTGTGTCTTGCTCACTGTGAAGTTTGAGAAGATCCACTTCTATGCCAAGGACATGGAAGTTAAGTTAAATATGATGTGCAGTAAGCGCTGTACTAATTAAGCTTCCACACTCCGCATGAACACTTGGATATGTGCCTAAAATAGCACACATTTATCTAGGTTCACGTTAACTTTAGAGCGAAAGGCTATGTGACGTGTCTAACGTTAGGCTACATGTTTTAAATGGGAAGTCATTTTTGTGGTTGCACGTCACCATGCTCTTTCTTTTCCCTCTCGAAATGGTCTCATTTTTGGATTTTCTGCCCAACAAATTACCGCATGGATCAACCGTGTTAACGATCTGTCACTGCGTGACTTCACCAATTCCAGTGGAGTTTTTTTCTTCCGACTAATTAAAATTTAGTCAGCCATTTAGTCAGCCAAGCTCCTTATGTCGACTAACGTTTAGTCGATTATTAGAGGGCAGACCTAAAGCTTAATATTAAAAATATATTCCCATAGTCCCATAGAAATAAGCAAATTTAAAATTGATATTCATACATGGAAAAGGCAGCTAAAGAATAATATTGTGAGAGAAACATTTGATTTGCATGCAGGTTACTTCAAGATTGATATGCGTGGCCATTATGGGTGGATTTTGTGCTTTTGATGACTACCACAGTTGAGTGGTTTTCTATAAATGAAGTATAACAGCACTGACTTGTTGTGGCACTAACACAAAAAGGTGTTTGGTTGTGATCTGACATCTGGCAGCATGGATTAATTCATGTTATTTATCCAGCATAGATTGTGATTGTCTTGACTGCTGTTTTCTCTGCAGTCTGGTGTCTCCAGTAGTTCCTCTTTGAAGAGCTCCCTTTCCACTGTATGTATCTATGCAAGTTTACTTTTATTCTCTTTTGAGTGTCAATAGTTCTGTATTTTTAAGTGTTTTGCTGTTTGACTAATACAAGGGGAGATGGCCAGATCTGGGATCTTCTTTCTTTCCAGCATTCTCCTATGAGAACATAGCTGTGTATATCTGACTAGATTCTAGGGCTGCATGATTAATCGGAATGAAACTAAAATCGTGATTAGGGTTCGTCTTAGTGCAGTTATCAAATTGCAAAAGCTGTGATTTAATTAAATATATACACTGCCTGTTTCAGAGTGAAGTGCAGAGCTGTGTCCTTTTATCCTTTTAACGGCTTATGATCTGTGTTTTTGGTATCTCAGAGAGGCTCTGTTTTCGGAAAATGCTGCTTCACAAAAACTCATCTGCTCTGAGTTTGGGACATTTAAAACGTACTTTTAGGAATGCAACGTGCCAACTATTTTCCAAACTTGTAATGAGAATCACTTATAAAACCAACTGTTGTCAACAAAAGAGCAGGACCTTTAAGAGCTCCCTGTGGTTTTCTGCCAAAAAGAAAAAACCCTCTATGGATTAATGTGTAAAAAATGAAGAAAATAAGACGGCCATAAATATTAAATTACATTTTCATTAAGTCATTTAGCAGACGCTTTTATCCAAAGCCACTTACAAATGCGTTGCAACAATCTTATAGAGGCAATAACATTAGAAAGGCTAACTATGCAAAGTTTTAAACATAAGAGGTAGTAAAAACATAGATTTTTTTATATTATATATGTACTTTTACAGATGTACTGTAGAATAAATTTATTATTATTATTGTTATATTTGTCTTAAATGCTCATTTTTTATTTTACAGTGAAATATTTCAATAGTAATATTCCTTATGTTAATTTATATCATTATTTAATAATCATAATTAAACATTATAGTCATATTGTTTTGTACAGCCTTACAATCACAGCAAACGTGGATTTTTTTTTTTTTTAATCACAATTATAATTTTTATCAGACAAATTGGAATTAGGCTTTTTCCCAAAAATTGTGCAGCCCTACTAGATTTTGTTGCTTCCAAAATGAAGCCTATTAGTAAGAAGAACTTTACACATTTGTGCTCTTTTCTTCCAGAGCTCTGTATATAATGATCTTCACAAAAAACATGTTGGCAGTAGCTCCAAAAAGGACCTTCTGGTTAGTCCTGTTCTACATTATGAACTCTAGTGCTGCTTTGTTCTTCATGCATCATCTTGAACATGTTCTTCCTGGTTAAGAGCATGATATTTTAGAATAATAACTACTATGTCAGATACCTGTGTTTATTTTCCATTGCTTTACACCATTTCCTTAGACTGGATTGTATCATGACCAAAGAAACTACACCAGCTTAAAGAACACCAAACCTCCCTCTACTGTATCTGCCTATACACCACGGGTTTGTCTGCTTCCTTTCTGCGTGTTTAAACTTTTGTCTTCCTGGAAAGTTCCTATTTGCTAATTATGATATCATACAATGTATGTTCATTTCTCTTGTCAAGTCAATGTCTTTATTCCAGTATTTGTTGTTCTATCTGTTTTAAAAGCTTGTCGGGCATCGTCTGTTTGATTCAGTGATATAGTAGAGATATCTGACAGCTGTTGATTGTTGTTTGACCTTCACAGGCTTCGTCCAACAGCAGTTCTGCGGGTCTGACGCGCAGCTGTAGTGTGGTCAGTCTGATTTTTCAGCACATCTGCCATGTGATTGGATGTGATAAAACCCCACTGATCACATGCAAGCAACTGTGGTGTATTATAAGCCTCTTTGTCATCTGTCCATTTAAAAATTGTGAGATCTGTTTTCACAGGCCTCCATATGTGAGGATGGTCTTTATGGTTCATATAGTTCCAGAGCTGTAAGTGATGCCATAGTATATATTTTGATATAATATTCTGGCCATATCCCTGCAGCAGCGTTAGCTCAGTGGTCATTGCTTTTCCCTGCAGCCCTCTGAATGCAGCTGGTACTCTTCTGGTGCCAGCTCCACCCGCAGCAGCCCTATGGTGAGCGTTGCATGTGTCTAAAGCTGCAGCATGACACACAGCAGCTGCTCATGCATGTGTTGAATCTGAAACGCCGGTGTGTGTTTAACTATATTATACCCTCGTCCAGGTAATTCACCTTTTGAAAGTAGATGTTCCCTCTAGTCTAACTCAAAGTATTGAAGTTCAGCTCATCCTGCAATTATGATGTTCTACGAACATGATCGATACCTGACATTTTAAGGAAAGGTGTGCCATTACTTTTCTAAATAATTGAATTCAAGGTTTATGAAAAAAACACCTACACTGAAGTAGTGTTGTCAAAAATATCGATATTTCGATATGTATCGATACTGAAATATCTGAAACGATTCCAATACTCCTTTCTGCAGTATCGATACACCAACACCAGCTGAGGTTTCTTGCTTTCTCCGAGAGCATGTTGACACACATCCACCTCCTGTCATTGCATAATTCTACTCAATTCCGCAGATTTCATGCTCTCATCCAAACCGCACACACGTAATAAATCCGCCTCTTGAGTGTCAAAATGAGCTATTTTTTGCAGTTTATTATTGGGTCAAATACACTCAAAAATAAAGGCGAGTTAAAATTGGTGAGTATTAATGTAAACGCAGTCGTAAACCGTTCAGGAAGAATGTGTAAACAGTAACAGTATTTTGGATACTGTTGCGTGTGTGCGTCAAGTCTTAAAGGGACAGCAGCCTAATAAACGCGCTGCTCTCTATATTGTTAATGTTAATCAAACAACAAAAGACAAAGAGAAAATCACTTACTACTCATGACTGATTAACTTTTGTAACTTTGATTAATCTGTATTTCATTTTTTCAAAAATTATCCAATGTAATTTTAAATTTGTTTACCTGAATATTACTATTAAGCCTACCTGAAAAAATAAAGCAGTCCATTTCATTTGTATCTTTATTCTATTGTATTTATTTGTGCTATTGTTAGTAATTTGCTTATTTGTTCATATTTTTATTACTGTTTACTTGTCTTTTCTAAATTCGATTTACCATTTGAAATCAAGCTTCCTTGTGTGTAAGCTATTGTAACAAAATTACCCCACTGTAAAAATAATAATTATGGTAATTGATTAAAAAATGTTATATGGGGGGAAAAAAAGCTTAATCAAATAAAGTGATCTCTTCAGAAGAAATTTGATAACCTAGACTTTCAGTAGATGGACAAAAAAATAAATATTTATGACAGCATATGCAGCATTTTTCCCTTTGGTTTCGAAAATGGTATTGAATATCGATACTTTTCAAGGTATTGTATTGGAGTTAGAAATTCCAGTATCATGACAACACTCCACTGAAGCAGGGATGAGCCATACACTACCGTTCAGAAGTTTGTGGTTGGTAACATTTTTTTTAATGTTTTCTTTTTTTTTTTTTTTTAAATAAGTCTCTTGTGCTCACCAAGGCAGCATTTATTTGATCAAAAATACTACCTAGAATAACTGTTTTCTATTTTATAATGTAATTTATTCCTGTGATGCAAAGCAAAGCAAAATGTTCAGCATCATTACTCCAGTCTTCAGTGTCACATGATCCTTTAGAAATTATTCAGTTATGCTGCTTTGATGCTCAAGAAACATTTCTTATTGTTGATCTGGAAAACAGCTGTGCTGCCTAATATGTTTGTAGTTACTGATCATTTTTTTCAGCATTTTTTGATAAATAGACAGTTCAAAAGAACAGCATTTATTTGAAATAGAAATATTTTGTAACATTATAAATGTCTTTACTGTCACTTTTGATCAATTGAATGGGTTCTTGCTAAAAAAAAAAAAAAAAGTAGTAATTTCTTTTAAAAAAAATCTTACAGACTAAACTTCTGAACGAACGACAGACTTTGAGGTGGATTTTGTTGACTTTGGTCACCAAGCAAACTCCATGATCACCTTAACTGCTGAGCAACACCCTGTCAACCATAGCCACATAGTAACACTCTGGCAACCAACCACTGCATGACAACAAATTTGTAATGAGCCTCTATTCCATGAGGCCACAGGAGCTGAGAAGCTGTCGAATTTGAAATGTTAGAGAGGGAAATATAAGACAAATGGCTTTCAAGTGAAGTGTAAGTGCTTGTAAGTAGCCAGTAATGTGTCCCTCGTGATTAAATTGTATAACAACACCTGAGTGAATTATCTTTGGTTGTTGTTGGCTTGGTTATGGAACATCCCGGTCAAAGGATAAAGCCACCATGGTGGATACAGTATGTCCAGAAATGTATTCAAATTTATAAGTTCTGACAGGGTAGTCGTGGCCTAGTGGTGAGGGAGTCGGGCTTGTAATCTGAAGGTTGCTGGTTCGATTCCCATGCCGGCAGGAATTGAAAGTGGGGATTGTGTATGAACAGCACTCTCTCCACCTTCGATACCATGACTAAAGTGCCCTTGAGCAAGACACCTAACCCCTAATTGCTCCCCTTGTAAGTCGCTTTGGATAAAAGCGTCTGCTAAATGATGAAAAATGTAAAAAAAAAATTGCATTGTGCATAATCTTAAAGTGTGAAAATTTGGATGCTTGTGTTTTAATAGTTTGTTCTCTGAAGGTTGGACAGGAATGCGGCTGGTGTCTTTGTTATTCATGAGGTGCATTTGCCTAAACATCTTAGGCAGCAATGACATTGTTTGATGACTTGTCACTAATACGAATGGAGTGCTATTAAAAGAGTGACTTTTTCCTGAAATGGTTGCGTGTTCTGCTTAAGTTACGACAGATGGTTTTTGGTTTTATTTCCTGTGCAGTGTTCTTTTCTTCTCTGTAATCACCCCTTTTTAAACTTTTAGTCATCCTCTGATGACGATTCTGTCAGCACTGTGTCCCAAAGTCGACGTGGGAGAAGGGATAGTGTGGTGAGCCAGAATAGAAACTGCAATCGCATATGTAGTGTTCAGACAACGCAACTACATATTGTTTTCATTAAAACAATAATATATCATAAAAAACAACTTCTTTCTTTAGGTTCACCAATTGCAACTTCTTCTTTTTCTTTTTTCTTTCTCATGTTCCTTTCTCATGTTCTTGTCTGTGTGTAGTTGTCTGATTTCTCGGACATCTCTGAGACGGCTGCTGATTATTTCAGCCGCTCTAATCGCAGGGGCAGCATTGTCTCTGATCTTGATGATCTGAGCATCCCAGACTTGGATAGTGTGAGTCAAGACATGCATGAAGTATTAACTGGTGTGACACATTCACTAAAGACCACTGGATGGTGACTTAAAGGGATAGATTATTTATTAAAATTCCTTTATTTTGCATGGTTTAAAGGGATAGTTCACGCAAAAATGAAATTTTAGCATAATTTACTCACCCTCATGTTGTTCCAAACCTGTATGAGTTTCTTTTGTTAAACACAAAAGAAGATATTTTAAAGAATGTTGGTTACCAGACAGTTGATGGTAACCATTGACTTCTTAGTATTGTTTCCCTAGTATGGATGTCTGTGGGATTACCAACATTCTTTAAAATATCTTGTGTTCAACAGAAGAAAGAAACAGGTTTGGAACAACATGAGGGTGAGTAAATGATGCTAAAGTTTTCATATTTGGATGAACTATCCGTTTAATACTCAAAGTTGCAGTAAATTTGGCTGGAAGACTGCTTTACTTGTTTTATTCAATGACTGCTTTTATGAAGGTGAAATGAAAGTTGAATTTGTTCAACTTTTACTTCAATGTATTAATCCAACAATAGACTGCCTTGATCATAACACTGAAAAACATTCCTGTGTAAATACATCTAACCATGACCACTGTTGTGTGTGTGTTTGTAATTCGTCAGCATTTGGTTTTAAAGCAGATTTTTGGTAAACAGCACTGACTCTGGATGTTGCTGGTCAAATTCTTATGTGCCATGACATGTGCCTAAATCAGTTATTGGAACTACAGCAAGTAGAATCTCACTAACTTTTTTTAAATCTTTAGGATGAAGGCAAAACCCAGTTAATGACCATTCAAATTGCGCCAAGTATATATTTCTAAATACTTTTAATGTGAGTAATGGTGTCGTCTTCTTTTTCAGCTCGATGAGAAATGTGACAAGCAGTTTACAGACACCTTCAGTCGGGTAAGATGAAGAGAGATCATTTCCCACTTCCCATTGTAGACTGACATTTTACCCATGATTAAGACCCCTAGTTAATTATACTCTTCTCATTAGGGTAACGTTGGTCGGTATTTGGTCGGTATTTTCAGATTGGGAGCTAGAGTGGGTTTAAGTGATTTAATGTTATTGTTGTTGTCATTACTGATTAAATGCACAATGAAAATGTATGAATGTAAGTTCTTGATTTGAATCTGCGATCAAATTATGTTACATCTTCTCAAAAATTCATTTTTGCAAATAAATGTAACCAACAGGTGTTGAGGTTGTTGAATCAGCTTTTAATTCATTGCTGATAGTTGTTTGGTTCTCTCGTATCCTACAGCCATCCTCTCGATGTGCCACCCCGGCGCTGTCCGCAGCTGCCCTGGCATCTCTGGGAGGCAGCACTTCTAGAAGGGGCAGCGGAGATGCTGGAAGTGTCATTATGGATCCAGAGTCTTCTCTCAGCGAATTAAGGGTAATTATGTTGTTTATCTACATAAATACTGTTGATGTTTGCTAGGGGTGGGGGGAAAATCAATTCACTTATGAATCACAATTCTATCTTTTACCAATTCGCATCAATTCACAAATTTCAAAAATAGATTTTCTGAAGTGTTACACTTCTTTAATATCACAGTACTGAAACTAATATTGACATATTAGTGTTATTAATCAGAATAAGCTTCAAAAAAGGACTCAATGCGGTGCTCACACTGACAGACACAGCAGAAGCACTAGCATAAATACAAGCTTATTGCGCTTGAATGGTCAAATACACACAATTATGTCAAAATGCACATCGTGTGCAGTATTCACATAAACATAGTTTATGTCCTACACGAACATAAACAGTTAGGAAAAAATCGGATGTGTAACAGTATATTAGATCTGAGAAGAATAGAAACCACTTGTTCATTTCACAGCATTATTTGGTTTTATTTGTGTGTGTGTTAATGTTTTCGTTTCTTTCCTCTTTGTGTTTGAATGCCTTCGGGAAGCTCTTTCTCTTTCTGTTTGTAAAAATGTACAATCAGAGGTCACCGCTCTGACCTTCGGTGAATGCCAAACCTTTCCCATGATTCATTCATCCATCTCAACAGGACATCTATGATCTAAAGGACCAGATTCAGGATGTAGAGGGCCGATACATGCAGGGTCTTAAAGAGCTGAAGGTAGAGGGTCCTGAGCTCAACGCATGCCTTTCCTCTTCCTCCACTAACCCACCAGACACTTAGCACTCTTTAGTCTGAAAGCATGAGCCTTGCATGTGTCTTTCAATCACTACATACAGCTCTTTAGAGTCACTTTTAGCCCACAGTCGTGTTGCCTTGAGAGGTAATTGCTCCAAAGCGCCAAAGTCACATGGAAGTCTTCTGTCTCACTCCAAACTGCTGTTAAGAAGATGGAGGAGGATGCAGACTCATCTTTACTCTGGATGTAGAATTTTAAGTGCTTGTCCAGTTCACATTTGGAAGCTGTAGAAGCATTAAATATCCTTATACCAGTAAGACCATGTGAAGGAACTGAACATGAGCGAGTGTTAATGAGGCATACACATAGAAGTCTGACATATATTAAGTGTAACAGGATATTGAATAAGAAATGCAGGGAAAGACTTGATTTTATCTATTGAAAAGTATATATATATATATATATATATATATATATATATATATATATATACATATATATTATTGTTCAAAAGTTTGGGGTCAGTAATATTTTTTTGAAAGAATTAATACCTTCATGCAGCAAGGTTGCTTTAAATTTGTAAAAAAAAAAAAAAAAAAAAAAAAGTTCTTTTGAACTTTCTATGCATCTGCAGAATCCTGATCGTGCATTGCAGTGTTTCTACAAAAAAAAAAAAAATTAAATAAATATTAAGCAGCACAAATGTTTTAAACATTGATAAGTTGTTTTGTGAGCAGCAAATCAGCATATTAGAATGATTTCTGAAGGATCATGTGGCACTAAAGACGAGTAATGATGCTGAAAATTCAGCTTTGTTGTGACTGGAATAATTGTCATGTATTCGTATTCAAATAGAAAACAGTTCTTTTAAATTATATGAATATTTCACAATATTACTGTTTTACTGTTTTTTTATTGAATAAATGCAGCCTTGGTGAACATGAGAAACCTCGTTCTAAAACACTAAAAATCTTATCAACCTCAACCTTTGAACGCTAGTGTACCTGAATGGGACAGGTGATTGAAGCAAAGGAGCTGAAGAAGAAGTTATTACCTTTTTTAGAAAGAGTTACAAAGATAAGCCATTAAAAAAATCACAGTAAGGCCAGGACCAGAATGCCTATTTATTAAAAGGGCCCATTTTGATTTCATTTTGACTTTAAAAAGCGTTTTATCCAACTTTATGTATAGCATTCGGTTGTTTCACTTTTACTGGTTCAATTTTTACCTGCACTTCAAATTTTTATCTAATCTTCAGTGCAGTGGTTAGAGTGTGCTTTTTTTATTTGCCTGTCATTGTCACTGTCAAGTTTTGTCTTGGTTTTGCAGTATGTAAAGCTTTTCCAGTACTTTTGTGTTAAGAATTTTTCCTCCCTTTCATCAGGAATCTCTGTCAGAAGTGGAGGAGAAGTACAAGAAGGCCATGGTATCCAACGCCCAGCTGGACAATGAAAAGGGAAACCTCATCTACCAAGTGGACACACTCAAAGATGTTTTAGAGGAGATGGAAGAGCAAATGTCAGAGCTCCGCCGGGAAACAGAGGAGAAATCAAAGGTTCTTATGCTAAATTTGTCATTCTTGCTTCATAAAACTCTTGATTCATTTGGCAATGATTAATCAGACAAAAAAAAGCATTATTGTGCAACTATTGTCACGATGCACAGACCCAACAGATCAAAAATCCCATACTTTGTGAGAGGTTTTTTTTTTTAGACATTCATTAGATGTTGGAACCCTAAACACAAGCCTTGGCTGATTATGTGTGAATATATTTTTCTTTTGATTGACAGGAATTAGAGCGACAGAAGCACACATGTTCAGTCCTACAGCACAAACAAGAGGAGCTGAAGGAGGGCATCCGCCAACGGGATGAGCTCATTGAGGTAGTGACCAGAACAGAAATGGTTTATCGACCATAAATTCACTTGAAAACATCAACAACAACAACAAAAAATCTCCATTAGACTAAGTGTTTCAAAGCTTTTGCAGAATAATCAAGTTACAGATGATTTGGAATCTTTTTGAGTGAAAGTGTTCTTATTGTTCTTCATAGATGAAATAGAAAGGTTTAGATTCTCTATATCATTCACTCTCCTCCATAGAGATCCTCCTGTTTTCTTCCTTTATTTGTTCTGTATCATCACTTTGTTGTGTCGATTTTCTGTCCTCTTTTTTTTCCTCCTCTGCTTTATTAAATGCAACTCCAGGAGAACCAGAAATTTCAGCAAAAACTAGATACCCTCACAAGAGAGGTGTTTGACCTGCAGGAAACTGTTAACTGGAAGGACAAAAAGATTGCGGTAGGACGGTTTAGGAGATGCTGTTTGGATATATATATATATATATATGATTTATGAACAGTGTATGTACGCATAACAGTTAACACAAATTAACAATTGATTGCCAGTTTTAATAGTTGTAAATGTATGTTGCTGCCCTCTGCTGGTATCTCGTGAGCCTCAGCTGTATACACCTGAAGTTTTGGGTACCACACAATAGTTAAAAACTGTTAATGGAACATAATGCATGAAAATTGATTTTTAATATAGGTTAGTCTTACTTTTGATACTCACTTCTGCATGAAATCCAAGAATTGCTGAAGATGATAGGAAGAAAAGCACAGACAACACTACACAGACTAATTAGCTCACTCCTTCACTTCCTGTACTTTTCATCTGTCAGCATGGTCTATTTTCATCCTACCATCTGTGACTAAAGCTAGGGCTGGGCAATATATGAAACATTTGTGATGGGTTAATCAATGTCATTTTTTTTACATTTAAATTTATTCATTTAGCACATGCTTTTATCCAAAGACTTACAACTGAGGAATACAACAAACGATTCATGTTAAGGAGGCAATTACACAAGAAGTGCCAGCAATACAAAGTTTCAAATAGGGATGCTCATAATTAAATGGTTAACTGACAATAAGAATTTTGACCAATGAAAATTGTTTAACAGTTAAACAGTTTAAAAGTAATTTTTGAAGTAATTAAAGATATTTTAAAACGTTTGCTGCATGGTTAAAAAATACGCTACACATATGAAATTGCATTTTTTTGATAGGGAAAGAAAAAAAACAGACAAATCGTATACAAGTCGCATTTTTGTTACATTCAGAAATGTAGAATACCGGTAAAAAAAACTAAATGTTTACAAACATTATGAACATTGTCCTCACCCCACAACAATCCTTTAAATTTTAACATTATTCAGAACAGAACAAGAAGGAAAAATGAGAGTAGCTACATAAACATCAATCCAGAACTAATTCCTTTTAAGTGAAACTGAAACAGAAGTGTGTATCTGTATATATATTATTTATATATATTTTAGCTATATGGCCCAGCCCTAACTGAAGGCAGTGTTCATTGCATGTTTGCTGCTGTCTCTTTGTCTACTGTTTTCATCACTCCTCTCTCTTTTCCTGCCCTGTGTGTGGCCAGGCGTTAGAGAGACAGAAAGAATACTTTGATTGCATTAGGAATGAGAGAGATGAGCTCAGGGATGAGCTGGCTGACCTCAAGGGGAAAAGCCGAATGGGAGAGGTAGGTCCTTTAAGTGGTCCCACACGGGATGAAAGCTTGACATCAGCACTGCATAACAACAATAAACACATTGTTTGAATGGAAAGTATTTGGCTTGTTGCTTATATCCCCTTTTATCTGGTTTGTATCCGTTTGATCTGCGTTTCATAGGACATGTACACTGCAAAGTTTGTCTGTGACATTCAATGTTAAAATAGTCAGTTTTAATTATGTTTAGCTATTTATTATCCCCCCCCCCCCCAACTGAGCTCATCACAGTATGCAATGTGATTGCTTTAATCTATGAAGGACGCATGCAGTTTTTTCTTACATCCTAAAGGTGTCCTATAAATAAGTGTAATTATGCAATAATCATACTGCAGTGTGTACATGGCCTGTGTCCATTAAAAATGGCTCTTATACTCTAATGCTGTCATCTCTTGCTCTCACAGAAACACGGGCTGGTCATCATACCTGAGGACACGCCCAACGGAGACGTCAGCCACGAGTCCCCTACCTCAGGCATCACTGTGGTAAAACAAGAGGTAGCGCAGGTGCTGGAGTCAGCGGGAGACGGGCCTTTGGGTGAGTTTCTGAATACACTGTCATGCATATTTATATTAGTTTGAAACAATGGCATTGTAAAACTTATTTCCTGTCTTCATACCCCAGATGTAAGACTACGAAAGCTTGCAGAAGAAAAGGATGAACTTTTGTCCCAGGTATGATTGTACATGAAATGATTTAATATGGATTATCGGCATAGATGAGTTGAAGTAACACACCTGCGCTCTTTTAGATCAGAAAACTGAAAATGCAGCTGGAGGAAGAACGACAAAAACACTCAAAGATCGACAGCGTTTACACAGAAGGAGAACGAATGGAGAACGGCACTGACCTGCATTTCATCGAGATGCAGAGTACGACCTCTGACACTACACACAAACACACTGAAGCATGCATTACCACCTTCACATGTACCTTCACATGCTTTAACGCTGTCTGTTTCCTGTAGGGGATGCCAACAGACAGATAAGCGAATACAAATTCAAGCTCTCAAAGGCTGAACAGGAAATGGCCACAATGGAACAAAATGTGAGTTTGTAATTAGAACGAAATTAATTTTAATAATTAAAATGATTTTAATCATAAAACAATTTTTTTAATGGATAACTGTTGTTAAAATTAAAAATAATTGAATATTAGCATAACTTTTTTGTACGTCTTGCAGGTAAACAGACTTGAAGGACAGGTGTCCAGATATAAAGCTTCAGCAGATAATGCAGAAAAGATAGAAGATGAACTGAAAGCAGAGAAAAGAAAACTTCAGAGAGAGGTATGAACCCAACACTGAGGAAATCTGTTGTTCAGACATCTGCTCCTAACCCAGCCGCATATGACACAATCAGGGTTTTAAACCTCTGAAAAAAATAGTTCCTGACGCGCAAATGTTAAATCCAAGCATAGAGAGAAGCAGAGACTTTGTCATATTAGCAGTCACACTCAAGAGTTAATCTCATGCATCTCTTTGTCCATTTGTAGCTGCGTACTGCCCTGGATAAGATTGAAGAAATGGAAATGACCAACAACCATCTTGTAAAGCGGCTGGAGAAGATGAAAGCAAATAGAAACGCTCTTCTGTCCCAGCAGTGAAGAGAGACTCTCCAACAACTTTCAATAGGACACCAAAAAGAAATCTGCAGGCCCTTTACCTTGTTTCCTTGCCTCTTGTGGTAAAATAGTTTTACACCTTACTAAGGCAACACGGTCAGGGAGGGAACATCTAAACCTTTGTGCTTTCTTCTCTGAATCTGAGAATATTGTTGGTTTTGTTGTTTTTAAAAGCTTTGTACATCACGGTAGCCGATGAGGTGTCATTGCTCAGACTGGGTACTT
Organism: Zacco platypus; assembly: GCA_038088235.1. Lineage (NCBI taxonomy): Eukaryota > Metazoa > Chordata > Actinopteri > Cypriniformes > Xenocyprididae > Zacco > Zacco platypus. Next base: position 8,176,757 of record CM076078.1, on the reverse strand, counting down.
TTTTCCCCTCCTATTTTCTAAGTTGCACGATAATAAAAGCGCTTTTTAAACCGTAAATCGACACGACCGCAGCGCCCTCGACGTCCATGCTTACATAGCAACGTGCCTTCACAAGGACGAGGGTTATATGCATTATAACACTATACAGGAAAACAGTATATTTCTACTGGTACAAAAAGATTTAATGTGTTTAATAAATGGTACAGCCATGAGTTGAACGTTATAGAAAATCAATCATGTCTGCTATGGTTTCAATTAAGTGTTTTTGTTTTGTTTTTCAAATATTTAAAATATTTCTTGAAAATAAATGTGTAAATGAATGCAGTATGAATGGGTGGGTGATTCATGAATCGTTTGCAGGGCACATTGACTTTTGTTAGGATTTTTGAAGTGCTTTGTCACAATGGACTACATCAATTTTTACACTAAATGCAACGATTTTAACTCTCAGTAAGAGACCGACGTTTCTACTGTGACATTGTGAGATTACAAATTCATGTACCAAATGCCACTCAATGCCTTTCACGACGCTGTTGTATTCAGGTTTGGTGCAACTTTTTAATCACACTAGAAACAAATTGTCTGACACTTCACGAACACAGTGATTGTGACTAAAGCAACTGCAAAGTATACTGTAAATAAATTACACGATTTACAAACTGACCTCTCTTTTGGTGATTATTTTTGGAGTTTTTAAAGGTGGTATGTAATTTCTACACCTCAGAATTGCAGCATATTTGAAATGGCCTAACATAACGCCATTGGCTCAATCAGTGGCCACATGCGTTTAAAAACACAACATGCAATGATAAACATTTCAAACAGTACTGTATGTGACATCACATTTTAATTCTTTGACTGTTAATTTTGCCATTCAATTTGATGCAAAAATTACATACTTCTCCTTTAAACATAATTTTGCCAATTGTTGATTTCTGTTTTTGCTTTAATTATCCAGGTAGCTTTGGATAAAAGCATCTGCCAAATGCATAAATGTGTAATGTGACTTAAAAGAGAATTGCATTATGGAAATCAGTCAGTTTTACACTTTCAGTCAGTTCACAATAATAAAAACTTGTTTAATATTTCAAATAGTCTTTATTCATCTGCAGTGAAATGTCTATAAATCCTTGGTTTAATGTTTGCTGGTCATCTGAAATAATGTGACAGACAGAATGTGAATCGTGGTCTCAGTCATTTTGGGTTTGTCAGGTGACCGATATGAAGCCCGGCAAAAGCAGCCATTTCTGATGGTTGAAACCATTACACAGAACAACAAAGTGCTGAACGTCAGCATCTTTCAAACACTTTGTAGAGTTCAGGCAGGCTGGCGATCTGGAGTACGCTGCCATCTTCACTGAATTGTTTCGGAGGACTGAAGAGAGAGCGGAGAGCTTTGAAAAGCACATGCTCCACCTTCCACTGCCAGCTCATCTCTGCATCCTACAAATAATTAAAGTTACATTACATTAATATTACATATAAAGTGTAACATATAAATACATATTATATAAATATTACATTAAAGTGTTAGTTCACCCAAAAATGAAAATTCTGTCCGTAATTACTCACCCTCATGTCATTCTAAACCTGTAAGACTTTAGTTCATCTTTTGTTCAGAACACAAATGAAGTTCTTTTTGATGGCTTTCTGCCCCTCGACTGACAGCTACGCCACTGCCACTTTGATGCTTCAAAACGTTCGTAATCAATATGAACTGAGAAATTTAGTCAATTTTCTGAAGAGACTTTGATTTTATCAAAAAGATCTTCATTTGTGTTCCAAAGATGAACAAAAGTCTTAATGACAGATTTAATATTTGGGTGAACAAACCCTTTAAGTCTTACACAATTGGGATTCAGTCGACTCTTCTACTACTAATCAAAAATCATTGACATAATCCACAAAAAACCTGAATGCAATTTAGAAAAGCATGTTATTATATTTCTCTTACAATTTGTGCAATAAACTTACTACTACCCACAATTTCATGTTTGTGTGTAACATGAGCACTACCTGCGGCTCTTCTGCATCCGGCTCCAATGTGTAGCGTTTCCTGATGGAATAGAAGTGACTGCATTCTATGCTGAAGTCATGAAAACAGTCCTTCTCTCGATCCCAGTTCACCTGTATCATCCATCAGTCATTTATTCATTTTATTTTTTATTATAATGCCTATTTTAAGTACAAAACCCAATAAACTACAGTTCCATAAAATGCCGACCTCAGTGGCTAAACGCAGAATGAACATCGGAAGTCCCTCCATGGCAGGAGTGTAATTATCAAGCAGCATTGGTAGACCAGTCAGGTTCCCTTCCTGTAAAGAAATCCAAGCGTTCTTAACAGTTATGAAGCACCATGAAGTTTATTTAGACTAACAACTTGTCTCTTCTTATTGCTGTTTCTGACATTTTGTGAAAGCAATAAGCCACTAGAGCAGGGGTAGGCAAGTTCGGTCCTAGAGAGCCGTTGTCCTGCAGAGTTTAGCTCCAACCCTAATTAAGCGATCAATGTCTTCAGGATTATTAAAGCTAATCAAAGGGTTGGAGCTGAACCCTGCAGCAGTGGGAGCAGAAATTTCATTAGGTGTAGAAAGTGTCACTCACTCCATCTATTTCCAGGGAAAAGTACTCTTCTAGCATTTCTGTTTTCTGCTTAAGGAAATCCACAATATACTGGGCCAGTCCTTCTTTCGGTCCGTCCTCTTCCGTCCATCCGCTGTCCTCTGAATCCAGAGCCAACATGGCCAAATCGTAGAGAGGAGCTGGATTCTGAAGAAACACAATTTTAGTTTTAATCTGTCAAATGCTTCAAATGTATCTTTTTTTTAATTAAAAATTATTATTACTTTAAATAGCATGTGTAACGAAATTAAAATGAATGCAATAACACACCGACAATCGAAGGACTCCAAAGTTGCCAAAATCGTAGATCAAAATTTGATAAAACAGCTCCTGACTGCAGACAACGAGATTTGTTTGTCAATAAATATATAATTAAAATGACTAGAAAATATATATTAAAAATACCATTAACTATGCAAGTACAGTCATGAATGAACTGATGTCAGTAATGGATCTGGTTGTGACCTGAGTTTGGTTGTGTTGAGCAGGTAGAGTTTTGTCTGGTGCTGCACTAGAGTCCATTGAGGACTGACTGAACCCACAAACGAGTGATTCTGGAGCAGATCCTGTAAACCTGTGGAGGACAAAACACCTGTGGAGTGCTGTTCTGGACAAATAAATAATTGTTTACTTACTTTTTCAAGAAATTAATACTTTTATTTTCCGCAAGGATGTATTTAATGGATCATTTAATGAATTTTTGAATGTTCTATAGATCAACGAATCCTGAAAAATAAGTTTCTTGGTTTCCACAAAAATATTAAGCAGACCGTTTTCAAAATTGATAATAATCAGAAATGATTCTTGAGCAGCAAATCAGCATATTAGAATCATTTCTAAAGGATCATGTGACACTGAAGACTGGAGTAATGATGCAGAAAATGATTAAATAGTAAATTATAAGTAATATTATTAAAAATCTGATTAATAATGATAAATATTGATTTTTAAAAAGTCCTTTTTCCCCTGAACGGTCGGAGTCATATGCATGACAGATAAAAATAATTGTATTTGCTGCATTCTCGTTTTCTGCAGTGTTTTAGCAAAAGTATCAATGTATTTTACTACTGACTGTGGTTTTGCCACTGTTGTTAAAATAAGCGTTATCGCTTTAGTGTCTTTAGCAGGAGAGAGAAGCTTTCGAATGGAATGGACAAGGCTTGAATGAATTGTGTTTGGGTCTAGATACAAATATTATATACAGTATATAGCATGATAAGATCACTATCATCACCATAAATGACCCTGAGCAATTGTTTTGACTGAAACAGTAAAATGGTTCTACCGTCTCATGGTTCGAATGGAACCAAACCAGGGTCCGGAACCGGGTCGGACACATTAAACAGCTTGTCCATTGTTAAAATAGTAAGATGAGATTTTAATGAACTAATTTCGGTCTGTTCTATTTTTAGAAGTGGGTATTGTTTGACCTTTGTGAGATTGCTGCTCAATATCCTCCCGAAGCTCCTTTATGCTGGTGAGTTTAATGACGCGTCTCCTGGGAAGAGAGGCGGCTGTCAAATCATCCTTCACCCCCTCAACATGAGGCCTTTTCCTGAAAGACAGAACAGACAACAGGCTGATCTTATGACTACAGAGAGTACATGTTGAAAAAGAATGTAATGTGGGAAGAGAGGTTTGTGTCTTGGGCTACTTTTCTTTTTTTAAATTTAAATATTATTTAAATGTCAAAATAAAGATATTCTACTCAAAACAGAGTGCTCTTTTCACAGACTGTGATGCATATCCACAGTTATTAACATTTAAATCTAGCAAAGATTTTTTACATTTTCATTTAAGATGCAATAAAATATAATGCCTCACACAACAGTAGAAACAGACACACCACTCACTCCGACTTGCTCGACTACTTATTATTTGCAACATTTCAATCTTCGCATTAAATTACAGAAAACTAGTTGACGTTGCTGTTTGTGTGTTTCTAATACAACGGCCTCCGGCAAGTTTGACATCTTCCTTTTTTCTGAACAATGAAATCAATATCTTGATATTTTCTCCTCTTTTGTAAAGCCATAGAGATGCTATTGTGGATTTGTTGTAGTTTCAGCACTACTGAAGTTTACCCAAAAATGCCGAATTCCTCTTCTGAGAACCTTGGAAATGTAAAGAGGGTCCATTGTGAAAACCTCCCCCAAGCTATCTTTTTACCCAGGCAATTTTGTTTTGTAGTTACATGAAAAAATGGAATACAAAGAAATAAGTAAAAACAATGTGACAACTCAGAAACAGCCCATTTTCTGCATCTCACCTTGGTGGTGCTTCATGAGGGGGAGGCTGAAAGTCTGTCTGTTGATCCTGTGAGGCACATGGCTCCAGATCATCAACGGCATTCAGCAGCTCTGTGTCGTCCGGCTCAGCAGTGGGGGGGCTGGAGGTTTTATCTGACCTGCACTGCGCGGTAGACGAAGAGGTTGACGGCTGGAGAAACGCATCCAGCTTCTGGGCTTTGCTGTCGGTGCGGACCATCTGATGGGCGTATACGCGCTCCTGGGAATCTGCTGTGGAACCAGAGGCTTTCGCCACGCTGGCGGACGCTGAAAGTCCTGGAAGTAGAGTCTAAGGATCATGCAAATCCATCAAGTGTTGGTCAAGTAGACAATATAAATTATTTACTCCTGGAATTGAAGGTTCACCTGTGTGAAGTACGTGCGTGAGGAGTTAGAACCAAGCAGTTTACTCTCAATATGTTTCTGGATGCTCTCGATGATGCTGTCCTCATGCAGGAAGTGCACCTCGTGCTTGGTGGGGTGAACATTCACGTCAATGTTTTGAGGAGCAATCTCTAAACTTCAGAACAAGCAATTTTGAAGTATTAGTAAAACATTTTCAGATTTGTTTTAAAGCAGAACTCAGGTTATATATATTCAAATATTCTGTGACTTACACTATTGTTTAATAATTTGGGGTCAGGATATTTTTATGTTTTTGAAAGAAGTCTCTTGTGGGGCTGCATTTATTTGATAAATAAATAAATATTGTAAAATATTATTATAATTTAAAACAACTTTTTTCTATTTCAATATATTTAAAATATAATTTATTCCTGTGATGCAAAGCTGAATTTTTATCATCATCCCTCCAGTCTTCAGTGTCACATGATCCTTCAGAAATCATTCTAATATGTTGATTTGCTGCTCAAGAAACATTTCTGATTATTATCAATGTTAAAAAAAAAAAGTTGTGCTGCTTCATATTTTGGTGGGAAATAAACTATTTTTTCAGTATTACTATCATTTTTGATAAATTTATTTCCATATTTGCTAAATAAAAGTATTAATTACTTTAAAAATTAATTACAGACTCCAAACATTCGAATATTTTCATCAAGTCATATGATTTACCTAAGATAAAGAAAAGGATGAGTGTTTTTGGGAAGATAAGCAGTGTAGACAGTCTCAATAGCTTTCTTCAGGGCACCAGACTCCACCAAGCGGTCTAGAAGACAACAAAGTCAGAATTATGAAGGTCTTGTATTCACATATTGCATTTAAAAACTGAGATAGAAAATAAGACGTACGGTTGATAAAAAGGATAAGGACGCATTTCTTGACAGAGTAGTTGGCATTGGAGATGTAGCCCTTCATTTTAAAAGCGAGTTTCTGATCCTCACACTCAACTTCAATCAGCTCCCTGAAACACAAATGCTGCTTTACTCCATGACTTCCAATCAAATCAAAGAATCCTTTAGTTAAAATGTTCATAATCCAGGAAAATGGTCACATAATAGTACCTGCTAACAGCTACACCAAACACCACACGAATGTTGTCCAGCACAGAGGCGTTCAGAAGGGTCTTCACATCTGCAACCATCTCACCTTGCTAGATAGAGGGAAAAATTTAAGCTTGTTAATAATTGCTTATAATTAATTGATTTACTTCAAGCAACATTTCTCTAAAGTAAATGTATGTTGTGTATTTTAAATTATTAAATATTTAAATTATTAATATATATATATATATATATATATATATATTTTGTTTTGTTTATAATATAATGAAATATAAAATAATAATAGAGAGAGAGAGAGAGAGAGAGAGAGAATTAACGATAACACGGCTACGGAATGAGCATTTTACCTTCTTGACAGCAAAACTTTTGCCAGAGTTGTGAATGGCGTATCTGTATGACAGGAAATACATAGGTTGGCATGGACAATTATTCAGGATTTCACAGCAGAACAAAAACCTTCTAGATCTCATGAACACACCTGCTCACAACCTCAATGATTCTAGAATATTCCTCACTGGGGCTCTTCAGGGCTTTCCGTCGGGTGGACACATTGTAGAACAAATCCTCTATCTGGAGAAGAAAAATGGAAATGATTACTTTTTACATGTGGAATTGTAGGGATAAACAATATGTAAAAAAATAAATAAAAAAAGAACTTGCTGTCAGGTAAACCTACAGAAATCAATGTCCCCTGGTTTCCAGCACAGGGCTTGGGTGGAGATTTCAGCTTCCCATCACAGTAACTGGCCCTGTAAACAAAACCAAAGTACCACTTTATAAAAGAAAAGAAAACATAAGTGATAAAATAATTGAGCTGCAGTGTATTTAGTGCTGGTGAAATATAAAAGATAATTGTGCAATCATTTATACAATACATAAAATTAAAAAATGACCTGTAGGCACATTTTGCATCAGCTGTTTTTGTGGTGATTGTGACATGAGCTACATGACTAATACTGGCGAGAGCCTGTAAAAAAAAAAAAAAAAAGAACAGTTGATTTAGCCGAGTTGATCAGTAAATGCACAGCGATCAGCTGAAGTGGTGCACTGCATACCTCGCCTCTGAATCCATATGTTGCAATTGATGCCAAGTCCTCAAAAGACTGAAGCTTGCTGGTCGTAAAACGCTCACAGACTATTTCCATATCATCTTTCTGAGAAACATAAAAATGCAACAAGCTCCAAACGAAAAATCTGACATTTCAAAAATGTCTATCGATGTGTGCAGTGTAAAAGTAAGTGACTTACCCTGATACCAGTGCCATTGTCCTGAACGAGGATGAGCTTCAGTCCGCCTTCTTTCACCGTTATCTGGATATTTGTGGCTTTTGCATCCAAACTGAGGAATCAAAACAAATATTAGCCTCTCATATTGTTACACGGGAGATTGACATATTAAGATCATTTTGACAAACAGATGCCATTTGTGTTCCTGAAGAGATTTGTGTTTATTGATGATATATAAAAGGGTCACCAGTTATTAGTAATCAATAAAGTCGTGCCAGATAATGTATAATAAGTTGACACCAGTCATAAGTAATCAATTAAGTATCACAAAGCATATGTGACATATATATACACACATATATATATATATATATGTATGTGTGTGTGTGTGTGTGTGTGTGTATATAAATATATTTGTTTATATATGTATATATGTATGTGTATATGTGTATATGTGTATGTATGTATATATATATATATATATATATATATATATATATATATAAAACGTTAATAATTTTTAGTCAGTACTTTGTTGTTTGTTTTCGGTGACACCAGTTATTTGACACAGATTGAAAATACACCATGAGGTTGAAGTTATTATAGGGATCAATAAAGTTCTCACCAGTTCTCCATCATCTCTTTGATAGCATTGGCGGGCCGCTGGATAATCTCTCCTGCTGCGATGCGGTTCACGACAGTCTCATCGAGTCTGCGGATAACTCCCGCCATGATGAACTCTCACTCATCCACTAAATGATCAACAAACACATTTACATGAACTGTCACATAAAATATAAGCTCATTCAAAAGCACGTGAAGGTTTGTTTACGTCTCAAATACTAGACCCGCGGAACTTCTGGCGCGAATGACGAGCGCCCGCCTCCCGAGTGCTCTGATTGGCTGGTGGAAGAACTATATCCGGTGATGTCACGACTGAAGTGAAGTAGACCGAAGCGGTACGTCAAAGCAGGCTGAGGGAGATTTACCTGACAATTCAAATGATATTACTAAATATTTGTTTTAACCATGTCACCTAATCATGAATATAGTGTATAAAGATATATGTTTTTAATTATCCTTTCAATTCAAAACAACTGTAATAATGAAGGAGTGGTGGAAGATGACACAGGTGAGTTGAAGGGGATCTCCATCATTATTAACTGCTTGATTCTGTCCATTTATTTTATGGAAACATTATTCATATTAATAGGATATTTTCACATGCCTAAAATGAAATGGTTTCACAAAAAATACAGTACTTTTTTTGTACAAATGTGAAATATTGTTGTTAATAATAGGCTACTACTAAAATAATAATAAAAAGTGTGATATTGATTGGTAAGTGGCACCTATTTTGTATTTTATTTTATTAGTCAAGTCATTTTTCCTTATTATATTTGCATAAATTAAACTGTGCAACATGTTTATTGCAGTCAATAAATTAAGCCCTTTTCCTAATATAAGCAACACCAATAACAATAGTAGTATTTTAAAGAAAATATAGTAAATGTTTGATATATATATATTTATCCAAAATGTAAACAAGTATAAAATCAAGTCCTAATTATGATAATTAAGAACTTCAAGTTCTGTAATTTATTGAAAAAATGTGCATGGAGCCCGGCACATGACATGCAAGAAAAAAAAGTAAATTGTGCACATTTACTATTTCATTCCCTCGATTTATAAATGTGTGGGTGTTTTCAAACTGATGGGTGTTTCTAAATCATGCAATGAAAATGATCCCACCCCTAAACCCCAAAATAAGTGAATGATTGGTTCAAGGTTTCACAAAGAGAATATTATACATAAAATCTGACGTGGGCAAATCAGGTAACGCTCTCAAAAACGCCCCTCTGTTTATGCCCTCGCCATGATCTGGTAACTCCTATTACTGTCCTGCAGAGACCTGTACTTGGTGTGTGTTTTGACTATACTTGTAAGGACCAAGCGTCCTCACTTATATTGTGAAATACTTTCACAATCCGCTACTGAGGACATTTGACTGCTCCTCACTAGTTTTATCTCAGTCAAAAGAAGTTTATATTTATATCTAGTGATGGTCACATGTTTCTGTGATGGGAATAGGTGATAGAAAATATCATTGACCTGATATAAAATCAATGGAAGTCTATGCAATGTCCTCACTAAGATACAAAACAACCCTGTGTGTGTGTGTGTGTGTTGGAGCAGTATTCATCACGGTATTTTGCGTATGATGTAAATGTTGAGCTGTTGCTTTCATTTCTGGTAGCTTTAAGCTTGAATTATACATATAAGGTTTGCAGATTACTTGGTGAGAAAACACGGTAAACAACTAGTGAATACTTCTCTGTGTCGGTCATTTTTGACAGTTTATCCATGTGGAGTTTATCCATACAACATGTGTGATTCTTCAAAAATGATGATTCCCAAAAATATCTGGATTTTTTCAGATGTCATCAGATTTAGTTATGAATCCAAAGTAAAGTGTCTTTGTTAATTTATCAGTTCATTTTTTTTTTGCAATACTGAACGCTTTATGTTGTAGAAACAGAATAACAGTAAATTCTTTTATTTATCGTCCATATTTATAATGAAAGAAATGGGGATTTTAGTCTGTCATCATGATATTTAATGGCGTTTAAAGCAATAGTAGTTCTGATTCTGAACTGTTAGCATCAAAAAACAGCCAGAAGGGGGCAGAAGACAAGAGTGCTTGTGTAATGCTTCCTGGTTAAAGGAAAGAAGCTCTGATTTATGGATCAAGATGACTCAGTTCAGTAACATTCCTACTGTCAGGCTCTTTCATCAATGAATCATAGACCACAATGCAAGCATGCAACCTGTCTAATACATTTTCCCCTTTCTGTTTAATAAGAATAAGACATTTTATGTTTCATGAATACAAAAAGGTATATACATAGTGGCCAAAAGTGATGCCCGGCCTAGCAAAGCTGACATCTTCACCCTTTATTGAAATATTATTAAAAATATGTTAAAGATTTTGTAAGTTGTGTAAGTTAATGCAATGTAACATGCCACATTGTGCATACATATTTTTTGAACAGGCTGTCACACAAAGAAATTATGAGCATGCAGAGAACCAAAAGTTAATAACATGTTTTTGTAGTGCTGTGGAACATCATAAACATATTTTAAAGGAAGCGAACAAGTGCTATGGCTCAAAAGCTCCTAAAAAGCACCATAAAAGTATCATAAAAGAAGCAATATGATAGCTTTATGTGACAAACAATCCAGCATTTAATGTATTAAATAAACCTTTTATGTTCCACAGAAGAAAGAACAACATGAAGGTAAAGAGATTATTGATTATGGGTGAACTATGCCTTTAAATATTACAGTGACTCTTCATTACCCCTCTGTCAATTACAGAGATCAGTTTTAGAGAAGTGAATGATAAAGAGCTACAGTACAGAAGTCACATCCAGTGCTTCCACACCTCATCCTGTGGTTGAAATCCTGCGGTTAGACAAATATGTCTTTTCTCGCTCTCTAACATGTAAGTATGTGAGGAATTTATTTTCTTTTGTTCTGTCATATTTTGAATGCAAATGCAAGTGAGTAACCTGCAAGTACCTGAAACCAGCTCCCTTCCCCTCTGGGTTGAGCTGTAAATCGTTCTCTTTGTCATTGTTTCATGTTTGCTGTTTGTATGCTGGACTGAATTCAGCAGCACACTTGTTGAATGAACAGGTCTGACAAACACTGAACTATTTGCACATTTCCTGTCAGGTCTCTCTCACATGGTTTCTCGAAAGTTTAACCTGTAAACTAGATTTTCTGTTCACCTCTGTTCCGCATTGAATTAAAGCTAGGGGCTAATATATATATATATATATATATATATATATATGTGTGTGTGTGTGTGTGTGTGTGTGTATGTATATATATGTGGATTTCTGAACTGGTTCCTCAAATGAGTTGCAGAAAATCAGTTCATAAATCAATAACTACATAATATTTTCCCATTTCCATGACAATTTGCAAGGCGTACAAAGTAGTTCAGTTGCAACCAGCTCATATTCAATCAACACTTGTTTAGATTGTTCATACATGCATATTTCTATAACCAGTGCTTCAAGCTACCTGGATTTGTTTACACACAGTATGACTATTGATGAAGGCATATAACCTGAGAAGGGGAATGCCGTGTCACATTATTTTATGAGGCGTGTCCAGTGAAGCCTTTCTCATCTGTCAATCTGTGTTTCTCTCCGTTTTCACCCTTTCTTGTATTGAGGTGTGTACAGTATGTAAATGTGTATTATTAATGAGTAAAGTGGGACACTTTTTGGTGTCACTTGCATTATTTTAAAAGATGTTAATGAATAGCTAAATACGGAAATACAGAGAGAACAGGAGGAAGTATACAAAATCCTGAATCCCACATTACCTGTATTACACATGTACCTGAGAGATAAAGAGATGAGATAAAAGTGTCTTCAGTGATCTTTAGACAAATGTGATTTTTGAAGTACATTTTCCAGATTCTTATAGTGCAAAACTGGTCACACTTGTAACACAGCTGAACCTGCTGATATGCATCTTGTGTTTCCTTTTACACTGTTTGAAAACATATTTCATCAATTATTTTAACATTTAATTTGTTCATTCAATGGCAAAACTGTCATTTGGTCATCATGTCAACAGGTCCTGAGACGCAGCCATAGACTTTTGTCCTATACATGTCACGGTTTTAATGTACTGTACTGTTGAATGTACTACTGAATGTACTATTCACATTCACATTCGTTTAAGAGGCTGTTGTGTCGACCTTGATTTAATGCAATTTTCAGGTGTTCAGTTATTTTGATTTTAGTAAACATGTGCTTGCTCTCCTCACAAATCAACTGTTTCATGTTTTTCACTGGTATGTCTCTTAGATGTTGAGGACTAGTACATCTTTGAGCCTACGCTCAGAAGGAGTGAAATAGTGTCACATTACACTTTCACATTACTCAAGCCATATTGGAATTTGTAACTTGTAATTGAGTCATTTTTGCTGTAAGGTATCTGTACTTTTACTACTTTTACTCAAGTATTTTTTTTTTTAGGTAATCTTTACACCCCTTCCCAAATGTTTGGAGATTTGACCATGACAACTCCCTCTCCTTTAAAAAAAATAAAATAAATATATATATACATATATATATATATATATGTGTGTGTGTGTGTGTTCCATTAGTTTCTTATACTCCAATGTAATGACATAATTTAAATTCACAAAAAATAATTAAATAAATAAATCTGCGTCTCAAGAAGCCGAGAAGATGTGTATACTTTTATGATGGAGAGGACTGGTAAATTGAGAAAAGAAGCAGGTCCTCAGTGGTTACCTGATATGACTTAGACACCCCACCCCTTTAGAAAGTCTTGAAGAATCTGCCCTTGAGGGACATGTCAAGTACAGGTGAGAGTGATAGGTGGCTTGTGGAGAATGAATGGGGATGGAACAGATGGGAATGTGTTTCTGTTTTTATACCTTTGTTTAAATTAGTGTGTATAAAGAGTGCTGTTATTTCTGCCCTACTGTCCATTTAATTTGAAGCATTTTAATTCAAAATGGGAATTAAAAAAACAAACAAGGAGAGCTCCTATTCAAAAGTGCAAACAAATTGGAAATATTAAGCCAAAACACAAAATGTAGCCTAGTAACTCTAAGAACTTGACAGTTTGCGTGTTAGTCTTGTGAGGATGTTAGATATCTATCTTCATGACAACCTGCTGATTCATTTCATAATCCTTTAACATATGTTCACAAATCAAATTATCAACTGGATGTGAAAATGTATTTTTGTCTGACTGAATTTTTGCAGTCTTTCTATTTCTTCCTCTGGAGAGAAATTTCTGATCCTTTAGTTCATTTCTAATTTGTTTTTGTTTGTTTTTTTTGCAGTGAAACGTTTGAAATTGAATATGAGATATATGAAGAAAACATCAAAAGGGTAAGGTTTTTCATTTTCAGTCAAGAAGTTTTGACAAAATGTGCAAAAAATTAAAAACATTGTAAATATTTAAATTAATTGGAGGGGAAAAGCTGTTCATTGGGCCAGAGGTACATAGTTAAAGAAACTCCAAAAATATGCCATTAACCTCATATTGAGATGTTGCTAATACAGTTCCTCCTCTCTCTTTAATGCATGCAAATAAAATTCAGCCAGATTCTGACAAATTGATGGCGTGCTCATGCCCTCATTTGCATGGATCTGGCTGTTGGCCAAAACATTATTTTCATATTATTTGAGTGCAAAGGCTTGCAGCATGTTTTGATGCAGTTAGAGATGGAGAACTACGAGCAGCCACCATGCAGAATGTTTGCCGATCAAAGTCTTTGATACCATAAATACACAGTCTTTTTCTGTTGTGAGACACAAGCTGTGAGAAGTCAAGATGAACAAAAACCGATGACAGAATGACAGTTGACAGTTGACAGATGTGAACGCGATAACTTCTTGTTCCGACAAACTCAACAGCAACAGATATATTCACCTCAGAGAAGAAGGTACATGGGTTGTACTTCATGTCGCGTTTTGTTCATCTTGATTTCTCAAGTTAATCTTGAGTCTCACGAACACACACATCGTGCAGGCGTGCACAGAAGACCAACAGTCAAGGTCAAGAATTTTGTTAAATACATTAAACTTCAGTTTGTTTTACACTAAACCCTATCATATATCCCCAGAACACTTGGAATATAAGGCACGTGTCACATGGGATCATTCTATGATACTTCTGCGTCTTTTTAAAACATTGTAATATTTATTTATTTATTTCTAAAAATCTCCTTTTGTAGTACATAAAAGAAACCATTTTAACATTATAACAACACTAGGGTGAATAAATGATGATTTCCTTTTCACTTTAGGGTGAACTATCCCTTTAAGTGCCCTTCAAAAAATAATAAGACTCTAGTAAAACTTCCAACAATAATATAATGAAGTCCATGCTAAACAGTCAAACCTTGACGTGGTATTCACAGTGTGAATTTTGTCCAATCATATGCTATTTAAGATAAGAATGCCTCACCCTCTAATAACACTTACCTGTGACTTGCAACAAGTACTGACTGTAACTTAACTAATGGCTATTGTTTATTTACCCCTTGTGTGTCATTTAAAATAAGTTACACATAGGTCCAAAGAGGACAAAAATGTCCAAGTCCAAAAACTGTCATAAATTTTGAATCTTGAGTACTTAAGTTTGCTCTCATTTTCAAGAAGACTCTTGGCAGATTATTGTTGAAGTAAAAGTTTAAAAATATAAATTAAAATAAGAAAAAAGTTATAGAGGGTTAAGTTTATGAAAAGTATTTATGAACTATATTTTATATAAAATATATATTTTATGAAACAGGTTGAACTCTAAAACTGCTCAAAAATCAAAGCCATAAATATAAATAAGTTGTGTTCCATATTTGAGGTTGATATCTCAAAAAATGAGCTTTCAGTAAGATTTTGTTTGGGCGCAGTACCAAATTTTCCCCATTAGATATACCACGAGTGCTCCAATGGTACACACCATGGTTGGATTTGCTGTACAGTAGAGTTTTTCTCTCTCAAATATTACACACACACATTTTTTAATACACATATAAACCACACTCTGACATACATAGCAACACAACTATAGCATAATTTATCAAATTGGCTCTATAACATGCAGAAGCAGAAAAACAGGAATAAAGTGAATAAAGGCCAAACCTGAGAAAATGTCACCATTTTGTTAATAAATTTTAGTTTTGAAGCCTTGCCAACAGAATGAAAGCCTATTAAGAAAGACTGCACCATTTTATAATTAAATGGCCATGGGATTAAAAATGGGGACATTTTTGTCCTTAAGGTCCGGAGTGTAACTATGTTGTGTACCTAGTGCAAAATAGTTTTATAATAGCAAATGGGGGTGAAATAGTAAAATTCCAATAAAAATACATATCTGAGTGTAATTATATTTATTCATTTGGCATTAACACAGGCAAGAAAAAAACCTGAAAAGGACTAAAATGTCCATAAGGACACACAAGGGTTAATAATAAAAGGGTGATGCGTTTGATATATCCATATATCAGCACAAAAAGAAAACTGCTTGTCAAGACACTTCATTTTAAGGGTTTTAAGATCTGTGACGAGCATAACAGGTATAAACACATGCGGATTAGCAGTGCAGTGATGGCTTGAAAACATGTGACTTTTGTACTTGGAATGTTTTCAGGTATGAGGTCACACACATCTTCACCCTCAACACTACTTGCAATATGTGCTTTAGGCGGTGTCTGTTGAAACAATGCAGGATTGTTCAGGCATGGACTTGAGAAATGACATCATATCCTGTAGCCCTCCGGTAGCCAAGTTTCATTTTTCCTTAGAAGGGAAACATGCATTCATATGCAACACAATTACAGAACACAAGACTTTGGTGCTTTACAAACACTGGATCAACAGCGCTTACTCTCTGATTAATGTAAGCTTGAGTGCAGATTATAAATCACGACAGCCTTATTAACGTTTGAGGAGCTGTCAGAAATGTAGCAATTATATCAATAGAGATACATTTGTGCATTTTATGCTGAAGCATTTAGTGAAGGTTCCACTGCAGGGAGTGGGACGAATCGTACTTCGGTGGCTAAGGTCAATCGTTTCCAGAGAGAAAAAAAACATGCCTTCTGCCGTAGAAACACCCGATGAGTTCTGATGTGATTTCAAGTGTCATCTCTTGTCCAGGGCGACGCTGGCATGTGCATAAAGGTTACGCCTTTATTCTGAAGCTCTGTAAATAAGATCATAACAATAGCACTATGTGTATGTTATCTTAGACCATTATGCTTTCAGATATATGTCAAACGTCATGCTCATTCAGCAAAAGTCCCTTCAGATGTTTGAAGCAACTGGATTTTGAATGCAACTTCCATAAAAGTATTATCTTTTGAAAAAGTTGCACAAGTGTATAGGTTTTATTGTGTTTTTGTTTGTTAAACAAGGTGTACATTCGAATGACTAAATTCGCCTTCCACAGATCATTTGCTTTAAAATGGAAAAAAAGAAAAAGAAAATCCATACCCACCCTCATGTCGCTGTAAACTTAAACCATGTTTTCTTTTATAACACAAAGGGGAATGTTGCATTGCAAGGAAAATGTGATAGTGATCCGACTGTGGAGTTCAATTTGGTGTGTGTGTGTACTTGTTTTCCTTGCATTATGGGGACCAAATGTCCCCACAATGTAAGTAAAACCAGTAAATCTTGACATTGTGGGGACCTTTTGTTGGTCCCCACTAGGAAACAAGCTTATAAATCATACAGAATTATCTTTTTTGAAAATCTAAACTAGCAGAACATTTTCTGTGAGGGTTAAGTTTAGGGGTGGGGGGGGGCAGAATGTACAGTTTGTACAGTATAAAAACCATTACGCCTATGGAAAGTCCCCACAAAACACATAAACACAACGTGTGTGTGTGTGTGCGTGTGTGTAAACTCAGCAAAAAAAGAAACATTCTCTCACTTTGAACTGTTTTCTATTTTCAGAATTTATAATATATATATATATATATATATATATATAATGTATAGCTTAATTATTCATCCTTTTGTTTATTTTGAGAAACGCAAAATCAGTTTTGTTCACATATACTTTTTTCCAGACCATTCTGTCTTTACAGATGTTACTCTGTTCCAGCCAAACAAGTTCACGCAGGTTCACGTGACCCCATTATTTTATCTGCACTTGGATTACACGCATAAAAATATTTGTCTAGTACAAAGTGAAATCAATCACTGGATACACTGAACAATATGTTCATAACAGTTATATTTTCTTGTCTAAACAAGTTCTTAATTTTATTATGTAATCAGTTTGTTTGTGCATTAGAGCGGTCGACGGGTCCAATCAAGGAAGAGGAAGGGATTCCCACAATTCAGACCTACTTGTAAGTAAATTAAAACATGCTTGCAATTGAATTAATTAGTCTAAGTGTTAAATGAAGATCATTAAATGAATTTAATGCTGATGATTTTAATAATATGTTGGCTATTTGTATGTACAGTGGCAGATCAGTGTTTTTCCTGAGTGGGTTTCCAGTGACCTCTCACTGACTGTATGTTCAGCCAACACACATTGTCAAAATTTTTTGTGTGCAATTGAGCTCCAGATCAAGTCTTTTATCAGGAAGTTAAAGTTTAACTTGGACTGAGAATTATTTACTTTGCATATAACCTAATACTCATATGCAAATCAATAATTTTATGGAATCAGTTCTGTCATGAAATCCTTAAACTTTCACTTTAAAACTCGTGTAATTGAATTGTCTTTTGGAATGGTGGAAAAACTCTTATTTTGAGCAGGAATAGATCATTCTCTTCTCGCGCGCGAACACAAACAGGTTTTGCCTCTGTCTGTGTGTGTGTGTGTGTGTGTGTGAGTGTGTTGGAGGTGTGTGTTTTCCTCTTCTTCAACTGAGTAAAAGTTAAAGCGTTTGTCGTTCGTCATGACGGTCTTACATCGGTGAAGAGATTTCACACAGGGAATCAAGGGAAACCGCAGTTTTAGATAGGTAAGTGTACTTTAAATGCGCGTGAGGAAACTTTAACGCGTCATTAGATTTCATAATCTGTACTTTTTTGTTTGGCTGTACATTTGCGGAATTTTGAGAGATTCGCGTTAAAATCTAACGGGGTCGGTTCGATCCGCATGGGAAAGAATCATGTTTGAAAGCTACCAGTAAGTTAACAATAGCGATTTGTCTTCATAAAATGTATGAGACGGATTTGACAAGTTTAGTCTCTGAATGGTGGGTTTTTGTTGTGACACACCCAGAGCAGAGGTTGTTGAAGAAGCAGATGTGAGATCTTTACTCGATCTATTTAGATTCATTTCAATGGCTGACTGATAACTCAGGCCACTTGAAACTATTAAAAATGATATTTGGTTTACATTATAACTGAATTTAAACTCCAGAGACGTTACTTGATGTTTTAAATAAGAGTAGTCTACATGGATGTTGGCTTTAGACTGAAAGAAATGGACGTGATGTTCCTTTATTTTTCTCTTTTAGTATCCATATTGTATTTAGTTAACCCTTTCAGACCTTAGTTATGTTCAAGAGACACAAATAGGCCTATGCTTGATTTCTACTCTAAATGCGTCATTACCATAAAAATATATGATGATTATGAATAATAAAAACAGTTTGTGACCACTTTTTCTAAATAATATTTGTATGTGGATTAGTACTGAAATCATAGCATGATAGTATGACTTTCCTTACTACAGTTTGTGTAGTTTTAAGGTAGACATATAAAGATTTCTGGCTTTTTTGAGTTAGTTGCATCCATTTTTAGTGATGTCATTGGATGACAAAACATTTAAAAACTGAAAGAAAAAAATGAATAAATAGAAAAATAAAAGAAAGAAAGAAAGAAAATAGACCTAAAGGCCTCCTATATGTTCTCATTTGAAACAGTATTTTTTTTTATTATTATTAAATCAGAGTAGTTTTTGAAAGTTTATTCAGAAATATGTGCATCACAATCTATTCACATGTTTACTTCTCATATGTTGATGTTCTTGGAGTGGCTGCCCTCATGTGGTATTTATTGTACATTATCATTTTTTTCTGATGAAAATGAATCTCTTAACTCTGTCTCCACTGGTCCAGGTGTAAATATGGCTCATCGTTCCCAGTGCTCCTCTGCCGGGGACAACCCCCTGGACCCCAACTACCTGCCCCCTCACTACCGTGAGGAATATCGAATAGCTATCGACGCCCTGGTTGATGGGGACTTGGAGGGCTACTATGGTTTTCTTAAGGCAGAAGATGTGGTTGATTTCTTATCCCGTTCCGAGATCGAGTATATCAAATGCATGGTGCAAGCTCCATACCAGACCGCCCAACTAGAGAGGAGATGCATGACTGAGGATGTAGATGGTTCTTCTGACACTTACTGGCCGATACATTCAGACCACGATGCTCCAAACCTTGACTTAGGCTGGCCACAGCAATACAGATTTGTTGGACCTACTGAGGTCACTACATTGGTGAACCCGCCTGATCCTGAGATGCCCAGTATTAAAGAGCAAGTCCGCAGAATGATCAAGAGTGCACAACAAGTGAGTTTTGCATGCTGTCCAAGTGCACGAATAAAATGTTACTTATTACTGCATCACAGAAGTCAGTAAATATGACTGTCTTGCCTCATTACTCAATGTTTTTAATCGCTTTGGTATTGTATTCACAAGTAGGCAGTAAGAGGTTAGTACAAAGGGCAAACTTGTCACACTAGTTTCACAGCTGGTCTTTCATTCTAAACTTGACATAATGACAGCTATTGTGCACTTAGGATTGTAGTATCTATTGACAAGTTTAGTTTAAATATCAAATGATCTTATTTCAGTTTAGACAAGCACTTACAAGCAATACAAGTTTATTGTTTCAAAATGCCTAAAGGTGCTGAATGAAAATGTTTGATTTTATGTCAAATTTCCACAAGATCTGTATTGTAATTTTATTGTAATAAAAAAGGCATGAAAAGGCTGCTATTTATATGCACTGCTGCCTAGAGTAAAACCATTCACAGTATACCTCTGTAATGTAAAAGTATCGTCGTGCATATCGCACAGACTTGTTTTCTTTCCAAAACGTTCTTATTTTAGATCGAATTTGCTATTGAGGCAGTTTGAGTTTGAATTTAATTTGTCTCTTTCATGATTTAACTGTTGCCTAATATAAAATAGACTGTGCCATCTTTGTTGACAATGTGTGAAGTGAAAGTAAAAATAAAAGTAGACAGTGTTCTCTGCCCTCCACCTCTCTACATCTGATATTCACCTCTTTGTCATTTATGTTTGGTTATTCTGCTGGACATGTGAAATGTTGGCACTTGACAAGCACAAATAGTAATAAAAACATTTTAATATCTATATACAAAATGTTAAATAATCAAAATGAAGTCCATTTATAAATGCCTAAACATTTGGAAAAAAACAAACATTTTTTTAAGGATGTATTAGTTGATTAATAATAAAAATATGTTCTTGTGAAAGTTCTTGTGATTAAAAAACAAACTCATTCCGACATTGCAATGCATGTTTTTTTACTTCATATTCTTGCTAATATATAATATATTTTTATTTATTCCTTTATTTATTTATTGTTCTAGGTTATTGCTGTGGTGATGGATATGTTCACAGATGTTGACATCTTTGCTGATATCCTTGGTGCAGCGACACGTGGTGTACCTGTTTATATTCTTCTTGATGAACTGAATGCTCAACATTTTGTTGCGATGGTGAACAACTGTAGGGTGAATCTAGATGAGATAAAAGTAGGTTTTTATTTTTTTTCTTCTTCTTGTTTTTAATTTGATTGTTTCAAATTAGTACAAATTCATTAATATACTTTTTACTTGCAGTTAATGCGGGTAAGAACTGTGTCTGGTAGTACCTATTCCTGCCGCACAGGGAAGAACTTTAAAGGTCAGATGATGAATCGCTTTATACTGGTAGACTGCAGAGCTGTTTTAAGTGGCAACTATAGGTAGGTGCATTTCACTGTTTAACAGTTCTCTATACCTTTTATGTTGTGTTGTGTTTAATCAAGGTGTCCAATAAAATATGTGTTGGTTAATACATTTTCTTACTTGTGCTGCAGCTTCATGTGGTCTTTTGAGAAGATACATCGTTGCCTTGCTCATCTGTTTCTGGGACAGCTTGTAACTACCTTTGATGAAGAGTTTCGGATTCTGTTTGCCCATTCAGAGCCACTGGTTGTTGAAAATGTTTTGGCAAATATGCCACACTATGACAGGGAACCTGAAGGCTACTACAACACAGAAAAGACCCCCATGTTTAGCAGACAATATCCAGCTATGGGTATGGAATGGGCTGAACGTACAGCAGAAGAGCATATGAATGTGGGTCACAAAATGTTACCCTTTAGGAGTGAATCCATCCACAGTGCAGGAGAAGCAAATCCTTCTGTTCAGAAGCACATGAGCCTGCATGCTGGTCAACAATATAGAGGGGGCCATCAATTTACAGAGCATGGAAGGCAAATGAGAGGACCAAATGAAATGGCTGGCTTAAAAAGGCATAGCTACGGAAATATACCTGATCATGAATACTTGCCCCCTCAAAACCATCCAACAATGAGAGGAAACCAGTACATGGAGGGAGCTGTGCCCCAGGGTGGTCATTTTCCAAGGGAACCACATATTTACCAGGGAGCTGGATTACAGTCTGGTTATGACATGTATGGGAAGTTTACAGGCCAAGGCCTCCACATTGATCAGCTTTCAGGGTCTGGCTACCCTCATGAGGGAGATGAGGCTGAACCAACTGGAGCTTACGACCATGTTCAAAGATACCTGCAGTCTCACTCTGCTATGGAGGAAGGATATGGTCCAAGAAATGTATTGCCACCTGTGCAGTGTAATATTAAGAGACATATCAGGGGTCAGTCTTATACCTGTCAGACCTCACCAACACAACCAAACCTGCCAGAACAGAAAGGTTTGCTTAATGTAAACCGCAAACCACAGGATATGAGTCAAAAGCAAGGCCTGCGGGACTGGAGGATCAGCTCGTACCTTAGTGCATATGATGATGCAGGAGAACTGGATTTAGCTGAACTTGAAGGATCCAGCACATATGGTGACATTCCATGTTTTACGCAGGAAGCTCCTTGTGGTCCTGCACATGCTGAAATTAGACCTGACCTTCCATGTTTTTCACAGGAAGCTCCTTGTGGTCCTGTACGTGCTGAAATTAGACCAGGAAATAGAGAGTTTAACAGGATACCTTCACCTAGGGAAAATCCCATGTTTGTGCCTGACAGTTCAGTAAATCATCCAACAGTCTTATCACAAATAAATCTCAAAACAACACCAGCATCAACTTCAGAGTCTTCTTGCACCACTGAGGGTGACAAAGTGGATGAGACACAGAATAGAGAACCTAAAGAGACAAACCGGATTAGTGAAGAGTTCCTCAAGAGGAAACCCAGCCGCCCTGTCCAGAGGAGTTCCAGACTGAGACACTCACTGATTTTCAGTTCAAATTTGGAGCTGAATACATCAGAAGAGATGAAAGGTAATGCAGGAGAAAAAGAAGAGGATGAAGCTTCAAAACCTTTAACTCGTGTCTCGCATATCTTGGATAAAAGGAGGACTAGTTCTCCATTTCAACCATTTCAATGGAGCAATTTTGTAAAGTCAGCCACATTTGATAACTCTGCCATAGAGTCTGCACAACCTGAGGATGAACTGAACAAAATGGGTGAAAGTTCTGATTTAGATAAAGTTGAAAACTCACAAAATCTTCAAAAAAAGGGTCTTCTGCAAGAAAAAGACCAGCCCCAAACAGGAGTTCCTGAAAGAAAAGGCCAAAGGGATGAATGTCCATCTAATCTATTGCAAAAGTCACAGTCGTTCATAGATATGAATGACGCTGACTGCAGACTAAGGTATTTCAAAGAGTTGGCAGCCAAACGCAAACTTGCAGCAGCAAAGGTTTCTCAAAGCAATCCGGTGAAAGCCACCCAAAAGTTTGCTCTACCAGAGAAACCTTCAAGTACTGATGCAGATAAAAATCCAGGACCTGTTTTCAAGACCCTAGAAACTACACTCAAGACAAAAAATACCACCGTTGCAGCACCAGAGAGCAAAGAAACCTGTAAAGACACCAAACGCGAGGAATCAAGTAAAGACATCCTTCCTAGTGCTACTGATGCAGAAAAAATTAGATTTAAGAAAAGACTTGCGGAAGAATCTGGCTCCACTTTAACATTAATTCAAAAAGACACTGGCCCCATTTTAAACATTTTTGCACAAAAGCCTTTCTGTGCTTTGTCTGGTGAGCCTTCCGATCCTTGTGCAAATTCATCCTCAGAACCTTGCTCAAAAAACTCCCTTTCTACATCAAGTGATACACTGGTGGCTCAAGTAGAGTCTGTAGCATTCAGTACTCCCTTAACAGAATCTGGCCTCATCCAATTTCACAGTCCAAAAGAAACAGTCCCCTCCCATGCTGTTTTGACAGGGAGTTGTCCGCCTGTAAAATTACCACAGACAACATGTATGTCACCACTCAGCACCATTCAAAGTGAGGGCTGTATGTTTGCTAATGACTCCCAAACTCTTGCACAGACCTCACCCAATATTTCTAGCACATGCTCTGATACTGTATCTCCAGATTCTAATTCAAAACCAAGCCTTCTGATTGTAGATACTTGTGTACCCTCAAAACTTGAACACATAAATAATGTTCCCTCCTCAGCATTTTCTACAGCTGGAATTAGTTCCTCTCAACACCCCACTGCAACAAAGGCAGACTCTTCTCTGCACCTCATTGAAACTGTGGAAGATTTTTCCAGACACTCCACCACAGTAGGGTCTGAACAATCTGCAGCAGAAAGGGCATGTTCGCAACACCCCTCTGCAGCAGAGATTGACTCTTCTCAACAGTGTGCTGCATCAGTGGTAGACTCTTCCCAAAACCACACAGCAAAAGAAAGTGAACTTTACCCAAAACCCACTGCTTCGGGTATAGAACCTTTCAAACAGTCTACTCCATCAGCCACTGGAACAATTACAGACTCTTCTCAACCATCTACTGTAATAGAGTCAGATTCTTTTCAAAAGCCCATTGCAATAGACACAGACATTTCTCAACAGTCCACAGCATCAGTGGTAGATTCCATTCAACAGCCAACTGCATCAGGGCAGTGCACTGCAAGAGTCCGAGACCCTTCTCAGAAGCCCACTGCAACAGAGACAGAATCTTCCCAGCAGCCCACTGCAACAATCACAGACTCTTCCCAGCAGCCCACTGTAACAGAAACTGACTCTTCCCAGCTGCTCACTGCAACTATCACAGACTTGTCCCAGAAGCCCACTGCAACAATCACAGACTCTTCCCAGCAGCCCACTGTAACAGAAACTGACTCTTCCCAGCAGCTCACTGCAACAATCACAGACTCTTCCCAGCAGCCCACTGTAACAGAAAAAGACTCTTCCCAGCAGCCCACTACAACAATCACAGACTCTTCCCAGCAGCCCACTGTAACAGAAAAAGACTCTTCCCAGCAGCTCACTACAACAATCACAGACTCTTCCCAGCAGCCCACTGTAACAGAAAAAGACTCTTCCAAGCAGTCCACTGCAACAGTCACAGTCTCTTCCAAGCAGCCCATTGCAACAGTCACAGTCTCTTCCCAGCAGCCCACTGAAACAGACACAGACTCTTCCAAGCAGCCCACTGCAACAGTCACAGACACTTCCAAACAGCCCACTGCAACAGTCACAGACTCTTCCAAGCAGCCCACTGCAACAGTCACAGACTTCTCCCAGCAGCCCACTGCAACAGTCACAGACTTCTCCCAGCAGCCCACTGCAACAGTCACAGACTCTTCCCAGCAGCCCACTGTAACAGAAAAAGACTCTTCCAAGCAGCCCACTGCAACAGTCACAGACTCTTCCCAGCAGCCCACTGCAACAGTCACAGACTCTTCCAAACAGCCCACTGCAACAGTCACAGACTCTTCCAAGCAGCCCACTGCAACAGAAAAAGACTCTTCCAAGCAGCCCACTGCAACAGTCACAGACTCTTCCCAGCAGCCCACTGCAACAGTCACAGACTCTTCCAAGCAGCCCACTGCAACAGAAAAAGACTCTTCCAAGCAGCCCACTGCAACAGTCACAGACTCTTCCCAGCAGCCCACTGCAACAGTCACAGACTCTTCCAAACAGCCCACTGCAACAGTCACAGACTCTTCCCAGCAGCCCATTGCCACAGTCACAGACTCTTCCAAGCAGCCCACTACAACAGAGACAGACTCTTCCCAGCAGTCGACTACAACCAAAATGGACTCTTCCCAGCAGCTCACTACAACAATCACAGACTCTTCCCAGCAGCCCACTGTAACAGAAAAAGACTCTTCCAAGCAGCCCACTGCAACAGTCACAGACTCTTCCCAGCATCCCACTGCAACAGAAACAGACTCTTCCAAGCAGCCCACTGCAACAGAAACAGACTCTTCCAAGCAGCCCACTGCAACAGTCACAGACTCTTCCCAGGAGCCCACTACATCAATCACAGACTCTTCCCAGCAGCCCATTGTAACAGAAAAAGACTCTTCCCAGCAGCTCACTACAACAATCACAGACTCTTCCCAGCAGCCCACTGTAACAGAAAAAGACTCTTCCAAGCAGCCCATTGCAACAGTCACAGACTCTTCCCAGCAGCCCACTGTAACAGAAAAAGACTCTTCCCAGCAGCTCACTACAACAATCACAGACTCTTCCCAGCAGCCCACTGTAACAGAAAAAGACTCTTGCCAGCAGCCCACTACAACCAAAGTGGACTCTTCCCAGCAGTCTGCTGCAACAGAGACAGACTCTTCCAAGCAGCCCACTGCAACAGTCACAGACTCTTCCCACCAACCCACTGCAACAGTCACAGATTCTTCCCAGCAGCCCATTGCAACAGTCATAGATTCTTCCCAGCAACCCACTGCAACAGAGACAGATTCTTCCCAGAAGACCACCATAGGCTCTTTGCAACAGCCCATTGCAAAAGTGACTGATTTGTCACAGCAGCTCACTGTAACAGAAGGTTATCCCAAATCATCCCAAAACTGTACTAAAATGATGGTAGACACTTCCAAACATCCTATTGAAAAAGAAAATGAACCCCTTCAACACACCACTGCAACAGAGACTGATTGTGTGAATGAGAAAAAGAAAACCGCTGATAACATATCCGAACCATTCAGCAAACCCATTCCAGATGCTAACATTACACAAGTAGACAATAGTGTATCTCAAATTACTGTCATTACAGACTTAAGTTCCACAGCTGAGCATTCCCAATCTTATACTGTTTCACCTTGTGATAGCCAAGTGGAACTAAACCAAACACAAGCAGCGACCAAACCATCTAAAACTCCTATGGTAAAAGACACAGAGAATGGTGCTCTCAATTCAGTAGAGGTGAGCTCAACTCAGCCTCAAGGTTCACCACAGCTTCACCTGCCCTCAAATGAGATTCACACAACTCAGGGAATCACACAATTACAATCTTGCATATCATCAAACCATATGGAATCTAGTTGTAGAAATGACCCAAAACCTGAGAAAACAGATGAGTGCCAGAGGAATGAGACCATTACAGAGCAATCTCAGAGGCATGAACCTTCAGCTATTGCTGAAGGGCTTGGGATAACTCAGACAGAGGTTTATACCGTCCCAGACAATAAACAAACAGCACCAGAGGTGGAAAACTCTGTGTCTAACTTTGCAGAGGTGTCAGAAAAATCAGATTTGGCCATACACAGTAATTCAGAAAATTCAGTAATTCAGTCTTCTGTTGCAAAGAATCCAAAGTCAATCATGTCCACTTCTACTGCAAATGTTATCTCGTGTAGCAACCTTAGAGATGACACTAAAGTTCTTTTAGAACAAATTTCAGCAAAGAACCAAAGCAGGTCATCCCAGTCCAAGGAGACTCTTGTTGCACCCAATGAAGCCAAAGAGGGTGAGGTTAACTCTGCAGATAAACTTTTCTCAAATTATTCTGGAAGGCCCTGGTCCTCCAAGGCTACACCAGAAGAACGGGAGTTGTTACTACAGAAGATGGAGAAAATGCGGAAAGAGAGAAAGGTCTACAGCCGTTTTGAGGTACGTTGTAGTATTTGTTCATATAAATTCAAACTTTGGTTTGTGTGGGTGTGTGTGTATGCACTTTTTAAATTGTTCTTAAAATATTCTAGTAGATGCATTGTTGTCACAATATCCAATAGAGTCAAGTTTTAATTACATTTACGTTTATAACCCAGGCATTTGTATTTGGTGTTTTCACAGGCCTCATAATTTAAATCTTTGGAAGAGTGGCTCCAGTAAAGGAACAATAAGAGGGAAACGATTTTCTTTCCTCCAGTCTTACCTCATAACTGTGAACTTGAAGTGTCTCAAAATGTCTGATTACACCAAAGATTGCTGCCTATATTGAGAGAATGGAAATCCCTGCAAGACTTAACAGATGAACTGCATAACAAAAAACAGGAACACAACCCTTACCAGCTGGAGTAAGCTTTCAATAGGGCAGGTATTTCCTATTGTGTCTGTATATAGCTGTGAAACAAATATCTGAATCTTTTGTAATTATCAGGATTTCTGTACCAAGAAACTCTGATCTAAAAAAAAAGTTGTTTACCTAACATAAAGTGGTCATTACCAAGTTAACTGCCAAAGAGCATGTGAGTGATGTGGAGTGGGAAAGCAGGTTTTCTGAAAGTCTCCAAGATCGTTCCAATCCATGTTAACAGACTAGTGTTCTTGTTTCAATATAGCATGAAACTTTTCTTCAAGTATTGTTTATTTTTTCATTTAATATAATTATCTTGTGCCCAGATGTTTGTGATATTAAACACAAAAATTGAAAGAACATTATAGTGGATCAGTAACTGGGCACACATTTTTCTGTGTAGTTTACATGAAGCAGAGAGTGAGCAGCAGGAAATAGAAAACATGGAACAAAGTGGAGCTAGAGTGGAATGATCACAAAATACTTTGAGGAGGGAAAGGGGAAATTGTTCAGTCAGAGTACAGGAAAGGATGTTCCACTGGATGCTTAATTGTTTACTAATCCATTTTTAAAGACATGCCACTGTAAAATACATTCTGTTGGTTTATATTGATACACGATGGAAACTCCTAAAGCACATATTTGTGAGTCAAGGTAACATTCTGTGCAAGGTAAGCAAAATCACTAAAGTGCACAATAAAAATAGGACAAAAAAGTGCAGAATTGAGGAACTAAGTTAGATGAAATGTGCAATATTGTGAATTTTGGAAGAGATATTATTATTGATTTATTTAAAATGTGAAACCTGTTTGTCAACAATTGTCAATGCAGTGAGAATGTATCTGTTTTTGATGGCGGTTCCTATAAGCTGTGTGTGTAGAGAACCAATAATGTCTGTTACATGTTGCCACCTATTCCAAAAATATGTTTGAATCATGTTTAGAAAAAAGTGAGATCAACTTCACTGACACTGAAATAAAATAAAACTAGGACATGTTCTTCAAATATCAAAATCTCCTTTTGTGTTATTTTCTTTTATTTTCTCTAGGCCCTCAGAAGAGTACTGAACCAAAATGCCCAATGGGAAGGGATTTGTCACAGACAAAAAAAAAAAAGTGTTCATTAATCTCTTGATGAAAGGGAAGTTTACACAATGTCTGTTTTTGTGTAATGTGTAATCATTCCCATACAGTATTTTATAGGGGAACAAACTGGACCCAACAATAAAATTCTGTCATCATTTACTCACTCTCATGTCTTTCCAAACCTGTGTGATTTTAAAAAAAATCCCTGTGTTTATTCTTTTTTTCCCCATACAATGAAAGTCAGTTGTGTTGTTTTGTTCAACTATTCATTCAAGTCAATAAATATCACAGTGAATGCAGACTATAAACCACAGTATAACATGAAAAAACCTTTATGTTGAGTGTCACTTTTGCTTTCTAAAGACTGTTGAATTGAGATTTGGAGTATGCTTACTTAATTTAGTGACGTCAATGATCTATAATTAGCTTCTCGGCGGTTTTTTAGCA
The DNA here is from genome assembly GCA_038088235.1 of Zacco platypus. Classification (NCBI taxonomy): domain Eukaryota; kingdom Metazoa; phylum Chordata; class Actinopteri; order Cypriniformes; family Xenocyprididae; genus Zacco; species Zacco platypus. Next base: position 8,147,547 of record CM076078.1, on the reverse strand, counting down.
CATGATAATTGTGTTTTGGGTGAAAAAAAAAAAATAGCTTGTGTAATGTCACCAGAAAAACACAGAGCCCTTTGTGAGGATTTGCACTTTTATAACACTGTGTCAAAATAGCCTTTCAGTTTGGGCTAATCTCTCAATATAAGCTTTTCTTCTCATAAATCTGAATTAGTTCCCCTGGCTTTTCTTAGTCTCTTGCAGCTCATAAAACAGTGGAGAACTCGGTTGTTGGTGATGAAATTTGTATTTCAGCAACAGACTTTATGACTGCAGACATGACTGGCATTTTGAAGAAATTTTACCACATAGTTGTTTTCGGCTGGTATGCCTTCATCATTCAGTCAATTTTTGCAAAGGGGGACTCAGAACTGCCAAAAGGGATCTTTGTCTATGGCGGACCCTGGAAATACCTAACATTTTTAAACCTGGTAAGATGCCACAAGTGTAAAGGTACTTCACATAAATGTTCTTAATCTTTTACATTATTGAAGGTTGTAAATTTTGTTGGCGTTCTTTTCTCAGGTCTTACAGATGGTGTTTTTTGGAATGGCATCTGTGAATGACCTCCAGCCTGTGGGGAAAGGCTCAAAAATGTCATTTCTCTGCGTCTGCAAGGATTTTCTCTTTTCCGTCTTTGTGTTTCCAGTGGGAATGGCAAGTTTCTTTTGGAAAATTTTTAACGTGCTACTAATCGAAAACAGGCAAACTGGTGCCATAGAACAAAACTGATGTTCTATATGGTATTTTATCTTGTATTTGATGCGCTTCACATGGTGAGAGTGAGTTGTACCAGTCATCTAGAGTTTTTAAAGTAGTGCTGCAATTTAACATTTGTGATTGTCAGGTTCATTATTTCTATTGTTTTTTTTAATGTTATTTAATATATACACCACACCATAAATGGTAGAAACTATATTTAGTCAAATTAAAAGACAGTATTGTGTGGCAGTATCATGGTACATGAAAGTTTTTTCAAAGAATACTAAAGTGCTGACATAGATAGATAGATAGATAGATAGATAGATAGATAGATAGATAGATAGATAGATAGCGCCATCTACTGTAATGTTAAAAGTGTTATTTTAAAAATGTAATGTATATCACTTCAAATTTTAAGTGTTAAATAATTACATTACAAATGAATCATTACAAAATCTGTGCGGGTTTTTAATGTTTGTTCTTTTTGTCTTAAGTTTGTAGTTCTGCTCTTCTGGCTGATTTTTGCCTATGACCGACAGTTGGTCTATCCAGCTTCATTGGACAACTTCTTCCCTCAGTGGATGAATCATGCTATGGTTTGTTCTCTATGCCTTTGATAACTTTTTAAAATATATGTCAATTAAATAATCTGACTGTATTCACAACTAAACAGATCTTTGGATCAATGAACCAAAATATACCTGTCACTTTGTATGTTTGATTCGTAGCACACTGTTGTTCTCCCAATCTTGATTGGAGAGATCCTGTTGGAGCCACATATCTACCCGAAAACTAGAAATGGTTTAGCAGCTTTGGGAGTTGTTGGTCTGGCTTACTTGGGATGGTGAGAATGTCTTGTGTTTGTTTTGTAGCCTATAAATACCGATGATTCAAAACAGATGGTTGACTGCGCTCAAAGTGAAACTGGATTTGCTTACGCTTTAGACACATAATTAATATATATTTTTCTTTTTTTAGGATTGTCTGGGTGTATCTCACAGTGGGAATCTGGGTTTACCCTTTACTGGGGCTGTTCAGCAACTCAGGATTGATTGTCTTCTTCTTTCATAACATGATTGTTGTGTCATTGCTGTACTTACTGGGTCAAACTCTGAACCGTAAAGTTTGGGGAGAGAAAAGAATAAGATCATAGTATTAATTTCATTATATATTTCATCTATTTGTGAAAAATATTGATGCAAATTCTTCACCAATATACCTAAAATAGTCATTTTTATGGAACTAAAGAACATCCAAAACTTACAAGATCATGATGAGTCAGAAGGAAGTGTTTATCAATCTAAAAAAAGACTCATGATTCCTTGTAAATTGTGTTCTGGTGAACTGGCCCTGTGGATATCTATAAAGAGATTTGAATGATGTCTGCGGCTGCACATTTGTAATAACTTCACTTGAGTTATCATAGTTTTGTATGTTTTATTGTATATGACCATTCCACTTCTGCTAATGTAAATTTGACACTACAGTGTGTATCTGTGATGCATGTCATACTGGGAACTTACCACTGATAAAAATAATAAAAGCTGGTGTCTTCTAACATTTATTGAGCAAGTTATTTAACAAAATCAAAAACTGTGTGGAAGGGAAGTGCTTTTTTGTCACACAATCTTTGTTAATGCAACATTCAGGACAATTTGTCTGCATAAACAGCTCAACACGATTGTGTAATACTATACATTATAGCTTCGTGACTTATCTTGAACTTCAGTTCATTTTAGATCTGTTTTTAATTCTAAACAAGTTTCGGGAGATAATGGCAAATATTTTCAGACCAACGGCGACAGCCATCAGATTACAGCACGTCACTTCTCAGACATTCTGATTACAATTCAACATGTTCAATCAGCCGAAACAAGCTCCAACAGACTCCGACAGGAGTAACATTGATCTGATAAAACCCGACGAACTGTCCGTTGCCGTCTGTCGTCGAGGTGTGAATTGGCCTTTTCTTGTCGATTGCTACATTCTTAAAAATAAAGATTCTTTATTGGCATTGATGGTTCCATGAAGAACTTTTAACATCCATGGAAACTTTCCATTCCACAAAAGGTTCTTTATAGTGGAAATAGATTCTTTAGATTATTAAAATGTTCTTTACACTATGAAAAATTGGTTCTTTTAAGAACTATTCACTGGCTTCTATGCTTTCCTGCTTTCGAAACCTTTATTTTTAAGAGTGTAGTGTAAATCATCCTTTTTTTTCTTAGTCCATTCCACCGGAGTCTTTCAGAACACACGATCCAGATATTTCGGGCATCATTTCAGGTAAAATAGTCCAAGCGTTTCACAGTCATTTTAAGGTCTGAGAGGACAACAGTCTTTGCCATGTCACTCGTTTTCCATGAATAATGTAACCAAAGTAAAAGAGAACCACTGCTCTCAGGTTTTCTCCTGTCAGGGTTAAAGATGAGGAAGGGATGCCTTGTATAGCCTTGTCTGAATGACACTTCCTCTCTCATGTTGAACTTCCTCTCAGATCTCTGTATTCTTTTATATGGTGCAGAGTGTTTGGATCTGCGTCCACCAGCCCAACTGAGAGGAGTTTTATGACGAGGTGAAGTTCCTTATCATTCATTCTCCACTGCAAGAAAACAATCACGTATTAGCATGCGCTTCCTTCAGTCATTCATAAGAAAACGAGAGCAGTATTCTCACATTTATAGCCATTTACCTTATTTTTGTAAAGCAAGTTTTTCTCTTGGGAGGCATTCCCACCTTTGGCATGTTTCTGTGTTGGAGATAAAGTCAATAAACATGAAAGCATGCATTCAAACAGCCTTAGGACAAAACAGCAGCATTAAAATTATCTCCCCTGCATCTGTCTTAAGATATGTGTCCTTTCTTCTAAAATGATTGTTTAAAAGCTCCTGAATTTACTGCCCTGTGTTTTAATGCAGTTCAGGGTCTTGTTTCCAAGACAAGTGCTGAAGAGAAACTATTCTTGAAAACTCAAACACAAAACATAAGCAGCATTATGTAGGTTTTATCTCCCTCTCCACCTGCTTTTGTCATATTATTCTCTTCAGACTTATTTTGCACTGTCTGGTTCTCCAAAACAAAACATGTAATAGCAAGATAATCTGGTATAATTTGTTGCTGGCTTTTAAATCCAGATTAACCAGTTATGAGAGCATACTTAAAGACTTTTCCATACCTGACTCAGACCATATGACATGCACTTGATGATGCAAATAAGCCCCACAACAATCTGTGAATAGAAACATTTCAATATATTTAAATATGAAATTCATTTCATTAGAAGTAAGAAAAATATGTTCACAAAAATATCCAAATTAAAAATACATGCATGAAAGAGAAACAATACAAAAAATGATCTTAGCAATTTCACACATTTGCGTACACACACACACACACACACACATATATATATATATATATATATATATATATATATATATATCTTAGAGACAATAAGTGTCTATGCAATTACTCTTTTAACCCAAACCTTTTAGCCTTTGTCACTGATAGTTTTGCATATATTTACATTTCCACACCAAATACAAGACACAAGCTTTAAAACACGGTAAATAATGAAAAAAACAGTTAACAGATAAACTTACCCCAACAATGTATAACATGATTGTTTCTGTGTGTGTTCCTGTTGCGTGTGTGTTTGTCTTTGTTCAGGACTGCGATTTATAAGATACTGAGAACCATCATGTGAACAGAACCAGATGTACAGGTCTAACAGCATGTGTCAAACCCCAAAGTGACAAAGTCAGATAATCATGAGCTTTCCACACACATGACAGCCGGAAAATCACACTGACGCACAGGTCTGTCACAATTCTGGACTATTGACGTTACTATCAAAGCAACAATTAGACTCCAGTGCTTTTCTTTCCGTTAGTAAAGCTTTAATCAGAGGTCATGGCACATGTGAAGGTGTCATGTGTGTAGTCTTACATTCATGTGTCCAAAAAGAGGTGACGCACAACATTATATCTCGAGCTTTACATGTCATTCAACAAAAAACCTTCTTCTCATCAAAGAAATTCGCCACCTTGGAATTGTTTGGCTCTATTTGTATTCAGTTTTGAGATACTGAGCTTCAAAGATTTTGCATTCCATACTTCTTTGTGAATAGACCCTTTTTGTTTTCTTTAAAAAAAAGTCCCAAAATGTACACTACTTAAAAAAAAAACATCACATAATGTAAATACGTTGTCATGGAATAAGAATAGGTGAATAACAAAAATGTTAGAAACAACCTTATAATTCCAAGGTGACAAATTGTTTCATTATTCAAGCTCGTGATGATACTATTCTAGATGTTCTTCAGATCAGCATACTAAAGCACTAATACATACGTAGTTGTTTTCACTCATGTATTAATATAGATATGTGAGTTCAAAAAAAGAAAAAAACAACAAGAACGTGAGAATAAAAGTAGTCTGACTAATAAACACCTTTTGCTTCTGATCGGAACCTTTATTTTAGGAGTGTAATGAGTATTCACAAAATGAAGCGCAAAGTTCTTCTTCTTTTTCTAGATTCCATTTTAGGCACATGTCTGAAAATGCCTTTTTTTTTTTTTTACAAGAAATACAGGGGGTTTTGCTTCTTTTTTTCCAGAAGGAAAGTGAAACATAAATTCAGGCTGAAGAGCTGATAATGAATGTGTGATAAATGAAATGTTCCTGTACAGAAAGGGGGGAAAAGGCGCAGTTATCATTATTGTGATTTTGATAATGATATTACAGAGGGAAAGACTAATATAGAGCAATAAACACAATTTCCACCTCAAGGAATGGCTTCTCTTCAGAAGACTGGCTGGCGTTGAACTGGAAAAGTGGCTTTAAAAAGGAATGTTGTCATGACAACAGGGCATTTGGATTAAAACCATTTGGAGCATATAGTAAATTCATTTTTGGGAACTTATGAGGAGCTTTTCGTGAATAAATGTAGAAAACCTGCAACTAAGATGAAGGAAGTGGACTTTCAGAGGCAAATGGGATATAAGAGGATTTAAGACAATAGTGATGAAGAAGGCACATTTATTTTTCATATGAATAATCAATAATCTGAATATACAAATTTCTAACAGTGATAATCGGAAGCACCAATCAGCTTATTTTAACGTGACGTGAAGCATACATGATCTTAAATTTTAACTCAACCAATGTCATTAATGGGTTGGGGGAGTTTTTCAGTATTGGGTATTCGATTAAATATATTTTTCGCTTATAAAGTATTGCTAATGACCTATAAGGCTCTAAATGGTTTAGCTTCTGTGTTCTTAACCGATCTTCTATTGTCCTACAATCCTTCACACTCTTTAAGATCACAAAACTCTGGACTTCTGGTTGTACCTAGGATAGCTAAGTCCACTAAAGGAGGGAGAGCGTTTTCACATTTGGCCCCGAAACTCTGGAATAGCCTTCCTGATAATGTTAGGGGCTCAGACTCGCTCACCCAGTTTAAATCTAGATTAAAGACACATCTCTTTAGCCAAGCATTCACATAATGCATCTCATATCAGATCAATTGCTCATTATGACTATCTTTGCTTAAAGTTATGAACAGCAGCTACGCTAATTATTCTCCTTTTGCTTTTCTGTTTTACCCCGAGGTGACTAGAGAGCACATCAGCTTCAGTCTGGATGCAGACTTTTAAGAAGACCTCAAATGAGCATCACCTGTGAAGAGACGGCGTCAGTTCCTGCGAGGACTTCAGAAGACGCAATCATCTGGATCAACATGCACATTGCCCAATTTCTATATCCTAAATATTGTTAATGTAATTTATTTTCCGGGAGCTCTTTGCTTCTACCTTCAGTTAAACTGCTAACTCTGGTTGTAAATTAATTACCTAAATTATATTATTTGCTAACTGCATTCTTTCAGTTGTAATGTTGACATCCATTCTCTGTAAAGCTGTTTTGAAATGATATGTATCGTGAAAAGTGCTATACAAATAAATTTGAATTGAATTGAACTGAATTGAATTTTTGGCATCAGTTTTAATGGTTCTCAGTGCTGTTTATTGTTGAATCCAGTTCCTTAAAAATAGACATTAAAATAATACAATGATGAGGCCTGTCAGCAGTCATGAGTCATTGAATCAACATTTTACAGCTTCATTAGATGCTGGATTGTTTCAAATCGTCAGTTTTCATACGCAGCAAATGTATATGAAATTGTAAAAGCATAAACACAATATAAAATTTTAAAAGCATGTCTCAGTTTTCAATCATCATACTATTACAAAGCTTCACTTTAAATTCAGCAGCTAAATGAAAATACTCTGGGTCACCGCGAGAGGGAGGCAAAACACACTTACAAACCACCAGACGAATTACACAGAACTTTTTAACTGTAATACACTCGATTTCCGATATCAAATGAACGGAATGTCCAAGGAGTTAATGACTGTGTTTTATGATTAATAATAAAGAGCGAGACAACTTGCATTCGAAATATAATTTTCATTTTCATAAGCAACAAATAAATAAATAAATAAATATTATTAGTTAATACTCGAACAGTGTTTCTAAAAGAGATGTTTTTTTTTCATTAGGGAGAGTCAGAGTCAGTCACTGAGTCGTAAAACATCTTTGAGTCTTTGTGCAAGTGAATTTGTCCATAAAGTCATATTCTAAGTCAGTTACAGATCAGTGTCATTAAGTGAAATTATTTTATTAAATGTCTCCACCATGAATTTAGAATAATTCCAGGTATTAAAATATATATTTCTACTGAAAAGGAGATTAAAAATCGTGTTTCCGGAGCATATTTTTTTTTCTTGTCCTGTGTGCTTCCTTTTGAAAAGTGCGTTGTGATTGGTCAGCTGGAACCCATGTAACCAATCACAGCGCGCCTACCATGGATGAAGGAATAAATGCAAGATGGCTCCTCATATAAAACCAGCCGCCTGGCTTCTCTTTTGTGATCATCAAAATTATTTTCCCCCGTTTATTCGATTAAAATACCGTTTTCGGGGAAGTGCGGAGGGCTAAATCAATCTGTACGCAGGCGTAGGTGTTATTCGGCGTCTTCGGGCGCTGTAGGAAATATTTAATAAGCGAGCAGTCCGATTTTGAGGCAGTGTGCGAGATATCGGGCCTGTCCGCGCACGCGACGGTCATCAGCAGCGCGAGCCCGAACCTGAACCCGAACCCCTCGCCCGGATCCCCAGCCGGACACCCGAACAGCTCATATGGCTGTTTCAAGGTGAGTTGGTGGATTGTGGTTGATTTGCAGCTGGCAAATGTGTCTCCGTACTGGAATGTAATAATACTTTTCTGATATATGCATTATAGGTAAAACGGGTAATATTTTCAAAGTAAGTAACGTTAAACGTCGTTCCTCAGCCACTGCAAAGCAATTTAACCTTCCGCGAATGAACACGTCAATATTTAACCTGTCAAATTGTGTTATCTTATCATCTATATCATATATTCGTAGTGTTTTGTGGTATATTTCATGTGCGTTATGAATCCAACTTTAATAGTTTTGTGTTCTGCCACTTTATCCTGGTAAATCTCCGGCTAATGTGTAAATCCACGAGTGATTAGTGGACTAACCCCTCGCAGTGTCATCCCTCTCCGGGTTGGGCACTGTCAGTGAGGTAAAGACAGACTGAAGGCAGCAATCGTTTCTCCTAATCCATCTCTTCAATTGGTGCAGCAGATTGAGCCGCTATATAACGCTTCTGACAGGGTGGTGTGAGGGAAGTTGCTTGGTTGTCATTTTTCATCCTTAAAGATTTTTTTTTGGATTAATTTCTTTAAAATTCACATGAAGAAATTAATTAAAATGAGACTCGCGAAAGCTTCTGTTGCTTATAGACCGGTTAACCCCCCCCCTCCCCAAATGGGCGGTGCCACGTTGATCACATGACCAGTTATTACAAATAATAAATGGTTAATACACAAATTGCATGCATTCCAGACCGTTAGATGTCAATTTGTGTCTCAAACCACTGGTAATCGGGTGGCATAAGACCCAGCTACGTCCAAAAAAAAAAAATTCTTATGCAATCATAATGTAACTTTCTTTTTCAATGCGAGTGTGGGAGGAACGTGCTCATGTAAATTTCACTGCACTCCAAAGTTTGTTTGAGCTCTTACCTGCTCATTTGTACCATGTCAAAATGTGACTTCTTAGCTTCATCAAAAACACTTTCAGTCGTATGTTTTTCATTATTATTGGTCTGAAGAAATTTCAAATGCATGGTCTTAGTGTGACTACGGCTTGAATTATCAATTTATTTATAACATTGTATTGTTTTTTTGTTTTGTTTTTTTCTCACTGTCTCCAGGTTGGAACGTCTATTTATCTTACTGGATACAGGAACAACTCCTGTTACCCGTAAAGCAGCTGCTCAGCAGCTGGGAGATGTTGTTAAGCTTCACCCACATGAGCTTAATAACCTGCTATCAAAGGTGAGCGTTCAGTATTATTTCGGACCATCTGAAATGTATATGTATTTATTTGACAGGCCTTTAGTAGTTTGTAATTTGAACAGCTGCATTAAAAAGATGCGTTAAACCCATAAAAATGTTTCAGATATGCAAAACATTGTCTGTATTGTTGTACTAGTAGCATTTGTCTGTACTTGTACAGGAAGAACGTCTTTCCCAGCACATTACATTCCAAATAGCACACTTGCCATCTGTTGTTCACAATCCTCTCATATGTGATGTGATGTGTTCACTTTGGATAAGGCATTTATATAGCAGATGCTTTAGAATGTAAATGTAAAAACACAAGAAATTTGATGCGTACAAACAAAATAACAAACCACATGCTCGCGCACAATTATATTATTTGGATAAGCAAAATGTCCATTTCTCTCTTTCTACACTGACAGCTTATCTATTGTATGAGGAAAGTCTTTTGGCATCATGGGGATGCTTGCATCGTTACTATAGCAAATGTTGTAGATTCTGCCTGTCTGTCTGAACAAATGGGTTTAATTTCATCACTGGCAAAATGCCTGTGTAGAGAAAAAGATTGGATTTGATAAACAAATCACAACCAAGGTTTAGTTCTGGAAGTCAGTTCTTAAAGGCGCAGTAAGCAATTTCCGAGAAATATTTGAAATTAACATCCAAGCAAACACACCCCTTCCTTCATTGCTCCGCCCCCAACACGCTATGCAACACAGGAAACTACTAACAGCTGGCGCTTTGGACTGCTTGCACAAGTATGGATAAATCAGCTGTCAACAGCATATCTTGGTTCTGTGAAATATAGCAACAAATGTTACTCGCATATCGAACAGAAACAAAACAACATCAGCGCCCGTTTCCAGGCCTTCCTGCTCTCTACTGTCCCTCCTGCAATGGAAAGCTTTTCCAATATTAATGTGTTTCCTAGCTCTTGCCTGATTGTAACCCTTTTTGGTAATATACTAGGCATAGTCTTTTTAGATATCACGCTTGCTCTCCTCCTCCTCTATCATGAACATATACGCCCCCTATTGCTGATTGGCTACAAGTTGCTTTGTTGATCTGTCCAATTCACTTCATTACTTTCTCCAGTTTACGCACCCAGGTCTATGTACTTAAAATAACTTGTAATCATAATAATCACAGAACAGACATCTAGCAAATATTCACAAAATTGTTGGTTTATATGCCAATTTAAATTTTCAACAGTGTTTCTGCACCTTTAAAGAATGGCTACATCCTCTTACAATATGTGATGTCAAGTCATCTTTATTTATATAGCGCTTTTTACAATACAAATTGTGGCAAAGCAGCTTTACATTAATAAGAGAATGGTGTCATTGTGCAGCCTATTCTATATATTATTGATTCATTCCGTTGCAAATATCACTAGTTATTAGTCTAGTTAATTTAGGTATAGCAGCACTGGAGAAAACAGTGACGTAATCGTCCGGCTCAGCTCAGTTCGCATACAACGGCGCCAATGTAGGCATATCAAAAACACTGCTGAATATCAAGCAAGTGTCCCCAACTTAAGGAAGCCAAAGGCAACAGCGGAAAGGAACCAAAACTCCAATGTGTTAGTATCAAATGGTATTATTGTGGTACTTTGAGATGTATATCATGTTACTGAATTATTAATTTGTTTACAGTATTGTACACTATGGTGCATGGTTTTTGTTCATGGTATCCTGCAATCCTGTGTCTTTTAGTGGTGCTATAACAATTTCTTAGTTTTTTAAAATGTCTAGGTTAATACTTTTAATTGAAAATGAGCGGCTATAGACATAAGAATAGAGGTAAAGTTTCGGAAGTTCTTATTTGCCTAATGTGTGGTGCATGTGAACAAACCTGACCGTTGCTGAACTTGAACTCTTCTGATTATTGATGTTTTCCCTTCCTCCGTTCCTCAATAGGTTTTAACATTCTTGAGGAGTCCAAACTGGGATACGCGAATTGCAGCGGGACAGGCTGTCGAAGCCATAGTGAAGAATATTCCGGAATGGAACCCAGCTCCAAAGCCAAAAGACGGTGATCTGAATATTCCCAGATTGCAGATTGATTACTGGAGAATTGGAGGGTTTTGGGATTTTCTTTAAATTTTTACGGGAAGGCACATAGATGCGGTAACTGGTTATACACTTTATCAATGCCGTCAATTGCAAATCAACACCAATTTGATCCTGCAGTGGTAATGCCACATGAAATGTTAACAGCTGACAAGTCTTAAGCTTCTGTCAAATGTGTCTTGAGCTGAGCGAGGGTTTTCATGTGTGTTGTCCTTCTCAGAGGTGTGTCCAGAAGATATGTCTCCAGAGGACGTCTCCTCAGACAGACTGAGTTTCTACAGGTTTGATATCTCCCGTCTGCTCAAGCATGGAGCGTCGCTACTTGGCTCTGCAGGAGCTGAGTTTGAGGTGCAAGATGACAAGTCAGGTAGGGTTAGATCTCTCGCATGCGTTAACACAGCTGCTTTGCAACTTTCATGTATTTATTACTGTTGTTTGTACTTGGGGTTTGGAGTTTGTTTAAATTCCTAACCTTAAGTATTTAAATTTTGCTGTGTAACTCGTCCTGCACCTTTTGTGCCACAGACATCAATTGTCAAATGTAGTTTTTGCACATTTGCATATCTCTACAGGAAAGAGAGATAATAATATTGAATTTGACTGTAACAAGGACATTAACATTGTTCATTTGACATTGTCCTAGAATTGGATAAGAGGTGCTGGTGATAAGTTTGGATTTATTTGCATATCTGTATGGAAGCAGTTCGATTAGAAATAGGTTTTGTCTGTCCATGTACACCTTAATTTTCCATTTCATAAGTGGTGTTTATTAAACTTGCTGTACTGTACAGTACTTTACCCAGCACCATTTGTACTATGAACATGAATGGGCGCTATTTAGGGGTGTGCGATATATATAGTGTACAACAATATTGTAATTTGTTTTCACGATATGCCAAATCATATTATCAAGTATTTCACTAATTTCTAGAAACCAATCAAAACGCTGCACAAAGTGTTTCACGAATTCACTGTGTGATGTAGCTAAGTATATACTAACTACTATTGCTTGCGCATATTCAGAGTGTGGTGTTTGACAGAAGTTAAAATGAATGAAGAAACTGCGAAGAAGCTTGTCAATGAAATACGGCTCCAAATGCTAATCCATCTGAAAGCACTGCGAGTTGAGTCGCTTATGTACATTTGAAAAAGCAACAGCCGTCAAACATCTTTCCAGACATGAGAAGCATTTATTAACCTCTTTGTCCAACAAAAGACAACATTTAATAACATGTTTTTACTCCAAACTCGCTTCATAACGACAGTTGAGCATCCTTCTGTGAGATGACGTGGCTTCTTACACAGAATAAGTTAGTTGTGTGTTTATTAGTCATCTTTAATTAATCAAAGCATTTCAATCTTCTGTTTATTCAGTTACAGCAATATGACACGTTATCATCTTCTGATGCAGGGCGTATTTTGAGTTCCTGCGCAAGAGCGCCCTCTGGCTTTCAGATGGAGAAGCATTTACTACTGATCACAGAGCGGTAGAGCTCTGACAAGCTGCACATTAAATAATCGCAGCCTTTGCCAAATCGCGTGCGACTTAAACGCGATTAACCGTGCCACCCTAATATGAGGATTATGAAAAGCTTCAGAAAACAGACACGCAACAAACATGGCCGGATCATTACAACAGAAAAAGCGACAGATGGAAAGCTATAACAAACACTGTCACCAATTACACTGCCAAATAAAACATTTTTGAATGATGCAAAATAACGTCTGATTATCGTTATCGGAAAAATCTTAGAAAATATCGAGATGTCATTTTTTGTCAATGTCGCACACCCCTAGTGCTATTACATTTCTAATCAAGCGTTTATTTTACCTGATGGACCATAAAATGGGTGATCTCTAGAGATGGTTTTGACTTGAACCATAAAGCACACACCTAGAACACCCTTGTTGGTTTTGCCATTCTGAGTCATGATTGCATTCCGTTCTTCAGGTGAGACAGATCCCAAAGAGCGTTTGGCCCGGCAGAGAAAGCAGTTGCAGAAGAAGTTGGGATTGGATATGGGTGCTGCGATCGGCATGGACACAGAGGAGCTTTTTAATGATGAGGACCTGGAGGACGCCTGTGCCTCCAGTACCAACAGATCACAGCCTGGAAAAAGCCTGGGCTGTCACTTCCCGCGCAACCATTTGGTGAGTTGTGCTTGGAAGTTCTTTCTTTCATTATATTCTACAGATGTTTAAAGATTCGCATTAGATAAGGTGAATGGGCATTAACCATTTAATATTGTCCAGCCCTGATGCCAGGTTTAATTGGGGCACTTATCATATTAAAATGTTCAATTTTGTTCTTCTTTAGCCGGCTGCAGAGCTCATAGATTCACAGTTTCGTCCAGGCATGAGCAATCGACAGAAGAACAAGGCCAAGAGGATGGCGAAACTGGTGGCAAAGCAGAGATCCAGAGACGTGGATCCTAACGAAAAGAGGTAATGCTAATAGATCTGTACTTCCTATTATTCCTTGATTTTACTGTTCAAAAAAATCGACAATTATTTACCCTGTGCTATCAGCTGCTATCCTGCTTCCATAAAAGCAGGAACAGGAAGGGACACAGAGACTGCACATGCTTTATTTTACAAGTCGCGTTTATCAGTTTTTGCAAATTTAACTCTTCTTATGCTTTTATACTGGAATCCCAGTTGTGGCACACAGTCCATCATGTACTTGAAAGTTGATTATTCTTGTGGAAAGCAATGTAGGCCGAGGGTTTAAGGTCACTCTGCAGCTTTGAATTTTCACAGGTATACTTGGTCATCATGCCTGCTTTTTCTGTTTCTGTTAGTGGGCGAGAGCAGACTTTATTCTAGAACAACTTTTATGGTCTACTCCGCCACCTTCACATGTCAAAGATTTGCACCCCTAGAGAGATGCATTAAGAATCATTTTCAGAATCAGGTCATGATGTGCCAGAAGACTCCCAGCCCTGTAAAGTGTTTCATGTTAACTTTAAAGATAATGACTGTTTCTGGGGATGTGGGCGGTCACTCTGACCAATGCTCTTATGTTCCTCTGCCACAGCAATGACAGTTTTGAGGGAGAGCCAGAGGAGAAACGGCGGAAAACCACGAATGTAGTCATTGAGCAGCCAGCAACTGACAGCAGAGTCTTAATTGATAATGTACCTGATAACTCCAGTTTATTTGAGGAGGTGTGAGACTTGCACACATGCTTGCTTTTTCTTTAACACATTGAGCTGTTCACATTCAATGTGTCCTTTTGTGTCTAATGTTTGTTTTTTTTGTTTCACAGACTCAGGAATGGCCACTGGAAAGCTTCTGTGATGAACTGTGCAATGACCTCTTTAACCCCTCGTGGGAGGTACTTAAAAAAAAAAACAAAAAAAACGAGTTAAATAGAGCAATTTGATTATAGCTACAATTTTCGCTTAAACTTGCTATGAAATGGCCATAAGACAAGAAGCGATCATACAACTAATCTAATGATTCAGTGCTTCTGTAAATTAATGGACCAATAAAAAAGTGCATTAAAATATTGCTATATTTCACAGTGCATAACTTTATATTGCCAGTAAAATTATTGAATATTTATGATATACTCACAATCTCCTAGGCCTGGTTGAGACTGCAATTTATCTCAAATGGAGGAGTGATTTAGGTCTTGCTGTCATGCCTGTCAGTGTTATTATAGTCTTATTTGTATATTATTGTAGTATTTATTAATATTATGAATGAGTTTTGTTGTTAAATTTTGTGTGGTTTGTAACTATTTATTTGTTATTTATACTTTATACTTTTTATACTTTTGTTAGTTATACTTATTTATTGTAACTATTTTAATTTTCTTTTAAATTATGGTGCTTTTCCACTGCATGGTGCAGCTCGGTGTGGCTCGCTTAAATAGTACCACCTCGGTGAAGGTTCCAAGCGTGTCGTACTGATACTAAATGTGATGTTTAAACAATGCAGATCACTGATTGGTCAGAGAATTGTCACTGCCAGAGTCATTGAATTTGAAACCCGAGACACCAAACCCGCTAACTTTAAATCGTCACAGCCACTGCATTATGATTTGCTCACGCAACTTTATATATATATATATATATATATATATATATATATATATATATATATATATATATATATATATATATATATAAAACAAACACACACACACACACACATATATATATATATATATATATATATATATATATATATATATAAAACAAACACACACACACACACATATATATATATATATATATATATATATATATATATATATATATATATATATATATATATATATATATATATATATATATTATTTAAGTTTACATTTTTCATCATTTTTTTTTATTTAACTTTGTTTATAGAATTATTTTTAGTAACATTAGTTTTATTTAATGGCAATGCTGATTCTTGCTGATCTTGTGCTTTTTGAGTCAAATTAACTTAACTGCAGTTTGCAGTTGCATGTGAACAAAAGTTATTTGTATGTGTGGTTACAAAGAAAAAAGTTGTGGTTGGTCACTGAAGTTTTTATTTGGCATGTTTAGATTCGTCATGGTGCCGGCACAGGACTAAGGGAAGTGCTGAAGTGTCACGGTGCTGGTGGAGGAAAGACTGTTGGCAGTACGGCAGAACAGGTGTTCACCAACTCATTGGATATTTTTTACTATCAGAGTTTAAAGGATTAGTTCACTTCTGAATTAAAATTTCCTGATAATTTACTCACCCCCATGTCATCCAAGGTGATTAGTCTTTCGTCAGTCGAAAAGAAAACATTTCAGGGCTTTTCTCTGTATAGTGGACTTCAGTGGGGTTCAATGGGTGGATGGTCCAAATTGCAGTTTCAAGGAATACGTAGTTAAACTGTACCAGTGAAACGATCAGTCATTTTCTAAAAAAAAAAAAAAACTACATTTTAACCACAAACACTCATCCTGCTTATCTTCATCATCAATTCCACATGTGTAGATGTTGCGAAGTATATTACAGCCCTCCACAGGCCAAAGTTTGAATTAAATTGTAATATACAATATACTAATGCAAGTATATAAGAATTAGGTCAAACATTGACCTGTGAAAGACTGTAAATCACTTTGCAGCGTCTACACTGCTGGAATTATACAAGAGAGCTAGGGCAAGACGAGTGTTTGCTAGATAAGACCCTTATTCCTCGTCTGGGTTCATGTATAATGCTTTTTAGATAAGCATATAAGCTGCAATTTGGACCTTCCACCCATTGAAGTCCACTATACAGAGAAAACCCCTGCAAGGTTTTCCTCAAACTTAATTTCTTTTTGACTGAAGAAAGACATGAAAATCTTGGATGACATGAGACGAGTAAATTATCAGGAAATTAATTCAGAAGTGAACTAATCCTTTGAGTTCATTGTCTGACGTTTGATGCGTTATACATTCTCAGATGGAGCGACAGCACCAGGAGTGGCTGGAGGATTTGGTCATTCGACTTTTGTGTGTCTTTGCTTTGGATAGATTCGGAGATTTTGTGTCAGATGAGGTTTGTCATCTTGTAATTTCTGAGTTTGTTTATTAGTGTCTTTAGCCCTGTTGCCTTCTATTGGCTAAGAAAGACTGACATTTGAACCCATACTTGCACAATAATGTGTCCATGTCACTACAATTGTTTGAAAGATATATATATATATATTTTTTGTTGTTTTTGGTCAGCCAAAATTGGCCAATAACCGGGCAATTAGTGGTGACTTATTTTATTTTTTTTGATGGCAAGGATTTTGTTTTCTTGGTCTATTCTTGAATTTCTTTTTCTTAACTTTCCAGGTGGTTGCACCTGTCAGAGAGACGTGTGCCCAGACTCTGGGCGTGGCTTTGAAGCACATGGCGAACAGTGGTGTTGCCATGACTGTAGACATTCTGCTTAAGCTGCTAACTGAAGACCAGTGGGAGGTTCGACACGGAGGCCTACTGGGCATCAAATATGTTCTTGCTGTCAGACAGGTGAAGTCTCACATTCTTATTGGCTGAGATTTAAAGTGAAATTTGTGCTGTAGTATTTAACCTTCACACCTTGATGACCCTTAGGATTTGATCGCAGAGCTCCTGCCCCGGGTTCTTCCTGCCATTACTGAAGGCCTGCGGGATCTGGATGATGATGTTCGTGCTGTGGCAGCAGCATCTTTGATCCCTGTGGTGGATGGATTGGTTCAGTCACAGCCTGCTAAGGTTTGGGCGTAAAGTTAACTTTTTTTGACAGCCAGTGCAGATATATGAGCATGTCTTATTCTCAGATGCTGATGATCTTAAAATAGTCAAATATATGACAGTTGGTCTGTCACTTTGACTTAAATGTGTTTGAAAATTGATTTCATGCAGTCTTACATCTAGCACTTATATAGCCATTAACCCAGAGGAAATGCTGCGAATATCTATAATCCCTGTGTGTGCTGAATAGGTTCCCTTCATCGTGGACACACTGTGGAATGCTCTGCTGGAGCTGGATGATCTCACTGCCTCAACTAACAGCATCATGACGCTCCTGTCCTCCTTGCTCATTTACCCACAGGTCCGCCAGTGCAGGTTAGATCTGAAAGGATTTGTTAACTTCTTTGCTATTAACACCACTTTACTTGACAATGATCAATGGGAAAGTGACACATTGCTTTTTTTTCTTGTTTTTTTGTCTTTCCCAGCACGCATCAGTCTTTGACAGTGTTAGTTCCTCGAGTGTGGCCATTCCTGAGACATACTATTGCGTCTGTTCGTCGGGCTGCCCTAGAAACTCTCTTCACACTGCTTTCCAAAGCTGACCAGGTTGGATATTCTGTGTAAAGCCAAGTACACACACCTTTATAAGAAGGATTAGCATGTAGCGATGATCAACATAAAAGTAGATGTCTTTTTAACTAGGGTTGCACAGTAAAATCACAATATGCAGTATTTGACCTCTTGAGTTTCAAGTATTTCAGCTTTCCTATTTCTTGCTGATTTTATAATTTTGCCTTTTTAGAGTTGTGCAGTGTGGCTGAATCCCATCATGCAGGACATGTTAAGACACATCTTTCAGTCCTGCATCCTGGAGAGCAACCAAGAGATTCTAGAGCTGATACAGAAGGTGTTGCCAACTAAAACTCTCTCATTCTCTCTACCACTCTTAATTTTTTTTCTCTGATATGCGAATTAGTTGATTAATATGTTTATGGTTTTCTAGGTGTGGGGGGAGTTGTTGAGACAGGCCCCGCAGCAGTATGTGGTGGCGGCCAGCTGTCCTTGGATGGGTGCCTGGCTCTGTTTGATGATGCAAGCACCACACATCCCAATAGACCCCAACATGCTGCTGGAAGTGAAAGCCCGGTTAAAGGTGAGGGTGGAGGTCAAAATCTCTTAGGATGCACTAAATTGATAAAATATTAATCAGCGAAGTGTCTTCAACATTGATAAGAAATGTTCCTTGAGCACCAAATCAGCATATTGTAATTATTTCTGAAGGATCATGTGACACAGAAAACTGTAATGATGATGATAAATGCAGCTTTAAAATGAGTAAAAAAATGTTTTAAAGTTTTACAATATTACTTTGCCATTTGCTACACACTTACTTATTACATTTGGACAGGCAGTATGACATGACTCAAACAAAGCAGATTTTACACTTCAGATTAGAGCTTTAAGTGCTTTCCAGTTTTTTTTTAATTTATTTTTTTTAATATTCTGTGCAGTATGCATCAGACGGTCAGCAAACGGACTGTGGGTGGTCCGTGGGCATGCTGTCTGAGGCTGAGACTAATCCATCCGACAACCTTCACACTTCCCACTCATCCAAAAACAGATCTGGTCTGAGCTTCATTCTGTTATTCCACAGGAAAAGGCTTCTGGGAAGACCCGACAGTGCTCTCTTCCAGTCAAGGAAACTGTCCAGGAATACATTGGTGGAGCGGAGACAATTACCGAAGATCCTGCCACACGAGACTATGTAGTGACGCGTGCACGTCTAATGGCTGCAAAGTAGGTGGGGTGGGGGTGGTTCTTTAAACTTTTTTTTTTTTTTGTCGTCTTCCTGTTTCTATTTGAGTCTGACTATTTTATGTCCTACTAGGCTGTTGGGGGCGCTGTGCAATTGTATATGTGACCCACAGTTGAACAGCTCTTCTCAGGAACTCCGGCCTGCTGAGTCTCTAGCTCAACTTTTACTGTTCCATCTCAATTCCAAATCGGCCCTGCAGCGGATTGCGGTTTCTATGGTGATCTGTGAGTGGGCAGGCCTTCAGAAGGTGAGAGCGGGGAGTTGCTTTTTTTTTAGTAGGTTTCTTTTTAAACATGTTAATGACATGCTGTCCTGCATCACAGGAGTGTGAGCTGTTATCCAGTGTGGTTCAGCCCCGATTGCTGATCATCCTCTCAGAGCAACTCTACTATGATGAGATTGCCATTCCTTTTACTCGCATGCAGAATGAGTGCAAACAGCTCATAGCACTGCTGGCTGACGCCCAAATTGACGTGAGGGAACGAATCAACTCCTCTGTGTTCACCATCGATCAGGCCAATGAGCTGGTTTGTAAAAGATGCTAAGAGAAGCCAAAATTCAAGTTCTTGAAATGAAAAAAAGAGTCAATACATGGACTGTATGCCACTTTGAATTTGTCTCAAATGACTGCTTATTCATCCCCTGATTTTTCTCTAGGTGACTACCATCTTCTCAGAATGCACCTCCTCTCTGAACCTCAAGTCACGTCAGTT
Organism: Zacco platypus; assembly: GCA_038088235.1. Lineage (NCBI taxonomy): Eukaryota > Metazoa > Chordata > Actinopteri > Cypriniformes > Xenocyprididae > Zacco > Zacco platypus. The sequence continues at coordinate 8,127,644 of CM076078.1, read as the reverse complement.
CCAGCCTTTGGACAGTAAGAGGCTGCAGGCTCATTCCACTGTGTGCGAGACCAGCACAGAATGGCAGCAGCTGCAGCTGAGAGTTCATACCTTCACTGCCTGTGCTGTGGTGGGACTGGCCATGCTGCCGGATAAACTCAATCCCGTGGTCAGGCCCCTGATGGAGGCGGCCCGCCGTGAAGAGAACATACTCGTTCAGGGTTATGCGGCCTCCAACATCGCTCGCCTGCTGCAGCTGTGCGCTGCCAGAGCTCCCTGTCCTAACGCCAAGATAGTAAAGAATCTCTGCAGCTCGGTGTGTGTAGATCTGATGCTCACCCCTAATGCTGCCTGTCCTGTCCCCCCAGCCAGCACTCCGGCAATACAAGAGAGCAGTAAAGGTGAGAGGAACACCATAGCATTCCTGTTTTCATTGGGTGTCATTATTTATGAAACATGAGCAGAACTATATTGGGAGTAAATTGCTCACATTAAATTGAAAGGGACCATTTACAAACAATATATTTATTTTATATTTATTCGGTTTTATTTCACGAACAAGGTCCTTTCTGGATTTTTTTATTGTATATACAAAAAAAGGAAAAAAAAAGATATATTACTACTGCTACTTCTACCACTAATAAATGTGCGTTGTTGTCGTCGTGTATTGTTTAATGGATAGGGAAAAATATATAATGTATAAATACTGTTATAAATAAAATAAATGGAAAAAATAAAATTTGATGAATTAACTCTTTCTATAAATTTTCTTTTTCTTTATAGTAATTTAATTATATTGGTATTGTCCAGGTTCATCCCATTTAATTTGAATGTTAGTATTTAATTTAGAATGTGAGCTCTCTTGTTTCATGGCTTTTAGACTTATGTATTTAATCTCCTCAGGGTCTGTGGCAGAGAAGGATGCGACGCATCATATGGTGAACAAGACAAAAGGCATCATCACTCTTTACAGGCATCAGAAAGCAGCTTTTGCCATCACCAGTAAGCGGGGACCCACCCCCAAAGCCCCCAAAACCAACGCCAACAATGACCTGCCCCTCGGAGGCAGCATTACTACAGAAACAGACGAGGTATTTACAGTGTTGTAATTAGTAGTCACGGTTTTCTCGTCAATTATCTCATGACGGAAGTTAACCGTCTCTGTAATTCTAACATAGAGCAAGAAGCCATGTCTTATCCAGAGGAGAGGGGCAGAGTTCTGCTTGATGACCGTTGCCAGGCATTTCGGTCAGGAGTTGACAAAAACATTGCCATATCTGTGGGAGTTCATGACTGGTCCGCTGAGGAATGCGCTGAATGCTCATGGATTTGGTAATGTTTGAGTAAAGTGACTTATGATTTGTGAGAGAATCTCTTTATAATTCAGATGAATGTTTGTTAATAAACGTTATTACTGCTGCTCACTTTGTTCGTGTTTGTTGCAGATTCCAGCCAGTTGTTGAAGCAGGGAGACTCGATTGCTCAGGAGCTTGTGAACTCTCTGCAGGTGCTGGAGGTCACAGCAGGATCCATGTCCCAAGAGCTCATCCCTGTAGTATGTACACGCGCACATGTACAACTTTCAAGAACGTCTTGCATCAGAATACATGAACAATGGTAATTACAGCCTCCTGTTGTCTCTATATCTGCAGCTGATGGAGCAGCTGCCTCTCCTGTGCACCTGTCTGCAGCATCCATACACAGCTGTACGTCACATGGCTGCTCGCTGTGTGGGCATGCTCAGTAAGATCGCTACTATGGAGACCATGAATGTGTTCCTGGAACATGTGCTGCCCTGGTTGGGTGCCATTGATGACAACACCAAGCAAGAGGGAGCCATCGAAGCCATGGCCTGTATCCTCTGCATGTCACAAATCAAAATTTAGCCTTTTTCTTTGTGTCTCTCCAAGGTGTTAAACTTAATTTAGGATGTATTATAATTTGAGTAAGACATTCACTACAGTTCAAAAGTTTGGGGTCAGTAAGAGATGGAGGGACAGATATCTCTGATTTTATTAAATATCTTCATTTGTGTTCCGAAGATAAAGTAAAGTTCTATGGATTTGGAATGAGGGTGAGTAAACTATGATAGAATTGACATTTTTGGGTGAACTAACCCTTTAATACTTTTCTTCAGCAAGGGCACATTAATTTGATCAACAGTGACAGTAAAGACATTTATAATGTTACAAAAGATTATAAACAAATGCTGTTCTTTTGAACTTTATGCATTTTTCTTTGATTCTTTGAAAAATGTTTCCACAACAATATTTATCAACACAGCTGTTTGCAACATTAATGATGATAAGAAATGTTTCTTGGACAGCAAATCAGCCTGTTAGAATGATATCTGAAGGATCAGGTGGCACTGAAGTCTGGAGTAATGATGCTAAAAATGAACCACTTTTTAAAAAAATGGTAAAATAGAAAACTTTTTACCGTATGTTTGATTAAATAAATGCAACCTTTGTGAGCATAAGATGCTTCAAAAACACAAAATCTTACAACCCCAAACTTTTGTACAGCAGTGTACAAACATTTAAAGTGTGTACAATGGTGTTCAGAACACAAATATTCTTCCTGAGCACAGTGTCCAGGTGTGATGGAACAGTTGGATGTGGATATTGTGCCCTACATTGTCCTATTGGTGGTCCCTGTGTTGGGCCGTATGAGTGACCCCTGTGACAGCGTGCGATTCATGGCCACACAATGCTTTGCTACTCTGATCCGACTGCTTCCTCTTGAGGTATGCAATCAGTAACCAGCACAGTCCAGCATTCATGCATTTTAGTTTCTAATGATTCAAGACATTCTGTAGAGGTTTCTCCGTGTGGGCTAGATGCTTGTTGCATAACTTCTGTGCAGCTGTTTTCCTTTTCGTCTTAGTCATTCCTTTTTTTTTTTTTTCCTTTCAGGCTGGAATCCCAGACCCACCATCTATGTCTGAAGAGCTAATTCGGCAGAAGGCCAGAGAACGACACTTCCTCGAGCAGCTTCTGGATGGAAGGAAACTGGAAAATTACAAGATTCCTGTGCCTATCAAAGCAGAGCTCAGAAAATACCAACAGGTGCATTTGCTTTTCAAAGTTCTACCAATGAAAATGTCTTGTTTTAATTTTTTGGCAAATGCTTCCGAGGGTGGAAATACAGTGAACTTTAATATAATAAGTCTGACTGCATTTATCGCTGATATTTTTAAAGGAAGGATTTAAATTTTGTTTCGTTCTTAAAGAATATTTGTTCTTTTGTAGGATGGAGTGAACTGGCTGGCATTTTTGAACAAGTACAAGCTTCATGGGATCTTGTGTGATGATATGGGTCTGGGTAAAACCTTGCAGTCCATCTGTATTCTGGCTGGCGATCATTTCCTCAGGTACACCCGAAAACAACTTCCTCTTTCATAGTGCAGCATTATAAGTTAAAATACAAGACTTTATTTGCCAAATAATATTGCTGTGTGTGTGTGTGTGTGTGTGTGTGTGTGTGTATGTGTATAGGGCTCAGGAGTACACCAGGACAAAGGCTCCCGATTCTTGCCCTTTACCCTCCATAGTGGTGTGTCCACCCACCCTGACAGGCCACTGGGTGGATGAGGTTGGGAAGTTTTGCTCTAAAGAGTATCTCAATCCTCTGCACTATACTGGCCCCCCTACAGAAAGAGCACGGTACGACGAGAAGAATGCTTGTTAAATGAATATTGACTCCTCATACAGTTTAAGAAATTATTTTCTGTTTCATTCCATGCAGGTTGCAGCACCAGGTTAAGAAACACAATCTCATTGTTGCCTCATATGATGTTGTTAGGAATGACATTGAGTTTTTCAGGTTACAACTCGTTATTTACTTGTCTATCATTCAGACTTCATACGGTGAAGTTGAAAGAAAAGCTTTAATAATTCAAGGCTGTTTCTGTTACAGGGATATTAAATTTAATTACTGTATCCTTGACGAGGGTCACGTCATTAAGAATGGAAAGACCAAGCTCTCCAAAGCGATCAAGCAGTTATCTGCCAACTACAGGATAATTCTCTCAGGAACGCCCATTCAGGTGAGAACTGAGCTCTTGAGGGGCTTGTATACACTACTGTTCAAAAGTTTGGTTGGAATTTTATTTTTTTTAATGTTGATTATACACTTAGATTGCTGAAAAACTTTGTGTGTGAAAAACTAGTTTTCGTCATATTGATTTATAGGGCCTAGAAATTTGCGTATTAAATATTATACAGCATTATACAATAAACTTTCTTTGTAAAATTCTATTTATGAATATAGTTTAACAATAAGTATAATGCCTGAGGTTATGAGAGAATAAATGGTTTTAAAAATGTGGCTAAAATATTGTAACACGCATTGGCAAACAAACATTCTGTTTTCACTTTAATTTATACCCCCAAACGTATCCCGGGAGATGCAAACATTTACAGACAAATTATGAAAAATGTAAAAATTGAATTCATAAAATTTCAACAAATGTAATAAGCTTACTCTGAACAAAAACTTTTTAAACATTCAAGTCTCCTCCAAATATTGTAAATGTCACCAGATGTGAATATCCACAACAAATACCCTTTCAACATGAAACCAAGAAATGAGACCCAGACACTAAAATGTTTGTATCACCCAGGTCACGTTGCCCCATTTTTGGGTTAAACATTTCATATTTTTGTGGAAGATTTCAAGAGTTCATAACAGTATTTATTTGAAAAATCTTATGTAACATAAATGTATCAGGAGTTTCAGTAAAGAAATTTGTCTTTGCTATATGAAGTAGAATTTTGGCTTGAAACATTCTGAAGTTTGTTTTTGAGAAGCTAATGATTGGCCTTGTGGGGTTTTTTGTTTCTTTTTGTTGTTTTCTTTTTGTTTGGTCTCTATAGAACAATGTTCTGGAGTTGTGGTCTCTATTTGACTTCCTGATGCCAGGTTTTCTTGGTACTGAACGTCAGTTTGCTGCTCGCTATGGAAAGCCCATCCTTGCCAGTCGAGATGCTAAAAGTTCCTCACGCGAGCAAGAAGCAGGTGTGATTGTCACATCTCTCTGATTCCTTATTGTAGCAACACTGACCTTTCATTCTGAGGATCTTTTTGACCACCTTAAGCTCTGTACTAAATCACTAGATAAATTAACCTCACAAAACATGTGGGTCATAGTTTTTTTTGTTTTGTTTTACCCCCATTGTGACCTTTTCATATTTTTGATTTTATAGAGTAGCACTTAGCTGTTTTAATAATGTAATCTTTTTAGTCTAAAATAACATGTTGGGTTGTCTTCAGGTGTGTTGGCAATGGAAGCACTCCATAGACAGGTTCTGCCCTTCCTCCTGAGGAGAATGAAGGATGATGTGCTTCAAGATCTGCCACCCAAGATCATACAAGATTACTACTGCAACCTCAGCCCTCTACAGGTACAAAACACACACAGGATGTGGCTGAAATCAGGATTGTCATTTGAGTCCGTGTCCGTGCACAGCTGTAAATGCAGCGCTACAAAGTGGACTATGCGCAATAAATGAAATGAAGTCAGAAAACACTTCAATTAATCTGAAATAAGAATTTTATTTCCCTAAATAAATAAATGGGTGTAATAAAATATTGCTGACATGGCTCTTGTTCTCTCACCTGTTCCGGCTCAGGTTCAACTGTACGAGGACTTTGCAAAGTCTCGCGCGAAGGTGAACGTGGATGATGTGATCTCCACTACATCTACCCAAGAGGAGGAAGAAAAACCCAAACTAAAGGCCACCGGACATGTCTTCCAGGTTGATCTCAGGAAGTCTCATAAGAATAGAATATCCTCCCCTCAGTCTCAGTCGGTAATGTTGTTGTGTTGGTGGTTTCAGGCTCTGCAGTATCTGAGGAAGCTGTGTAATCATCCAGCTCTGGTGCTGACCCCTCAACACCCAGAGTACAAACACATCACAGAACAGCTGAGCAGCCAACACTCCAACCTCAGAGACATTCAGCACGCCCCAAAACTCTCAGCCCTCAAACAGGTGCCGTCCACACATCTGAGAAAACGCCATGTTTTATGGATTTATTGCTATCGGCCAGTTAATGTTTTGGGATTTTTTTTTTTTTTTTTTTTTTTTTTTAAATCATTAATATCAGCCCATGTTACACTTTTTTTTGTTTTTTTTTGTTATGATTATTGGCCAATTTTAGTGCTTTGGATCATCAATATCAGACAATGGGGTTGAGAATCTTTAGGAATCTCACGATTCGATTCAGCCTCTATTCTTTGTCACTATTTGATTAAATCGATTCTTGATTTTTGAAGTAGTTTTGAGTTACCTTCTTGTGCAAACACTACTTTTATTAAATAACAACCAATCTCGACAGTAAGTGCAGTTTAGAGGCAGTTTAAATTATACACTCCTTGTAACCGTGTTATTTTACCCTAGTCTGGTGGAGACGGATGCCGCTGCTGCTCAGCCTGTCATATTTGTCTGTCACAGCATGAGCACTTGCATGTCTTTTGCATAAAGGCATTATGACTGCTTCCACGTCCACGTTGAATCTGCTTCTTGTGTGTAAAAAGTACTTGTAAACTTCTTGAGATCTTGCCGCCTCTTGTAAACTTGATGTGTGCCCGTAACTATACATTATTTAAGGCTATTTTCTGTTCGTTAAGATCGGATATAGGAACTGTTGTTGCCTGTGCACTCTAAACTGTCGGGAGCTGCATTGCTCTCACAGTTGACTGCCTTTGATCCAAAAACATCACGTTATTAAGTATTTAGAAAATCGATTTTTGAATAAATTCGGACCGTGGAAGATAAATCAGTTCATATATGAATCGCAATTCTAAAACAAATAAACCAAAAAAACAATATCCAGTAGTGGTTCTTTCCCCTATTTTCATCATGCCATCTAGTGTAACGTACACACAATGCAGTACTAGCAGGATGTAATTCTTTTTTGTGTTGTAGCTGCTGTTGGACTGTGGACTGGGATCATCTGGAGCGTCTGATGGCGGCACAGAGGCTGTGGTGGCCCAGCACCGTGTTCTGATTTTCTGCCAACTTAAGAGCATGCTGGACATCGTGGAGCAGGATCTGCTCAAGCCACAGCTGCCCACCATCTCCTACCTCAGGCTGGACGGAGGCGTCCAGGCTGGCCTCAGACACTCTATTGTCTCCAGGTGAGACAGCCACGCAAACTACTCTGGAAATATTTAACCTCTGAGGCAGTTCCATTTGGGTCACTGTATGTGGACTGAATTTCCTCCGTTCTGCAGGTTCAATAATGACCCGTCCATAGATGTTCTGCTCCTCACGACCCATGTGGGTGGACTGGGATTGAATCTGACCGGGGCAGATACCGTGGTGTTTGTGGAGCATGACTGGAATCCCATGAGAGACTTGCAGGCCATGGACCGAGCTCACAGAATAGGACAGGTATGGAAGAGTTACCGTTTTCATTAACCACATCAAGATTAATGGATGGAAATTTCAGCTGTCAAAAATATTTGGCCGAAAATTAGGGAAGCACTGATCATGTGTTTAAGCAAATGAGCAGATATCAGGGGTTTTTTTGTTTGTTTTTTTCCTTAGAGCAAATAAACAAATAAATTTGCTTCGTTACAGGCTAAACTGGCCTATCTGCTTGGTTGTCACAAATTCCAATTTTTTTTTTTTAAAGATGGTATAATTTCAAGTTTTAAAGCAAAAACAGAAATGTCTGACTTTATATTGAAATTATGAAATTATGCTACATATGATACACCTGCACAAAACACCACCTACTGTCGGACTGAATTTGCATTATGATTCAGTCCGTCTGCCGTTTTTGTTCATGGAACAACAGTTTTGTTTTCTTGGTGATTGCTGTACTCAAAGCAGCTCTGCTCTTATAAACTCTGCTTTAATACACATTTATAAAGGTAAGCGAAAAAGAGAATGCCAGTGAAATGATCAACACTGCCTGGTTTCATTTGTCTTTGAGTGTTAACTCTCCTCTAGTGTTTTTTTTTGGTTTTTGTTTGGGTTTTTTTAGTTGCCAGCCACTGCTAACGTTTTTTGATCAATTTCACAATTTCATGGCCCTTAGAATATTTTGTTGTATGAATATCTGAAAATGCAATATATCAAAAAGAACAGAGCCTCTGTTTTATATAAGTTTTATTCTAGCTTTATTCCTTTATCAACTCTTTAATGTGGGTAAGTTTCATTTAAAAAAAAAAAGTACCATTTTTCTCAGCTTTCTTTTCTAAATGTTTTTTTTTTCTTTCTCAAGACTACAAAATGCATAGGCATTTAAAAAGGAGCAGAAACGAGCGATAAAAGCATTGCGTGTTTTGATCCAGAGATTCTGTGCCCTTTCAGAAGAGCAATGGCGTTCCTTATGGAAAACACGGAAAGCCAGCAAATTTCGTCAATGATAAAAAAAAAAAAAATGATTTAAATGAACTTTTCGGTTTTTGGTGTTTCGGTAAAAAATGTGTGAACAAACATAGCCCAATTTCATCCATAAAACGATTGCATGTTTGTGGGTTTCAGAAACGTGTGGTCAATGTGTATCGTCTCATCACACGAGGCACGCTGGAGGAAAAGATCATGGGTTTGCAGAAATTTAAGATGACCATCGCGAATACGGTCATCAGCCAAGAGAACGCCAGTCTGCAGAGTATGGGCACAGACCAGCTTCTCAACCTCTTCACACTGGACAAGGTCAGTAGCATCAGGGCTGCATTGCATCATGGGATGGTGTTTTCTCTGCAAGCAGTTTTTCCACCTCTTCATTAGATTCACGTTCTGATGCATTGTGTTGATGTTTAGGACGAAGCAGAGAAGAGCGAGGCATCGTCGTCCTCTGGTAAAGCCAGCATGAAGTCTGTTCTGGATGGACTGGGCGACCTGTGGGACCAGCAGCAGTATGAGAACGAATACGACCTGGACGGCTTCATACACTCGCTTAAATGAGCCCAGCTCATCTCGCACAACAGCCAGAAATAACTTGAAGCCGTCTGATTGATGGGACAATGGAGAGACGTGCACAAGCACTGTAGCTATCAGCCTTAAACACTCCAGTCTAATGCTCGTCACAGTCTTACAGCTCTTCCTCAAGGTTCTTACGATTCACTCAAGATTTGAGATCTAAAACTGTCCGTTTTTAATGTCACTGGAGGAAGTCTTAAAGCTAATCTTACAAGACCGAGTGTTGTACCAATTACAAAATTTAACCTCAGGGTTTCCAGAAGTCACCATCAGTATCTATGATGACAGTATTCCAGAACTGAATGAAGAGAGATGGTGAGACGAGGACTGGACGCACTGAAACGCTTCCATGATCATGTAGAATGACTGTAATGGTTCATCCAGACCACTAGGAGATGCTTGACTAACTCCTGTAGCTGCTGCTCCATCAGAAATGTCTAACATGCACTGACAGATGTTTAGGTACAGCTGGAAGAGCAGCAGGACAACGGCCTCGGAAACATTGTAGAGTTTTAAAAGGAAAAAAAAATAGAATTGTAAATATTTCTGTTATTTACCTTTTTTGGGTAAGCTGGTAGAATTTTAATAAATTCTAATGAGCTCTTTAATATGTCTTGTCTGTGTTTGTTCACATTTATGAAAAATGTGTGAATGAACAGCAAAACCAGATGTGAAGCATGTTGTACAGAGTGTGTGTGCGTTTTTGTGACTTATGAGGACACGTTTGTACAAAATATATATGACACTGGTATTACAACGTGAAATGTGAGGACATTTCATCCGTCCTCATTTCAAATAGCTTTAAAAATATACTAAACAATGTTTTATCAATGTAAAAATGCAGAATGTATTCTGTGATGGGTAGGTTTAGGGGGATAAAATGTACAGTTTGTACAGTATAAAAACCATTACGCCTATGGAATGTCCTCACTTTGCACACAGGTTTGTACTGCTATCAAATTTGGGGCCACAAATTTAAAATACTGTCCACTAAACTGTTTTTTAAAAAAAAAAAAAAAAAAAAAGCAAAACTAAAGCTAAAATGGGTATGTTCTAGTCTACATGTATCTGTGTACATATTTCCTAATATAGCAAAAATGTTGCGCAGAAACTCCTAAATTTAATCTTACGGTCATTTCTCAGACGTGCGTATGTGTGATTCATGAACTGAACGTACACAGAAAACGAGCGTAACGTACGGTGGCCCAGTAGTGCACAACAACGAAATTTAAAAACCAAACATAAGTTCACAACACAACGGAAATAAAACCACAACGGAAATGCTCTCGCTGCTCAGTAAAGTTAGAGTTCCTTGCCACTGTTCTAAGAGTCCAGAGTCTTACAATACCATGATTAGTTTTAAATATGTAAACATTGTACATCGACATGAAATATTAATTAAAAATCACATTTGTGCACAATACCTTCATATTTATACCTGTGAATGATTCGACGCATGATGAAGGGAACGTCTGCCAATTCCACCAAGTATTTAAAACGAATAATTTTTATTCATTACAATGACTTTTTTTAACATTTAAAAACAGACATGTTCAAATTCCAAAGCTTGTTAGTTCCTGTTGGTAAGACTGACTTACTACAGGTGACATTTGTCAATACCTCCCTTCATGTACTTGCATTAAACAATTATATTCAGGAAAAATTACTGTAATTCTCCAAAAGGTTTTTTGTTGTTAAAATTGTGGCAATACCTCCTTTTATGTACACTACACAATTTGTTTATATATATATATATATATATATATATATATATATATATATATATATATATAATTTATTTTTAGTGTAATTCACTTAAAGGGTTTTTTAATGTTCCAATGCCTGTAATAGTTTCCTATTAGTACGACTGACTTACTAGTGAAATAATACCTCCATGTATGTATTGTCAAAATAGTAAGTCAGTCTTACCAATAGAAACCGAGTACAAGCTATGGAATTTGAACATGTCTGATTTAAATGTTAAAAGTCATTGTAATGAATAAAAATATTCGTTTTAACCACTTGGTGGAATTGGCAGACGTTCCCTTCATCATGCGTCGAATCATTCACAGGTATAAATATGAAGGTATTGTGCACAAATGTGATTTTTAATTAATATTTCATGTCGATATACAATATGTTTACATATTTAAATCTAATCATGGTATTGTAAGACTCTGGACTCTTAGAACAGTGGCAAGGAACTCTAACTTTACTGAGCAGCGAGAGCATTTCCGTTGTGGCTTTATTTCGTTGTGTTGTGGCTTTATTCCATTGTGTTGTAAACTTATGTTTTCTTTTTAAATTTCACTGTGTTGTGCACTACTGGGCCACCGTAGTAACGCCTTTATTTCAGATGTGGAATCTATAAAGGTTTCAGTACTCCGCGTTTTAAACAACACCTAATGTCATTTACATATAAAAGACCACCAGTCATTGTACAAATCCTTTAGTTTAGAATGGTGAAGTGCAAAAATAGCTTCAATTTCCAAAAACCTGCAGTAATCTGACTAGGAAAAGCGCGTACGTCTGCTCAGACCCTGACATGGCGCCAAGCACTTCTACACGTCAAAGACCGTTTTTACAAATATGAGCGTAAGCGTACGCACACTGAGGCACTGTAGCCTTTTATTACTAAAAACTTCCTATATTAGATATCTAAGTATTTTTAGATGTTTAAATTCTAGTTTAAATGCCAGAGACACAGTGTCTTACTCTTTTCACCCGCGGCACAGAATATTAAGTCAATTCACAGCTTCTGAAAAACATCTGTGGTGATTGACCTTTCGCAGGCAGTTTGATTGACAGGCGATCTAACCAATCATAACCCCGAATCCGCCATTTTGTCCGACAAAGCCGACGAAGTTTGTGGGACTGGAAAAATTGCGTGTACTCGCGTCTTTCCGCTGTTGAAACAACATTCCTTCAGATGTTCATTCATGTTTGATGCTATAAACGAATTAGTATGAAGAGATGTTTGAAGGAATTACAATGATCTGTCACATCACATTAAACAGCCTCTATAATAATTATAATTATTTATGATTTTAAATATGAAACCTTTTTATATCAAAAGTAACCTGCTCGGTCTTGTCTGTCGACGCGTTGTCAGTGTCCTCTTTGCTCCGCGATGTATTTTTCACTGTGTGAGGACATGATGTGTGGCGTGAGAGCGCATGGCTTGTCGGACATAGCAACAGTAACTAAAGGGGGCGGGTCTTTGCGAAGGGTCCAACATCTCCTGCAACTGATAGTTGGTTTGTATGGTTGCGTTTCAGTAGAAAAGATTTACAAGAGAATGAGACTGCAAAAGACGACAGTGTTTCACAGTGTCATACAGTTACGTTTAATAAGATTTGCTGTTTAGTACAGAAAAAGGAAAAATCATGAAGGTCGGAAAGCTAGTAAGCATTAGCAGCACTGCGTTTATTTTATCCAAAAAAAAAAAAAAAAAATCACAGTTTTACTGCAAAGTTAGACAAGCAGAGGTCCAAGTTAACAATCTCCATTCCAGACATGAAATATGAAATTAAAAGTTAAACTGCTTTAGGAAAAAGGTTTAAGCATTTAAAAAAAAAAAATGGAGCTAAAAGTGTGGTAGAAGAGAAAAACACAAGCCAAAATGACCCGATTAGATATTACAGAGATGATTTCTGTGAAACTGTCACTAAACACAGGTCGTCTTATAACTATACAGCACACTTTTCAAGGGGTTCAATGGTTGCAACATAGGAAAATCTCACGACAAAGATGCTGTGAATGAAAACGATTAACACTGTGTCTACACGACGCAACCGTTGCAAATCCATTTGTTATCGTCAGAAGAACGGGGAATTTGTCGATTCGCTCCGAGCCGTATCCAGTGTAGACAGCATCACTGATTATAATGGGTTCACTGCTTTTGTTGCATCTGGTGTAGACACGGTGCGAGACTAATGTTAGCTTAAAGTGACATAAGTCAAGGGAATTTTCATGTTTAAGGCCATTAGGATGGCTTCATGAAATCTACTCTACTACACTCTGCTCATAAATAAAATGCATTCTGGGAAACATGTCAGTTAAACGCACACATGCTGTGTTCTGACTGTAAATGTGGAGCTGTGGAGCTTCAGAAATATAAGAGCTCATCATTTCATCTGTCTTGACTGGGTTTCACCACAACAACCTCACATTTGCTCCATTCGGCCATTATTTTTTATTGCCCATTCATTGTTACATTTCAATCACATCCATTATTGAGTTAATTTTTGTGTGCAATTTTTTTTTCCGATCACACTAATGTAAGCAACAAAACGGACAAGCTTTGCATTTAAAAAAATCTAGACATTTTAGTAACAATATTACACATTTTTAGCTTAAAAAAAGAAATAAATGAAAAAAAAAAAATTAGCGCCATAAAATTAATTTATTCCAAGTAAAAATACAAAATAATAACGACATTGACCAGACATGAAAGTCTCTCCCAGAAATAGCTAACATTAATGGTTGAGGAATTACTGTGTAAAGAAAACACAAATAAAAAAACAATGAAAAATATGTAAATGTGTTTTAAATCTAGTCTTTTTTTTCTTTTTTTTTGCAAAAAATCTCTAAAAAATAATGAAAAAATTTCTCCGTACAAAGGCTACATTACTACTGGAAGGTACTAGCATGTCGAGTAAATACACAGTAGAAAATGATTTTAGTGAATCACAATGCTTGCAATGAAAATAAATCTGCAATAAAGATATATATGCCTCTTTTTCTGTTCTTTTTTTTTTTCTTTTTTACAAACAGTACAAACAGTATTGCACATTACAACAAAGAATCGAGGTTCTCAGCCTTTAAAAAAGGGACTAATTCAAGTCTTGGGTGAGTAGAAGGCTTTCCATTAAGTTGAAACTTTTAATATCTTTCCAGCTTCCCAAAAATGAACATTTTCTCTCAATCTTGCCAAAAACCATTACAAATTAGATTTCCCTAAATTATATAAGTTTAACAAATCGGGGCATGTGCGCTTTACAAAACAAAGGGGAACACATCATTTCACGAAACATAAAAAAATAATGAACAGAAGATTTCACAACTCTGGTCAGCATAGTAAAGGACTGATTGTAAATATATAAAAATGTAAGTAGTATGTTCAGTTGACTTTATAAGCACCTGACGGCCTGTTGACCCTATAGAATATATATATTTGAATAAAATATATATATTTTATAATATTTATAAGATCAGATGTTTGTGGAACACTGTGATGTTGCAGGAACAGCGTCTGCACTTCAGATTCCTACAGTATTCAAATAATACAGCTCTAACTCCTTCAGTTGTTTTTGTTTTTAATTTTTTTCCAAAAATAAAATTAAAAGCAAATAAGCATGACAAAAATAAAATTAAGCATCTGTTAAATCATTTGTTTTCTCTAGCAGAATTAAATTAATATATATAGTCTTTATTTGAATAAACTTACTTAGAAAATATCAATCTCTCTCCTATTATATTTCAAAATTGAGGTATTGCAAAAGATTACGTCAGTCAGAAAGCACACATATTTTTCTATTAAAAAATAAAGAAAAAAACAACGCTGACTGTTCAACCATCCAGATACAAAGAGTAGTGCATAACAAATATTATCTACTACAGAGAAGGAACAAACATAGAAAAATCTGGGCAGGGAAAGAAATATCACAAAAACACCCAGAATTCACCAGGATCAGGGTTACCCACAATCCTCTTTTTCTCCATCGGTACAAAAGCAGTGTTCGTATGCGTCATTTTTCCAGACCGACGAACTAAACGTGCCACCCTAAAGCTGACAGTTTTTTTGACTCTCATAAGCAGCTAAGGCGCCTCTCGTCGCGTTCCTCTCCACCCTCTCTACCTCTCTGAATTTAGTTTAAAAATGTCCACCGTCGACATTAGCAGGTCATGATTCTTCTTCAAGCTTCGCAGGATAATCTGGATATAAATGCAGCGGTCACTCAAGGTTATTCCGCCCGCAGTATCTCAAAGTTAGGTTACTGATTTAGAGCCAGTGTTCGCTTATTCTCCCAGAGTCACGGGTCGGACACAGTATTGTGAATCGTTGGCGCGCAACGTAGTGTTATTGGTCGTTTCGAGCCGGACTCTTTGGTTCTGACGGGACGCGTGTCGTGGGCTAACAGCTAGTAAAGAGTGTGCGAAAGAAGGGACCGTATGTATACATACGCTAGTTTCACAGGACGTTCCATGTCAGACATCAATAACAGTTAAAGCGAATCACAGTTCTAGGCGTCGTCTAACTGAACTACATAGTGTATAAAAATTGCACAATTCTATGAACAATCACTGCAAAAAAATACTTCACCTGTTAAAAGACATTTCGCTAGAAGATTTCCTACATCTAACTGGTTTGAAACACACCACTACGGTTCTGTTTGGACTCCCTAAAGGGACATGGTAATGGTTAAAACAATGAGATAGGAGGAAAAGTATATTTCAATGCTTTTGTGTTCGCTCGCAAAACTTTAGCCTTCGCTTGCAAAATTTTGTGATGGAAATAAAATAACGTGGGAGAAAAAAAAATAGATATAGGCTATACTGTTGTTTTTGCAAGCAAACGCAAAGTTTCTCTGGAGAACACAATACTTTTGTTTTTCAAGCAAACGTTTTGCAAGAGAGAGCAAATGTTTCACGAGCAAATCGAGCAAACACAAATGTTTTGTAAGCGAATGGATTTTTTTGTTTGTTTTGCGAGCGAACACAAAGTTTCTTGAGGAACGCGGTTTCGCGTGCGGACACAAATGTTTTGTCAGCGAACACTAATGTTCTTTGAATAAATGCAAATGTTTTGTGAGTGAACACAAAGTTTCTTGGGGAACGCAAATGTTTTGCGAGCGGGTGCAAATTTTTGTGCAAACGCTAATGTTTTTTTCGAACAAAGGCAAATATTTTGTAAGCGAACGAAAATGTTTTTTGAGCAAACGTAATTGTTTTGTAAGCAAACGGAAATTTACTTGGGGAATGCTAATGTTTTGCGAGCGAACAAATGTTTTGTAAGTGAACGAAAATGTTTTTTTTGAGCAAACGGAAATGTTTTGTAAGCAAACAAAGTTTCTTGGGGAATGCTAATGTTTTGTAAGTGGGTACAAATGTTTTGTGAACGAACACTAATGTTTTTCGAGCAAACGCAAATGTTTTGTAAGCGAACGAAAATGTTTTTTGAGCAAACGTAATTGTTTTGTAAGCAAACGGAAATTTATTTGGGGAATGCTAATGTTTTGCAAGTGGTTACAAATGCTTTGCGAGCGAACGAACGCTAATGTTTTGAGAGCAGACAAATGTTTTGTAAGTGATCAAAAAGTTTTTCAGCGAACGCTAATGTTTTGCAAGCAGATAAAAATGTTTTGTGAGTGAACAAAAAAGTGTCTTGGGGAACGCAAATGTTTTGCGAGGGAACGCTAATGTTTTGAGAGCAAACAAATGTTTTGTGAGCAAACAAACGTTTTATAATTGAACGAAAATGTTTTTTTGAGCAAACGGAAATGCTTTGCGAGCGAAGAAAGTTTCTTGTCGGAACACAAATGTTTTGAAAGCGAACGCAAACGAATGCAAAGTTCATTGGGGACATGCAATGCTTTTGTGAGAGAATTATTGCAAGCAAACTTAATTGCATTGAGACATAATTTTTCCTCCCATCTTATATATTTTTCCCATTATCATTTCCCCTGAGGAGCTCCTAAGCACTGTCATCTGGCCAATCTCATGGGGGAAATGAAAGTGATGCTCGATTTTACAGCATGCATCGCAGATTCATTTACATGCAGTTTCGGTGCAGGCGCAGACCCCTCAGGGCACTCGTTCACCTGAATAAAGTATGACGGTATGGGTTCATACCATGGATTTAGCAGCAAAGCTATTGCAGAATTACATGTAGATAATACTAAAAAACTAAAAAAATGAGCCTAAAAAATCTCAGCGAACAGAAAGAGATGCATGCATGAGGTATTACTATTCATTTCAACATGGAAAGCAAATGGTTGTTTACTTTGATAACGTGGATGTTTTTTAACAGCTCACCCAACATGATTTTCTTAATGAATTAGTTTTTACCTTTGGTAACTCATTTATTTTTTGTCATCATCTAAAGGGGAATTTCCTATCACTCTTTCATCACAATAAGTGCATGCTCCTTTAAAAAGTCTGACACCCAAAATGTATTATCTATGCGTATATAGATAAATATAAAATAAAAATATATCCTTTTTGTAAATGTATATATTATATATATAGTCTCACACTGCCTAATGTTACCTATATGGAGCACTAAACCAATCAAACGAAGGAAAATAAGAGAATCAAAGCACAACATCCTGATAAGCGTTAACATCGACTGTTTGTGCCAAAGTGCAACGTTTGAGCGCGCAGACTCAAAATTCATATTTTTCTAAATGTTCGTAAGCAGAGAATATACTTGACAGAGATATCATGATATTTGTTTTCTAAAAAACAAAAGATGAGAGGGGAGATCCATGTGTGGTTACTGGTAATGGTGTTGAAGGTGTTTCTTGGGTGGAGAGGGCGATGTGACGGATGTCATCAGCTCCAGCGGAAGGACACGTGCCGAGGTCGGTCTCCACCTTCCTTCACCAGCGGTTTGTGGAACTCACGGCCGGCGCGCGAGTGGATGCTCGCCCAGCAGTACTCGCAGTAATACTGCAGACAGGTGACGTTGGCACAGAAAAAAGGGGCAAATTTTCCTCCGCAGCGAGCGCCCTGACATTCATCACACATCTGATCATCCAGCACGTACGGTTTCACCTCCACCTGCGAACACATTATAGAGAGCTAAATTCAAAGCTACATCCTGCTTTGCTTTAGGTGTCTGAAATAATGAGCACACACCTAGGTTATTATAGTTAACCATAAAAATAACATTTTTGTCACTTAATTAAATGAATTAAACATTAACTGAAATAAAATATATATATATATAATAAATATATATATTTATATATATATATATATATATATATATATATATATATATATAAAAAGAATGAATTCCAGAAAATCTCTTTTTCATTAATTCCACGTACTAAGATAACTTAAAAACAATATATTAATAAAAACTATATAGATTATATAGACACAAAACAAAGTGACAACAAAATCATTAAAAAAAAAAAAAAAAAATGGAAAATATAAAAATAAAACTGCATTCAAATTATTCATAAAAACTACAATTGTATATGAATGATACCAAAATAACAATGGGAACCATGAATATTTTAGAAATTAATACTTTTAATCAGCAAGGATGCATTAAATTGATCAAAAGTGACAGAAATCTTTTGGAACATTATAAGTGTCTACTATTACAAATAAATGCTTTCTATTCAAAAAATCCTGAAACAACTATATCATGGTTTCCATTGATAATAAGAAATGTTTCTTGAGCACCAAATCAGCATATTAGAATGATTTCTGAATGATTTCTATATGATTACTGGAGTAATGATGGTGAAAATTCAGCTTTGTATCACAGGAAAAAATTACTTTCTTAAATCAAAATATAGTAAAATAGAAAACAGTTATTTTAAATTGTAATAATATTTCACAATATTACAATTTTTGATTAAATAAATAGCCTTGTTGAGCATATAATACTTCTTAAAAAAAGACTATTATCTTATATCATATATATATATATATATATATATATATATATATATATATATAGTTTGGGATCAGTAAGTAAATTCACATTTACACCAACAACACAAAATGAACTATTATTTTATTATGTGACCTCTGATGGAGGGGGTGATTCTGGGGAGCATCCAGTTTTAGTCCAGTGACCATCAGCTATTTACTTCTGAATAACATTCCCAAAACAGTCCAGTAACTCCAGTGTGTACATATGCGCGCAGGAATAGCATGAAGCTATAATTAACAAACGCCACGTCTGAGACTTCAAATGGCTGTCAGGCCTCCAGAAGCCTATGGTCATGTTGATTACACACAGTCTGCTTTGGGGTTTCCAGAGTCTGTATTGTTGGCTGTATGGAAACGGTCTACAGGAAAACCACGGTACAGAAACTGCCACTATTCAATCACATCTAGAATTACAGTTATAAAAGTACAGTATAAAAACCTCCTCCGACACTCTTCTAGTCAATGCGGCATTCATAGCGTTCTGCGCGTTTTTAAAATGGCCCGTGATTAAGCAGGTTTCCCATTTGTAAAGTGTTTTTCACACAACTATTTCTGTCTGGTAAACCCATGCTGCTTTCCAGAAGGTCAAATGACATCTAAGTTCAGATTGATTGAGTTAAATGTCACATTATAACGTGCCGTCGAGGGTATCGCTGTGGCTTCTTAGAGATCAATGCATTAGGAGTCACGAAAAGTCAGATCTTAAGTTTTGCACTGCATTCGATTTTGCTATTCATTGTGTATAATGAGATCCATTCGAGAGTTTGCCGTGATTTTGGTAGCTGTTATATGAGCTCACTCACCCGTTTGTCAATGTCATTATGCTGCAGCTGGACAAATCTAGCGCTGATGGCAGCAATGTAACTCTGCTGATTGGAGAAGGCCACTCTGCCCGCCCCTTTGGGGTATTTGAGTTCTGGGTCAGTGTCAATGCCAGCGTAACACACACCTCCATAAAGTCTGTCCATGATCATAGCCAACTCCACTAAACACACACAGGAGAAGCACAACATTACACACAGCAGAGGTTGATAATGACGGATTTTGTAAATATGCATTATGTCCGTGAAAAAGCAATTTCACATCCAGAGCAGCACAAGAGATTCTGTATGAGAGAGAGAGTGTCACCTGCACGTAGAGGTCGTGGAACGCCTCCCACAAAGATGGTCTTGCGTGGATCAAGAGGCTGAGAGCCATCCATCACGAAATCACTGTCGCTCAGGTTCCACGGGCGAATCTGGACCTGAGGAGGAAGAACAGTTGATCTGTTAAAGAAATTCAATGTAGGACAAATTTCAGCCCAAGTAGGACCAAACTAGCTTTCTCTGAGGAGGTTGGGTACATTTGTGTATCCCTCTGTGATTTTAATGCCACCTGATTTGAACTCTGGAAAAAATTCTCCTCATTTACTTTGACCTTTGGCTAATACAGTAAACAAAAAGGTAAATAATTGTATTAGTTTATTATATTAACTTATTTCTTAAACATTTTATATATTATGTACTATAAATCATATATACACTATTAAACATTTTAATTTTATACTTAGCTAATCTTATAATCTCTAAGCTTATATCAGTTAATCACTTTGTGTGTACAATATATGTGTGTGTATATATATATATATATATTTTATGTCTGTGTGTGTGAAGTAAAATATATTCATTTTAAATCACATCATATTTGACATTTATATATAAATAACATTTTATATATTATGTAATTTTATAATCATTTGTATATTTCATATTTTATATACATATAATACATTACATATATACATCAATCAGGCATAACATCATGACCACTGACAGGTGAAGTGAATAACACTGATTATCTCTTCATCACGGCACCTGTTAGTGGGTGGGATATATTAGGCAGCAAGTGAACCTCTTGTCCTCATGTGTTAGAAGCAGAAAAAATGTGCAAGCTCAAGGATTTGAGCGAGTTTGACAAGGGCCAAATTGTGAAGGCTAGACGACTGGGTCAGAGCATCTCCAAAACTGCAGCTCTTGTGGGGTGTTCCCGGTCTGCAGTGGTCAGTTTGTATCACAAGTGGTCCAAGGAAGCAACGGTGGTGAACCGGCAACAGGGTCATGGGCGGCCAAGGCTCATTGATGCCCGTGGGGAGCGAAGGATGGTCCGTGTGGTCCGATCCAACAGACGAGCTACTGTAGCTCAGATTGCTCAAGAAGTTAGTGCTGGTTCTGATAGAAAGGTGTCAGAACACACAGTGCATCACAGTTTGGTGTGTTTGGGGCTGCATAACCGCAGAACAGTCAGGGTGCTCATGCCGACCCCTGTCCACCGCCGAAAGTGCCAACAGTGGAAACGTGAGCATCAGAACCGGATCACTGAGCAATGGAAGAAGGTGGCCTGGTCTGATGAATCAGGTTCTCTTTTACATTATGTTGATGTGTGTTGCTTACCTGGGGAACACATGGCACCAGGGTGCACTATGGGAAGAAGGCAAGGCGGTGGAAGCAGTGTGATGCTTTGGGCAATGTTCTGCTGGGAAATCTTGGGTCCTGCCATCCATGTGGATGTTACTTTGACACGTACCACCTACCTAAGCATTGCTGCAGACCATGTACACCCTTTCATGGAAACGGTATTCCCTGGTGGCTGTGGCCTCTTTCAGCAGGATAATGCGCCCTGGCACAAAGCAAAAGTGGTTCAGGAATGGCTTGAGGAGCATAACAATGAGTTTGAGGTGTTGAATTGGCCTCCAAATTCAAAGGAGCATCTGTGGGATGTGCTGAACAAACAAGTCCCATCCATAGAGGCTCCACCTCACAACTTACAGGACTTAAAGGATCTTCTATCATCTTGGTGCCAGATACCACAGCACACCTTCAGCGCTCTAGTGTAGTCCATGCCTCGACGGGTCAGAGCTGTTTTTGCAGCAAAAGGGGGACCAACAAAATATTAGGAAGGTGGTCATAATATTATGTCTGATCTGTCTGTGTGTCTGTGTGTGTGATTTCTATTCATTTTGGAATCACATATACATATATTGCATATTTTACATACATGCATACATGACAGACAGACAGAGATAGATAGATACCAGAAAATTATAACAGACATGAAAATTATTGTAACCGAAACACCATTTAGAAATCTACTCTCATCTGAATGGTGTTTTAGTCTAGATAAGGAGGTAAACCATATTTATTTGGATGACAAATCCACTCCACTGAGCTTCAGAGGGCATTGAGCTGTGGCAGTGCTTCACTCACTGGTTTATCTTTAATAGTGGGGCTCGAGACACAAAGGTAAAGTTTGCCATCCTCCTCAATGCAGGCATCAATGAGGGCCTGGACTGAACTCTCCTCCTGGAAGAGCAGGAAAGCATAACCTGCAGAAGGAAGAGCATGAGAGATGAGACAATCTCTGGCTGCAGACCAAAAGCTCTCTAACTGAAAGTTTCAAAAGACTCAAAGGAAGCACATAACTGCAGCAGACGGCAGAGACAGAAATGTGCAAGTGTAGGAATAAAGACAATCTGTCTGAAATTAACACGAACCATAAAACCAGAATTCCATTTTTAGAATGAAAGACTGATTGTTATATATATATATATATATATATATATATATATATATATATATATATGTATAGATGTGTGTTTGTGTGTGTGTGTGTGTATGAATATATATATACAGTCACAGACCTGTAGCTACAGAAGGCACAGAACAAGGCAAGAACTATATGCGGGAGGGGCATTGCCAAGAGGGGTGGGGCTGTGGGCGGAGTTATGCTGAGGTGAAATCAGGACAGATCTGAGAGTGGTTTCAGTAACTGGAATTACTAAAGACAGAACACTGGGGAAATGGAATCATCTGAAACTTGTCAGTGTCACATTACAGTTACTACCATGATCATAAATATTACAGTAACACATTTTCATTAAACGATTTCCTTCTGCAACAAGATACATTCTTTGACATAACTATAAGGTACCCAGTCGGTCTCTAAGTCTCTTATGCATTTTTATGAGTCTGTAGTTTACCTCTCATTGTTCTGACCCTAAACATGCATTTTGCAGTTAGACTGCTTTAGAGAGCATATATGCTGTCTGTCTGTGAATTCATGATGTCTGTCATTCTCAATTCCTTCTGGAGTGTTTTTCCTCAATAACACTGCAGTATGAGAACATCAGGATCAGAGCCAGCAAAAAGACCAGAAGGAAGAAAAGAACAAGGCGTTCTGCCTCAGGAAAAGAGAAAGAAAGAGTGAAAGAGGCAGTTGAGAGGAGAGAGAAATGCGTATGAACAACCTTGGGAAAGTGAATCAAAGACATCAGAAGAGATTTTGGAGAGATTCATGTACAAGTATCAGATTTATTAGAGCCAGAGGTTTCACTTGCACAGAATGAGACCCTCTTCTGAGCTTAAATATAATAAATAAATAAATAAATATATACAAATAAATTCAGATTGGATTACTCTACACAATAAGAGAGTATGATGAAAAAATACATTAAAAATATATTTTATATATTAAATATAATTTAAAATATATTTAAACATTAAATATTTATATTTTATGTTATTATTATTATTATTATCTATTTATCTCTATTATTCATTATCTATTATCTATTATTATCTATCTATTTTCTCACTTAACCCTAGATGAGTCCACAAATAATTTCACACTTTTATGAGCACACTGGTAAAATATCTACTTTAATAAAATATTTATAATTTATATGCTTTCAAAAAATATTAATCCGAATACCCTGCAACTTCTGAAGTGCTTCATTAGAGAACATTGCTTTTTGTTGATGGTGTAATTATTTCATCGACCAGCAGGGGCTAACTGGACCGTGTTAACCATGTGAACCTTGACTTGACTTCCATCCTGTTTTCAAGCTGGTCTCTGAGAAGAAGGAGCTCTTCAATAAATGTCAGTGTTACTGATAAGCATGTAAAAGCCTCATGAAGGCATTTAACTTGATTTAATGCGTTTATAGCCTCAGGGCTGACCTCAGTCCTGCCCACTGTGAGTCATGAAGCTTTACACAACACTGGATGGAAAAATGACCAGCATCTTCCATTCACTCAGTCTGGATCAGTGTTTCATACGAGCTGGAGGATCAATGAGCACATCTGCAAACAGCAGTTACACACGGTGACAGGACGGCTCAGGCATGAAGTCTACAGGAGTCCAAATATATAAAACCCACAAGTGCAGATCATCATACAAAGCACAAATCTTATAAATGAAGAAAAATAAAGCGTCCTCAAAAAGTACTTGGACACTTAATCGGTTCTTAGTGTGTGAAATCATTGCATTGTTTAACAAAATATCTAACCAAGTGACATTTATTTATATATTCACTAAAATCACCTTGCGATCAGCAAACTGAAGATCTTGGTTTGATCATTTATTATGAAATGCATAAAAAGCCACTTTATACAAACTAGAAAAACGGTAACACTTAAGTTTAGAGTCTGTTAACTGGTTGCTTATTAGCATGCATATTACTAGGATATTGGCTGTTTGTTAGTACTTACAAAGCACATATTAATGCCTTAGTCTGCATGACTATTCTACATCCCTTAATCTCACCAATACCTAAATTTACTACCTTACAAACTATTAATAAACAGAAATTAGGTGTTTATAGAGGAAAAAGTTGTAGTTAATAGTGAGAATTGGACACTAATCTAAAGTATGACCAGAAAATTCATCTTACACAACAAGCAATTATATATATATATATGTGTGTATATGAAAATCTGCATTGTTTATCCTTTTGATCTTTAATTCATGAAATTAGCAAAAATCTAACCTTTCATTGAAGGAAAATAATTGAAAGTGGGGGGGGGGGGGGAAATCACATGAAATAAATGTTTTTCTCCAAAACATGTTGGCCACAATTATTGGCACCCCAAGAATTTTTTATGAGTAAAAAATCTTAAGTACATTACCATTCATATTTACTTTTTTTTTTATTTTTTTACACACCAGGGTGATCATGAACATGAAATTGTCCAGCCATGACTTCCTGTTCCACAGGAGTATAAACAGGAGGAAACACAAAGGCCAAATTCCCGTAATCATTCATCACCATGGGTTCAACCGAAGAATATAGTACTGATGTGCAGCAAAAGATTGTTGAGCTTCACAAAATAGAAAGAGGTTGTAAGAAAATAGCAAAAACACTGAAAATCCACATTTCCACTATCAGGGTAATAATTAAAAAGTTCCAATCAACTAAAGATATTACAAATCTGCCTAGAAGAGGACGTGTCTATATCGTCCTAATGCATGGTGAGGCAGAAAGTTTGAGTGGCCAAAGACTCTCCAAGGATCACAGCTGGAGAATTGCTGAGCTTGAGTCTTAAGTCTCAGAAAGCCTAAAAAAAAAAATGATCAAACAGCACCAACATCCCTACAAGTTGTTCGGGAGGACTTCAAGAAAAATCCTCTGCTCTCATCCAGAAACAATCTCTGGATATTCAGTTGTCAAACAAGACTGGAACTTCAAATAGGACCGGCTTCTATGGACAGATGAAAAAAAAAAAGAAGAGCTTTTTGGCAGCAAATCCACCAGATGGGTTTGGTGCACACAGGGATAAAAAGTACCCCATGCCCACGGTTAAATATACTGCTGGATCTTTAATGTTGTGGGATTATATTTCCGCTGGAGGTCCTGGACTTCTTGTTCAGATACATGGTATCATGGATTCTCAAATACCAACAGATAAAAAAATCAAAACCTGACCGCTTCTGCTAGAAATCCTATAATGGGCCGTGGTTAGATAATCCAAATGAAAAACAAAATTAAGCTTCTGCCATGGCTGTCCCAGTCCCCTGACCTGAACCCTAAAGGAAATGAGTGGAGTGAACTGAAGAGAAGAAGCACCAACATGGAGCTGGGAATCTGAAGGATCTGGGACCGGTTGCACCAGCTGGACACACACCCAGTCTTAAGGCTGAGCTTAAAGTAAAATTCGTTTTAAGTCCTGCGCAGAATTAATACCTGTTGTACCACCTGGGCGTAGTGCACATCTGAGACTAAATCTTACGCCTAGTCAAAGGTAGGTGTAAAATGAGACGTGTTGACTTGTTTCCATGGTGAAAAAGGCAAATAAAAACGTTGATATGACGGCGGATATGGCTCCACGATCAGCGGGCTGTCGCTGTGTTTTTCAGAGCTGTCCTCTGTACTAAAGGGGGCTCGGGATTATCTGCAAAAGTTGAATGCGTTATTAAAATATAACTTGCTACACAAATTTGTGTAGGCTGCTCTGTACACCGTGTAAACAGGTCTAGCCTATAATTTGCTCCATAAATTTGTACACCAACAGCATCTTTTGCCAGATGTCTTGTTTTTTTTTATTCGTTACTGAATTGTTTTGCTTGCATAACAAAATATGTATATACTTACTGAATAGCTAAATAATTGATCTTGTTTTACAATCGGAGTAATTTAATTTTCTTTTTTTCAGCTCAACAAGTAATTTTTCATCTATTTGTTGGAGCCAATAAATTCACATTCGTAACCATAGTGACGCGAACAGCGTCTCAACAGTGTGGTAGAACATCAGCGTGTACGCTAAGCGTAGCTGCGCCTGGTCGTAGTTTTAGATGGTGCAACAGGTGTAAATATTCATCAGAAAGCTGAATGTAACTAAGTCCAGCGTAGAGCTTACACCCAACTTTTTTACGTCCAGCTGGTGCAACCGGCCCCTGGAGATTCTGTATGAAGGAATGGTCTCTGATCTCTCATCAGGCATTATAGGCAAAGACTCAGAGCTGTTATCTTGGCAAAAGGAGGTTGCAAAAAGTATGGAACAAAAGGGTGCCAATAATTGTGGCCAACGTGTTTTGGAGAAAAACATTTATTTCATAATGTGATTTACCCCCCTTTAAAAGTTTAAAAGTTTAATAGAATAACAAGGTTGGAAAAGTCATCAGTTCTCTGACTTAATACTTCGTACAGCCACATTTTGCTTTAATTACAGCCGTTAATCTTTTTGGATATGCGTGTACAAGGTTTGCACACCTAGATTAGGTAATATTTACCCATTCTTCCTTGCAGAATTGCTCAAGTTCAGTCAAATTCTGTGGTGAGCAGCAATAGAGCCTTAAGCCTTTGAGTTGTTCTTTTGGTGGTATTTTTAGGATCATTGTCAAGTTGGAAGGTGAATGACCTGTCCATCTTCAGCTGTCTAGAAGAGGGATGCAGGTTTTCCTCAAGAATTTGGATGTTCTTAGCAGCATCCATTTCCCCTTCCAATCGCCCAGTCCCCGCTGAGGAGAAACACCCCCTCAACATAATGCTGCCACCACAACGCTTCACAGAAGGCATGGTGTGTTTTGGGTGGAGTGCTGTGTTTGCTTTTCGCCAAACATAGCACTTGGACTTCAGTCCAAAAAGGTCATTTTGATCTCATCAGACCATGGAACTTTTTGCCAGATGGCATCAAAGTCTTCCAGGTGTGATTTTGCATTGCAAAAACGAGAATGAGTGTGGTACTTTTTCAGGAAAGGCTTCTTTCTTTCAGCACTATGTTTGGCTTTATATGCTATTATATATTATAAGGTGTATAAAATTATCTACACATTGTTAAAAGTTTCAATGATATATGTGGATTGTACCTGTGCTGCGTTTACCTGTCCAATCAAACTCTGTCAGCTCTTCCAAGCACTCCCACAAACATGTACGTGACTTACAAATGTCTCTCCCTCTAGGTGTGTATCTGTAAGTACTTGTCTGTGTGCGTCTGTTCAAGCCAAAGCAATGAACACCTGGAGGCCCTATGAACCGATAGAGACCAATCTGATGCACAGAACACAACAGCTTCCTGATGCTCAGAGTAAACACTCACCAGCATCCACACAATAGACTCATTTGAGGTGCATGCCGATCAGAAACACTGCCTGACCGACTGTGATGTCATACTTTCACTTCTCAAATGCAGGAGGTGTTAAGGGGAATAATTCTGTCACTGATTTGTTAAACATTTGCAGCTGTTTTAAAGTGCCGCAGGAGAGGTGATGTCATGATGTCATTACCTTTAGGAGGAAAATAGGATTTGCTTTCTGCTTTATGAGGCCAGTCCACCACCAGGTGACCGTAACGACGGAAACTGTTGGTAATTTCATCTGTAGGAAAAATGGAAAGTATTTAGACCAAAAATATGGATTTTAAACACTGTAAAAAAAAAAAGTGTAATATATATATATATATATATATATCCTGTCCCACAGTACTGAAAGTAATAAAACATTCTTAAAATGTTTATCATTTTTAAAATGATTTTTTTTATTGGATAATTTAGCAAATGTATTGAAAATTCATTTGCAGCAAAAAGAATATTATGAAAATACACCCCACAATTATGTCCCCTTTCCGTGCCTTTGACATCATTATAGTATTTATTAATATTTTGAATTAGCTTTTATTTTTATACTTTTTCTTTTTAATTTTAGATCAATTTGTAGTCATTTTGTTATGTACTTTTTTGATTTTTTTTTTTTTAAATATTTCTAATTATATTTAATTTATTTTTATTTCAGTTTTCGTTTTTAATTATTTATTTTCCAGTTGGTAATTTTAGTGCCTAAAAATGTTGCCTTGGCATATACATTTACATTTTTCATCTAATATTTATATTTTATTTTAGCTTCATTTCATTGTGACAAAAATGTTTTAATAGGATTATCATCACCAACATAAAGTAAAACTAAAACAGATACATAGTAGCACTAAAAATCAGTGTATATGTAAGCGGATATATAATTTTACTTCTACCATGTTCTATTTATGATACTGTGTCTTTAAGACTAATTTATTAGATAATATTAACATACCCTCCGAACTCAAGTCCAGCATTGAACCGTGTGTGTACGTGTGCCGTGTACCTTCATCGATGTCGGGTGGCAGTCCACCGACAAACACCTTTCTGGAGTAGCGCTCCATCCTCTCTCCATTCTGACAGCGGGTGGGGGAGCTCAGGCCAGGGGTCAGCGATTGATCGCCATGACCGTCGTCCAAGAAGCCGTCCTCAAAAGGAAACAGTGAAGAGCGACCTGCAACAGGAAGCAGAGAAAACAAACACAAGAAAAAGAGAAAAGAAGGAATCACACGGGACAGGACAGGAGATGAAAGAGAGAGAAAGCCAGAGAAGAGAAACAGATTAGTCGACAAAAAATGACTACCAAAGAAAAATAAAATCAAAATTCTACACTTATTAATTTAAACTCCTTGAAATTGTTAGCATTATTATTATTATACATGACTGTTCAAATGTTTGGGGTAACTAAGATTTTTTTTTAAGAAATTCATACAGCAAGGACTCGATCAAAAGCGAGAGCATAAGGCAATTCAACTCCAAAAAAATAAATAAATAAAGAAAGAAAAATCATACCGATCCCAAACTTTTGAACAGTAGTATAATATTTATTTCAAATGCCATGGATTACAACATATTTTAGCTAAAAATGGTTCATTTAGATAATTCATGAAACTGGATTGTTCCAAAGTGAAATTAAACATTTCAAACAGAAAATTATACATTTGATCACCCATAAAAAAAAAAAAAATTCCAAATAATTACACAAACAACAATCCATTTCTTTACTCATATTTGTGAAGTGTGAAGTGTTAACCTGTAAAGCTTGTAACGTGTTAAAGAAACAGATGTGATCATTATGATTAGGTAGGCATTAATATCCAAAAAGTCATAAAACAATATATATTTTCATATTGCAATGCAAAAAATAGTGCTGTGATCAGAAGCGTTGTCACTGTGAGGAGAGCATGGTAAAAAAAATTTTGGACACAAACACTGATATACCTTTTCCATCTAAATGCCAGTTGATCACAAAAGGTTATTCCAAGATAACATATTTTAACATCCAAGGTTATTTAATTCATTGCCATGATGCGGTTTTAATTGATAAGTTTTTTAAACATAAGAAAAAGCAATAAAAAAATGACGATGTAAATCAATGTATTTTAGACAAATTGGGAATGAGTAGAGACAAAATTTGAAGTATTACAGCGAAAACCAACACATAAGGTGTAAACCCTCTGACACAGAACTGGATGACAGAATTAGTCCGACACTTGAAATGAGAGATGCAGCAAGCCTGTATGATTCACTTCAAACATACAGGGTTTGTCAGTATTTTAGTGACCGTTGACAATTTTGTTAGGAAATCAACGGCTAAAATATTCCGTAGACTCCTCAGTTTATATGCAATAAAAAAAGAAACAATTCCATTATTAGCAGAAAACAATGGCAAAATTAACATGAATGAATGCGATCACTGCACAAAGGAAGCAGATTTTGAGCCCCTCCCCTCACATGTCCCTGTGACCCTCATAGACAACGAGCAAATCAGCCATAGCAAAAGCCCCATCATTTCTGTGAGCACAAACATAAAGAAGGCGTCAGGTTACCTCTTCTGCGACCATAACTCCTGGCTGCTCATGAGCAGAGAGACGGGTGAAGATAGAGAAACAGAAAGAGAGTCAGAGAGGACAGACAAATAGAAGAGGGAGAGAGAACGACATGGGGTTTTTCAAGCTTGGTTTCACTTGTTGTTGCATTATGACACACTTCATAACACAACACTAGTATGCATTGCTGCAAGAAATGGCATGGGTTGTTTATGGCTCGTTTTCTCTTCCGGATCAAGTAGCTAAACTCTATTTTGTTTATAGATAGTTAATGGAACAGCAGCACATCCAGTTTAATGGCATAGACAATTGAAATAATTTCTATTGGGGCCTTGATTACTGAGTTTTATATATAAGTACTTGTTATACAATGCATCTACCTTGACCAGGGGTAGGCAAGTTCGGTCCTAGAGAGCCACTGTCCTGCAGAGTTCAGCTCCACCCCTGGAAAAAAACCCTCACCTGCCTATAGCCTTAATAATCCTGAAGAGCTTGATTAGGTTGTTCAGGAGTGTTTGATTTAGATTGGAGGACAGCGGCTCTCTAGGACTGAACTTGCCTTCCCCTGATCTAGATATATAATAGATATAGATAGTGCAATAGTGCCTTTGCTGCAATATTGATCAAAAGTTGGGGTCTGTTCACACTGAACACACTCTCTCTCTTTTTATATATAAATATAATTTATTCCTGTGATGCAAAGCTGAACTTTCAGCATCATTACTACAGTTTTCAGTACCACATGTGACAAGCGGGGCGAGGTGAAAGCCGAGGGGGAACGGCGCGAGTGATCATGAGCGTCAGCTGCATGCTGCACCGGTCTCGTATCTCTCAAGGAAGAGCTCCGGAAGCATAAAAAGGGGAGCAATGACAGCGAAGACCGAGAGAGGACCAGGCCTGGATTTTATGTTATGATTTATTACATTTATGTGGGCGGCAGTCGTCCACGAGGTACTGGCACCATTTTATTTTCGTTTTGTTGTTTGGTTATTTGATATATTAAAGTTATGCTGAACGTTCGCCAGTTCCTGTTTCCTTCTTCCCGGGTTTCGGCACCAATGTAACACAGTTCGTAAGCACGGAAAGGAGGAGGCGGGAACCGGCAAACGTACAACCGGTGCAGCGCACAGCTGACGCTCATTATCACTCGGTCCACCGGCCTCGCACCCAGTGTTGCCACTGCTGAAAGGTCCAAGTACCGTACCAGGAGCTCAATTTTCATATTTGGAAGAAAATTATCGTACATGAGTTTTTAGTATAGATAAATTAACTAAATTAATAAATAATGATTTTTACAACGGAATGAATAAATATTGAACTTACTTAAACTGGACAGTCACGCTATTTTATTCTAGAGCTGCTGAACCCTTCCCTGTCTCTGTAAAGCTAGGCCTTCTTTGACACAATCTGCATTGGAAAAAGCGCTATATAAATAAAGGTGACTTCATGAATCAAATGTACAAAATACAGCTATTTATCTTGACCAACAACTTTTTGACATGGCCTGCAAATGACCACAATAGATAAATAACTAAGCGCACCTTACAAACACCTGACCTAAGCGCCGCAGCAGGAGCATTAACTTGTGTTCGTGAGAGAGATAGTCATTCTCCACGATGATTGGCCGAGAAGACGTAAGGTGAGATGAGATGGAAGACATGTGTTTACGTTCTCCTTACAATCATGACAGAGGATCCACAGCTAGACCAGCCCTATGTTTACAATGACCACTATTTGAAGTGTCACAAAATTGTGAAATTATCGTACATTATGTGATATATTTCATTAGTGATCGCACAGAGGTCAAAATTATCGAACAAATGGCAACACTGCACACGCCGCTTTGTCACACATGATCCTTCAGAAATCATTCTAATATGCTGATTTGCTGCTCAAGAAACATTTATTATTAGCAATGTTGAAAATGGTTGTGCTGCATTTTTTGTCCTCCAGGATTTTTTGATGAACTGCATGTTCAAAAGAATGACATTTATTAAAAATAGATATTTTGTGACTATAAATATCTTTGCTTTCATTTTTGATCAAATTAATGCATCCTTACTGAATAAAATGATTAATTTCTTTGTAACACTTTACGATAAGGTTCATTAGTTAACATGAACTAATAATGAACTGCACTTCTACAGCATTTACTAATTTTGTTAAAGTTAATTTCAACATTTACTAATACATTATTAAAATCAAGAGCTGTATATGTTAACATTAGTTAATACACTGTGAACTAACATGAACTGCTGTATTTTTTTATTAACTAACGTTAACAAAGATTAACAAATACAGTAATAAATGTATTGCTCATGGTTAGTTAATACATTAACTAATGTTAAAAAATGAGACCTTATTGTAAAGTGTTACTAATGTCTTTAAAATGAAATTTGACCCCAAACTTTTGAACGCTATAGTCATTTTTTTAATTGACAAGTTCACTGTTAAAAGTATTTTATGAATTCATTTATTTATTTAAAAAAAGAAAAAAAAAAGCAATATCCTGATGGTTCCTGATGTAGACTCTTCGGTCTAAAGAGAGCCATAGAAATGCTCCAACTGTATGACATTTTCAGAGTTGGATGAATTGTTTTCCTTCTGGGGCGTCTCATTTTTGGGGGTTTTCATTAAAACGGTCTGCCTGCACTGGGTACACAGAAACAGAGCCGTCTAAACTGGCGGTGTCAGGGGTCTTATACTCCTAGCAACAATGAAAGGAGAAAGCTAATGTGTCTGGAGTGAGTCAATACCCACCCAGATGGGGGTATTGGTTAAGAGGTGAATGTAGGCAGCAGGGAAAAAAAGGACAGGTCCAGTGAAATAGCAGTTTCTCTTTTGTTAAAGAATAACCACTGTCACATTTAGCAAGGGCTCAAGAGTGAGAAACTGCAACTGGAGTAAGTCCCTCGGGCTGATTCTTAATACAAGTCATAGCATATCACACACAACCTTGACACACTAGGATGCAGGGCAAGAACACTGAGTCCGACCAACTCTGAGCTGGTCAAAAAAAAAAATAAAAAAAATCAAAACATGGTGTGAAATTAACACCAGCCAGGAATTTTTGCACAGTGACAGGTAGTTTTTCTTCATCATGAACCGAGACCATCAGGGGAATAGAATGTGAAAATCTAGGTTCCGTGCATCATACAGCTCACTTCAGATACAGTATAGAGATGTGTGAGGGCAGCTTTCACAAAAAACACATTCTTGTGTCCATCCAAGCCATTTCTTAAGTGCTGACCCGTGTAATCTTGCGTTAGATGGATGTCTTTAGCTGTTACGGCACGTCTCGTACCATGACTGACAGGTTTTTAAGACACCGTTTTAAAAATAGCTCAACTTTTGACATGCAGGGCAGCATATCAATGTCAGATTTAGGACAGACCAATCAGCTAAAACTGTGGCACGATAAACACATTTACATATGGACAAGAATGAAGTCATCGAAATGGAAAGACATCGATGTGTTTGATTCATTGCTCGCTAAAGATAACTAAAGATAAATAAACTTTTTCAGTTAGTTGTCAAGGAAAGTAGTGTGCGTGTTTCTGAAATACTGACCAGCCACATTTTTATTTTTCAATATATAAATACTATAAAAATGTGGTGGGTCAAATTGGGCAATGGCTTTTTAATTTCCGCCCTGCACATAAATCATTTTTTATATTTAAAAATATAAGTTCTGAATTTAAAGCAACCTTTAGCCTGAGTAGCTTCAGACCTTAAAGGCGAGTTCATACAAACAGACATGGAAACTATTCTCCCAGTTAAATTGTCCAAATTAGAGGTTTTAAGGGTGGTCTCAGGCCCTGCCGGCTCCTTCCTGTGCTGCTTCCACCAAACGGCGTCCATAAACCACACGAATGACACGCCAGACCTCAAACATCCCACTCGAAGCTTTTCAGTGGTACCTACAGCAGATACGCAGATACCAACTACAACCATCAGGCTAATGAGCACAATTAGCTCAAGTCATCAGTGTTACCCTGGTAAAACTGCTCGTGGCGTTTCCTCCCTTTCATGTCAGCTCCTCTGGCCGTACGCCACTTGCTGAGGTGGACCGTGTGTATATAAGCTTTCAGGGCTGCTAATCATAGCAGGGGAGATGCTCATGTGTGCGGTTTGTTGGCACCACGGGAGGAAACAGAGGGTCAGCACATTGCATTGGGGCCTACAAGACACTAATGGAAGACGGAAATGGGTTTTGCGTTGGCTGATGCTGATAAGGGAAATACAATGCTGAGATTTACAGCACAACACAATTTAACTATTATTAATTTAACTTCTCAATTAAACTGAACTGGTATAAAAATAGACACAAGGGGGCTACATTTCTGTTGCTTTTTCTACATGCCGATAGTATTAATGGCAAATAGTATGATTGTATTATTTAGCCGATTTATTCGTCTGCCACTACAAGAAACTAGCATACAGGTCTACGAATCACCATGTGCACGTCTGCCATGCTAAGAATGCCACTTGCAAACTGGTACTGTGCTGTAAATAAGTATTTACACCATCATTCAAAATATCTGTCTCAGCAAAAAAAAATCTTTAAAGAAATGAATAACTTTCTTAAGCAAGGATGCATTAAATTGATCAAAAGTGACAGCAAAGGCATTTACATTGATACAAAAAAATTATTTTTTTAAATTAATGCTGTTTTTTTGGAACTTTCAATTCATCAACCAATCCTAAAAAAAATTGAATATGATTTCCACAAAAATATTAAGCAGCACAACTGTTTTCTACATTGATAATAAGAAACGCTTCTTGAGCAGCATCTTAGAATGATTTCTGAAGGATCTGAAGGAAGTAATGTTGCTGAAAATTCAGCGTTGCCATTACAATGCATAAATGCAAATACTAAACAGCTATTTTAAACCACAAAAATAGTTCACAATATTACTGTATTTCAGATCAAATAGCCTTGGTGACCATAAAAGTCTTCTTTAATAATCATTAAAAAAATCTTCCTGACCCCAAACTTTTAAATGGTAGTGTATATTGAACATTTTGACTCAGTCGATCGAAATAATTTGGAATATATAACAAGATGTCTTTGCGGTCTTACAAATCCAATACTTTGTTCATCTGAAATGAAAAGCCTGTGTTCATTAGCATTAATGCAGCACTGCGAGAGAGAGAGAGAGATACTCACTGTTCGGTGGTAATATATGTTCAGCTACAGGATGGTGAAAGTTGAGACCCATGCGACCTACAAAGAGATGAGAAGAACACAAACCATAAGAGTGATGACACCATTGAGACACCTAACAAACTGCAAACCAGTTTATTACCTTTTTCAAACATGACGTTGTAGTTTAATTCCCTAAACTGAGATGAACACCAAGTGTAAGACTAAAAACACCAATATTTCTTGCCAATTCTCCCTGAAGACTATTCATTTTAAATTCATATTTTGCTAAAATGTGAAGCATTGATGAATTTTAGCATGCAGATCATCAGACAGCCCACAGACAAAACACTTGCATTTGCATTTTCAGAATAAAAACATCTATTTATGAATCCTCTTTCTAAATGAGGATGTCCCCCCAAAGGATTTTTATCATATTAGCGAACATCCAGGGACAAATGCACCCTCCCAAGTATAGCGAAGTAAACTCACACATGGATTCTCTGTCACTACATGAAGTGTTCATTTGCATAGCTGTAAAACAGCTGTTGATTTAGTTTCAGTATCAGAGCTCTAATGTGCCAGCATTAGCAGTTTTGGTTACAAATGACAGCAAAGCTCCCGTGGGATTCCAGGGAACGCTGCGAGCAGGCCTCGACGGGTTCTTATGCAAATTCTGAACCGTCGCAAGTCACATTTGCAAACTTCTTTCCTACAGCAGACAGAGAATCCCAGAGAAGCTCTGCCCTTCAGTGCTTCAACCAATGCCAAAGAATGGCGAGCGATGAGAAATGTGCAACGTGGTGAGGTTTCAACAGGTATTTGGCCCTGTGAGATTGTAAGATGAACAGGGCAAATGTTTCCCAGCTTGCATGTGTTGTTCGGGCTAGTGTGCCATGCTATATATAGTGTCTCTGGTGAGAACCAGCAGCTGTGCTGAGAGCAGATCCTTCACATATGGACTATTTTCTCAATAATTCAAATCAAAGGAACTCAACCATCAGGAAACGCGCCAACAATAGCCAAAGCACATAATGATACTAATAAAAAGGTGAAAGTTGATTTCTAAATGAATGCCGCACCACAATTGCATCATAAAGCATCAACACTTTTGAAGAGACCCATTATTCATTTCATCAACAGTGCCATACACTTTAAATAAAACCTACGCTTCAAATGAAGTCATCTGAACTGAATGTCACTGCTGAGTCATTTTGAACAAACAATACTCACATACAATAAACAAACAACTGTTATTAGTCAGTGTCTTTTGGAAGATGCTTTTACCCAAAGTGACTTAAAAAGCCACTTACATTAGCAAAGGTTGCTGTCGTCCATTGTCAATAGTGTAGCGATGTATGAAGAACAGATCAACTTGATGCATGGGGAAATATTTCGTCCTTAAGCAAAATTCACTATGAATTTGCCTACAAAAATTTGCAAAAAATGTGACCGCACCTTTACACTGCTTTCAACGTATACATTTTATACGCATTTCATGTATTGCTACAAGAAGAAACAAAAATGGTTATCAAGATAATTCATAAAAATCATCTTGAATTTAAGTGCATGTTGTTGTTTTTCATTCATTTAGGCATAAAACTCACTAAATGTATTCTCGTATCTAATGCCATTTTGTTTTTCTGGAAAATGTATCTAGTTTTAAAGATATTTTGATAGCTTTACTGAATGGTGTACTTAATGACATGGACAAATACTTCCTTTCCAACATACATTTGGTTTAAACACTGGAGACATTGTGGGAGAAGTAAGGTTTTAATCTTAAAGGGGACCTATTATACAAAATTCACTTTTATAAGGTGTTTGAACACAGATGTGTGTCCACCGTGTGTGTAAACAACCAGCCTATAATGGTAAAAATCCCCGTTAATCATAAACAGTCTATCCAAAAGCGTGGTTCCAGATTTTTCAGAAGCCCCACCCATGACTGATGATGATCTGCCCAATTAGCATAGATCCCACCCTGGGAGAGCCGCAGCGGTCTGCTTTTCGGTTTACTCGCTGTAGCAGCTGGGGATATACAATGTCTGCGCCAAAAAACATTACAAATGTTCTATTCTTGGATGTACCAATGAACATAGGCATCTGAGCCACTGAGGACACCGTGGTTGAATTTCATTTACGAAGAAAATGTGCTGAAGTAAAGTATTATATATTTGCACAAATCATTTTACGCCAGACTGCTTCACCAACGGGGGTCAGTTCAACGCTGGATTTGCACAAAAGATTAACATGACTGTACATGCTAGTTGATAAGTTGAATCACATACTTGAACTACATAAATGTATCCACTAACAATTCAGAAACGTCCTGTTGCATTCTAAAAGTTGTTACTTCTTCCTGAGTCACTCAGTGTCCGAATCCGGTTAAAAAAATGCATGGCTGAGTGCCGCTACCGACAATTTGGCGATAGTTTGACAATTTTGACTGCGTGAGATTCTCCATCTTTGTTGTTGAGTATGCGAAGTATGAGCTGTTAAAGCTCCGCCCTCTGCTGGAAAGAAAGGGGGCCTTATTATATTAAAACAATTATGCACTTTCTGAGGAATATTACAACAATGCATGTAAATATTTCAGAGTGGTTGTAATTCTGAGGCTGGTTTCACTTGTTTTAGATTTTAAGACAGCTGGAAAAGAGAATCGGTTGTTAAGTTCCTCTCCAGCACATATCGAACAGACTGCAGCTGTAGTTCTGACCCAATGATGACATAATGGACAGACTGAGTATATTATAGACATTTAGCCTTCTGTAAAATCTGACTAAAACCAGCTACAAACTGGTTTACAGGGTTGACAAAATGGACTACCAAGGATGAGCTGGTAATGGGCCCAACTGGAAAACCAGGTCACAAAAGCTTAAAGTGGTCAAGCTGGTTTTGAGAACATTGTAGCTGTTTATTACAGGTTCAGGATGGTCTACAATTCCAATCAGGTAACGGCAGTCCAGCTAGACAACCACCTAAAAAAACAAAACAAAAAAAAAAAGCAACTGACCAGCTTGGAAACCACCTAACATGCTCCCATCTACTGCCTTAAATTGGTTTTTAGCTGGATATTTCAGTATTCTCATACAAAAAGCATCTAATGTTAATGGAAATTAACTAAAGCTCATATTCAATTAAGATTAACATCAGTATTCTTTTGACAGAGAAGAGACACCTCAAAGAGAGAGCCAAACATGTTCCTCTGACATTTCCTCACAGGGGTCTACGGTTATGCAAATCATGCATTTCCCTTTCCCCTCTCGCTGTTTCATCGGGCCTGAACTCTGGAAGCAAATGTCAGCGTCTTTCCTTCTGCGTGAATAAGGGCAACTTTCTAGTCTTGTTATGACAGATACACATAAGCCATTTTTCCCCCTGACACACCAGCTTAAAATAAAGGTTATAAAATAACATCTGAGGACATGGACCTTCAACAACAGGGCACAATTAGAATTGCAACATCACCCATCACACACTTAAACAAAATAAGAAAAACGTTTGATCTGACAATCATTTTACAAATTTTGGCTAAATGATGCAATGCATCATGAAATCTGAAATTTAGTCAGTCTGGTTTCATAATTTTTCTGAAAATAGGTTGAGAATTTCATTTTGAATTAAGAACTATAAATGGACAATATTATATTAAAATCAGGGTTCATTTCTGATGGTTTTCTTCCACAGGTATGATTTTTATAATGAGCTTATTTATATGAATTATTGACAGTTTTTGAACATGAAAAGCTTATTGTCAAATCAAAGAATTATGAAGGGTTGTTGCATTTTTACATGGCTAAAGTGAAATTGCTAACAAAAACCTACTTGAATGGACCAAAACAAACTGGCTGACAATATTCCTGGTATGCTAGCATGTAAATATCAGAATTGGTTTAGCATGGAAATAACAGAACTGGCTTAGGCTTTATAATATGACCCTAAAGAGCTCAATGTTTGACCAAACCTGCCTTTAGGAGTCATCAGTAAAAGCTTTTACTGTGGAAAAACAGACTGAGACTGTAATGTCCTTGAAACTGAGCAACTTTCACATCAACTTTCACACACCTTGAGCTTCACACGGACAACCTAACAGGGAGGCTTTAAGGAAAGACAAACAATGTTAAACTATTAATAGAAAAGACCCTACAGTGAAATGCTGTGTGCTGACAACTAACAAACTGCTGCGGGAACAATCTGAGAATAACGGATAATTTACCCAAACTTAACATTCTAGAATCCTTTACTCACTCATGATTTTCTATCTTCTGTGGAAAACAAAAAGAACTATTGTGAAGAATGTGTCTGTGTCTTTGTTGTCCATGCAATCAAAGTCAATGGGGTCCAATGTTGCTTTGGCCACCTTTGACATTTATTGTATCAAGGACAAAAAAAAAAACAGTCTTCAAAGTATCTTTTTTTTATTGTTGCACTGAAGAAAGAAAGTCACACAGTTTTGGAATGACATGAGAGTGAGTAAATGAAGACAATTTTCATTTTTGGGTGGAGTATCCCTTTAAATCTAGGGCTGTCAATGATTACATGTAATTAAATATGTTTAATTCATTATTTTTAAATGATTTTAAGGCATTTACTCAATGTGAAAGTGCAAAAGTTCCCAAAAGCTCTTTTTAATACATATTTATCAAAATTATGCAGTTGCATTACAAGACAATACTAATAATTTAAGCAAACTAAAAACCTTCAGCATGAAGGTTGATCTTTCATTGTTCTTAAACATGATCAGAAATAGAAGTGGCAGTTTGTAAACTGAGACATTTTGGCTTATGCTCTTCTTTAGGGTTGTGCGATCACGATTTTTTGATGAGAATTGAGATTAATTTTAATCACATTTTGAAACGGTATTTCCTTACAGATATACTTGTCAGTATAATTTTTTTTTTTGGAAGCTGGCTTTATTGAAGATATTTGCAAGCACCATAACTTTGCATAATTGATACGTGACTTATTTCTTTATGTCTTTTTGAACTTGTATGTTGTGCGGTTCGCAAATGCCTGTATTATTATTTTGTTCACCTGGTTCAGAATTATGTGCCATTGTTTTTCGATATAAACACGCGCGAGACGGTCACCTTTAACCATTGCGCTCACATCCTGCGTCTCGTGCAGCATCTTTTGCGGCACTCTATGTGACGCTCAGATGTAAAAAATTTTTAAAATGCGCCTCTAGACCGGTGTTTTGTGTTTTTAACTGCAACTGACATCATCTACTCTATTTTGCTGCAACGATACTTTGACAGGCCTTGCAAATTGACTGGCTCTGTGATACATAATCTCTCCTGTATTCCCAAACCACGGATGTTGAGTCCTTATCCAGCCCTGAATTCACCTTCCCCGTTTCTGTGATTTCATGCCGTAATGGTAAACCCGATCTGTTCTTTTGTCAAGTTAGATTTAGGCAAAGCTGAATTTAGACTGAACACTGAGGGAGCTGGTGGGATAACAAAGCTCTTTCTGCGTTTTTTTTTTTTTTTGATAATTTTGATTAAATCGCACAACCCTGCTCTTCGTACATATTTTTATCCTTCAATACAGGACAAGATGAACCGTGAACCATGAGACACTTTTATCAATGTCAATATTCAAAGTCACACCAGCCCAGGCTTGACAAACATCACGATCTTAGCTACCCTCTCAACTTTGGCTTACGGGGTCAAAATGAGCTCTGACTGAACCCAGCGGACCGCAGCGTCCCAGATTACAAGTCACCCTGTCAAACGTTTCCTAGTTTTAACTGTAATGAGAGGAGCTGGTTTGTGCATATGTGAAGAAACCGTATCCTCAAATATATTCCTCTCATCAGCCAGTTCAGTATGATCATTATGGCTGAGTTATTGAGCATAATCAAATCAGACAGTGGCTGCTGCCAAGCTGTGACTGTCACCACAATATCAGTCAAGCTTTGGAAGATTTTTCAGAACCTATGACGTGCAGGAAACAACCGATTTGATTCAAACCTTTGGTCACAGTTACACAAGACAGATCATGCGAGAAGTCCAAAAGAAATCTGTGCGCGTGTGCTTGCACAAAGGCATCTTTGTGATTGTGTGTGTGTGTGTGTTTGTGTCAATGTTGGGACCTCAGAAAAAGAGAGACTGTGGTCATGTGTGCTCGGATGAAGATTACTCTGTTCTGCATTTCAAAACAACATTTCCTAAAAATTCAATCGGATTAATGTGGATACACAAGTGTGAACGGGCTGCTTAGAAGACCCTTTGAGCCACAGACCTAAAAACGTCTGGAACAAAACCAACAGAATCATCCAATTCAAATGCAGCCTTAAGTTTCACAGGGGTTCAATTTTCTTGAAAGTTTTGAGAAATGTTGATGCTCCCTGATGCCAGAAAATTATATACAATATCTCAGAAATCCAGCATGAGAGAGAAGCCCTGTTTCCACCTAGTATTAATATGCTTTTTCGGGTGATCCGATCACAAATGGTCAGCCAAGACACATTACCGTTTTCACCTGATATTATAATGCATTTCAAATGTGTCTTCTGCGACCACTTACGTTCAGATTTCCTATTATTTCGTCATGCTTTACATCACTTTCGGCACATGAATACTATTTAACAAACTTACGATATTGAGGTCGAGATAAATGATGACAATTTTCGTTTTTGGGTTGCCTATTAAAGGGTTAAAAGGAGTCATCATAATTTCTCTATATCATAAAGCCTACTTAAATGCACTATAAAAAGTAATTCAGGAGACCTGTTGACCTGTTCAGGAGACCACAACTCAAATAAATGCATGGTTGCAAGTTAAAAATTCTAATTTATTGTTTAAATCAAACATTTTAAGTTGCAAACATTATTTTGTAGAGTTCTGCTGACATAATAATGTTGATCATTAAATCAACTTAATATCATCTGTAATTTAAACTCAAATTTCTGTGTTAATTGAAATTAGGTTGTAGTAACTTAATGAAATTGTCTTGATAACTTCAGAAATTAGGCAGTGGATTTCTAGTTACCAGCAATTTATTTGTTTTTAGTGAAGGGAAAGACCTGTTAGTGTTTAATGTTGTTATGTTTGACAAATGAGTTTCTGTAATTGTGACGAGCAGGGCGGGCGAGAGCCGTGAGGGAACGGCGCGAAGCCGGTGACACGAGTGATAATGAGCGTCAGCTGCGCGCTGCACCGGTCTCGTATCTCTCATGGAAGAGCTCCGGAAGCATAAAAGAGGAGCAACGACAGTGAAGGACGAGAGAGGACCAGGCCTGGATTTTATGTTGTGTTTTATTTTGTTTGTGTGGGCGGCAGTCGCCGTGAGGAACTGCCGCCATTTTGAACTTTCATTTTGTTGTTTGTTTTTGAGTTTACTAAAAGTTATGTTTAACGTTCGCCGGTTCCCGCCTCCTTCTTCCCGTTCTTACAGTAATGTTGAAGTTTTTGTGGTTACCATTGTGCTGAAGAGCAGAAACATGAAGGAAAACACTACATTGACTCTATAACCAATGACTGCGCTAATGTCATGACAAGTAATATCTAACTTGTTCATTAAATATACATGTTAATTAAGTTATGCTAGCATGTGCTATGATAGCTGTTGATTTGAACTGAATTGTATCACTCGGATAAACATCACAATAGGGAAGAAAAGATGATCACAATTTGTTTCCTGCCGACTTTAAGAAAACCAAAGATTAAGGAAAACAAAACCCTGGTTTGGAGTGAGGAGCCCGTTTTACAGGACCACTGAACTGCTAATGACCTTTACAACATGTCAAACAACATGTCATGGCAGGCAGATGCCAAAACTGTAGTGACTCACCATATTTCCCAAACACACACACAAGAAGCACAATCACAACTCATTCAAATGTAGGATGGGAAAATTTAAGTAGAACATGTAGAAGTTCCAAGAAAGTTGGGTTTGATGCAAATTAATGCCATCTCTTTTTCTTTGCATAGCCTATTTTACGGACATCTGCTTGAGGTGAGAAGTTCGCCAGGGTGTATGGTAGTCAGTCAGGATTTTCTGCTCTACCTTTCCAGGAGCGATAACTCAAGAACCAAGATCTTACAACTGCCAGATTCACTTCTCCAACCCAGATCTGGAAAAACAGCTCCACACCTGAGACGGGCCTCAATGCATCCAGCACATAAAAACA
The DNA here is from genome assembly GCA_038088235.1 of Zacco platypus. Lineage (NCBI taxonomy): Eukaryota > Metazoa > Chordata > Actinopteri > Cypriniformes > Xenocyprididae > Zacco > Zacco platypus. Next base: position 8,084,340 of record CM076078.1, on the reverse strand, counting down.
ACTTCCCTCACCTTTTTTTTCACAATCACACGCATCCATTGTCTACGAGAGGAAAGCCATCTCTCATGATGTCCCCTGAGACTCTAGTGTGATCTTAAAACAACTTATGAGAGAATTTCCCACAACAGATTAGAAGAACTAAACTTTCCCTTCAGAAAACAGTCTGTGCAGAATCACTGAAAATGGTATTGCTCAAAATTCTGGAAGAATAGATACGAGAAAATACAAATAAATAAACTGCAAACATCTGAATACATAGAGTAGATATTTTTATTATTTGCACTACTATTCAAAGGTTTGCCTCTCCAAGGTTGGATTTGATCAAAAACAGTAATATTATGAAATATTATTACAATTTAAAGTAAGTGCTTAATATTTTTTACGGAAACCATGATACATTCTTTGATAAATAATAAGTTAATTAGTAGTAAATTAATAATAATTTGATCCATTTAATTTCTGAATAAATTAAGTTATTAGACATTAAAAAACATTTACTCAAACTTTTGAACAGTAGTTCAACAGTATGTTTTTTTTTGCAAAATTTTGCAGGTAAGACAATTGTCAACATAATAAAACATTTAATTATATGCCAAAGTGGCAGAAAAGTGCACCAAAATAAACAAATATTTTTATCATTGGATTCTAAAAGAACAAGCATGGATGTATAAATAGTCCTAACCTGCAAAATGATTCCTCCATAAAATATCAGCGATAGTCATTGGTGGGCCAGCGGCAGGGTGATGTTTACCTTTGTCATGGTCGGTCATAATCATGTCCATTAAGGAATTCTCCAAAGTTTGCAAGCTGAATGGGTCAAAGGGTCGATTGCGTTCCTGAAAGACAGAAGGAAGGGTTCAAAGCTCAGAAGTTAAAGATGAACCACTAAACCACCATTTCACAGTCTTTCAAATTAGCATCTGTCCAGAGGTTAGAGCCAAGTTCAGATCTAAGGCTCTGTTTACACCTGGTCTTAAGATGTGTTTTGGATGATCGGATCTCAAGTGGACGAGGGAAACACATACCTGTATAAACCTAGTGTTTTAATCAGTCTCTATTGTCCACTTTCAAACACTTTTGTCCTGATTTCTTCAAGGAAAGGGTCAATGGGCAGACAAATTGATGGTTTTTTTCCAGATCTTTCGGTCTAATAGATGAAATTAGCGGATTCAGTTTACATATGAGAGATAACTGAAAAACATGCGGAGAGCAGCAGCTTTCATTTCTGCTCTGAAAGTCGCAAGACCATGCTGAACACTTTGAATGGGCGTTAGAAATCAGGAATGGTGAGAGAACATTGTGCTTTTTTCATCTTCAAACCAAATTTGGGTCGTCAGCCGACAAAGTTTAAAACTTGCCAGTGCGCTTCCCATAACGCATTCGACCACATGAGCGTCTACACAATGAAAGCAATCCGGTCTACGGAATGTGTTTACGACTACCTCTGGAAGTGGTTGAAAGTGGTCAAGTTGAAAACTTTTTAGTCCCCATACACACCTTTATTTAGAGTCGTCCACTTGTGATCCAATCGACCAAAACTCATCTTAATACCAGGTGTAAACAGGGCCAGAGACCCACAAACTGGATGCCAGCATTGTTGTTGAATGTCCTCCACACATTTTTTTTCCCCTGTTCAGAAGTAATTTTATGAATGTAGCAACATTCTACACTTTTGTAGCTTGTTTTGGCCAAGAATCACCCACATAGACAGAAAGAATCCTTCTGACTGACATGTAAAGTGATCAAACAAAGTTTTTTTATTATGTTTATGGGTGGGTAAATCTGAAATCATCAATATAAAGAAAACAGACTTGTGTGGAAACAACTCATTCAAGTCATTGTGCTGGACTATGACAGTGTTGTTACTGGTAAATAAAACTAAAACTATTAAATCATTTTTAGCAATTGAAATAAAATATAAATATTAGATGAAAAACTTGCATTTACTAAACTAGAAAATTATAAATCTTTCCTTGGGAGTTAACGCAAATAAATAAAATGAAATATTAAAATTACTAAAACTGAAATAAAAATAATGACAAAGCAGATTTTTTTGTTTTAGTTTACTACAACTACAAATATAAGAATTCAAAATAATAAATACTATAGTACTAAAATAACACTGGTCTATAAATGACTGAAGAAATGAGAGGAAATTGTGTGTAAACTTAATCAGACATGATCGGAATTTCTGAAAAAATACACAAGACAAATGATTGTGTATATTTGCTTGAAAACAACTCCAACAAAACTTAAGTGATTAATTGTTCCTCAAAAGAGCTTGTAGGTACTTTATAAAAGCAACTTTGTTTCCAGACAGACTGGTAAAAACCTTCATTCAGACTCTCTGAATCCGTGTACAGCGAGCCAATCCGACAGAAAATGGTGAATTCAGTCAGCTCTTGCCATTTTTAGTTGCATCAGAGAAACAGTAAACAGACTGGGCATCCTGTCAGTTTGCAGCAAGTGTTTAAATTCACAGTATATGAACACAAATTGGAAATAATGACTCAATACAGCATTATCAATTTTTTTTTATCAGAAGCACTGTGAATTTCGAACTCGTGCTGCTCCGCATGATGGTTAATCTGCATCACCATCTCTACCAAAATGTTTCTCCCGCCCTCGGACAGTCAAACACGAATCAGGTGAGATTGCCAGTCCACCATATATGCAATTAAACAAGTTAAAGAGAATGAGCAAGAGAATAAAGGAATCATGAAAGAGAGCCGGTGAAAGTGTGAGGATGAATATGGCAGTGGGCAGAGGCCAACTGAGGGAAGCACATTGTTTGCGCATCGAGCCTATTGTCACGCAACTGGCTGAGCATTCAAAAAGCGATATTTCCCCTCTCAGGTTCCAGATAAAAATCTGCCCACTTTGTGAAAAGCATGAGCAATCAAAACGCTGAGCTCCTCACTTCAGTCACTATCAGACACGAGCCACACATATTTCAGCATTAAACAACTGCACACACACATGCCACATCTTGTACTGTGGCAGCCTGCTTGCATACCTTATACATTGAACTAGAAACTACATATGTTCCTTCCTAAAATTGGGGTCCGTCAAATATTTTGTATTTGTTTTATTTCACTTTGAAAATAAAAATCACTTTACTTTGCAACAACTCCAAAGGAAGCATCAAACTTCCTTGATTTGTTTTTAATGGCAGTATTGTATGTGTTGAATGAGTTCATGCAATGATGACAAAACAGATCTACAATATCAGGAAACTGACAGCATTGTGGGCAAAAGTGCATGAAATTGGGCCCAAAATAACACTTTTAAATGACAAAAACACTGGTGTTCGGCTAATATGTGTTTTCAGTGCCCAGCGTTGAGTGGAATATGTGTTCTAGGCAAATACAATGTGCATTCAAACACACACATAATATTCACTTGTAAATAATCCATTTAGAAGATGACCCTCATATGCCCAAAGATAGTTAAAGTTAAAATCAAGTTTTTCAAAAGGCAAAAGCTGCATATTAAAGATAAATGCAAATCAAATTGCTCCTTTAATTCCTTCTTTGCTCAGTGTTTCTGTCACAAATTTCGAAGTAGAATTTATTGAATTTACTTACTTTTTTATTTAAGTTCAGAAAGTGCAATATGGACAAACAGACGTGTGCATGACTCATCAAAAAACATTTATGAGCATAATTAATTCCTGCCAAATATTGAGAAAAACACTAGAGCAGAAGCAGATAATGCTTTTAAATGCTTTGTTCAAACAAAAATGCCAATGTCCTCTATCTGAGAATATGCTACAATGTTTCCGCTCGTGACAGCCGCGCAGGCCCCGCCCCCTCACTCAACAAGCACCAATCAGATTCGAGTGGTGTTGCTTTTAAACGCCCCCAAACGAGCTGCAGGAGAGCCTCTGATGGGAATTTGAACCCTTCCACCTTACAATGACATTTATAGAAACAGCTGGAAAATAATTCACAACAACTTTTCCTTACAGTCAGAGAAACACATTAGAGAGTGTATTCTGTGATATTATAAGTAAATATAAAGAGTACAAATTCTGTCAGAGAATTTACTTTAGTAGAGTCCTTCAATACTACATAAAGAGAAACAATAAAATGACATTCATGCGTTGCATTGCCTATAAATTGTTGTATGATTATAAATGATGTAATGTGATAAACGTCCATAGATTATGACTATATTTTGCCCATGCATATGCAGTATGACTACACATTTTATTGTAATGATATTTCGAGGCATTACGTCTATAATGCGTTTCACCAATTATGATACAACTTGTATAAATTATGCTTTTATGATGACGCATTATGTCAATATTTACTGAAAAATCTCACCTGAAATGGCAGCATGTTGTTGCTGTTGTCGGTTCTGAAAGGTTCCGGAGGTTCTGAGATCATCCAGGGTTTCTGCATGGCTCCGGGTCTCTGGTATTTCGGAGGCGCGATGACATTGCTCGGGAAGGGCTTCTTCGTCGGGGAGATGGGGTTGAGCGGAGACGGGACGCCCAGCCCGAGCCCGAGCGCTCTCCGCGGGTCTCTGCCGCTCCAGGGGTTCGCCGCGGAGCTCCACACCGCGTTCTGATGGTTATTCCAGGCGGACGAAGAAGCGGACGATGCGGACACTTTATTGATGAGGGTCTGGTGGCTGTACGGGTTCCTCTGGTTCACACTCATCGGGGATCTTCTCATCTGCGGAGAAAAACTACCTCCAAACACCGGGTTGACGTGATGGGGAAAGTTCTGAAAAAGCATCGTCCCGTTTACCGACGGAATCCCTTGGAAAAAGCCCTCGTCCACGGTGTTGGTGGACCAAGTGTTACCGAACGACGGTGAGAGAGAGGAATCCTGAGGGAAACCCAAACCCGGTAATACCGGAGACTCCATGGCGACCCGCTCGGAGTGACCGACGTGGTTCTGCTCGTCCAGGATCGGAGGGTCGGAGGGGGTCGGGGTGGATGGAGGCTCTGTATTTGACGGGTCTTGATGCTGGTAAGGCTGAGCTTTGCTTTTGTCCATCAGTAAATCATCCTGCATGTTTTGAGCTGAAACACAGATGATCAGTTATTATTGATCACACCGATCGGGCTGGGAATATTATTTTTAACGAGCCCCTGATCAGCCATGTATCAGCAGCAGCAGCAGCAGCAGCAGCACGGGATATGTCTGTACTCCGGTTTTATCCCCCTTACTCATGTGTCCCAACACGAATAAAGGAGAAAAGCTCGGAGGTCACCGATATTCGCCAATTTTCGCCACGTCTCGTTTTTCTCTCACCGGAACTCCAGACAGAAATGAGAAACTGATTCTTGTTCCTGTTTTTTTTTCCCATAAGCCCCGCCCCTCAATTTGCATACGTCAATAAATACAGCTGCGTCCTTCAGCAAGGTTAAAAGACACACACTTTATACAGTTTTAATCAAATAAATAGCTTTGTAACTCACTTTTAACAGCATACAGCCACGAAACTCCATAATATACATCAAACAAATGCAAAAACATTGACTTTTGCCTCTAAAACACAAGGGTTTCTCAGCAATTCTACATTTTAAAACACTTCTAGTGGTTCAATGCATCACACAATACACACCAAGTGGAGACTTGATGGGAATCCTTATACAATATAATGCATTTAGTGCATATTGTGTGAAACGATACCGTTTGTTCTGTACTTAAATGTCTATGATGTCTAAAATGTTTATTCTTACATATTTGTCTATTGTAATGCAGACCAATCTATTTTTTGTGTATTTTTACAGTCTATAAAGTGCATACATATCTATCTACCCAAACCTAAAATGCAAGAAAAAGAAAAAAACATGCAGCCTAAGCATAAGTTTGCAAAGTGTATGTTCAGACATTTTGGCTTGGATGGTGTACAACAGTCCATGGCACAGCTCAGCAACTAGGTTATATTTGCTGCAGGATCTTGGGTTACACCCAGCAGTGCTGCACAAAACATACGCAACAGAAATCCCAATAACAGCTCTGGATGTTTTTCCACTTCATGTTACATTCTGCACCCTTAAAGTAAGCTATTATGTCTCCTGTGTGGTTTACCTATCTTGTGAAGGGCTACATTTCTGTATATACTCTGATAAACAAAACAGACCGAGCGAAAAGAGATTTTATTCAGCCGTATGGAAAAGTACAACAATTTCAACATACCTCTTGAGGGTTTCTACGATGCCAAATATATTCCCATGAAAAACAGGCCGAGAATGCGACAGTTTCAGCGAGCCTGATGGATTTATGAACTCAACCTTTAATCAAATTTTAATCAGAGTAGACGAGCGTAACAAGATGAAGAGCGTTTCTGCCAATATTTCCGTCCGTTAATCCTCGTTTCGCTGCATTAGAACTGCATATTCAAGGTCACAATAGAAATCATCACACCAGAGCACGCGCTGACCATCTAAATGACAATAAATAAGAGCGTCACAGCACATGCATGTATATTATAACCCATTTAAAAAATGCACCGGGTTATTGGAAAGGGAAAGAAATCAAACACAGCACTTTAATCCGCGCACACAACTCATAGTAGCTATTATTAAACACATAACATGCATCTGTCGGATTTATTTTTTTCTTTTGCTGGCTTTTTTCTTGCCGTACATGAATCAGACTTTACCTTATCGTTCACCTTTTGGGATTCTGTAAATAAGACTATTTCTGTTTGTCTCGCCTGGGTTTTGATATGACAGATGAGCTGCCCTTCTGCAGTCGCCTCAACAGCTGATTGACTGCGGCGCATGGCTAATGCACTGCGGAATTATGGGAATTGTAGTTTTTCGGTGAGTGCAGCCATCAGACTCACTATATGACGTTGCAAAGCTTATAATGTAACATGCAAATAACAGTGTTTATCAGCCTTTTGGGTTATAGTTCATATACATTATGGTCCAGGCTTTTAAATTGGCCATTAAATATTAAAGGCACAATTTTTAAAGAAAATTTCATTTTATTGAGTAAATTAATGAAGACACACCCTTATGCTTAGGAGATATAATACCTGACATGATAAAGTGTTTCTAAGCAACAAAAATAATCTGATATATGGGAGCTGATATGACGAACAGGTGTTTTGCGTCATATCTGTTGCTATACTGTGGATTTTAGCATGGCTGAAATGCTGTATCCATTTTATAACCCAATTTTAAGCTAGATTTTGTGACAGTGATGGTGATTACACGTGTAACGAAACTATCACAAAGTGAAGAAATAACACAGTTTGAAGTGTTTACATGGCCTTACAAATTGCCAGGTTTTTAGGCATCATCATGTAAGATTGTACATCATGATAATTTAAAAATAAAGCATGCAAATCTTATAAATTCAAAATAAACACAATAAAAGCATGCAAATCTTATAACTTCAAAATAAACACAATAAAAGCATGCAAATCTGCAATGTGGCTCCATACTCACCGCTGTCATAACGGAAATGTATTTATGCAATACAATGAACTAAGATCACAGATCTATTCATTAACTAATATTAATAATTAAGTTCGTATGAAATACAGAACATATTAAAATGCTTGTCAGTTCAAGTCTTTTTTGTAACAATGAACTCAATAAAAGAAAAAAGAAAGGATCAAAACACCTCAGCTATAAACACTTTATAATTACTTAACCATATGCTATGTGAAATGAATTAAGCTCCCACAAATCCCATTCTAATTTCTGGATGCTCTGCCATGTCAAATAAAACATGCAATGTAATCATATATAAATTACATTGAAATATGCTGACTCTCCTTACCACAGTACGAGGTATTCTGAAGCCAAATATGTATCTTCATGTTGCTCCAGCAGGCGTAGTCTCTCTTGCTCTAGGCTGCCTGCCTCTGCGAGAACATAAATTTTTATATTTTTGGCGACGTATCACGAAGACTACACGTCCCACAATGCATCTGTTGTCTCGCGAGAGTGAAATCAACGCTCGCACACGCGCGGTGATGCATCCGCTCGCGTTTTCTCACGCGCAGTCAGTGGAGTCACTGCGTGTTTCTGGAAATACAGACATTTATGAATATTCATTAATATATCCGTTTCTAATAATTAATTTAAAAGGTTTATAATCGGATTCCAGCTGTTGCTTGATGTCAGTACGGTATTCATATGCGGGTTTAACACGGCGTTAAGATTCACTGCGGCCTGACGATTACATCTCTATTATTAAATTATTAAACTATTATCATAGTTTAGTATTCAGTCAGTAATCAATTGTGCGGACCCATGTAAATATGGCAGACGAGGGAGCGGTTGTGATGCAGCAGATTGTGGACAGGTGAGTGAAACACATAGAAAGTAAACAAATAGCCAATGTCAGCTACATAGCAGCCTGTCAGCACAGGATTTTATATAGTTATAAATATTATTAATCACATATAAATATCATTAACGAACAATTAAAGTAGCTGATGAGTGATTGCTTACCGGTTTAGAGCGTTTATACTCTTAAATAGAGATGCTAATAAGTGTTACCTATATTATGTGACGTCTTAGCGAGGGGGCGTGACCTTGGATTGGCCTTTTAATTTTGTTTTTATTCAGTTTTACTCCTTTGTTTATTTAGCCTGCTTGTAGATCCTTAAGTGTTTACCGGCCCCTGCTCTAAAGATCAATCTGTTCATTTTTATAACTGATTTTTAAGTGTCTGAAAATCCATTTGTTATATAAATGATATATAGAATAATTAATATTATAATTATTATTATTATTATTACTATTATCAATAGTTATTATTAAAATGTTTTTTTTATTATTGACAAACTAATAGTTATAGAAAATAATAGTTTTTTGAGTGGCTGTTGTTTAAGAGCAATTAATGCGAACGGTGTATTAAATAAGTTGCTTTATCTGTGAAATTTTCAGTTGAATGTGGCATAAATACATTTTGCAAATACACTTGCATTATTTCTTACATATATAAACGTGTTACTTGAGCTTGTAAAGTTGACTAAGTTCTCTTTAGCTGTGGGATTACTTCTGGTTATGCATAGATGTAAATCTTTTGTTATCTTTGCATGCGTCACGTGATTGCAAATATTACTGGGTTTACCAGTTTACATAGTCATTACACGAGTTGAAACACATTTTGACTTCATAATATGCTCATTAACTAGCTTTGTTGTATGTTTTACGAGCTGTGGAATGATTTGGTAGTACTTCAACACTATGACACAGCTTGACTTGTATTGACCCCAGAATATTCCTTTAATAGTAAAACAGCTTAAGTCATAAGAAGCTTGATTACCTGTTTGATCTGACTTGCACACCTGCCCAGGTCACTGGTTTCATAAAGGTTCACGGTAAAAGAAGCTCTTTGCCACATATTATAGGCTTTTAATGAACACAGCAAAGAGGACCGCGTGTCCTGGAGAAGTTTATAATGACACTATGGTTGTGGTCAGTTTTTACAGATTGACCCTCATGGGTCATAAATTGACAGTACTGGTGTATATTCCCTGTAATTGCAGATTTTCTAAATATAGGATTATTGTTGGTAAATGACATGGACAAGTTCTCATTTCAGTAATTATGCATTGGGTCACTGTGTGGAGTTGAGCTGTTCGGTGTCCTGACCTTGCCCATGTTTTTCCACTGAGACTGTCCTGTTTGCCAGAGGGCCAGTGCTGGCAAAATAAACTAGATAATTGCAATGGCCTGATGATGGGACACACTCGAGCAGATCTGTCCTTCTGCTCGACAGTAAGCTTTCTAGAAACTTTATATGGACCGCATGCACTACCATTCAAAAGTTTGGGGTCAGTAAGTATTTTTTATTTTTTTTGCAAGAAATAGTTTTTTTTTATTCAGCAAGTATGCATTGAATTATAGTCACAGAATAAAAAAAATATATAAAAGGTAATCGTGAACTAGTAATTCTGGCTTTTTTCCCTCATGTGAATTCCGAGATTATATCTCACAATTCTCAGAAAAAACGTTACTAGTTATAAAATCTTTTTTTCCAGAGTTTACTTTTATTCTGTTTATATCTCGCAATTCTACAGAATTTTGACATTTGCGATTGCGAGTTATAAGTCTAAATAGCGTGATATAAACAATTTCCTTTTTTTATTTTATGTTTATTCCGTGGTGAAAACAAGCTTATATATTAAATTCACATATTACAAGTTGCTGTAAAGACATTTCAAGTATAATGTTTCAAAAGATTTCTAATTCAAATAAATGTTGTTCTTTCTCTTCATCAAAGAAAACGTGCATCACCGTTTCCTCAAAAAAACATTAAGCAGCTCAAATATTTTCAACATTGATATTAAGAAATGTTTCTTGAGCAACAAATCAGCACATTAGAATGATTTCTGAAGTATCATGTGACACTAAAGCTGAAAAGTCAGCTTTGCTTCGCAGGAATAAATTCTATTTTAAAATCTATTTGAATTGAAAACACTTGTATTAAATTGTAATAATATTTCACAATATTATGTTTTAACTGATCAGATAAATGCAGTCTTGGTGAGCACTAACAAAAAATAAATCTTAGCAACCCCAAACCTTTGCGCGGTATAGTGTACAGTACATGTATAGTCGCACGCCACCTTAAGCAAGGTGAGTTTTGAACATGTTGTCTGCTCATGCTTCTCTTTAAATCCAAGGAAATGTATATATTGAGAGCAAAGTACTGGACTTGTGTGAGTATAGTGGTTTATTGGCACATTAGCCTGTTTTTAGACATATCTGAGTCAGTTGTCATGGTGAAAGCTCTCATCTCTCTCAAATGGATCCTGCATCCTTCTCTAATGTCCGTCACTGAGGCAACAACCTTCACAGGTCTGTGTGGAAGCAGATAGCCGTACACCAGCGCGCAGCTCTATCAGACTCGCACACACGGTCTTATCGAGGCCTGCCACCCGCAGCTGCTCTCTCTGCAATGCAGCTCTTCACTGGTTGAAAAGATGGGGTCATGCTTAAATCCTGTCTGACCTTTACGTGGCAGACACTCTATCACCCTCTTTTGTTCTCGTCGGTTGTCAGAAAGCTGGCTCCATTTATTTTGGCTGTTTTTAAACCTCACTTTCTCTGCCTTATTGTTTTTCCCAGCACAGCTTTGATGTGTTGCCACACCATCATCGACAAAGCAGGCTCTTTTGAAATGTGTGTCTGAGTCATGTTCGAAAGTGTCTGGAAATAATCCAGTGTCTTTTGGAGCTTTTTGGTGTTATGTTCTGTTTGAATGCCAATAAAATGCGGGTTTGCATGGTGCCTATGCTAATTGCTGATATTCCACTAGATTTTCTAAAGAAAATGCTAGTGCAAAACTGATGCCACAATGCTAGGGCGTTACTAAGTGGTTACCAGGGGCGCATTAAAGGGTTAGTTCACCCAAAAATGAAAAATTCTGTCATTAATTACTCACTTTCGTGTCGTTCTACACCCGTAAGACCTTCGTTCATCTGCATAAAACAAATCAAGATATTTTTGATGAAATCCGATGGCTCAGTGAGGCCTCTATTGCCAGCAAGACAATTAACTCTTTCAATGCCCAGAGAACATATTTAAAACAGTTCATGTGAGTACAGTGGTTCGAGCTTAATATTATAAAGCGACACACAGAAAGTATTCTCGACAAAAAAACAAAATAACGACTTTTCAATAATATCTAGTGATGGCCGATTTCAAAAACACTGCTTCGGAACTTTAAGATTTTTTTGTTTTGAATCGGTAGTTCTGTTTGTGTAGAAAACTGCCAAAATCACATGAACTATTGAAATTGCGAAACACTTATGATGTAACAGCCTCGTTTACTGAAATCACGTGACTTTGGCTTTCCGACCACTCATTCGTGGATATAATCTGCACGTCATCTGAAGTTTTTAGATCCTTTCACTGTGTTCCATCGGTGATGCTTTAAAATTTCAGTCTCTATTTTAATTTCAGGAGGTTTTAAATCTGGGGACAGAAAAACAGGAATCGCACCTATTCACCCATGTTTGACTAATTTTTACACAGCATACACACAATGTTGTAAATGTTATCGACAAGATAAATTTTGTCATAAATTATTGGCAGGAAGCTAAAAAATGTGTTATCTGGAGAAGGGGGCCTACTGTAATGCTGTAGCCTAGGGGCTTTTGGTTATTTTAAGGCGCCCCTGGTGGTTTACTTGCTTGCCGATAGTTTCTGTAATATTCTTGTGTCTTAGGGTACGTTTTCGTGACAACAATATCCTAAAAACAGAAAATTACATGATGGCAACATTGTCAAAATGATCCATGTTCACATGGATTTGTAAAAACGTTTAATTTTGTGTGCCAGGCCAGTAGTTGGCGATTAAATCTTGCATTTTTATAAATGCATGTTCAATTTTTTTATTTTAAAACTTGTTTTATTTGTGAATAAAACAAATAAAATTTTGACATACCTTTTCATTTATTTAAGTGATTGATCATTTTTTAAATTTTGAGCAGATTTGACTACAAAATTACTTGCATATCCTTAGTGCAGGAATGTTTCCCAAAAGTTTTTGTTCGTGCCCCTGAGATTTTAAGTAAATATTTCAATAATTTAACAACACATTCTCATGTTCACGGTTTTCTGATGTTGGTTAATGAGAAACATGGTCATGAAACAGAAGATGCGATAGTCTTTTCTTTCCTATTGTGACGTATATACGATTGAAACGGCTTCTCAAACAAGAAAAAAAATGTAGGGCTGGCTTGATTTTATCTATGGGGAATTGATTGGATGGATTGTTGGATCATTGTGGTTTGCAATTGCTCGTTCTGATGTCGTTGCAAGATAGAGGGGAAATTATTTTCATTTGAGGGCATGTCCGTTTAAAAAGTAATGATGTGCAAATTATTTATTAAAGGTGCAAATTGTGTGTTAAAGGTGTGTAAATTTTAGGAGGATCCATTGATGGAAATGCAATATAATACACATAACTATGTTTTCAGTGGTGTATAAAGAACTTGCATAATGAACCGTTATGTTTTTATTACCTTTGAATGATCCATTTCTATCTATATACACCATTATATGTTAAGTCACCATTTTGCGTCGACATGTTTCTACAGTTGCCCTAAACCGTCAAACTGTTTTACAGAATGTGTTTGATCGTCTAGCTACACTCTGCTGTCTCAGACAATGACATATTTGTCCTGTGTTGGCCACCGTAGCTTCTCTATATTGCAATTCACAACCTCGCCGCTACTAGATGCTGCTAAAATTTACACACTGCACCTTTAAATACTTTAGTATTCCAAAAACAATTTTTTTTCCCCATTTTGATTTCATATTGACTTTAAAAAATGAGGCTCATGAAAGGTTTAATTGTAACTGAAGTTCTCATCTTGTTTTCTGGGCAATTTCTTGTTGTGCACTGTGATTTTTGCACTATCCTGGAGCAGTCCCATTTTTAACAGGAAATTGCCCAGGGATTTCTTTTTTTTTTTTTTTTTTATTGTATTTTAAGTATGTCAAATATATGTAGTTTTAAGTATCCATAGCTGTTTAGTGAAATGCAGCTCACTATAGCACTAAAACAGAAATATGGATTTCTTAGTAATGCTAGTAATTCTGTGTGGTGTATGAATTCATGTTTCTCCTGGCTTTATACATTTGCTGGTGAAACGTGATCTTGTGGATGGGTCTTGTGACTTTGACCGCAGGGGAGAGAGTGTGTGTTTATGGATCAGCAGTAGGCCACATCTGACCCCCCCACTCCCCACCCCCCAAGTACAAATATAGACCACAAGTTCAAGATGACTGGCGTTACTGGAAAACAGTGACTGAAGTTACAAGAACTCTAATGTAGCTGGTGCTCAATCTATTAGAGTTCATATATATATATATATATATATATATATATATATATATATATATATATATATATATATATATATATATATATATATATATATATATATATGTATGTGTGTGTATGTATGTGTGCGAGTGTATATATATATGTTTATATATATATATATATATATATATATATATATATATATGTATGTTTATATGTGTGTGTGTATAATCTTGTTAAAATATTCTGTTTTTCTACCCTGCATCATATGTTTGCTTCCATGTTCAGTGTAATTGTTACATTTATATATGTATATGTGTACATTTATGTGTTTAACTGATATGATAGTGAATAAAAATACAATTTAATGGCTAAACACAATTATTTTTGACGATTATTGCCAGACATAATGTCATAATCGTGGCAGCCCTCTATGTAGTAGAAATGGCTTGGATATTGGCGGTTCCTCTGATGCTCAACTCTTTGTCGGTTCCCTGGTGATGGAACTTTCTCTTGCTGGCTGTTGGCTGGAAGGTCTTTCGGGTTCCCACAGTCACGTGACCATGGCCCGATGAATAAACTCATTGTGCTGAGGTTTTAATGCCTCTTTAAATACAGTCTGACCTGTGTAGCAATGAGAACATGCAGGAGAGTTTTTTTTCTTTGTAACACTCGTGAAGCACACCGTTGGTCTTCTTTTTAATGCTATTGCTCATACTTAAGGTTTGGGGTTTACTGAAGAGTTTTGCTCAATGTTTAATAGTAGACATTTAGTTTTTCCACAACAGGAAGCATCTAAGCTTTCATAGAATCATTCCAGTTTTTAAAGCTACCTCAGTCAACGGTAGCAAAATTAGCCACTTTATCCATGAAAACTCATCCTGTCTGAAATAGTAGCCGTTGTTAGGGCTCTAGAGTTCAGGATATTTAAACTATTATCAAGGTTATCAGCTCCCGAGACCCCCCTCGCTGTTGTATAGATTGTGTTTCTGTGTCATGTAACCGGGCTCTTAACATGTAAAGAAAGGTGAGTGGTATCAACTTTCTGACCTCCTGATGGTATCTTATAGACATTAGAGTTATATTCTGCAAGAACTGTAGTAGTCATGAAAATCTAGAAGTTGAGAAGCCTGCTTTCTGGGCATCTGAGAGGGTTTTTTACAGCATTTGTTCCTGGAATATTCACGTGATTTAACAGGAAGTGGTCTGGTACATTGGAGATATTTTAACCATCATAAACAAAATCGCAAAGAGCGCTGAAAAGTAATTCCGTCATGTCTTCAGTTACAGCAGTCAACAGAATGTGATCACAGTTGTTCAGCTGGACAAAGTTTTATTAGCCTAATTATTCTGAAGTTATGTTTGCACGTGTGAAGATAAGGTGCTGCAATAAATGTATGTTTATGTTATCATAGTAAAAATTGGTTGATTTGAACAGAAGTCAGCACTCCTGAAGAATAGGGTTCATGATCTAGATTGCATTGCCACAAAACATTAGAGCAGGGAATCATTTAATGACCACTCATGATTCAATTCTGTTTGATTCGATTGATGAACTTACAAGTAAAAAAAAAATTAACTACAAAACCTTATTGTTAAGCCCTGTGTTTTAAGGGAAGTTGATCCTCTCTAATATTATTATTAGTAATTTTTATTTATTTGTATTGTTTATTTAAACATTTTTTTTAAATGGTATTTAATTTTTAATATTGTAGTTTATTTTTTATAATCATATAGTTTATTTAAAGTGTTTATTTTTGTATATTTTAAAAAAAATGTTATTAGTATTTGTTTTTATTAGAGCTGGGAATCTTTTAACGACGACTCATGATTTAATTCGATTTGATTCAATTTTGGTTCAGAGAATCGTGAAATACAAGTTTTTACAATTTGTCCATTACAAGTAAGAAAAGTTTTTTGTTGAACCCTGTCCACTCTACTAAAAATGTGTAGGAAAAATTTATAATTATTTTTTAGTAGTAGTTTATTATTTATTTGTATAGTTTATAATATTTGTGTATAGTTTATTCAAATGTGTAATTTTTGTGTATTTAAAAAAAAAATAATAATAATTGGTGTTTATTTTTTTTTGAAAATCGCTGAAAAATGAAATAATATTTATTCAAAGATTTATCTGTGAATAATTTTTGTCCCACAAAACAAACAAAAATCTCATCATCTTATCATGCCATACCTTGTGTGTATTTTACTGCAGATAATATAACTTGTAGTTGGAAACTTTACCCCTGTTGAGTGAAGCAAACAAGCCTAAATAAGATTCTGTTTCACAGCACAATTTGTTTAACCTCGTTTATTAGCTGATAATCGGGTTGTCTGACCTTGGACGGTACACCTTAATGAACACCGCTCTTAGTGTGTTTGAGTGAGGGGCGACGGCAAGATGTCTTGGGTTTCACGAGGATGATTGTGTTTCTGATGGTTGTCACGATGGAGGCTGGGTTACAGGAATAGGAGAAGCAGATTCTTAAGAAACAAGGAGAACCGTCTTTGTCTGTAGCTCTGATCTCGTGAAGCGCTCCTCTCGTTTCGTCGCTCTTTATTGTTCTTCTGGTCTTCCTATGATAGTTGCTGTCAGGAGAGAATCATACATCTGGACAGAATCTGAAAAAAAATTCTGGTTCTGTAATCAGGTACGAAACAGAATTGTGAATCAAAAAATCTTGTTTTGTAGCTAAAGGGGCTATATATGAATTATCATGTATTTATTACTTTTTTTTGTGGCCAATGTATGAACGGCTAGTAATGAAACCTAAAAAAATCAAGACCTTCCCCAACTTTCCAAGCCTGTAATCGGACATTTTTGTCGACAAAATCTAAAGGATGCGAAATCTGAAAGAGCTGTTCTGTACTATAATGTAAATGTGTCAAACAAAAAAAAGGTATTAATTCAAACTACAGACTCATCTCACATAGCCAAATATATATATATATATATATATATATATGTCTATAGTCTAAAATATATTTGATAATCAACCTATCATAACAGTGTAATTTTAATTATCGCAGAGCTGGTGCAAACATGTCTATATCACTATGATCAGAAGCTTTCTTAATGCTTTCTATCCACTGTCATCTTTGTGGTGTTTATTTTGTTATTGATTCATCTAAGCGTCGCTAAAAGCCTTAACGGCGTCAGAATGTTCGTTAACAGTATTTTGCTGCAAAGATATTTCCCACTTCTTTTTACTTCTAAGCAAAGAACAAAAAAGAACTTTGTCATGAGTATATCAGGGCCTTGAATCACGTTCAGTCTCGTGTTAAGTGTGAGTGAGTGTGAGCACGAGCAGTGAGTTGCTGGCTGCAGTTCACTTAACGGCCACCGGTGTCGCTAATAACAAGGGTTTCTGAATTCTACATATAGCCCCTTTAGATATTTTTTGTTTGTCAATTTTAAAGCGATTGTGATTTCATTTCTTTTTTTATTAAAAAACTTTTTAGCACTGAGTGAAAAATTACACTCTTAAATTGAGATGTTTTAAAGCTGAAGTAGTTACATAAAATTACAAATTTGGGTCTGTGATTGTCATCTGATGGTTACAGGAGGTTCATGATCCAGAGCACACGACTGATCTCAGTCACCTGAGAAGCTCTTCATCCCTCATGTTTTATTCAAAAATGGACAGAACGGAAAATCTGGCGCAGGAACCTGAGAGAACGGCAGAGTCTCTGTCTCTCCTCCAGCAGCGCAGAAACATTGACAGATTTGGCGTAGATTGTTTATCCGACATTATTATTGTGGTACTAGACAACAAAAGAAACAACTTCTAAAGAATATTTTTGTCTGCATTCTTAGAAAAAAGTGTTTAATGGGTTTCTATATAGAACCTTATGGTTCTTGACGCAATATAAGGAGAAATGTCTTGTGAATAATGCTTTCATGTTTTTTCTTCTAGTGATAAAGTAAAGCTGTTTAATTCTTAACATTTAATTAAAATAAAAAATGAATTCAAACTGAATCTATTAAAAGTAAGTGCATAGAATGATCTCATGATGGGAACCATTAAAAGTTCTATATGTGAAACACTTGATAGAAGCCTTTAAGCTTCTATATAGAACTGTTTCTTCTAAGAGAGTATTCAGTGATTTGGCCTTCTGAAGCAAATCTATTGGTTTTTGTAAGAAAAAATATCCATATTTAAAACAATAATAAGTGGCTTCCATTAACAGCCGTACGCACGTCGAGTTCTGGTGAAAGAGTGACCTCTGATCCTACGTATGATGTAGGAGTTATAATAGTTTATAAAGTTTTAAATATGGATATTTTTCCATAGATTTGCTTCAGACGGCCTTTATTAACCCCCTGGAGCCGCATGGATTACTTTTATGATGGATGGATGCACTATATTTGGGCTTCAAAATCTCGGGGACCATTCACTTTCATTATAAAGCTTGGAAGAGCCAGGATATTTTTAAATATAACTCCGACTGTGTTTGGCTGAAGAAGAAAGTCATATACACCTAGGATGGCTTTAGCCTGAGTAAATTATGGGATAATTTTCATTTTGGGTGAACTAAACCTTTAATTGACATATTATTTAATTCATTCATTAAAACCCTAGTAATTAAGTTTGGAAATGATTTGGAAATGTTCCGTTGTTGAATGATAAAATGGGAGATCTCTTTGGAGATCTCATTTCATTTGTGCTTAGTCACTGACCCATTTTACTCTGCAGTTTTCTTTTTTCCCTTGATACTTTTAAGAGTTGAACTATAAAAATAACTCAAAAGTCTGCTGAACCTTGAACTTTACACAGTTACATGACAAACATTCTGCTCACCTTTATTTTTATACTTTGCCCTGAATCATAATAGGACCATATAGCAAGCCAAGTGCTGATGTGTTTCTCTGTTTGTGTGTGTGTGTGTTTTACAGGAGTTGTTGGGTGTGTTTTGCCACAGATGAGGATGACCGTACGGCGGAGTGGGTGCGACCGTGCCGCTGCCGTGGTTCAACTAAGTGGGTTCATCAGTCATGTCTTCAGCGCTGGGTTGACGAAAAGCAGAGGGGCAACAGCACCGCACGTGTCGCCTGCCCACAATGCAATGCTGAGTACCTCATCGTGTTCCCTAAGCTTGGTATGGCAGCTCTTAAAAACTTGTATCAGTGTTTAATATACAGCATGTCAACTATATGTTCAGGAAACCTGTTGTTTTTGCAGTTATGATGATGTGGTTACACTTATTTTACACATCATTTTAACACTGTTTCCTGTGTTCAAATGTGTGGGGTTAGTTACATTTTTGAATGTTTTTAAAATCTCAAAGTCTCATGCTCACCAAGACTGCATTTATTTGATGCAGTAAAAACAGCAATATTATGAATTACTATTGCAATTTAACATAACTGTTTGCTATTTGAATATATTTCAATAAGTAATTTAATCCTGTGACTCAAAGCTGAATTTTCAGAATCATCACTCCAGTCTTCAGTGAAATCATTGCTGCTCAAGAAACATTTCTTATTATTACCAAGTTGTGCTGAATATTTTGGTGGAAACTGAGATACATTTTTATCAGAATTTTTATAAGGATTTTTCCTTTCTTAAAAAAACTAATAATTTCTTTAAAAAAAATCCTCTTGGCCCCAAATTTTTTAACAGTAGTTTAATATCATAATTATTGTTATAGTTTTAGTTTTCTTCAGTGTGAGCAGATCTTAACACTAGATTTATGTCTGTCTTAACACTCTCATACTCATGTTGTGAGATAAGGAAGGAAAGTGGAAATATTCGATGTGTCCCTGCCTTTGCTGGGAATATAATAAACAGTTCACTTTCACATGCCACACATTACAGGCAAAATTCTTGACATATCTGACATACTTTCGCTTTCATACACTTTATCAAGCTTCATCAAATGTCACTTCAGTAGTTATGAATACTTGCATGTTTTTTTATACTTAGTAGGTCAATCCTGGTTCCAGAGAAATCCCTCTTTTGATATTGGTGATGAGGATTTGCTGGTGATTCCAGTAATCCGCTGCTCATAAAAGGAAATGTCATTTTTCATCCTCTTGTGTTTCATCTCTTATGTAAATTGATCAGGTTAGAGAGTATAACAGCATTAGTTTCTCTTCACGCTGTGCTAATAATCTTCCTCAGACTGCATCTCTTGAGGGCCGGTCTGTCGTCCTCTCTCGCTCTCGGTCTCTTTCCACAGCCATGGGGTTATTCTGGGATATGGTTGTCAGGGTGACCGTGGCCGGCTGTAAAATTGCACCAATCATGCTCCCCGTTCAACTTTAAAATTTTTAGGAAGGAGTGCGAGGCAGATGGATGCAGTCAGAGAGAAGAATGTCACAGCTCGTGAATATGAGGGTTTCCCACACCACTGCTCAATCAAAATGAATCGGTTAATTTGTGAATCAATCTTGAATTCACTGCTTGGTCTGTTCTAAAGCCTAGTGAACTGCCTCACAGTCTAGCATCCTAAGTAGCATTGAGCCTTTTTGAAGAATCATGTGACCCTGAAGACTGGAGTAATGAGGCTGAAAATTCAGCTTTGCCATCAGTAATAGATTGCATTTTAAAACATATTAAAATGGAAAACAGTAATTTAAAATTGTAAAAATATTTCACAATAGCTTTGGTGAGCAAAAAAAACCCCCAAAAAAACATTTACTATCACTTTTTTTTTTTTTTCCCTCCATGTGTTGCAATGCATTCTGTGTTTCAAATATACAATACTGCCTTAGAGTGTTGGCAAAACAACATATCTTACATCTACAGCTTTTGGAACTGCCTAGTTGTAGAAAGTGCATCAGTGATACCTACAATACAGTCTAGTTGGCTCACAAGGTTTTGAAACAGAGCTTATATCAACCAGAGCGATAGTTGGTTAACAGCTCAGTACGGGTTTATTTTAAGAACATGACCGAAAGTAAAGACTTGCAACAGTGAGCGACTGTGTTAAAGGTTCTTGAGACTTAATTCAGTTAAATACTAAGCCGGATATTCTAATGATTGTCTGTTGTTAAAGAAACACATACGCATTAGAGATTTGTTGCAGTTATTTACTTTAAATAAAGAATACAGTATATAGTGGGAATAGTATTGCTGTAGTTGAGGAGAAACATACTTCTAGCAAACAGATGTGTGGAAGACAAGGTGAAGTTCATGCAGAGATTTTGAAGGAGATTTCGACTGGAGCATGGGTCCACTGCCTAGTAAGACATTGATTAGCTGCTTCAGGTCAGTTTAATTAGGGTTGGAGGGTCCGAAATCACCCCCATACACTTAATTAGGGCACTATTTGAAGGGACAGACATTTGAAGGGGTGTCCGAAACCATAATGGACGTTTTCGAGTGCAGTCATTCAATCCCACAAACTATGCAGAAACTGCAGCCCTTACGGCGTACTCGGTGTTTGAATTTGCTCACTGGTTTTCATTCACTTCCTCAAGTGAACTCTGTTAGTGGACTAATGTAGGGAATAGTAAATGAGGGTACAGGGGGCGATTTTGGTCACAGCCGAAGACAGCGGCCCTCTATAGGAGCAGAATTGGACACCCCTGGACTAAGATTTGATTGAAGGAAGATACTGACAGAAGGAAGAGGAAGATACTTATGTTTTTCAAAAGGTCTTTATGTACTGTTGGTAACAAAGATGAAAATCCTGATGGGGCACATTCAGTTGTCCGCATACGAGGACGTCCTTTCGCATCAGACTGACGGGACACATTACCTGCGTTACAGTGTACTTCACAAACACTTTCTCATTCCTTTCATAGGACACATTGTGTTCATGTTCCAGACTCAGTTTGCTGGATTTTATATTTAGGTTATAATAAGGAGGGATGTCTTGGTGGATGCAGTGCTCCATTAAACCCATCTAGAGTTATTTCATATATAAAGCCTTCAGACCTCCAAGTGATTTAGATTTCAATTTGATTCCTTTTCCCTACATGGAATCAGTTATTTAGGAAGTAATTGAAGTATATTTAATGTTATTACCACACTTCCACACGTGCATCTGTCCTGCTCTGTGATTGGGGTGTAAACTCACAATACAATATTATTGCGATACTTCAAGACATATGGTAAAAGGTTAACAAAAAATGTACTGTTGATTTAAAATGCTAAATTTGGTATTGCATTGGGAGTGGAAATGAATAGGCTTGGACTTGGTGCTGGTAACCCAATGCACAGGACATTGGTGACACCAGAATAAAAATATTCAGGATTCTGAAACTGCAAATTATTTTAGATGAATATGCTTGCACTCTGTCACTGACTAGATATATTTAAAATAATGTAAGCCACTTTTCGTTGGTAACATAAGACATTTGGCATTATCAGGATGGACAAATATTCCACCACCATTGCATTATTTTCAACATTTTTCAACATATATATAAAATATGTTTAATGTAGTACTGACACTTGAATTTTCATTTTGGGTACACAATACATATTGTCACTATTCACGATACATTGTATTTTTGTATTGCGATACATTGTGACACTAATATATATATATATATATATATATATATATATATATACATATATATATATAAAATGAAAAGTCATGAAATTCATCAGAGACTCATGAACTCACCATTGTTTGGAGTCTTTTTAGAGGTGGGTATTAAATGGTGTGTTAAGATCTGCCACTTTGCCTTAGAAAAGCAATTGCATAAGTACAAAGATGAAAGGACATCTGTCTTTTTCAAATATAATACTCCTGATTAACTTTCAAGATGTTCTTCAGACCAGTGCAGCTTGAGATGACATCACATTGAAGTTGTTTTATGCAGCTTGGCATAGGAGAGGGTTTGTAGGGAACAGAAAGTCCTTGTTCCGCTGCAGTTCTTTGGCAGAGCTGCTCGGCTGGTGTGAAAGGAGGGAGAATAGACTGCAGATGTATTCCTGCTAAGTGGAGTTTATTTTTAATGATCTTAATAATGGAATCTGTGGCCGGCAGCAGAATTTGCCTGAATGTTTCCTGTTGCCAGTAGCCATTAGGTTCATGCTGCAGTCTTAGAGAGAACGTCAACCAGATTCCGGCGCTGTCATCAGAATATTCCATATTCATATTCTCGAGAGGGGTCAGTGATCTCTAGACACACACACACACACAACAAAAAAGTGTCTGCTCTGCATTTGAGAGCTGAATTAATGTGTGTTGAAGGTTATTTTACAAATAGAAACTTCTAACAACCTTTACAGGGACTTTTTGATGAGACGATTTACAGTTGAATTAATACTAATTAAGATTAAATTTGAACTGAAATTCAGTACTATGCATAATTTACACCATTTTACCTTTCGCAAGGTTGAAAATAATAGAATATTTATTTTTAAATTGTCTCTATACAATATAATATTTTAAGAGAAATCTGACATGTTCTTGACATGTTTCATGTTTAACTCCTGTTTTTTAGTTGATGGATCTGTGGTTTGGGTATTGTAATGGATTAAAATGCTCTGATGATGAATGTGGAAAGTGGAAATGAAGTCATGATTTGCAAGAGAAAGCAGGAAATTAAATTAATGTGAAAAAATAAAAAAACCCTCTTCAGTCTCCAAAGAGTCGTCCTAGACATCTCCTGCAGTGGAGGGTATTTATAGGTTGAGAGGAAAGCAGGTTGTAGGTCAATAAATATTGCACGATTTCCCCTTGATTTCCACCTTCAGTATTTCCTCATTCCTTTTTAGGACGGTTTCATAAAGCATAGATCGATGAGACTTGTGTGATTTGCAGGCGTTGTAAAAGTTTATTCCTGTGTCAATTTGCATTGTCATCATTGGTTATCTCCCGGCTATAACTCCCATCACCTTTGCTGTGCTGACATGGTCATTGTGAATTAAACTGAAGTTTCTGTGCTCTCACTGCTGTGACGTGTCCTTTTGTAGACCACTTAAAATTCTGATGAGTAATGATGACATAGATCAGGGGTAGGCAAGTTCGGTCCTAGAGAGCCTCTGTCCTGCAGAGTTCAGCTCCACCCCTGGAAAAACCCTCACCTGCCTGTAGCCTTAATAATCCTGAAGAGCTTGATTAGCTTGTTCTGGTGTGTTTAATTAGGGTTGGAGTTAAACTCTGCAGGACAGCGGCTCTCTAGGTCCGAACTTGCCTTCTCCTGATTTAGTCAGAAGAGTGTTTGAAGGCCCTGTGATTCCCAGCACAACATCAGAATAGCACCTTCTGCCCCCTGCTGGAGAGGAGGGAAACCAGAGTCACTCCTTTCATTTCTGGATTCGTCATCCTCTTGATACTCATGTGATGGTCACATGATTCAGACTTCAATATCAACTTGTTTTTCCACATTTAATCTCATTCTTGTGTATACGTAGGTTAATATCTACATGAGGGTATACATTCCTCTTCAGAAGTTTGGGGTCGGGAAGATCTTTTTTTTAACGATTTTGTAGGAAGTCTCTTATTCTAACCAAGACTGATACATAAAACAGTAATATTTTGAAATATTATTACAGTTTAAAACAAGTTTTCTATTATAATAAAATTTTAAAAGGTAATGTAATCCTGTGATGCAAAGCTGAATTTTCAGCGTCGTTCCTCCAGTCTTCAGCGTCACATGATCCTTCAGAAATCATTCTAATGTGCTGATTTGCTGCTCAAGAAACATTTCTGATTGTTATCATTGTTGAAAGCAGTTGTGCTGCTTGATATTTTTTGGGGAACTGCGATGCTTCTTTCAGAATTATTTAATAGAATGTTCAAAAGAACAGCGTTTATTTGAAATAGAAATCTTTTGTAACATTTATAAGTGTTTTTATTGTCAGAAATCACACTGACCCCAAACTTTTTTGTATAGCTGTAGTTATAAATTGATATCCAACTAATATTCGGTTTCTATTTATTCTGTTATCTTTGGGAAAATATTGTGTAAAATAAGTGTTGTCATTATATAATATATATATATATATATATATATATATATATATATATATATATATATATATATATATATATATATATATATATATATATATATATATAATATATTTCAAGATAACGCCATCGGCCGTTAAAAAGCCCATTTCATACCAGAAGAGCATGTTAAAGTCAGTCTGTGTGTTTGTGTCCAGGGCCGGTGGTGTATGTCCTGGATCTGGCAGACAGGTTGATCTCGAAGGCCTGTCCATTTGCTGCTGCTGGTATCATGGTGGGATCCATTTACTGGACGGCCGTCACATACGGGGCTGTGACAGTCATGCAGGTGGGACGTCACTCAGCTCAACTGATTTCACAAGCATTATTTGATCCTTAAGAATCTGTCCATGCCCGTCTCTCAGGTTGTAGGTCATAAGGAAGGTCTGGATGTGATGGAACGGGCTGATCCTCTGTTCTTGTTGATTGGCCTGCCCACCATCCCAGTTATGCTAATTCTGGGGAAGATGATTCGCTGGGAAGATTACGTGCTCCGCCTCTGGAGGAAATACTCCAATAAGCTTCAGATCCTCAACAGTATCTTCCCAGGTCAGTGGTGACTAGGGGGCCGTTTACACAACATAGTTTTCAACTAAAAATGTAAAAATTTGTATGCATTTTGGCCGTTTGCTTACACGACAACAGAGTTTTGAACTTTTGAAAACGGGCTTCAAAGTGCACGTTTTTGAAAACAATATCATTATCTTCTCTATGTAAACTACAAAAATGTGAATCTGTGAAAGCGGTGATGCCATTGTGTTTCTTTACTAAGTGACATCGCCATCTACTGGCCTGGCATGAATAATACAGCGTTTTCAGGGATCCATGTGAACGGGGATCATTTTGACAATGTTGTCGTCTGTACATAAAAAATGCAAAGGAAAAACTTTGTCTTTTTTAGTACATCATTGTGTAAATGTGCCCTAAGTTTATCGTTAACCGAAAGAATTAAAACATTTTTGTTAATTGAAAAAAATTAATAAATATTAGATGAACATCTTATTTCAGTTAGTTGTGAAGGCAACTTTTTTCATTTTTGTTTAGTTTAACTGGAAATAAATTGAAAAAACTAAAACTGAATTAAACTTAAATAAAAATAACTAAAACCTAAATGATGATGATAATGTAAAAAAAAAGACAAAAGCATATAAAATTACAAAAAATTTAACTAAAACTAAAATTACTAAAATAAAAGCTAATTCAAAATATTATTAAAAACTATAATAAAATATAAATAATATCATCTGTGTCTATATAACGTAGTTTTGTACATTCTTTATATTTATAAATATCCACATACACATTTCATAAGTTTATTTAATGGTGATATTTATTATAAGTATAGTTTAATATTTTAAATACATATCCTGTTTAGTGTTTAGGTTGTAAACATTTTGTAATATACCGTGATCTACATCTTTTCTGCCATTTTTTTTTTCTTCCAACAGAAACGAATATAAACAAAAATGAACTTTTCCATTGAGACAATAGAATTAACACTAATGTAAATTAACAAAATTAACACATTACAACCAGTCAGTATAATTTTAAAATGACACCATGAAACTAGCTAACCTAGCTGATATTTATGTTTATCTACTTCTTTTGCTTTCTACAAGATTTTGTGAAATTGTCACCAAAAATGTCCTTGTCTTATGCAGGTATCGGCTGTCCAGTGCCCAGGATCCCAGCGGAGGCCAGTCCACTGGCCGATCACGTGTCGGCCACGCGGATCCTGTGCGGAGCCCTGGTGTTCCCCACCATCGCCACCATCGTGGGTAAACTGATGTTCAGCAGTGTCAACTCAAATCTTCAGAGGACCATTCTGGTACGAGGAATATGGTGGAAAACTCTTTCTGTGATATGTGCACTCAGATCCTCATACTGATGACTGCTATCTCTCCGTCTCTCAGGGTGGCATTGCGTTTGTGGCTATTAAAGGGGCGTTTAAGGTCTATTTCAAGCAGCAGCAGTATCTCCGACAGGCTCATCGCAAGATCCTCAATTTCCCCGAGCTGGACGAGGCCTGAGCTCTTCACCGATTCCATCCACCGTCATTCTGATTTCACGCAGCTTTAAGAGACACTACCGCGTCGCCACACTACTGGACACTTTCACAGACGCTGGATTTGGTTTTCTTTTCCCTGTGAATGTGACTATTCTGTTTGGAGTTTGAACAGAGATTTATCTTTATTTCAGTCGACATAATCAGACCAGGGAGTCGTGCGTTACACATTTTATAGGCTTTGACATTTTAAGAAAGAGACTGAGGAAACATAAATATTGGAAGAACGTTTTATATTAATAAGTGATTTTTTTATATTGAATTGGAAATGTTTGGGTGAATTCAACTGAATCTTTAAAGTATCCTTAACATGCAAAAGACGAAGTGCCGTTTCACATGAAGCACTTTTGCTGAATGTTTCTCCCCAATTAGCCTAGCGAATGCAATATTAAATACTAAAGGCAAACACAAATATCTAAAGCAGTCTGTAATGAGCGTATAAAATAAGTTTATGTGGTTGTTCTTCTCTGATGAGCTTCACAAATAAATTTACCCATTTCACCCAAAAAATCTAAAGAAATAAAATATATTTTGCTTAGAATTTGTTTCGTTTCAAAATGATTTAGATTTAGTATGCATCATAAACTACTGTTACATGTATACTTAAAATTATGTTTTACTAATGTCTTTTTTTGAAATATTTCACAAATCAAAAAAATGCAAAAAATCCTAATAGGCTTTTTTTGAAATAACATTTTTATGTTGATTTCAGGGTGAAATATGACCCTGACATGAAATTCATCGTCTTGCCTGCTTTCGCATAATTTGATCGGCCAATCATCTTTATTTTCCATCTTTGTGGTGTTGATGTCTGAGTTTCAGGGAATCACTTTCATAATTCAGAAATCTTGTGATAATTTGATTTAGTCTGTTAAGAGCCTTGTAGAAACTAAGAATCCAGTCTGAGTGTTTGGTCCTTGATCGATTTACTCTATTAAAACATCATGGTGACCTGATGCCTCATAACTGCTGTTAATAAACCTGTTTCATAATAGATATTAGATATATAGATATACTTTAAGAGTATTAGTGGCCTTTTTATTACACCACGACAATATATGTGTCTTAAAGGTCACATGGTCCAGATGCACAAGTGTATTTTTCTGAATCATTGTGTTCCATGACTTCCGATTCATGATGCAAATCTGTTTTAGTTCCAGGTATGATTTGACCATAATATGGGTGAAATTTGGGAGAAATAGTTGTTTTGTAATGGCGTACTAAGCAACAGTACACTACAGTGTGAATTTATGAAACATCTTCCAGTGTGCAGCGAGGCAGGTGCTTTATTTTAAAGAGCTTGTGTAATTAAAGGTGCAGTAAGCAATTTCTGAGAAATTATTTGAAATCAACTCAAAAAAGGCTCCCTTTCAAGATGCATGAACGCGCAAAGAGCGGATGTTTCTTTATCATAGCTGAAGCGAAGCAAAATAGTTCTTTGCGAAAAATAAAACAAAGATGGCGAACGAACGACAAGGAATAACGAACACACAGTACACGAGTATATACAAGCAAGAGTTGGTTGTTTGTTTGTCTGGAGCTGGTGTGCTCAAAACGGTCCTGTTACTACAGCTAACATTACAACAACAGCATATCTTGGTTCTGTGAAACCCAGTATTACTCACGTATGGAGCAGAAACGTCACCTCTGCTTCCTTTTTCAGGCTTTCCCGCCTAATTCTCTCCATTATATTATATATTATATATAAATATATATTATACATTATATATCTCTAATATTTACGCGGATCCTAAAGCGCTTATCCTTGCTTACCTTCTCCCCCATCATGCGTGGACACGCCCCCTACTGCTGATTGGCTACAAGTGTGTTGTGGCGCTCGGTCCGATCCACTTTCAACAGCGTTTCTCAAAAATCACTCACTGCACCTTTAACTCCTAATTAGCTGTTAGAGGTTCTATTTGTCCATAGAGCTTCATTAGAGCTTCTTGATAGACACCGAACAGAACATGCTTAATGTTGACGTAGTTGCTAAAAAAGTGTTTATCTTCACCAACTGCAAGACTAGCAGTAGCAGACCAGTTATTCTGTTGCCTAAATATGATTTTAAAATCTCACCTTTTCAGAATCTAATTGTGCTGTATATTATCAATGAGATGTGTATAATGTCTCCTGTTGTACAGATGAAGCATAATGCCAAATACAGAATATGTCGTATAAATGGATGCGTTGTACAGGTACGGCTTCTGAATTTATAGTCTCCGGTTGATTTATGTAAATAAATGTATTTTTCCAATGCTTGACTGTGTGTTGGGCAGTTTGAGTTTTTAACTTGGGGTCTATTAGAGTAGATTTTCATGCTCGAATGTTCAAAAAACACATATTTGACATTATTGCAGCACCTCTCTTCCCAGTTTGTTAGTAATGTTCCCGTCTCTATGAAGCCCCTCCTTCAGAAAAGTGCAATGTGCTCTGATTGGTCAGTTGGACCAGTGTGTTGCGATTGGTCAACCGCATCGAGTGCGTTTCGGAAATGTCATGGCACGGCACTTACCATAACTGCGAGTTTCAACACACTACTAACGTGTATTTTTTCGGAAGAAAACTTGATACTACAATTTTGAGAATACAGTTTAGAGAATATCTCCCTTTGGAGTGACTTTGTAACTTTGCAGGCCTTATTCATCCTCAAACAGAAACATTACACACTAATAAAAGTTGAAAATATTAAAAAAAAGCATAATAGGTCACCTTTAATGGCTTTGCAAAGCATGTTAATACATAGATATGGTTCTAAATCCACATTATAAGCAAGACCTAATGCAGCACTATGTTTCGTACGGTATGTAACGGGTTCGTAGATGTAAAAAAGGGGGGATACAGATAATTCATCATGTGATCTCCAGGAAAAACTAACATTTTAAGCTGGATATGCCATCAATTGCAAGATTGGATATAAACATTTATCCGATCAATAAAACCACTCTCATGAAAACCAGTAATATGTGGAAACTGTCACTTCTGCATCCTAATTTTGAGACGTAAAACTGCCGCTCTCAAAAAAAAAGCATCACTGTGAATCGATGAAGGGAAGGTTGAAATGATTCATGCAACATATATTTAAAATAATCTATTAAAACCCCCCTTTTTTAACGTTTAAAAGGTTTAAGAATCGATTTTTAGTGCAGATCAGAAAGACAAAAGAAGACAACTGAGTTCATACAATTGTTTAATTATATCATAAAACACAGAAATCTCCCCCACAGATACACAGCTGTGCAACAGCACCATTCCCCAGTGTTCTGTTGCACTTCAAAACCACCTAATAAACTGAACAAGACAGTCAGCATGAGAGATCTCAACTGAAGAACCGTTTCTACCTCATGACTGCAGCTCGAAACACAAGCTCAGATTTGAGCAGAATGCAACAATTTTAGACTCATTCATGCAGAGTAACGCTCAAATAGTGCTCTTCCAGATTTCTTTACTCTAATATTCTGCCTACTGTTCAACCACAGTATGAGCAAACAACATGTGACATCAGGTTACAGGAAAGGGTGAGAACCACAAGCATCTGTTGCAGTCACTGACCTACAGAACTCTGAGCTGATTCTAGAACAGTTAAAGGGATTTTGGGTGCAACAAATGCTCCGATTGCATGCGAAATGCATCTTTGGATTTAAAATCTAAAAGTTTACTATCCACAAAATTAAAATAAATACAATTAAGTCATCGTTTACTCACCCTCATGTTGATCCAAAACCTGTATTTTCTTTATTTCATGGAACAAAAAGATCTTTAGCAGAATGTAAAAGCTGCTTTTTCCTTGAAATGACCTACAGCCACATACAGAATGCTAGTTAACCCAAAAATTCGTTCCAAACCTGTACGACATACTTTCCTTTGTGGAACGCAAAATATTTTTTGAGAAATGTCCTCCTTTTTTTATGTCCATACAATGGAAGTCAACTATGATGTTTGGACCTCAGTGTTTTCAAAATCTCTTGTGTTCCACAGAGGAAAGTCAATCATACAGGTTTGGAATGACAGTTTTCATATTTGGTTGAACTATCCCATAAAAAGTGCCATTAAATCTTGTCCGTATGACTGGTTGGGATATATATTCCAAAATCTTTTTAAGTCATGATATATTTGTGGTGAAAAAACTAAATTTTAATTTGTTATTCACTTGAACATTTAAGAGAAGCTATGATTATTTCACTATTATTTATATTCTTATAGAAATACTACTGGAGTTATTTCAGTGTTGTTTGCATGCTATTAAAGCATTTAATATTTTCAATTAGCTTGTTTTTAATTTAAGTTTTAGGAATTTTGTGCATTTGTAATTTATTAGTTTGCTTTTTTATATTTCCATTTAGCTCATAACTCATTTCAACGTAAATTGCAAAGGCAACGTGTGATTCACATTTAAGATTTTCATCTAATATTTATTATTAAGCTTTAGATTTTAATTACCGAAAACCATTTTTCAATAGTTTTGGTTTACAATAACACTGTCATAAATAATCGGATATGGACTGCCGGCGAACATAGCTCAAGTCTTTTAAAGCCATTCATAGCTTTGTGTATCCGATTGGAATCTGATCTAAATTGATGGTCCACACGGTGTCTCGCAACGGTTCAGATTCGATGTGTCCCGGGGTGGCCTTTCATTTTCCGGAATAGCCTATCTGTGTTAATTTCTATGGCAATGAGATCGCATTAGTAGGCATACGCCAAAAACCACAACGGTAATGTGGAGGCGTTCGCAATAAAGATGTCATCTTACATGACAATATGTAGTTGGACCAAGTCTTCCGAGGCAGATGCAGAAAGGTAGGAGGCTGGTATAAGCGGTTTTTTTCCGTACCCCTGCCAGATTATTACATTATCACATGAGTATGTGTGGGGGAGGGGTTAGGATTAGGGGTGGGGTTAAGATTAGGTAATCAGGTAGCGACTTCAACAAATGGGGAATAATTTGGCATTTCACGTGATTCCATACGGATATGCACAAAAAATTTGGATATGAGCCGAATCTGAACCAGGCTTAAGAATATAGCACTATGAATTGTATAGACGACTTTTATGGTTCCTTTAAGAGCTTTACAATTACTTTTTCCATGAAAGAAAATGTCCTACAGGTTTGGAGTGCCATGAGAACAAATAAAATGACTCAATTTACATTACTGGATGAACTATTCCTTGAAATTCAAAAACACACCAACCATCAAAACCAATGCAGTGAGATGCCTGAGTAAATCCATCTTAGTGGTACAACCAGACTCATCTATGAGGCCGATATCAGTTTTTACAGTTTATTTTATTTACTATTTCGATGGAGGTGGTTGGATGGTTGTTGTGTTTCTAAAAAATGCAGCATTACAGTGGATTTGATACGCCTGAGTAAGTCCAGAATTAATCTCTGCAGTAGAAACACAAACGATGGTAAAGACTTGGCTAACACACACCTGAGATGAAGACACACAAGGAATACAGACTAACATGTTCCTGTGTTTGGCAGGTGAATCACAGCCGTCTGACACGTCACAGGAGTGTTTTCTGAGACCAAGTCTACTTGTCAAATCGGATTCCCCAAACCAAGCTCAAACCATGTCAAGCAAGACGCCTAATAGAGTTTAAGACACTAGTCATAGGTCCTGCAAGTCGCATTATTGCTTGTGAAGAGTGCATAAATCACAAGTCTAGACAATAATAAAACAAACCCAGTTAAAGGGGGATTTCAGAGTCAGTTTCTCAAAACAACTTCCTGAAAAGTGAAACTGTTGTCATGTTTCACATGGATACTGGCGAGTTGAACTGAACAAAGCATCTCAAAAAAAAAAGTCAATCGGCATCATTCATGAAACACAAAATTAACGTATTCATATGAAATCGTTCACAAAACACAGCGGTGCATAAATTGTTGCAATCGATGTAATTTTTTTGGGAAAAATTCAAATCAAAGATTTCCACTAAAACATTCCTGTGTGAAGTTGACTAATTACAAATTCATATTTCATGAGTGGAATTTGTGTTTCTATAATGAAAAGGTCAAATAAATCACTATTATGAATCTTTTAAGAACAAAATAACTAAAATAAACAAATGAACATGATATTAAAAATTGTTTATTATATATTTCTTCAAATCGCAAATAAAATCAAGTTAACCACCTTGCATTTACAACACTATCCTTAAAAGATAAAACTCTGCCATCATGCACAGAATCTAAAAACAACTCAAAGCAAATTGTTTAAATTAAACATTAAAAAAGTGCCAGAAAACCTGATCACTGATTAAAATCATCTTAAGGCCAGTATTTCTTCACAGGAGAGACATATCTTGATATATATTTCACAACAGCCTCTCCAAATGCTTTCTTATGGTTTTGCTAAACAGTGGTGCAAATGAAATGAGCAGTATTTTAAAATGAAACCAAACACTGAAAAAGTGTTGTTGTGGCCAGCGAGTGATTCCTATATTACATAGGATATAAATTTCCTGACAGAAGCAACTTGAAACAAACATTGTATGTTTTCTTTGTATCTATGAGCAGAGCACAACTAAAAATGTTGCAAGCACCACCGTTGTGGCCCTGCCTGCTCACACGCACACAAACACACACTCACAAACGGACAACAGCGTTACTGGCTCCATATTTGGGCGTCTCTGACAATCCCATGATGCTGGTCACAGTTTGGCAGCCATGAAGTTGATGTGAGGTTTGGTGAGAGGGAACAGCGGCAGACTCCTTTTGAATTCGGTCATATCCTGAACCAATGACGGCTGAAAACACATAACACAAAGCAAAACGATGAGTGAACTACACTTTTTTTTTATTTCAGAAGAATGTAAGATTGAAAAGGATCTCTTCTGCTTACCACAAGGTTGCATTTATTTGATCAAACACAATAAAAACAGTAATACTCTGAAATATTTTCTATTTTAATATATTTTGAAATTTAATGTATTCCTATGATTGCAAAGCTTCATTACTCTAGTCTTCAGTGTCACATGATCCTTCAAAAATCATTCTAATATGTTTTTTTTATTGATTTGCTGCAATCATCTGACATTTGTACTTTTTTTTTTATTAATCAGCATTGGCAAAAGCACAAATTGCATAATCCCATATTGGACCACCACTACAGTATACAGTACATTTACATCCATGCAGTACCTGAGGAAGTGAGGGGGCAGGAGCCAGATTGACATCATTTTGAGCTGGAAACTCTCCGACCAGTGGACCTGCAGGAAACACATGGTAGAGATAAATCAATCTGTCCAGCTGCATCAGCCAGTCCAATCAAAATGTCTCCGCTTCATTGTGTCAGTACTCACAGGAGTCCATCTCTCTAGACAGCACATGCACAGACACCTTGTGTCTTCTGGGGGCATCAATGGCTAACAAGTCCTGGAGAGAATAGACATGATCAAATGGAGACCTCACGAATAAACTAGCATTTGCAAAGTGAGCTTTGTTTTTTAAAGCCATTTTATTCATACATAATTCAGAATAGAATTAAAAAAAAAAAAATGTAGATGACTTCTGCTTGGATGTACTTTTTGTTCTATGATATATATTCTTAACTGATAAAAAAAATATCCGGGTTCAAGTGCTTTAAAGTGCGATCATAAATGGAAAAGAACATTTATAAATACAGGCAATTTACCATAGGAAAGTTTTTATAGCTTTTTAAGTTAGAGATAGAGCCAAAAACCTAGCACTAGTTTACCAAAGTTGGGTTTTGAAATCTCCAATATTTAACGAACGATTTGATGGATAGAGTCGGTCCTAGTAAACCTCGTCTGGTAGCTGCTCAAACTTCATTGGCCGATGGCGGCCATTTTTTTTTTTTTTTTTTAAAGATAAGTCAATGTCCTCACGGACAATCATGATGGACAAAGACACCATGCCAATTTTCAAATCGGATTAATGGTGGAAGAAGTTACAACTTTTTTGATAATTATTGACCATCAGACTCCAGAGAATCTCGCTGCACTAGTCAGTCTCAGGCCAAAAACCTAGGACTAGTTCGCAAAAATACGTTTGGCGGTTCAGGAGTTATGAGCCACTTCGTACTTTTCACTGTTGTAGTGCCCCTGTCAGGCAGAATGAGGGTGTGCCTTGGTGGCGTTGTAGGCAGTGTAAGTACTACCAGCCCTCAAAGTTTCAAGTCTCTACACCTTACGGTTTGGTCTGCCTGATCCTTGGAACTTTTAACATTTACAATAGGGATTCAGTGCTACGTGCTTGACAATCAGCACACTTTTATTTTTTTAGGGGTTCATGCAATTGTAAAGTGTTCTGTGTAAATGAAAATTTGCATCAAGAGTTAAAGTCTAAATTCTAAAGCTTTAACATTTTGCTATCTCACAATCACTGGAATTTATTAAGGAAATGCAAAACTAATTTAGGGCTGCAACAACTAATCGATAAAAACAATAATAATAGATAATGAAAATCATCAACAACGATTGTCACTATTGATTAGTCAGGTCTGACCACCGTGCAAATTCCGTCTTGTCAAATTACAGCACTGAATAACCCATTTCTATGGACAAAATGCATTTAAAAATAATGGAGGAAACAGAGTGAGCTGCTGCGGGAAAGGTGTGTGATCCAAACTGCCCAAAACATGAGAACTCTTTATTTTAAGCTTCAAGCTAATGCATTAGCTCCGTGTTTAACATGGCTTAATCTGTCAGGCGCTTGACAGATGGGTGCGCATCCTCAGTGCAAAACGTTCATTCTACGGCTATATCCATATCAGTAAATGTTTAAAATTCACGCGAGCATTTCCATTTTACATAAAGGTTTCTCCTGGCAGTCTGCGTTAAACTTTACGTTACTGAATGAGCGCCGGCGCGCACCCACCCGCGTCAGACGGATGGAATGCGGTAGAGAGGGAGACAATTAATATACAGCACAAAAATATTCATTTTGCTGAAATATCTGTAGTTGAAAGTTCAATTTAGGTTTAAAAATCAACATGTTATTCGGGTATTTCATGGGAGTAGTACCTGTAAAGGGATAACAGCATGTTTTTGATTTATTCATCTTTATTATTATCTTAATTTTTAATGTAGAGATTTCAACTATACTCACTATATACAGTGCTTAAATTTATTAGACCACCGCCACCTAAGGTTTGTGCCGCAGCTGCCCTAAACTAACGGTACTGGTGATTATCAAAATCATTTTTATGTTTCTGTAATGGTTGATCCAACTGTATGTGTAAGCTGTTTAGTCACAGTAGTATTTCTAATGCTAAAATATAAACATTGTTGTCATGAATTTTCAAATGTACTGTTTTACAAGACTGACAGAAAAAAATAGTAAAGCATTTTTTTTCCTGATGCCCAATTACAAACAATAACAACAGAGACTGTGGAAAAGTACATAAAAACAATGCCAGCAAGAATGCAAGCTGTTATCAAAGTTACCAAAGTTTTTTGGACATTATGTGTGAATAATGACTTTTTGACAGATCCCTAAAATATAAGTGTTCTCTTTTATGTGACAGGCAGTCTAAGAAATTAAGCACAGTATGTTTTCATAGCATTCAATTGGCACGTTTGTTTGAAGGACATTGGGCAGGATGTGCAAATGTTTTTTTTTTATTCTTTTATTGACAAAAAAAAAGAAAATTAGGATTTTTATCCAATTAACTGAAAAAATAATGGGCCAACTAATCGATTGCAATTGCAGCCCCAAACTAATTATGATTATGCAAGAAATAGCATCCGTTTCAGAGTGACAATGTGATCAAATCATCACTTACCCTGTAAAACTGCATAATGTGTTCCTTATTCAGTGTCTTCAGGTAAGCCACTTCAATATTATCTAAATCAGGCAAGAAAAATCAAGGAAAAATAGATATTAACTTCAGATACTTGACGCCGAGTAGGAGTTCATCTCAATAGCTGAATAATGACTCTCACCCCTGTCGAAGTTATACTGTTGGGAGATGATCTCTCCCCAGTACTTGGCACACTCAGCCGCCAGCTTCTTGGGTTTGTCGAGACGGCGAATGGCAAGTGCCTGAATGTGTTTCTGAAACGCTTCCTCTCCCATCTCCTCCACGCTCTTCTCCATGGTCTTGAGGAAGGCCTCCACGCGAGACTCCAGGTAGTGAGGAGCTTTTTCAGACTGGATGATGAAACGCAAACCCTGCACCCCATTGGCCCTGCGAGGGCCGCTGAACACAATGTAACCTGGACACACAGACAGGAATAAATGAGATTCTTAAGATCAGTGTGATCAACAGGACAACAGGACCAGGCTTATATTCCTAAATTGAACAAAGAGTTTGGAGTTTTATTTACAGAGGTGCTCATCCTATCACCACATCAACAAAGTTTCCAAACACAACTGAGGACATTTCCCATGAGTGTTTGTGTTACCCAGCTGTTCTTTGGTGCGCAGCGTGTTGAAGCATGGCTCTGAGATGATTTGACAGAAGAGCTCCA
Source organism: Zacco platypus (assembly GCA_038088235.1). Classification (NCBI taxonomy): domain Eukaryota; kingdom Metazoa; phylum Chordata; class Actinopteri; order Cypriniformes; family Xenocyprididae; genus Zacco; species Zacco platypus. Next base: position 8,047,146 of record CM076078.1, on the reverse strand, counting down.
GCAGCATGTTCTCATGGGTGTTCTGCATGTCCGTCTGATAGTAAATCTCGATTCCACAGTTATTATGAACCTCGTTCCTCTGCTGGTAAACATACCAACCACCTGATAACCACAGAGAACTGGACTTAAACACAAGAACCATGACAAACACACACAAAACAAACACAAATATCATAGACCTCAAATTACACCACAGATTCAGGTTTAACAACATATTTGTATGTTTCTTCCTATAAAGATGCATTTCATTTAAAAATAAACAAATAAAATTATATATATATATATATATATATATATATATTATTTATTTATTTAAAATGCAAATATTTAAATATTTTTATATAAAAAAATTTCCAAAAGGACCTTTCATTTTTCATTACTTGTCTAAAAGAATCTGTATATTGATTTAAACTTAAAAAGTTCGGGGTCTGTACAAATTTATTTTTAAAGAATGCATCAAAAATTGATCAAAATGGGAAAGTTTTAATTTCCATTTCAATCTTTTCTAATCAAAGAAAAAATTACTTGTGAAAAATTAAAATGTTTATTGAGCAGCAAATCAGAATATTAAAAAATATTTTAAGCTGAAAGTGTGTGTGCGCATGTGTGTGTATACACACTTGTTTTGACTACACTTGTGTAGTGTCCTCTTATATGTGTGTGTGTGTGTGTGTGTGTGTGTGTGTGTGTGTGTGTGTGTGTGTGTGACCAGTCGAGACGAGCTGAAATATGGCATTTAAGTTTGTGGTGCTAGACACTTACCATCAGGCACCTGCACTTCCCTGTAGCGAATTAGCTGACTCGGTAGAAGGGGTTTAGTGTGAGCATGCTCGATGAGAGTGTCTTCCAACATTTGCATCATGCCCAGAGCAGACTGGAGACAACAGACAGACAGACCACACTGCTAATATCACCAACCATAACATGATCATGAAAGCAAAACCTAACATTACACTATGTCTGGTTAATGTGAGAACTACTTCAATGAATTTTCAGCCAGCTCATATTACAAATATTTTGGGATTTCAGTCATATATATATAAGCATTGCATAAGTTTGAACGGTTACATGTCTTGTTTTGATATATATATATATATAATATAAATACTAATATTACTTTGGATTTTTGATCGAATAAATGCAGCCTTGAGGAGCTTCTTTCAAAAACACTCTTAAAAATCTTATCAAACTTTTGAAAGGTATTGTATATCGTCACAAGAGTTGTTAAAAACAAGATTGACTGAGATACCAACATGTTCCAAATCATGGTTGGCAAATGGTACATTTCATTTATTTTTACAGGAATAGTTTCAACCGCACCTCTCTTTCCCCGCCTGCCTTTTCTTTCCCCGTCATCTAGGAAAATACTTTTTAAACAAACCTGTTTGGTAATGTTGCCATGCAGCAGGGTCTCAATGTGTAACCGTGACAACAGCTGCGGTATGAAGGCCTTCAGACGAGGTAATGTCACATCTGAAAAACACAATCACAGCATAAACACACAAGCAGGAGACCACTGCACTCATATTCACAGAGCAATTCACAGAGCAATGAAAGAGCGTCGCACCATCCAGAGAATCTCGGAGTTCGTCTTTGGTCCAGGCCACCTCAGTCATGAGCAGCCGCAGGTAATACATGGCGTGCTGGTGGGGCTGCTCAGCACGGAAGTTATTCAGAGACCTCATGTACTGAAACAAAAAAAAAAAGTTTCTTTCAGATCAAAGTTACAGAACAAGCACATTTTCTCTTGGTGTTTGGATCTGTATTTATATGATTACCAGGCCCAGATGGAATCCACAGATATTTCTGCATTATTTCTTCTAGGGAAATTCTTGGTAAAATCATGGTGAAATATGTTAAGAGTAGGGCCGCCTTCTAACAGCCGAATAAATGTTAGTCGACGAGAAGAGGCTGTGTCAACCAAATTTTAATCAGTCCGTAAGAAATAAACTCCATAGGAATTGGAGAAGCCAAGCAGTGACAGATTACTAACAGGGATGGTCCATGTGGTAATGATGTCGGGCAGGACATGACTGTCATATTTGTAGCCGACACAGACTCAGAAAACACTAGTTTTTTAATAAACTGTCATCATGTTCAGACAGTCTCCTTTGTTTTCCATCACATTCATAATCATTACTTTTGCGGATGCACTGTGGGAAGCTTTTTGTGCACTTGTAGCTTGAGTACTTAACCATAATGATGAGCTTTTAAAATCTAAATTAAGTATTTCTCTAATGTACAACAATGTTTGCAATGTTACATATAATATTCTTTCTCAGCCCTGAAACTCAAACCATTTTCTGATGCCACCTCTCCAGTATATTTTTGAATAATTAAATTTACACGTGTGACTAGTTGACTAATGGCTTAAATGAAAAACTACTAGTCAACTAGAAAAATCTTTAGTCAGGAGCAGCCCTAGTTAAAAGGAGCTGAAAACTAGTAAACTACTGCAGAAACCTGCAGGGATTTTTTGTTATCTTTCTGTTCTTCTTCTTAATATTTTAACCCTAATCCTGTCCTTGGGGTCAATATGACCCCAAACGACGTTTAACACGTTAAAAAAGCGGGTTCCCTTCATCTCAAAGGAATAAAATTTTGTGACTTTTCCTACATTATCTATCTATACATGCACAAAAAAACTGGGCTTGATTCGGTCGTTCTGAAGGTTTGTAAAAATTTTGTTTATTAATCCTGTCTTTGGGGTCAATATGACCCCAATTGAAATGAATGGGAAATGCAAAAAAATGTGGTTTTTTTCCATTTGTCCAAAAAAAAAAATCAATAAATGCAACATAAATCTGAAAATTTTCACACAGAAATTAAGGCCTGGTACTTGAGCACAAATGCAATGTGGAAAACACTTGCTCACACACACACACACATGCTCACACACGCACACACACACACACACACACACACGACTGCCACACAGAGCATTTGTATAGAATTTGGCAAATAAGATTTGTCAAATAAAATCTGCCACAAATGCAGAAAAAAAAAGATATAAAGGGGTGAGACCTAATGTGCGCACACACACACACACACACACACACACCCCTACACACACACACACACACACACACATACAAAGACAGTTACACACACACTCACACAGAGACACGCACACAAGCTCTCCCTCTCCATCTCACATTCTGTCACACACACACGCACACACACACACACACACACACACACCTAATGCATGCACACACGGCCTAATGCATGCACACACATTCAGAGAGAGAAAGAGAGAGATCAAACAGAGATGAAAGACAACTGACCTTTTCCACTTTGAGAAAGTTTATGTTGAGATGTAAGAGCTGCATCTCTGTTTTGAAAACAAAGTAATAGTTCCCACGCAAAAGGTATAAAAGAGTGCCTTTGGTGTCTTGTACATGGATCATTCTGTGCTGGCAACATGACAGAGAGGTACACACTTGCTGAGACCCTGGACTTTCTGCTGGATTCAAGTGACAATGAAGAAAACCCAGAAGACCCTGAGCCTGAGGACTCTGAGCCAGAGGACTGCAATCCCCCTGAGGAGGAGGAGGATGATCAGGAATCGGAGGATGACTGTGAGGAGGGAGATGGACAGCAAACCTTCATTTCCAAAAATGGGGAAATAACCTGGACAACCATTCCACCTCCACAGAGACCAGGGAGATTACCAGCTGCAAAAGTGATGAAGTTAACACCTGGACCAACTAGGTATGCGTGTTCTCGCATAGAGGACATAAAATCCACTTTTTTATTATTTTTTCCTGCAAGAATCCAAACCATCTTGGTGGAGAACACGAATATAGAAGGAAGACGTGTATATGGTGGTGACTGGAGGGATGTGGACTGGACTGATATGGAGGCCTATATTGGTCTGTTGCTTCTTGCTGGAGTTTATCGCTCCAAAAATGAGATCCTGGAAAGTTTGTGGGAGGCTCAAACGGGGCGTGCAATTTTTGGTGCTGTCATGCCACTAAAAAGATTTAACATTTTGACCAGAGTCATCCGTTTTGATGACAAGGCCACAAGACGTGCCCGACGACAAAATGACAAGCTGGCACCAATTCGGGACCTGTGGAACTTGTGGATTGAGCGTCTCCCCATGATGTTTAACCCTAGCCCAAACATAACCGTGGATGAGTGCCTGGTGGGATTCCGAGGTCGTTGCATGTTCAAGCAGTACATGCCAAGTAAGCCAGCAAAATATGGACTAAAATTCTGGACAGCATGTGATGCGAAGACAAGTTATGCTTGGAATATGCAAATGTACACCGGCAAGCCTCGGGATGGACCACCTGAGAGAAATCAGGGCATGCGTGTGGTCCTTGAGTTGACTACTGGACTCCAGGGACACACAGTTACGTGTGATAATTTTTTCACTTCATATGCCCTTGGCCAGGAGCTGCTGAAAAGAAAAATGACCATGGTTGGCACAGTTCGCAAAAACAAACCGGAACTCCCATCAGCACTTTTGGCAATGAAAGATAGAGCTGTGCTTTCATCTTCGTTTGCATTCACGGAGACACACAGTCTCGTCTCATACTGCCCCAAAAAGAACAGAAATGTTCTGCTGATGAGCACGTGTCACATGGACGGCAAAATCAGTGACCGGGAGGACAGGAAGCCAGAGGTCATTTTGGATTACAATCGATGTAAAGGCGGAGTTGACAACCTTGACAAGGTATTTACAAATTTTATGATTTGATGCACTATTTTGTTCATTTTCAAAGTTGGTGATAGAGTGAGTGGTATTTCTTTTGCCAGCAGATAAACTAATTGTGTATATGTTTGCAATATTGCAGATGGTTGCAAGCTACAGCTGCAGACGCAAAACTAATCGTTGGCCTATGGTTGTCTTCTCCACCATGCTGGATGTCACGGCCATAAATTCCTTTGTGCTGTGGAGAGAAGTTAATCCATCATGGCAGAGAGGGAGCACCACAAAAAGGAGGATCTTTCTGGAGCAGCTGGGGAAAGCTTTGGTGTCCCCTCTCATGGATCGACGGCAACACCTGCCTCATACACCAGCATCTGCGACAATCCTCAAGAGACATTTGGATCCTTCCAACGCTCCAGGGCCCTCCACTGAACCTCGGCCATCAAAGCGAGCAAGGTGTCAGGTTTGTCCACGGGCTAAAGACACAAAAACTGACAAAGAGTGTGCAAAGTGCAAAAGAGCCATTTGTGCTGCTCATGCAGTTTTCTTGTGCCATATGTGCACGGAATGATTAGTTTCTGTGTTTTACACCATGTATTTGACAAATTTTTGGTTGTTTGTTATTGCTTTTATGTTCAGTGTTCAGAATGTGTTTGAAAAAAAATTATTTGTTGTATAGTTTTACTCCTGTTCATTTCTGTATGTTGGTGTTGGTTATTTACTGTTTTTTTAAAAATTTGTTTACATTCTAAAGTTATTTTATTTTATTTTTTTTTATTTTTTTTTTCATATTTTAATCATTAAATTGTTCAATAATATGAAACTACAGTCTGACTCTTGAGTTTTGTTCTTTAGGTGTGCCTTTTGCCAGTTCCAAAATCCAGTAAAATGAATGGCTTTCAATGCCATCTGGTGGTCAAAAAAAGTTATTGCTTAAAAACTAATCATCTTAGTTTTTTCACTCACCTCCAGATGGCAGTATTTTACACCTAACACTTAGAGCAATAACCAGAAACCATTTGAATTAAATTTAAACAGTAATTTTAGTGATTTTTTCATAAAAAAATGATATTTCATATGCCAAAAAATTATGTACTTGCATATTATTGTGGTAAATGTGAACAAAAGTTCTTCAAATCTCCCAAAACACAGCATTAATGCCTAGATGGGGAGTAAACAAAAAAAATGATATATTATTTTTATTATTGAAAATGTATATATTTTCTACAATTATGATTTCAATTTTGGGGTCATATTGACCCCAAAGACAGGATTAATTAACAGTAAAAAAAGACAGTTTGAGGGTTAAGGAGTGAGTGAGTGAGTGAGTGTGTGCGTGTCTCACCGCTTCCTTAATGATATCAAAGCGCTTCTCATCGATCTCAAACGTGGCCATTTTCTCGATGATCTTCTTCAGCAGGATGTGTTGTTTGTCATTATAACCCTTGACTGACAGCTGATGCATAAAGACACATCCATGAATATTCATGAGAATAAGTGATAATAAAACAGTTCAAGAACTGACTTTCATCATCTTTACAATTGTGAAATGACATTAAAATGGAAGACACACACACAGAGACATACACACAGCTCGGCACCGACGCATGAGCTACTGCAGAACAGACTAAAGACAACGTTTCAGGGTTTTCAATTTAAGGGTTACATCTTCAGAAAATCAATGCAGTGCATTCAGACTGTGATGAAAGTGTGCACAAACAATAAGGAGTAAGTGAATCACACAGCAAGTGAAGTTATGAGCAGCCCAGCTTTGCCATCCAGACCTCAGTCACCCGATATTAACATCCATCTCAGTTGATCCTATCCAGTAATGGGGAAGTTACAGCTCAAATAATTGAAACAGCCAAGTTAGCCATTAAATCAAGACACAAGCTAAAACCACTTTATGCGCTAGTCAATTTTTGTGATTATGTCTTCTTTCAGACTAGTGGAAATAAAACATCCAAAATACACATTTAAGTGTTTATTTTACTACACATTTCCATTTGCATCTGTAAGCTTAATACACTAAATATCTTTAAAAGGCTGTTTCTCAAAAAAGTTCTCTCATTCACAGAACCAGATATCTCCACTTCTGTAGCAACTTCAGTTTAATTTCCATCTAGTCTTTAAAGTTTTCACGGAGGGATTTGTTTGTATATAATTCACCTGATTTATATAACATTTTATTCCAAAAAATATGGCGATTTTTTTCAGCTTGAAAGTATTTGTCAGGATTTGTGGTATATGATAAAATGAGACCTCCAAAATCCCCCATAAAAAACCTTTTACTTTAATATGCTAACATAATGAACAAAGAATTTTAAACCTTGCTTTATCCAATCTTCAGATTTACATATCTAAACATTACACTTCAGAAAACTTAATACAAAATTGTCTTAATGTACTACGATTAATCAACTGGAGAATTATGGTGATATTAGTTGTAATTTTACCCTTTTCACCTGTGGTGTCTCATCTTAAGTATCCAAAAAATAGCTAGTTGCACTAGAAGTTACTAACAAAACTACATAGCCACAACTAATATGGTTTTGTATTTTGCAATTAAATTATTTGGCACAACAAACAAAAAAGTCTAAATTTATCCATTTAATTTTAATGTGGTCACGCAATGTGTCTAAAGATGTCACGCCAGTTTAAATGCATGCAATCGCAAAAAAATTCAGAGCTACAAAAGAGGGGAAGATTTTTCGCAAATAACTTAGACGAGTCTGTTCCTTGCATAAATCTATCAAATGTATGAAAGAATTGAAATTTAATGCCATAGGTCATATGGACTACTTATAAAGGTGCTTTTTGGAGGTCAATTTATTTTTGAAGCTTGACATTTATGCATGTATTTATTGTCTCGGTTTATTGTTCATCTTCATTTTGTCCTTTTGGGAAAATACCTTTACAAACACCTAAACCCAGCACAAAATACAAAAACCCTTAAAGTGTTAGTTGACCCAAAAATGAAAATTTCTGTCATTAATTACTCATCCTCATGTTGTTCCACACCCGTAAGACCTTCTTTCATCTTCGTAACACAAATTAAGATAATTGATGAAATCCAAGAGGTATACGACTCATCCATAGACAGCAATCTAATCAACACTATCATGGTCTAGAAAGGTACTAAAGACATCGTTAAAACAGTCGACGTGACTGCAGTGGTTCAATCTTAATTTTGTGAAGTATCGAGAATACTTTTTGTGTGCAAAAAATAAAACAAAAACAACGATTTTATTCAATCTCATCTCTTCCCTGACATTATCCTTACTCAGTTGACGCAGTGGGGCACAGAAAAGGCTTCTGTGTTTACGTCCGAATGCCGGCTCAGTGTTGGCCAAAGCTGCGCACGATGCATGCTTGTGATTCTGACACAGGAGCCAATAATGAGTCGGCGTTCTGACAAAGAACCTTGAAGCACTGGACGTAATGACAGAAGAGAAGATATTGTTAAAGTTGTTATTTTGGTTTTAGTGCAAAAAATGTATTTGACACGTCTTGACATTAAGGTTGAACCACTGCAGTCGCGTCAACTATTTTAACAATGTCTTTAATACCTTTCTGGACCTTGAAAGTGTTGATTACATTGTGGTCTATGTACGAGTCATATACCTCTCGGATTTCATCAAAAATTTCTTAATTTGTGTTCTGAAAATGAACGAAGGTCTTATGGGTGTGGAACGACATGAGGGTGAGTAATTATTGACAGAAATTTAATTTTTGGGTGAACCAAACCTTTAACAGTTTCCAACTACCCAAGCAGACAAATCAGACAGATATTTTGAAGGTAAAACATCCCATCACTCTGCAGAAAGCAGAAGAATAGACAAGCGACTGGCACACTCAAAAGCCGCAAGCTCCACCCTTCACCCAATACACCACCCATCTCTCCAAAGAGGGAGGGGCTTATAACTGTACTTACAAGGATGGCATTCATTCCCGAGGCTATGCCATAGACCAACCCTGCCAGGCGGGCTGCATATGTATACTCTCTCAAATCATCCTTCAACAACCTGAGAAACAGGTAAGTCATGTTGCAGTGCAGTGGGTCTGCATATAGGTAGCGACTACCAGGATGGAAGAAAGAAAAGGGGAGGGGGGGGAGAACAAATGGAGTGATATTTGTATGGAAGGGTCATGACAAAACAAAAAGAAACGGATTGAGAGGGACCACAGACAGAGTATGAATATGCAGCCTCAGCTCCGGCACTAATCTAAAGCTAGTCTACAGCTACTAATAGATACGCAGAAAAAACAACATGAAGAGAATGAGAGGTTTTTTTGCCTCGTCAAGGCCACAAACAAAGCTACATTTGGGGTTACCATTACAAAGACAGAAACCACTGGTAGTCATTTATTTGTCCTTGAAGTTGGAAGCTACCCTCACAGGAAGAGCATGTGGCGAGGGGGATATTAGCATACTTACATACATCCCATAGACGGTATTTTGAAGGTCATAGTTCAGGCCGGCTAGCTCGGCTGCATATGCATACTCGTTCAGGGAGTCCTTGAGCAGCTCAAGGTACAAATACGCCATGTTACAATGCAACGGGTCCACATACGCAAAAGGGCTGTGGAAAAACGTTAGTGATAAACCCTGTTACTTTGTACTTCAATAGGAGGGTCTTTAAAAGTTTCTTCATACCATTAAGAAACTACAATTAATATTTCAGAGTGGTTAAAACAATTTAACATGAATAAAAATACAGTATTTCAATAACTTTAAAATGAGTAAAGTCTCTAAAGCAAAACAAGCTGGCACTGCACTAATGTTCTATCAGTAAAACCTGAAGCGCAATGAACATTTTCACGAACAGTCAAGAAGTACTTTTGGGTAAATCTCATGACACTGGTCAAAACATGTCCTGATCATATTTCACCCCGAAAGCAATATTGATATTTTATAACATAATTATATTTTGTATTTTAATAAAACAATCAACTATTGAATATTGACAATTTAGCACCCTCCCAGTAGTTGTTGCTACAGTTATGCTTGCATGTATGCATATACACACACACATATATATATATATATATATATATATATATATATAAATAAAAGACCATTGCTTGGTTATTAATTTAAGCTAAACCTACCTGAAAAACTCAAAGTTTAAACAAGCCTTGGGCAGGAAAAACTTGTCATCCTGTTTGAACCAAACTTTGCTCATTGCAGTGTCCTACAAAAAAAAAAAAATAATAATAATTTAGGATCAAAGAAAAGTCAGATGGCCCAATGTCTGCAAGTTTAAGACACTTTCAGTTATTCTATTAAAGTTGCTCCAAGTGTAAACTGTACAATTAGATTTTCAGCAAAATATACCTTTATCAAGGTGGGGGCAGATGGGGAATCCTTCTCTAGAGGGTAAATCTCAAAGTTTGTTGGGATGAATTCATTCTTCATTGGCAGTTTGAACTTTCCATTAAGGTCTGCATTTTGCCATTTCTGGAAAAAAAAGAGAAAAAAAAGGATTTTTCTTTAAAAGGCTATAGTAGAGTAGAGGTTAAGGGATTTGGCATGAGGCCAGTCTCCTTTGATCAAGTATCCAATGCTCATAGTACATGGATCGCCCATACAACCAGGGACAACCAAAAAGGCATCTGAAATAAACCAAGTGCAATGTAGTGTTGTCAAAAATATACCTTTTTTGATGTATAAATACTAAACTATGTACTTCCTATGCTCATTTTCCACAGAATAGATACATCATACCAGCTGTGCTCTCTCTCTCCCTCTTCTCTCTGACAGAGAGTTCAAACACACACACACACTCGCTTTATTTGCTCCAGATGAATATTATTGGCCTGTGCTTGAATTTCGCCATGGGATTTCGCATATTGCACAATTTTATTTATTCCAACAGATTTTGTGCTCATACCCAAAGTGTGTGTACATAAAGCCACCTCTTGGTATGAAATTGGGTTCTTTTACATGCTTATTGCACTTAAACAGTCAAATACACATAAAAATAAACATAAAATGCCGGTCTTGGCGAGAATTCACGTAAACACAGTTATGTTTTAAATGAATGAACAGTTAAGAAACCGTGTAACAGTATAATGGATCCATGCGTCAGGTCTTAAAGTGACAGCAGCCTAATATATCTGCTCCCAAATTATGAGACAATATTAAAAATATGTATATGGCAGTTTTTCCCCATGGTATCTGTCAAAATTGTGGCCAGTGAAAAAGCTGAATGGCTAGTAACTTTGAAAAACAACCAACCACAGTGGCTGGTGAGCAAAAAAATTAATGTCAAGCCCTGCATATAAACATTTGTTGCCCATCCATTCATGTTACCCAAGACAAAGTTTGTGCATGTACTTTCAACAGAAAAGTACTATAGCACATATAAGCAAGCATTAAACCAGAATATTTACTGAAATCAAATGTGTCTCACCTTAATAACCTCATCGGTAATGGCTTCCTGTTTATACTGCGTGCCGTACCACTCCTCAGTTCGGTCTGTCTGTCCTTCAAATGATTTGGAGACAACAGCAACCCTGAAATAATAATAAGATGTAGCTAGAAGAATTGTAAGATCACTGCACCCGACACAGCATGACACCGGCCATTTCTCACAACTCCCCTGGGGAAAATGGGCAGTGCAATTTTGCTTTTATCAGATCTCTGGCTCTATAAATAGATTGATGTAATAACCATAATTCCCCAATAAAACGTGCAAGTTTCCCGGAGCTTCTCAATCTGTTTTGCAGGTCTCTAGATCAATGCACCATTTCTGGATAATTTAGAACGTCCTGATCGATAGAGAACGTTTGGAACAATGACATGCTATTCTGGACTCTCCAGCATCAATCAATTGCATAAGAGAGCCAAGAATAGGTTCAGTCTAAAAACCTGAACACTCCTTTCCAGTCCAAACCACACAAGGTTACCAGCAGGATGCAGCAGTTTCAGACCACTCTCACACCATCTGATGCCTAGCACACACAAAAACAGCAAACGCTTTCACAATCTGGCAAGCTTTAATTTGATTGGTGCAACACCTTTTCCAGCACTCAGGGTGCCGAGATTTTAATCGGCCCAGCAGGAAATAAAAGTGGTGTTTACAAAGTACTAGGTTGCTACAATTGTTGTGCCTGTGGAACAGCACATGCCACTTTTATGTCAGTGCCCTCCATTTATGTCTATTTTTTGTTTGTGTTTTACTGTTTTTTTTATTATTATTTATTTATGGTTTATGTATGGTCCTGTTATTGTCACTGTATGTCTGAGCCTCGTCACAAGCATTTCAATCCACAGTTACCCCCAGTGTCAACTATGTAAATGATAAATAAATGCCTCTTGACAAAGCCCACTTCTGAGGAAGAACAAGTAGCTGGATTTGGCAAAGTTTGACATTCATGAGCACTTCACTCTACATTCACTCTAAAGTAAACAGGATACACTGAAATCGGAGTTCATTTCAAATAAACCTTCTTTCTGTTTGAAGTTAATTTGAAAGTGAAAAGGTTATTTCGATTTCCAATAAACCCACAGCTAAATGACACAGTAACTCGTTGGTCAATTTAAATATGGTTCAGATGGTCTCTACCTGTCTAAGTTGACAGTTCTTGGCCAGAAAAAACTAGATCTGATTTTACACCGATAGCCAAAAGCCTGGCTGTGTGAGATTATGGTCTTCTAGTGTTGCAGTACTTTCAGAAAGGTCAGCGGTGTAGTCAATCACACAAAAAGACAAGCGGGCAAATCACCAGATCTGAAGTCAAAATCGTTTTCTTGATCTGAATAGTTTGGAAATACCAAGTCAAAATGAAATACAGTAACCCTACAAGTTCTTCCATCCCAAAAACAACATGAAAGCAGCAATGGCAGGGTTGAGATAAAGTTCAAACAGAGAGACAATGCTTTTTTAAAGCTGGAAAGGAAATTGAATTTGAAAGCCTTTACATTGGTGAGAATCTGAAGTGGAATTCATAGAAACACAGCAAGAAGATTCAGCTTCAAACAACACTTCAAAAACAGATAAAAAGACTAAGCAATCTGAGCCCAGTTTGGCCCTGAGCAGCAATGCATTAAAGAAGCTGATATTTGCTTTGCACAGGTTCAAATATGAAGCTCCTTCAGTGGGTCTTTGAAGAGAGTGGCCAATAGCTGGACATCTGTGTTAAACTCTAATCTCATCCTGAGGGGACAATGAACATCTTTTAGGCCCATCCACAGATGCAACACGCATGGAATCGTTTCAGTTTAAGATTTGGGATTAGTCATTTGAACAAACCTCAAATCCTCAGAGCAATATTAATATATCCGCCAATACATAGAAAAAATAAACCAGAGTGCTTTCTTTTACAGGTTATGCATATAAAAGTATCTATACATATTATAAAACAGAAAGAAGCTCTTGTATGTGTGCTCACCTGACATTCTCCGGCCTCAGTTTATCAAGAACCATCTCAATGAGGTCTGGCCTGAACTCCTCCAGCAAGTATTCTGCAGCTAAGATTTCCTCCAGCGGATAGTACTGACACACAGAAAGGAGATTTCATCATCATATACAAAAACAGAGTGATAAAATGTGTAAATTTAATTTGTGTATTGATGAGTACTGTTCCACACACCATTTTTGAAATGGACAGAATAAGGAATACTGTATAGTATTCAATACACTAGTATTCCATACCAAACATAAAATACTTAAAACACTGGCTATGATCTCCTGATAAAATACAGAGCAACACCCTGATGACACAACATGTAACCATGGTGACAACCTTTTAAAGTCTTTCATTAGAGAGATACCTACATGCAGTAGTCCAGCCACTTTAGACGTGTATCCACGAGGACGCTCCTTATCCTTAAATCTGAAAGCCACAGTGTTCAAATCCTGCAAAAAACAAAATGTAGAGACGAATCAGTGATCACCTAACCACCAAGTTTCATGGTTGCATTGTCATCAGCAGTAGCAGTGTATGAAAATTCACCTGATGTTTGTCATATAGGTTTATGAATTTTAATTATTGGGTGAACTAATCTTTAATAGGGCACTATGAAATCAGATTTATTTTTTCACAAATTTCATGTTTTCCATTTTATTTTTGGATTCTTTTATTAAATGGTTTAATTATACTCAAATAATCAGAAAGGCTGTCTAATCAATTGAATTCATAAAAATTAAAGGGTTAGTTACAAAAATTAAATTTCTGTCATTAAGTATTCACCCTCTTGTCTTTCTACACCCATAAGACCTTCATTCATCTTCGGAACACAAATTAAGATATTTTTGATGAAATCCCAGAGGTTTTTTTTTTATCCCCAATAGAAAGCAACGTAACTACCATCATTCAGGGTCCAGAATCGGCGTTGGGACTCAAACACTGAAACGCTTGAACTGTGTCAAACGCTTACGAGCCTGACAGGTTATTGTTTTGTTTTTGCACACAAAAAGTATTCTCGTCACTTCATAACATTAAAGTTGATCCACTCTAGTCACATCAGCTGTTTTAACAATGACTAGTGGTAATCAAATTAATGCCTAAAACAATTTTTACATTGTAAAAAGAAAAAAATTACAGCAAAAAATGTGCTGCAAAAGAGATGTTTACAGTTTTAATTCAAACGTAGACGAATAATTGATATATTCCTAAGAGAACTTCTTAATAGACTGTTCATTTTATTATTTTGAGAAGTAAATTCCATTATACAATAGTAATAAATCTGTCATAAAGGTTCGGTTTAATTTAATGAAAATGAACCCAAATCTTTATTTTCAAGGGTTGAATTGAAATAATTTTTTGACAATATTGTTATTAAATTAAATGGTTAAATGTAAAGCCATACTGTTGATTTATTTTGATTATTCAAATTTGACCAAACTCAGTGACATTCCACATTACACACCAAATACGACTTTCATGACCGAATCCCATTATTTGGTCAGTATTTTCCACATCATGGAAATCATAGGACCCTAATTTAACAACAATGTTCACACCTTGCACTCCTGAAAGACCCACTCTTGAGGGCCCTCTGTCCGCAGCTTCTGAATGTACTGGAACATGTGGAAGATGATATCCTCAACATGCACTAGAGACAGAAAATACAGCTCAAACAATCAAAAACATACTGACCAGCACAAACAGACACAAAAACATTCCAGGTCCTTACACAGCCCCTCTTCTGTCAAGTCCACATTAATTATGAAGAACATAAATCCTCTGGCTCCTTCTTTCTGGCCTCCGACTAGCGTGTTTACCCATCCTGAGGAGAGAGAGTGCTTCCATGAATGCATGGACACAACACAGCTGAAAACTAAAATATATGGATCCAAGCCAGTGTTTTACAAGTCAAATGCGACGTTTGATTCTTAAGTTACTTAAGATTTTTTTGTCTGTTTTATCATTTGGGCACTTAAAGCAAAATATATCTTTCCTGACAAACTCTCACCTTTAGCTTTGAGCTCAGACAGAAGACTCCCTGGACCCTCATGTCCGATCAGATGGCCCAGATAATGACCGGGATTTGATTTGTAGTACTTCTGAAGGTCTGGGATGGGGAAGGTCACGTATAAGTTTCTAATGTCCTTGATAGGCACGACTTTATAAAATTGCTGTGGGGGAAGAGAGAAGAAATGAAGATTGAGTCAGATGGTAAGAAAGCAATAGCAGTGAACATTCCTCAAGAGGAAAGTAAAGGAAGTTATGTGCTACAAACATAAGTTTAATACCAACAATTATTACTTTTATTCAGCAAGGATGTAAAGACACTTTAAATAAATGCAGTTCTTCTAAACTTTCTATTCATCAAAGAATCATGAACAAAACAGATCACGATTTCCACAAAAATATTTAGCAGCACAACACTTTTCAACACTGATAAGAAAAACTTTTTGAGCAGCAAATCAGCATATTAGAATGATTTCTGAAGGACCATGTGATGCTAAAGACTGGAGTAATGATGATGAAAAATCAGCTCAGCATCATAATTAACAGTTATTTTAAATTAAAATAATATTTCATTTACAGTATTTCCAATAAATGTAAGCATAAGAAACATCTTTTGAAATACATTTAATATTATCAACCCCACACTTTTGAACAGTACTGTATAATATTACAGTCTAGCATTTCCATTAGATGGCTCCCTCAAGGAGCAGGTTTAGGGTGTAGGGTGTAGGGTGCAAGATTAGGGCTTAGATCTCAGATCTCACCCTCAGGTGTTCCTCCTGGAAAGGGTGTGTTGGGAATTCTGCGACAGGGACATTCTTGTTCTCTACTTCTCCGAAAAGCTTCACCACCATAGATGTCAAATCATCCAGCGTCTCTGTCAAAATGTGTCAGACACAAGGTTAAACTCAAAATGAAAGCACTTCATCTCCGCACCCTTCAGAATACGTACTAGTCTGTGCAAAAACAAACTATGAATCATTCAACAGAATGACAAAGAACAAGGCAGATCTCATGAAAGATTCAGCGTCAGACTGAGACCAAACTGAGAAACCTGCTATGCACTGCAAGGAGCTCACTGATCGTTGCAATAACTGTCAGCTACATTTACGTACAAAACTGAGGATTCAGATATATAATTTTTTATTAAACAGAGTGTATGTGAACAGCTGGCAGATTGAGGAAAAATGTATCCACTAGTGAGTTCAAAACGTAAGAAAATGATTTATGGGATTTAATGTGGCTGGTGACTGACCTCTGCCCAGCACACACAATCCCATCAGATTGGAGGAGTAGTAGGTGGAGTGAAACTTGAGCAGCTCCTCACGGATATCGATGCCCTGTTGAGATGGCCTTGTCTCAAGGGTTAACTTATTGCCTAAACAAAAGATACAAATCACAAAAAACACAAATTACTTGAAGAGAACCTACATGGATAAGAATGTCATTAAAATAGTCTACAGCCATTACACAGTTTGTATGATGAAGGATGAGGGCAACTTCAAAATTCACAAAGTTTACCTATAGCTGCAAACCTGCCAGAATCAAAGGGTGATGGAGAATAAAATTAACCTGTGTTCATTTTGGAGTGTGGCCATTTGAATTCAAGTCAAGATCTGAGTATGACCGTTCTGATGAAGTGGCCCAAGGACATCATTAGGACAATATTGTATTTCTGATCTGCCGTACCATTAGATCAGTGAGAGATGGTATTTAATTAAGGAGGAGTGGACTTTCTTATACTGGGGACATTTTATAGGACAGAAAATTGCATAACATCAATAATTGTATTTTGATTTCGATAGGTTTGATATTATGGTGTTTTAGCAATGCAGAAATGCTGATTTAAATGAGCAAATATTTGTTTGCAAGCATTAATTTCAAATGGATGCACACATGCTTTTCTCTGAATGGTGCTGGTTAACAGAACAAACCACTTTTTGTTTTTTTAAGAGCAAGCAAGCCTTATATAACTCAAGGCCGCCACCATCTGGCTATTCTGGGCACAGATAAACCTTCTCAATAGATTATGCTAAATTGATCAGACATTATCCTCTAGCTTTCTACTGTCCTTCACTTAGAATGAAGAATAGACAGCTTTTACAGTACCCTATGGGGAAAAAGACAAGTTTCAAGTGATTGTAGGTCTGTAGGAACAGCATGAAAAATGCAATCAAATCAGATGTGCAGCATTTCCATACCAGTGCCAAACTTGCTAAAAGGGTGTTTGGGGTTCCCGGTGGCTTTCTCCAACTGAAACAGCCGCCATGCGTCATTCATGAGGTTCTTCTCATGTTCTGAGTCCACTGCGTTCACCTCTCGGTCCTTACAGCTCTCATCAAACAGAGGACAGAGGAAGAACTGGGCAAACCTGGGATGACAAAGTGAAATGCCATTTAATGCAGTACACAAAGTTTGCTTATACAGTCAATGTCAACATAAAGCTTGCAGAACACTCCATGCTCCGGTTAAAAATCATTTGAATAAATAAATTGTGTTATTAAAAACATGCAAATTGACATGAATGGCAACTGCCATGCAAATAAACATGCTCATCAAAGACTGAGACTAGGGCTCTGTCCCAAATGGCACACATTATGTGCACTAGCAGTCTTGTGGACTTAAAATACTGCGAGGTGTCCCATTTGTATTTTAAGTTTCAGAAGGGTGTTTGCGAGCGCCCCCGTGAGGACCAATATGCGCCCTCAAAGCACAATTTCGCAGAGCCCACAAGCTCTGCACCAGACTTCCACCCAACTGTCAAAACAGCATTACGTAACGAAAGTGTTGACTCGGAAGAAGATCACGAGGGCTTAGGGTTCCATTTGGGACAGGGCCTAGCACTGCTGCAAGTTACACGCATACCTGTAATTATTTATTTATTTTTTTGTTAAATATGTAAGGAAAAAAATACACCTAAATTATGGCAGAGGCAAAATATAGATTTCCAATCAATAAAAATAATGCAAGATAAAGTATCAAAGTATTTAAAGTGAGTTTAAAATAAATTAGCATTAAAGTAAGTTTAAGGGTGCCTACAAATTAAAGTTTAAGATACGTCAAAGCGCTAAGTGAATACCCTGACTTCAAGGATTGTGCGTTGCAAAAAATATGCAAACAACTACTGCTGCAAAAATAATTTAACATATACATCTGTTGCCCAATGAGAACTTCAGAGAGGTGGGTCCAGGTGTGCATTCAGTGCTTGCCTGATTGAATTCAAAAGAATCTTTCACATTCCTACTTGTCAAACCCTCCACCAAAATGTCTGGTTTGATTGCATTTGAAATGATTGTGAAATTCTTTTAAAAAAAACTCTGAGTCATGACCCAGTTTTTGGAGATTAATCATGAATCATTTAAATGTTTCAATGAGCAGGTGGTGCTCTGGGTCACAGGAGCAGATGGGCTACGGGGGAAACTCTCCTCTCTATATCCCAGCAACCCGATTCCTCCTGGACATGTAACTCCACACCGAGAGACACCATGACACCTGAAGGTCTGAACCCTGTTCACCCTTTCACAAGTTCAAATAGTGCACACATCGCTCTTCAGCATCTAAAACAGACCAGCATTGCAGATGACTCTTTAATAATTCAGCAATTGCTCTTTTTTAAAATTCATTTACCTGTCCAATGCCCCTTGCAGATGCTCATGGGACACGTCAAAGTAGTAATTTGTGTGCTCTCCACTGGTGAAGGCGTTGGAGCTGCCGGCATGCTCGCTCAAAAACTGGCTGTACTCGTTCTCTTTGGGGTACTTCTCAGTGCCCAGAAACAGCATGTGCTCACAGAAGTGGGCCAGCCCTGAAATGTTCTCAGGATCTGACAAAGAACCTGCAGGGCAATTAGAAGACAAAAGCAGGATATTAGAAAGTGCGAGAAAACACTACTTACACTCTTGACACAAAAACAGACAATCTTGAGCGTTGACAAACTTGTAAATCTAGTTGACTTCTTCAGTGGACGACAAACAGGTTCAGGCCTATTCAAGAACCTCATGCTTACTTAAACCTATATATATTTACACAAAGGTCTACATGAAGGTAAACAACAGTATTAAAGGCATTATAAAGCATAAACGACTGGCTGCATCATAATATACTGTCCGACAGTTTTCCAAGTATTTAACCACCGTTCAGACTGGCAGCACAAATCAGATTCAAATCCATTTAGTCATTTCTAGTCTGAACAGCAAAAATAAAATAAAAATAAAACAGAAAAAGCATAAAATTTACATGAAAACAAATTTTCCATTCATGCTGTTACATTGAATTCAATCGGACAATGTACAGTGGGATCATTTTATGAATCATTTACTCCAGATTCATATATGAACTTAAATCAGACTGTTGAACACTTTCAAAAAACAAATGCATGAAACAAGCAGAATGATTGCACAAGTCACCCATAAAACATTATACTGAAATGAAATAAAATTTACACAAGAACTGATTAACGAATGACAAATTCATTCTGCTAAATTTTTAATGAATGAGGGCCACTAACAACCCTGCCATTGTGCAAATGATTGGATCATTTAGTCTACTTTTCGGATCTGAAAACTAATCGGAATACTGTACAGCACGGACAAAGTCTCAGAATAGAAAAAAACATGACCTCAATGCATTCAATTGTGATTTTGGCTTTATTAACAAAAGGCTCTTTTACAGTGTAATGAGTGAGTATTAAAGATAAGCAATAACATCTTTTTATCTGTCCTACATTTTCACCTACACATTTCAAAACCATTTCATGCAGAGGACAGTTTTTTTATACATACTCTTGCATTATAAAGTGATTTGATTGTTAAAAGCTGCACTTTTCCTGACATCAGTTAACCCCTCCCATAGGTCTGTGTTGACACTTTGGACACTTTGGTTTGAAATTCAAATCAATGTTTTTCTTAAATATATAGGGCAGAAACACAAGAGAGACCTCAATGACTTTTACAGAGTGGCCTGTTCAGAAACAATTATTCAAAACTCTCGTGGGCTTTCTGAGTGTCTCTCCGCAACTAAGACATAAAACCAGGACAAGGGCAGCCACCAAGGTCTGAATTATTAAAAAATGCTTTTTGTGGAGGGGAAAGCTACAGAAAGACAGACGGAGGCAAGTCAATCAATTCTGTTAAAACGAACGCCTAGTTATTGATGCCCAATAAAGAAGACTTGAGGCCAAAAGGTCCTTTAGATTATTAATAAATGGCCTGTGTTAAAATAGAGGGAGCAAGTGGAGTGACAGATCAAGCAGATATGTGCAAAATGGAAAAAAATAAAGAAATTCCCATTTACCTATGTGGACATCCAGTGCCGCTGATGATTTGTCAGTGGTAGGGTCACTGATGAGAATGGCTTTGAGCCCATTTGTAAACTCAAGTCCTCGATACTCCCGTTTGTCTTCTGGAGAACGAATGATATCACTCACCACCCTCTTGACAGCCGGATCACTCATTCTGACGGATAGAGTCGAGACACGCCTGGATACACAAAACATATTTACACAGCGTTAAGAAGTCAGGCATTATCAAACAAAGTTAAAGGCAAAACGCACTGAACACAAGAAAATACAGCACACCACGGCCCTCCCAAAAACTCAATCAGACAGACATATACAAGTCATTCAGGGTAAAATGTGAATTGAAACTAAATTACTAAAAATGGCATTTTGGTAGAATCTTAATTCTTTAGTTTAAACATTACCCTTTCATTTAAATGAGGTTTAGTCCATTAATTTAGCTAAAGTGAAAACATAATGCTTTGATTAGTTTAATACATTTAGACTACTAAGAAACTGCCTAGTTAAAGTCTGGTTTCATAGACAGGGATTTTATTAAGCCGGGTTTAGATTAAACCCGGATTAGACCTTAGTTCATTTGGGACATTTAAGCAACATTAGCTTTTATAAACACACCTTAGAAAAAAACATTACTGGGGGATATCATTTTACAATCTTTTTATTGAATAAATAACCTTTATTCACTAAGAATAAGACTTATATTGTTTGTTTGATGCTAAATACTTAAGATATCACATGTATGTTTTGTATAATATAATATTGTATATATAACCGTAACTATATAACAAATTTAGTTACATTAATACAACTATATTAATTAAATAACACGGATCTGAATACCTCTAAACCAATCTAACCCTGAAACATAACCTTGCTATGGCTACTTACATAGCCTGAAAGTTAACTCCGTTTTTGGAACTGAAAGTTGAGGTTATCGGCTTACTTACTCTTAAACATACCTGGATATGTCACATAACCTGCTTTCTGGAATACCCCCTGGTGTGCATCTTGAGACAAAACAATGGCACTGACAATTTAAGATACGTTAAGATCAAAACAGCTCATATATGTTAAGATCAAAACAGATATGTAAAACAGCTCAAACATGAATTTTAAGGCTGAAGGATTATCTGTGATGCCGGAATGTGTCAATTTAGTCCACTAGTTAAGCTGAAACGTAAATTCCGCCCACTAGAATAGCGGTTCGGTTTAAGAGCAAGTTTAGTCTAACAGTTTAAGAGATACTTTAGTGCTGTAGTTGAAGTGTACATTTATTCTGTTTAGTTTAAGAGTAAGCGAAGGGTGTTAGTTGAGCTCGTTTTTTTTTACATTAGTGTAGTTAAGAGATTTCGCCATTTGTAGGTTTAGTTTTAGCTTAAGTTTAGTCTAGTTTAAACTGTCTAGTCGGCTTCCAGCGTTTCCGTGTATTTTTTTGCATTGCCTAACTGCGGATTTAAATAAAACAACAATTACAAATTCTTAAAACATCTTTAGAATGAAAACAATAAAAAAAAATGTTTGTGAGATACTGTGACTAGCAAATGCTATCGCGCGCGAGAACAACACACGAGCCCGACGTCAGCGAACCGGGCCGCTCGCTGAACGAACTAAAAAACAAAGCAGATATTTGACACTTACCTAATACTTCGACTGAAAACTGTGGATAATATCATAAATTCTGAAGATAACTCGCTGTAAGGGCCCACCGGCTAACACATTTCTGCATACTTCAGTGCAGGATATCAAAACTCTGCTAAAGACGTCAGGACGCCATGATTTCTGTAGACGTAACCAATCAATGTCAGAGCATGCAACGCAGCTTTTTAGTACATTTCATTAATTTACATTTAATTTGATGTCTTACAAAAGATGTTAAATATATACACACACGGAACAAGTATTCGTATCAAATATATATGTTTAAAATACCCCTTTGTTTTCCTGAAGTAGTTGGAATTGCTTAGTCACGCCTTGCCTACAATTGACGTTATGAAACAGACCACACCCACATCCAGGTTTAGCGGAGAGCACGTTGAGTATTTAAAGAGACACATGATTTTGGCGTCCAGCTGTCGCTATCTCTCTCTACAGTTTTGAATAACAATGGAAATAATAAATGGTAATTGAAATAACATGGAAGCGAGCATCAAGATTTAATTTAAAATTTTAGTTTTCATTTAAAAAAAATATATAAATATGTATAAGCTCAGTGTTAGTTTTTTAATCCAATGAACATTAACATTATACATGAACTTTCGTTCAAATTCAAATATTTATACAAGTATCCATACAAAAATAAAACAAGAAAAAAAATAGAAAAATAAATAAAAGTGTGCTCGGGGGTGGGGTTGCAATGTTTACAAAATCTGAATAAAAGTACAATCTGGCAATTACAAGTTCGGAAATGAATAGTGTTGATGAGCTTACAAATTTATGCACAGTTTGTTTTAATTTATTAAAATACATTGCTATAACTGCTATTCTTCAACATTTAAGCGATTTAATAATCATGGCTGTAAATTTCATCCCTCTCGTCCATCCCCCGAGTGGCTCGCCGTGATCGTATAGTGGTTAGTACTCTGCGTTGTGGCCGCAGCAACCCCGGTTCGAATCCGGGTCACGGCAGTTTTTGTTCAGTTGAATCCCGAAATTATTGTCACGGACTCTGAGTAGCCAAATTTTGACAGATCACGACCGTCACAGAATTAATTTCAGACACCCATGACCGATGAAAACACTGACCCATCCGGTCACGTAATCACGTTGTGGATGCGTCAGTATTGTCCTGACGTCGAACACTAATCCGTGTAGTTTTAATCACTTCCACTAGGGGGTGATATTACATTTATTAAAGAGCGTATGAACCTTCAATCTTGATATGAGCTGTGTTTTGTTACCACTATTGTTTACAAACTTGCAATTCTGCTTTTGATTACATTTTATACTCTTTTTGGCTGATATACTCTACTGGTTTCACCTAAACCGTGTGACTAAGTCGTTTGATTAAGTTTAATCATGATCACACCAAATCGACCAGCTGATCTTGTGTTGGTCGATGTTTGACTTTTTGTCGCTCCTCCTTCATAACCACAAAACCCTGCTTTAAAACTCAAAGAAACTCATTCACTCGCAGTCTGATTCCAGCAGACCCCATTTAACTCAGACAGTTCCTCAGGATTGTTAAACATGGAGACACATGAATCCAACAGCAGTAAGAGGAAAGTGATCGCGGTAGTGGGAGGCGGTTTGGTGAGAATGATTGCATCTTTATGACTTGATTACATATCTTAAAATGCTTTCAATCACCATTTACTGTCTGTATCAAAACAATCTTTGGAGGATTGAGTATTTGAGGAGTGACTCACAGAAAATGGAATGAAAGGAAAAGTTGTGTTGGTAGTGTGTGTCTGACACAGGTCTGTTATGCTGCACTGACTAGAGAATATTTGCTATAAAAAAAACAAGTGGACATATATTAGAATGTAAGCTTTTGTTAATGATAGTAATTCTACTATGAGGTACATGAGGAGTATGTTAATGATTGACAAAGTGGTTATGAAACTCTGTAAATGTTCCAGTATATTACATAAGGTGTTGACATTGACATTTAAAGATGAATCACATTAAAATGAGACTTTAGGGCAATTTAGTCTTTATTGTTACCTGTACGCTGATGTTGGCTCATTTAAAATGTATACCCTTCCTGTTAAGTAAAATGGATTAAGATTAAAATGACTCATCCAGCAGTGCAGAATTTTTGTCCAATCAAATGCTCTCGATAATTTAAATGTCCCTCCCCCTGATGCCACTTGGTTTTGACTAACAACAGAACAGTTCACGGCTTTGATCAAAGCTCAGGATTTAATGAATTATGTGTGTGCTTTTATTTTCATCAAGTGTCTTTATGAGTTTGTTGTTGCATAAACCAACTTTAGGGTGAATCATGATATCATGATAAAAATATGATCAATAATATTGCACTTGGCAGAAAGCACAAGAATACAGTCTGTGAATAATGTGGTGCAATGATATTTGTTGGTTTAGACCTTTGGGCCTGAGAAAGTTCAGAAGTACAAATTTCAAATAAAATGATTAAAAGTTCTGCTTTATCTCTTTAATTCCTCCTACTTTAATAGGCTTAAGTTTATAGTTAAGTATAAGTTCATCTGAAATAAAATGGGTCATTGCAAGCTTTCCACAAGCCCTATAAATCCAATGTAATTTTCAACACTATTACAAAAAATGTGCTGTGACTGAATCATGTTAAAGTTGGTATGATGGTAAATGATTAACATTTTCAAAAAAAAAACATATGTAGTATTTCACTCCAATGTAATTGTATTCTCATGGTGCACATCCAAAAAACATGCAATCACTTTGATCCGTTTGTATTTTTTGTCAGTACATGCACAGATATGGTATAATCTCTTTTTTTTTGTTCTAACCCTGTCGATTTAGGTTGGATCTTTGAACGCCTGCTTCTTTGCCAAACGAGGATTTGACGTTGTAGTATTTGAATCTCGGGAAGGTGAAAACATGATCCATCTCTCAAACCAGCATTAATCAAGACTTTATTTTAAGGCTGTGATTCTGCATCTCGGTTACATCGCGTCACTTTTTATTATTCATTCCACACACTGCAAAATCTTTGAACACTCTTGTAATCTTGTGGAAGGATTTTAGACCATTTTAAACGAGAATAACAGATTCAAATTTCTTTCCAACTTGTGTTTTTACTAACCTGTTCATTTAAACTTTTTATCCTGTTAGATATTCGGCAGGCGAAAGTCGTGAGGGGTCGAAGCATCAACTTGGCCCTGTCCCATAGGGGGCGCCAGGCCTTGAAACATGTGGGAATGGAGGATAAGGTGGGTTTAGTCATTTACCTGTTTATTGTGGAAGTTTCATGCAGCTTGCATGCATTTGTGTCCTCTTTATTCGAGAGCTTGCTCAAACTGGAAAGCAGATTTTCTCCGGAAATATTTTCACTCGAATAAATGGTGCATCGCACAGTGTATTGAATAAGTAGTCTTTATCAGATGCTTTTATCTACAGTGACTTACAGTTCAGGACATTTATTAAAATACACAATACCCCTGCCTGGATCTGAGTTCATTGGTTTACATATTTTTTTCTCAATTTGATTTTTAGAGGCATACATATGCAAAAAACTTAGGTAACTAAGAATTTTGTTTACAACAACTCATGTATTCTGTGATGGCTGAGCTAGTCTCAAACTTTTCCACAGAGGGAAGTGGAGAAAATACCATGAGGAAGTGTGAACTTGTGAAACTAGGTCAAATGATACTTGCACTCAGTGCTTACACTGTCGTTATAGAAGTATTGAATTTTAGTGCAGCGTTCTAATGTATTTTGTCGGCAAATGCACTGAGATCACAGACTTCTGTGTCTTTGGGATTATACACTTGTGTGGCTTTTCAGCCTGACTGAGCCAGGAATGCCAAAATCAGGAACCAAGTTAACACGATTTTTCATATCTGACAGAGTGTGACAGTCAGTCTGAAGCTTTAGATGTATGAGGTGGACGGATGCAGCTGCTGTGAGCCCTTGTGTTTGAAATGCGTAACGTGATCTACCTAAGCAGGACATCTGCCTGAATCAACATCCTTTGTTGGTCCTGGAACAACATTCCCATCAACCCAGATCATTCCCAAATTAGATTTTAGGGTTAAGTTTAGGCCGGGGCTTCAGTAATATTTTTATTGCCCTCTGGCTTTAGTTCCAGGTGTTGTACTTAAGTAACTTGTAATCTCTTACTAGTTGAGTAAAATTGCAGAATAAAAGTATTAATTTCTTACAGTATGCATGTGTATTTATATACACCATGCACCAAGATGATAGAAGATCCTTTAAGTCCTGTAAGTTGTGAGGTGGAGCCTCTATGGATGGGACTTGTTTGTTCAGCACATCCCACAGATGCTCCTCTGAATTTGGAGGCCAATTCAACACCTCAAACTCATTGTTATGCTCCTCGAGCCATTCCTGAACCACTTTTGCTTTGTGCCAGGGCGCATTATCCAGTTACACTTTATTTTACAGTGCCGTAGTTACATTGTAATTACTCATAAGTACTGAGTACTATTAATTAACTGCATGTACTTACTATGGAGTTACAGTTAAGGTTAGGGTTTTAGTTTAGGGTTAGTTACTTGTAATTATACATAATTTACTGTTATTACTATAGTAAGTACATGTAGTAATGTGTAACTACGGCACTGTAAAATAAAGTGTTACCCATCATCCTGCTGAAAAGGCCACCGCCACCAGGGAATATCGTTTCCATGAAAGGGTGTACATGGTCTGCAGCAATGCTTAGGTAGGTGGTACGTGTCAAAGTAACATCCACATGGATGGCAGGACCCAAGATTTCCCAGCAGAACATTGCCCAAAGCATCACACTGCTTCCGCCGGCTTGCCTTCTTCCCATAGTGCACCCTGGCCATGTGTTCCCCAGATAAGCGACGCACACAAACCCGGCCATCCGCATAATGTGAAAGAGAACCTGATTCATCAGACCAGGCCACCTTCTTCCATTGCTCCGTGATCCAGTTCTGATGCTCACGTTTCCACTGTTGGCTCTTTCGGCGGTGGACAGGGGTCGGCATGAACACCCTGACTGTTCTGCGGCTATGCATCCCCAAACACACCAAACTGTGATGCACTGTGTGTTCTGACACATTTCTATCAGAACCAGCACTAACTTCTTGAGCAATTTGAGCTACAGTAGCTCTTCTGTTGGATCGGACCACACGGGCCATCCTTCGCTCCCCACGGGCATCAATTAGCCTTGGCCGCCCATGACCCTGTTGCCGGTTCACCACCGTTGCTTCCTTGGACCACTTGTGATACAAACTGACCACTGCAGACCGGGAACACCCCACAAGAGCTGCAGTTTTGGAGATGCTCTGACCCAGTCGTCTAGCCCTCACAATTTGGCCCTGTCAAACTCGCTCAAATCCTTGAGCTTGCACATTTTTCCTGCTTCTAACACATGAGGACAAGAGGTTCACTTGCTGCCTAATATATCCCTCCCACTAACATGTGCCGTGATGAAGAGATAATCAGTGTTATTCACCTGTCAGTGGTCATGAGATATATATAATATATATCAGTCTCACTGATATAATGTATTTAACAGTAAGTTTATACTGTCAAATCTGTTTTTTTTTCTTTTAGATAATATCAAAAGGCATCCCAATGCATGCACGTATGATCCATAATATGAATGGAAAACGTTCTCCCATACCCTATGGCAAGAAGGGACAGGTAAAAAATAACTACAGATCTATACATTCATATTCACACACATGTAGTAACTTTAAATTGTCACCCTCTGGATGCTTACCTCAGTCAAGTCAAACTTATTTGTATTGCGCTTTCACAATACACATTGTTTCCAAGCAGCTTTACAGAAAATCATGATCTTAAGGTTTATAATAGTGTCTTATAGTTGCATTAAGCAGATTAGATAATATAGTTTACGTTTTGCAACAATACATAAGCAATAAAGCGGATGATGTGCAATAGCAATTCAGACATGCTCACATGACAGGTGAAGTTGTTGCGCAGTTATAGGGTTATTCACCCACTAGTTGAGAACATATACATAAAACATACATTCATGCATGATGGAGTCTGCTGATAGATAGCTTGAGCACCATGACCAGTGACCCCAGCAGAGTCAATACAACCCTCTCCTTTAAAACAGTTTGTTAATAATTACAATCATAATACATACATAAGTTTCAGTTAGGACTTTGGCTTTGCTCTTTTTGAGAAATCAGCACTTTTGTCTCGCTGCTTGTCATACTGAATTTACACTGTTCCATGTAATAAGGAATTATTACACAAAAAGATAAATATTTATCTCAAATATACATCAATGTAAATGAGTATTGATAAAGGAGGAAAATGTATTTTGTTGTTGACTTCAAAGGTGACCGTAGTTTGACAGATTCATCTGAAAGCAACATGGTTTGTTTCCTTTTGCTTTATTTCCTCAAAATTGAAAATTATTAATTAAAAAAAACTAGTTAGAAGTATTGATTACAAATTAATACATTTGCATTTTGGGCCTGAATAGATCATCATAACATGATTGAAAATTTTGAACAAAAAAACTAATAAAAAAAGGTATGTCGTTTTGTTAACTTTTTCTTAACGTTTTTTTAAAATTATTATTGTTATTCTTTAGGTCATTATACTATTCACTGTTTTTACTATGGAATATTTTGTTAAATATTAGTCCTGAAGCAAAACTATTTGAGAAACACTGTTCTGAAAATCCTTGTTGAATATCCTGTTTCACTGAAATATATCCCAGCCAGGAAATTGGTGGCGAGACTCCTTTCATGTTGACTTGAGGCAAAAAGCCCTCAGACAGAACAGTTCTTTAAAAACAGTGGACATGGAAAAAATGGCTTGTTTCTCTGACCCATTGTTCATTTTGTGCATCATGAGGTTTGCAGAGATTATGATTACTAGAAATCAGCAGATGGACAAAAAACAGAACTGCATTTTAATCATTATCTTATTACTATTGCTGTGTAATCCCCTCATAATCCACTCACACATGTTGGGATTCCATGTTTATGGGCAATTTCCATAGACATAATAATTTTTTACACTTTCAAAAAACATCATATATGTTATATTGTAAAATTATGGTATTGTCATCCTTGCCAATGTATGAATACCTGAACAACACACACACGTTGGGTTTCCATGCTTTATGAGGGCATTTCACAGACCCATGATTTTTATACGGTATAAATGTTATATTCTATCCTCCCTACAGTAACCCTACCCCTAAATCTACCCATCACGGACTACTTTTTGCCATTTTAGACTTTCATAATTTTTTATTCGGTATGATCTAAGCTTGTTTCCTCATGGGGACCAAAAAAAAGTCCCCACAAGGTCAAAATTGACAGTTGTTTATAATAATAATAATAATAATAATAATAGTAGTTGTGGGGACATTTGGTCCCCATAACGTGGTGAATAACAGGACACCCCCTCCATACACACACACACAGAGTAAAGGACTGATGGCAGTGATGTGTGTCATGGTGCTTTTAAACAGTTATGGCATCTGAGATTGTAGATAGTGTATAGAGGAGATCAGGTGACTGATATCCAGATCTATCATAAATCCATCATTTCAGACTGAAAATATTCCATATAATCCAGAACATACATAATAGGGATTAAACTTGTCGTTCCACCATCTGACTGACCACACTAAGCTTGAGTATTCAGTGTCATGATGTTCTTTCTTTTGTAGTACATCCTCTCAGTGGACAGAGCTAACCTCAACAAGGAGCTGCTGACGGGTAACTGTTCATTTAACCAACTTCATTCAAAAGCAATTGGACACACAATGTGGCACTTTATATTAAAACATATTTCAATATAATAAAGGTACCACTTTCATTATTTAAAATACCTTTTTGGATTCTTTTGAAGAAACCTTGTGTCCCTATTTGCATATTTATCCCAAATGGTGAGCAAGTGTTTCTCTTTTCAACTTCTTACTTCATTTGCCCACTTTTCAGGAACCAGTTTCAGAATTCCTGATGGATAAAATAAAGTCCTTTTCCTTTTTTTTTTTTTTTTTTCTTGTTGACTATCCATATTCAATTAAAAATAAACTACAATTCAGATGTTTGGGGTTGATAAGAATTTTAAATTTTTAAATGTGTAAATATTACAATTTAAATGAATTTATTATCTGTTTTAATATATTTTAAAATGTAATTTTATTCCTGTGACGCAAAGCTGAATTTTCAGCGTCATTACTCCAGTCTTCCGTGTCACATGATCCTTCAGAAATCATTCTAATATGATGATTTGGTTTAATATTTTAGTGGAATATTTTTTCAGGATTCTTTTACGAATAGAACAGCATTTGTTTGACAGTGAAAAAATGTTTGTCTCCTTTGATCAGTTAAATGCATCCATGCAGAATAATAAAAAAAAATCTGGAGTACATTAGACTGTGGTTGCAAATTTATGAACACTGTCTCATGATGTCTAAAGGGTAGTAAATTGAAGTAGTAATATCTGTAAGTTAACAAGAAATACATTGAGTACTTTCTTTTTGTGCTTCGTACAATGAAATGCAGTCAAATGTTTGAATGTTATTCGCTTTTATTTACTGAATAAACATGCAGAATTGATATGATTTCTTGTAGAGGCAGACGCATATCCAAACACTACACTGAACTTTAATCACAAGCTGCTCGACTGGAGTCCAAAAACGGGAACAATGTCCTTTATTGGGTAAACTGTCATTTCTTTCTCTCTAAATGTCCAACATGGAGACAGAAGGACATGGCAATGCCATGTTTTTGGGCAAATAATAATGTGATGTTCTTTTAATAT
The DNA here is from genome assembly GCA_038088235.1 of Zacco platypus. Classification (NCBI taxonomy): domain Eukaryota; kingdom Metazoa; phylum Chordata; class Actinopteri; order Cypriniformes; family Xenocyprididae; genus Zacco; species Zacco platypus. The sequence continues at coordinate 8,016,361 of CM076078.1, read as the reverse complement.
TCTGACATTTAGTCACCTTCATGTTGTTAAAAACTGTTGTTATTATTTTTATTTTTAATTTTTTTTAGAGATGTCTTCACATAGATTTTTGCCATTTATCAAAAAACAAAACCAGACATGCAGGTTTGGCATGATGTGGGTGAATAAATAATGACAGAACTTTTAAGAGTGTACCTTCAAACACTGGGGTCAGGTTTGGCTGTCTGACAGGGTCATGTCATCACAAGAGTTTGTAAATTTACTTCAAAATGAATTAGATTGCATTTCAGTACAGATGCAAATGAGATTTTCGTCTCTTAACAGACCTGATGGCCAAAGGAAGGAGATGCAGGCTGATCTGATCGTGGGCTGTGATGGAGCTTTCTCTGCCATCAGGAAGCAGTTCCTGCGGCAAAGTCGTTTCAATTACAGCCAGACATACATTCCCCACGGGTACATGGAGCTCACCATGCCTCCTAAAGATGGAGATGTAAGTGTCACAGCATGTTATCCAGCAATCTTCCTTACATATCTGCCCTCATTTTGTCTGTTCACATCTCACTTTTTCTCCCTGTCCTTTTAGTTTGCGATGGAGCCCAATTATTTGCACATTTGGCCCAGGAACACTTTCATGATGATTGCCCTGCCTAACTTGGTAAGGTCATTTTAATAATTTCTTTTACCCTGTTATATTGCTGTTTAAAAAAAAAAAAAAAAAAAATTAAGAATATTTTGTAACTTATTAAAGTTTGTGATATAATTTTTTAAATATTAAAGAATATTTATTTTTATTACTTTTCTTCTTCTTATTATTATTATTATTCATATTATGATTTCTAAAAATAATAAAATATTCTACATAATCATAATAATTTTAAAGAATATTTTATTAGAAAATATTCTGTAAAATGTTTTAAAAAAATATTATTAGTAGAAAATATTAAAGAATATTGTATTAAAGTTTGATTATTTTAGTTTTAGTTTTGTAATATAGAATATTTCATTAATTTTAAAATTTTTATTAGTAAATTTGAATATCAATGAATATTTGTTTATTATTGTTATTATTATTATTTCTGATGTGGTCTTTCAGTACAAAAAACATTCATGCAATATTTCCACTTAGTATTCCCCAATTTTCAACATAAAATATTCTGTATTTTTCATAATATATTTCATGTCTGTACTATTCAGGGTCTTTAGAGTTAGTGGTTTATGAATAATTTCAATTTCAATTTTCTCAGCTGAAGCTTGTGCATTACTTCTAGCTCTGGAACAAATAGAGAAGGAACAACAACGTAATTTTTTAATTTGCACAGATTCTAAATCCTGTCTACAAGCACTTGATTCTTTGAAAACTGAACAGCCTATAATTATCAGCATAATAAGAAAAGTGGACTCTTTAAAGAAACAAGATTTTAATGTTGTTTTTTGTTGGATACCAGGCCATATGGGATTGACTGGTAATGAACAAGCAGATAAAGCAGCAAAGGAAGCACTTCATTTGGAAATGACAGAATGTAAAATACCAGCATCTGATGTTAAACCCATGTTGAACCTGTACATTTACAATAAATGGCAAATGGAATGGAACGAATGTGTAAATAACAAATTATATGAGTTAAATCCAGTTTTAAATCAAGGAGTTATTAGTTATTTTGAATACAGATATGACCAGGTTGTGTATATACGAGATGGCGAGTTGGACATTCAAGACTCACTCATTCATATTTAATGAAGGGGGAAGAGAAACCGGTCTGTGATTTGTGTAAGAATTTCACGAGCGTAAAACATATTTTAATGGAATGTCCTTTTTTAAATAATATTAGACAACGGTTTTATACAGAGAACACATTAGTGGACATTTTTTAAAAAGGTTTCTCCTGGAGTAATTTTAGAATTTCTGTCGAGTGTTCAATTGAAAGACTCTATGTGATTGTTGTTGTTGTTATTGGTATATATGCCTGATTTTGTGTAGTGATTGTTTTTAAGACAAAATTGCTAAATTATTGTAAACAATGTATTGAAGTGATATTGCTGATTGCCATGAATATAGCCACTGCTGCTGATATGGCTTTAAATCATAAATAAATAATCTTTTGCTTTGGTTATGTTGTAGTTTCCTCGTGGGAAATCATGTTCCTTTTGATTTTGTTTTTGAAGGACAGGACATTCACATGCACCCTCTTCATGCCCTTTGAAGATTTCGAGAAGATCCGCAGCGGTGACGAGGTCATTCGTTTCTTCCAGAAATACTTCCCTGACTCTATACCTCTAATAGGAGTGTGAGTACAGCTTTCTCTCTCCCTTTCAGTCTGCTTCATGCTGCTCTAAGGTCTGAAGTGCATCTTAGCGAGGTGTGAAATTGCAGTCTAATAGACACATCGGCCAGCAGGGTTTTTTTTTATTTTTTATTTTTTTAATATTGTAAGCGAAATAAGCTCAAATTAATTATTAATTAGTTTATTTATATGAAGTTCTAAACGAGTCACTTATTTTACCGACCGAGCAACTGAATCGTCCAGCGTTCAGTGGCGCGGGCCGCAAATAAGCTCTGTCGCGACTTCAACTATCTTAAAACACCCTTTAGCAAGGTAACATAGATCGGCAGTTTAAGACATTAAATTAAAAAGCACATAACACAAGACATTTCTCTTTAAAATATAAAGGACACTTTATTTACTATACTAACACATAAACTAATATCTAACACAATCACATACGCACACACACATTCACACGAGTTGCAGAGAGGAAGGAAGAGAGGAAAGAATGAGTTTAAGAGAGTGAAATGATAAAGTTTCTAGCAATATATGCATTCCATGAGACCTGATCTGAACGAACCATCAATCACTAATTTAACCCTTTTATCGCTGCTTAGGCGGGTTATTATATTTTAAATACATGCACCAGTTCAGCTATAGAATCTGGAGGTACTTGCTCTTGTCGTGTGCCTCTAAATGGGGATTCCTTGTCGACGTCCTTTGGCTTGGAGGAAGGGATTCCCCGGGTTCGTTGATCTGTTGAAGGTCTTTCCGGTCTTGATTGCAGCAGATGAAATGGAGGTTACCTCGTGGCTGAAGTTTGAAGTTGAGGCGGCAAAGATTGTAGAGTCGTTTAACTTTGCGACAAAACTTAACTTAGAACACGAGACTCTCGACGAAAAGAAAGAAAATTAAAGTAAAAGAAAGGAAAGCGAGTGAGACGAAAGTCCGTTGGATGGCTTGAATGAAAGTGCTTGGCTAAAGGTTCCAGGAGAGAGGTTCAAAAAGCTTCAAAAGAGGTTCAAAGAGATTCAAAAAAAAAAGAAGAGAAGAGGTAAAAAAAAAAAAAGAGAACGAAGTTCTGGTGTACTGAACTTTTAAACTGTGGTTTGTCCCACCTCTTTGAGGAGTTCTAACCAATTAGATGCGGTCTTTGTTTCAGAGGTGATTGTCTCCTCCTCTGGTCGTTTACAAACTGTTATCTGAACTCAGCTGGGGTACAGAGAGTACAGTTTAGTCTAGTTTACTCTAAAAGTAATACAATGCCTTTTACACAGATTTCATTCAAGGCATCTTTTGAGTTATGAGGGGGGGGGGGGGGGGGTTCAGTTTCATTACAAACAACACATACTTTCAATCAACTATTCAAAAGTTATGACAATTACATGAATTGTGAGTGATCTGCGCACAACAGGTCACATGTATAGTGTGTATGCATGAAATGGAATTATGTAATCGAACACTGTTTGATTACAAGTCCGTTTAGAATGGTTTTGGAACCATTTAAGCAGTTCGTAGGAGACACTGTTGAGTTTTCTGTGGATTTTGATTGTGACACTCAAGGGTTCACACAAGGTGGCCTGTTTTATCTCTGTCTTTGAAGATCAACATTCTGGTGTTATCCTTTTGTGGTTCCAGTTGCATTGTCTTTAAACATTTGCTCTCTCACCTCAGCTGGGCATAGCTGGGGGGGTTTCAGACGGGCTGGAGCCACGAATACGTTGATTGGTCTTGGGTCCAGTGACGCTTTGAATGACTGAGATTAGTTTATATGGAATTGAATGAATCATTTGGAAGATTCATTTGTCTGGCTCGTCCTCAATTCCTACAATATGAATGCTGGAGGTGATTTGGGAGATTCAGTACTGACATGACAGGGGTGAGGACAGTGAGGGATTTCAAACCTCACAGAACTGTAAATGAGTTTCAAACTGCTCAGTGTGCTGTTCAGCGTTTCAGAGTAAACTAAAGATGTTTTCATTTTGCTCAAGATTTACATTTGCTTGTAAAAAATCATTCAGTACTGTACGTCACACATACTTGAGCACTTAACGATCCGACAAAAATACATGCGTTTACGATACACTAGTATTCAGAAGTGTGGGGTTGGTAAGATTTTAAAATGTTTTTGAAAGAAATCTCCTAAGCTCACCAAGGCTGCATTTATTTGATTAAAAATACAGTAAAAACAATAATATTGTGAAATATTATTACAATTAAAAATAACTTTTCTATTTTAATATATTTTACACTTTAATTTATTTCTGAGATGCAAAGCTGAATTTTCAGCTTCATTTCTCTACTCTTCAGTGTCACACAATGCTAAAAAAAATCATTCTAATATGCTGAATTGCTGCTCAAGAAACATTTCTTACTATTATCAATGTTATAGACGGTTGTGCTGCTTTATATTTTTGAAGTGTAGGGGATTTTTACATTTAAAGACTCAAAAGACCAGATATGATAAACGAAGACCCGGAGTCAGAGTTTTTTAAAAAAATACATTGAAGAAAATTTTACTGAAGAATAGTTTGCAGTTTCTCTTTCTCTTTCTCTTTTTCTCTTTTGCAGGTTTAACCCTGTCACCCTCGCTGTACATTCACATTTCCACAACAATTATATTCTAACAGAGTCCACTAACTATGTCACTAGTAAGATTCTGATTGGTTAAGAAAACTAGACTAAACTGGTAATTTTCCACTCATGGACAGGTAGTCAGAAGCATATTTCCTTCAATCATGATACTGACTATCGGACTCTGAACTTAGGGACAGAATGTCCTTCTAGATCAGGACAAGGCGCCTGCAGGTCTCAGAGTGCCATTCGTCCACCCGTACCCATAAAGGACCTGTACAGAACACTGAGCTCACATACAAAGATAAAGATCCACATGATTCACAGCTTCAAGGCTGAAGTTGATCTGAGCTCTGCTCTGAACAGGAAACTTTCCCAAAATGTACTGATAAGTTGTACTTTTTCTCTCAGGCAGAGGCACAGACAATATACATCATTATTTTCTAGTGTTTAAAAATGAAAATAAATGTTTTTAAATAAGTTGAAGTTATTCAAATAATTAATATTATATAATATAATAATTTAGAAAGATAAATGTTGATTAATAACTTCATGATATATACTCAATATATATATATATATATATATATATATATATATATATATATATTGAAGTGGCAGTGGATTCCAGAATCCACCCCTTCAGCATTTTTTTAAAAGTTATTAACCATTTTCTTTAAAAGACGAATAGAAAGTTCAAAAGAGTGGCATTTATTTGCAATATAAATCCTTTGTAACAATATAAATGTCTTTACTGTCATTGATTAATTTAATGCATCCTTGCTGAACAAAAGTTTAAATTCTTTAAAAATCTTACTGACCCCAAATTTTTGAATGCTAGTGCATGATATTATTTTGACATCACTTACATCAACAATGTTTTAGATGTATTAAATTATTCATATAAACAAAGTACAGTACAATTCCGTTGTCTCTCTCAGTTCTGTCAGATTTTTAGCAGAATTTAAGGCAGTCACCATTTGCTTTAATGTATCAAATAAGATGCAATCCAAAGTGAATGGCGACCAAGACTCTCTTCATTCAGTGGATCACGAAAGGAAAGTCATACAGGATTGAAACAAGAATGAGGGTGATATTTAATTATCTTCTGCATCGTAATTTGACATTGACCTTTATATAATGTATTCCATTGCAGTCTTTCACAATTTATGCTGAATAATAACTAGTAAATATGCAAAGTAATTATACGGGGTGGAATGCTCAATGTAGGTTTTTATTTTAATTAAAAGGAGGATTTGGATGCGATTTGTCCTACGTTAAATGTTATAATTAACATAATTAAGCAGTGAATCATTGTGCCTCAAAGAAAAGAGCCAGTGTTGTATATGCGTGTACGTTATCTCCTCGTGCATGTATTCTGTCAGACTGAGTGTGTTTATGTGTGTTTTGTTTCCTCAGTGAGGCTCTCAAACAGGATTTCTTCCGGCTGCCGGCTCAGGCCATGGTCTCGGTGAAGTGTTCCCCGTATCATCTGTTTGATAAGTGTGTTCTCATGGGAGATGCGGCCCACGCTGTGGTTCCTTTCTATGGTCAAGGCATGAATGCGGTAAGTGGGGGTGGTTAGGATATCCATTCTGATCAACTTTTTTCAGTTAGTCTCCACCTGTAATTGCTCCTAATGAGGTAAACACAAGGTAACCCTGATATTGATCCTATTTTAAAGGGGTAATGACAAAAGAAATAAAATTTTACTTGATCTTTTGACATGTAGATGTCTTTGTACCATTAAAGCATCCTGCAAGTTTCATAGCTTAAAACGTCCTCATTATAAACAAAGCGTTTATATAATCAAGCTCCAAAAAGGGCTCGCGTCTCAAGGCCAAATACATTTGCATATGACTGCCTCCCAGAGCAAGACATCGACGAATATTATACAGTAGGGAGAACAAGTATTTGATACACTCCCGATTTTGCAGGTTTGCCCATGTCATGACCTCTTTAAATATTGTGTGCATGTAAATGTGGTCACTGATCGTCTTGCAGAGTGAAATGTTTAGCACAAGTGGAAGAATATTAACCAAAAAATGTGATGTGATTTGTCTTAAACTTTTAAGTGTTTCAACTGAAAGCCCAGAAAGCATTTTTTAAAATTTTGATTCACAGGGTTTTGAGGATTGCTTAGTTATGGACGAGATTATGGAGCAGTTGAATGAAAACATTGGTAAGACAGAACCGGCTTCACAAGAAAGTTCAAGTTAAAAACATTTCTGAAATAATAAAAGGAATTAATTTAATAAAAAATAAACTAATAAAATTTCTCAAGTTAATCGTTTTTTTTTTTTGTTTTTTTTTTAATCTAAATATACTTGTTTGAATCATTTCATCCCAGAATAAAATCGATGATTGCTAGTTAGCAGGATGGGTTATAATTACTGTATAAAACCTAAGAAGGCCAAATATTTGGTCTTAAATTGTTCTCACACCGTATGTAAAATGTAAACATAAGAAAGGGGGAGAGCCGCTATTGGTGATTCATTGTAGAAGTACATGAATTTTCTTATGCTCTGTCTGCAGCTGCTGTGCTTGAAGAATACACCAGAGTCCGAGTACCTGACGATCACGCCATAGCTGACCTGGCCATGTACAATTATGTAGAGGTAACTCATATCAGCTGCAATACTGTATCTGAACACTTCCTGCCGTCACATGACTTCCTACATCACTTGCGGCTCAAGTCTAGTTCATTTGACGTCGTTCAAGAGGCTAAAATGGATGGATGTTGATGGATAAAAAAAATTGCTAAAATATATTTCATATACACTACTGTTCAAAAGTTAAAAATACATTGTGACAATTTAAAATGACTTTTCTATTTGAATTTTTTTTTTTTTTTTTAAATGTTATTTATTCCCGTGATGGTAAAGCTGAATTTTCAGCATCGTTACTCCAGTCTTCAGTGTCACATGATCCATCATTCTAATATGCTGATTTGCTGCTCAGGAAACATCTTATATCATCTTAAATAAATGGAAAATAATTTCTTTTCCCAATATAATCCCCCAAATATGATGAAATATATGTAATTAAAGCTATAAAAAAATACTGTGTGTGTGTCACATAGGAATGATGACATTTTAATGGTACAAATGAAGGCAATGTATAGTAATATTCCTGTAGATCAACTTAGAACTAGCAATGTCAAGGTCATGTAAGCAAAGCTGTCCTTGTTTTTCTGTTCATTAAATGATATGCACGCTTACATTACAGTACAAACACATACCGACACTTTTTCACACAGTAGCAGTAATCATTTTGCCACCAGCTGATCAGATGCAACATGCTGACCACAGTGAGACAGGTCAGCCTCATTACTGATAGTAGTGTCACAAACACACACGCACACACACACACATTTGTTTTCAAGAGGTTTAGACCAGACCACGAGCTAGACCATTAAAGGCTGCCATTAGCTTCACTCACTATGTGATTTGTGTCGTAGATGAGGGCGCATGTCAATTCCAGATATTTCCTGTTCCGAAAATACCTGGACAATATCCTTCACTTCATCATGCCCAAAACTATCATCCCACTTTACACAATGGTAAGAGCTTTTTTTGTGTATCATCTTGTTTATTGTATATTTTGTTTTCTAATTCATATGCCCTATTATTTGCCTTTTAGGTCACGTTCACCAGAACACGGTACCATGAAGCGGTGAATCGCTGGCATTGGCAAGACAAGGTGAATAAAAAAGTGTTTTCTAACACTTTCTAAGTGTTAGAAAGTGCTGGAGAACAAATGACCCATCTCAGTGTCATTCAGTGCCACTTTGAGCTATTAACAAAACATTATTTTATGTGGAGGTCCATCAGCGTTATGGTCATATTAGCACATTACAGTCTGATAGAAAATGTTTCATTGAGTTTTTACTAAAAACTCCAAAATATCCAGCTGTTGTTCAGGAACTAATCAGTTTGTTAAACTTTGAAATAAACTGTTAAACTTTTTTTTTTTTCTTGAACGTGTGCGATAGCAAAATACAGTAAGCGGTATTCCATTCCAAATCTACTGTACCATTCAAAAGATTAAGATTTTTTAATGTTTCTTATGCTCACAATGTCTGCATTTATTTGATCAAAAATACAGTTAAAACCGTAATGAAATTATAATAATATTTCAATAATTTAAAATGTTTTCTATTTAATATATTTTCAAATGTGTATTGCTCCTGTGAATTTTCAGCATCATTACTCCAGTCTTTAGTATCACATGATCCTTCAGAAATCGTTCTAATATGCTGATTTGCTGCTCAAGAAATTTTTCTTATCTTCAATGTTGAAAATGTTGTTGCTTTATATTTGTGGAAACTGATACATTTTCAGGATTATAAAGTTCAAAAGAACAGCATTTATTTGAAACAGAAATCCTTTGTAACAAGGTAAATATCATTGCTGTCACTTTTGATCAGTTTATTTAATGCATCCTTACTTGAACTTTTGAACTGAAGTGAAAACTATAATTAAATGCAGAATTACATTTTGTTTTATTAAAATCAAAGACTACGTTGTTAATGAAGTGAAATGTAAACGGTGCTTTTCATTTAATAAGCACAGCAGATGCCTTTAGAAGCTTTACTTGGTTCCACTTAAAACTTTCTCACCGCATAATACAACATTAATTGATTGATTGATTGATTAATTGATTGTGACCCCTCAATAAACGTCTTTCTGATCTTTTGCAGGTGATCACTCAAGGTCTGTGGATGTGTGGAGTTGTGTTCGCTGCAGGAGGGACGTATTTCTCGTTTAGATACTCTCACAAACTCCCCAACATCTCTGCAGAGCATCTGTGGACCCGCATACTCGCTTTAAAGCGCTTCTAAAATAAATAGAACATAACGCTTTCATAGTGCTGTACTGGACGAAAATTGAAGTCTTATTCAGTATAAGTTAAGCTCTATTTTTTTGTTGCATGATGTTGATTTACCACAGGAAATAATTTCGACTAGTCCCTCAGTGTAGTGCACTTAAAATGGGAGTACACTGGGCGAGCGTTCCAGATGGTTTAAAAGCAGAAATGAAGCGCTTTTTTTGAAGTGCTTATCTTCTCATCGGCAGATGCTTTAATGCAATGTGACTTGTATTGCGTTCAAGGTGCACATTTTATCAGTTCGTACATTCCCATTGCAAGCACCATGCTGTACTTTTTGAACTACAGGAATGCTGCGTAGAGTTATTCTGTAAAACATATATTAGTTGAGCTCTTAAAGTTAAAGCTAAATTGTCTCTGATATGGGGATAATTCTCAGTGTTCGGTTTATTTCCTGGGCCTGTGTACATCCATTTTATGTGTAGATTATTCTATATTTTCAGTGATGATCAACATTATGTCTCAGGTTCTTGAATCCAGAACATTCTTTTAATTAAGACACCATGAGCTTGAAATTCTTGTGAGGGAGAAATAAAGGGCATAATTCAGAATGATTTGGAACATCTAATCTTGTTTGCTTTTACTTTATATATATCATCTGAGTGGGTGTCGTGATCTCTAAGCACATAAAGATATAATTCCTGTTTGTAATTATTTAAAAGTGAAGCTGATAATTGTTCTTGTAGATTCAAAATGAGTTAAATGTGACTGAATAAAATCACTAAATGCTTGAACTCTTCTGCTTCATGGGTCAATGACTAAAACATTGTCATATTTTCTTTTTTTAGGGTGGGAGAAATGTTAAATCCTCCTGTCCTGATGGTTGTCATGTAAAAGTTAATCCTTGTTTGCATTTAACCCACAAATCCTCCATAGACCATAATCCATGAATGAGACCTTCTGAACCACTCAAGCAGGCATTCAGTCATTCAACTGCCATTTTTAATGCCCTTAAAATGGCTGACTCCCTGATCCGTGCCCTGACTACTGAACTAGGGAGCTGATAGAGATACAAATGCATTGGCCGGCTCCTCCGTCAGCATCACACGCATGCGTTGTGGTGCTCAAATGAATAACGTCAGCCTTTACTGAGCCGACGTAAAGACGGAAGTGCTGCACTGTGTTCACTGCTTCAACTGCATAGGAGACTGACAGGGAAGTGGAAAAATTGTTGAATAAAGTATTTTTGTTTTGCATACAAAAAGTATTCTCATCGCTTCATAACATTAAGGTTGATCCACTCTTGAATATGGTAATTTCATTGCTTTCTATGGGAGATTTGAAAAATGCTCAGATTTCATCAAATATATCTTGATTTGTGTTCCGAAGATGAACTTAAGGGTCTTGCAGGTTTGGAACGACATGAGGGTGAGTAATTAATGATAGAAATATCATTTTTGGGTGAACTAACCCTTTAAAGTAACTTCTTTCGGAGTTGTGCTCCATTATCGCTATGCAAATAGCAATAGGTAATGAACCTTTAGCCCATGAAATTTCGCAACTTTTGGCAATTTCGACAGAGAAGTAATTTTTTTTTTGTCAGTCAATGAGTACTTTGCATTAATGAGAGTGGTTTCCAAGGTGTTGTTATGTGGTTGCTAGATATTTATATTTACAAGCGCAAGTCAAAAGAGGCCATCCCAAAGTTTCTATGATATTCTGGTCATTAAATACAGCAGTGTAATTTTTCCTGTCATTTCATCACCCTCCAGGAAAAATCTATTCACTATAATAGAAAAGGAAAAACACACCTCTTCTCAAGATGGAACACGATTTGAGGTAAACTAACCAAAGTTTAATACTTAAGGGTTTTTACAAAGTCCTAATCTAAAAATGGAGCAGTAGAAATAGTGATGCTTGACTTAGTTTAAAAAAGGACACAAAGTTTGTTTCCTCCAGGGGGCGCTGTGGATCTGACAGACAAAGTGCAGCATCCTTTGAGAAATGTCCTCCTGTCCTCCAGGAGAGTCCTACTATGAACACCGTGTTCCTAATCTATCTGAGCACATTCACTAATTTATTCTGCTCACGGACTGTGCGATCTAAGCTGCTGGATATCTCACCATCCCATGGAACTGGGTGAAGGTGGAAGTTTCAGTGTCAGAAGAGATGGAGAGCAGGAAAAGGTATGACTGATAATAAATAACTTAAAGTCATTTTCATAAAATACTTACAGCAGTTACAATTGACACAATTCACAAGTCCTGATCGGAACACAAAAGTTTGTTTATGATGCATTACTGCTGCATTAAGAAATCTTTGTTTCCATGTTTATGAAAAGAGATTCTGTACCTCCTGCATATGATAAACTTTGAAGTAGTGTGACATTAATAAACTTCAATGCCATTCTTTAATGTATCCACGGCAAATGTCAAAGGGGTCGAACTTGAATTGCATCGATGTCTGGTAAGTCATTGTATTTGGTGGTGATGTCCAGAGGATGAGTGTCATTGCTAGCGATGATAAATACGATGGAGGAAGAGTTGAAGGTCACTCTCTTTTTGGGCCGGTCGGCACGGCTATGTGACATCACAATGGGGCGTACAGGATGTTCGATGCGGGCCAGAGGGCGGTCCTTAATGGTGTGCTGCAGAGTGGCCAGGCGAGAACAAAGCATCTGTAACATGCACCTGCGAAACTGACCAATCAGAAAGAGGAAATAAATTAATTAAAATGGACTGCACAAAATGACATACAGTACATTCAGTAGGCTTCATATAGATAGACAGACATTTAAAAACCGAACACTTGTGGGTACTAATTAACAAAAAAGGGAACTAACTAGAGAGCACAGAAAAATGTGAACATTACAATATTTGATAACTTCCTTTTAAAATCAGACATTACAAAAAATGAATGATTTCAAGATTTTCACGTCTCAATTTAAAACTTAACATTATATACAATTAAAAAATCATTATGCTCTTAAATTAATGGAATAATATAGGTAAAATGCTGCTGAATATAGAATTAAATTGTACACAATTATTATTTTATTTATAATTATTATTTATTATTATTATATTATTTTTTACTGTATTATTTGAAATCTCAAAGATTATTTATTATTATTATTATTTCTTATTTCTTATGCAATTTGACAATGGTTTGCAACAGTTCACAGAATCACCCAATGTTGACTTGAGCTAGTATAGTCACTTTTCCACCGAAATTACCCGGGAAATTTTCTCCCATATGAACTTTTTTTTCCCAGGAACATTTTTCCCCCAGACCTGTTGTTGTCTGCATTTCCATCTTGGTCTAACGTACCATGAAGATTAAGTCCAGGGACATAGGACTGTGCATGACTTTCCAGTTCCCGCAGGATTTCGTCCTCCACATATAATCTTAATAAAGCCTGAATCTTGTCGTCGGTCCATCGGTCGTATTTTTTAAACTCCATTGTTGATTCATAGTAAACAACTCTTACTGCACGCACCGCAACAGACTTTTAAAAATGGAGGTTGAAATAAAATGCTGCGTGGAGGCAACCAATCAAAATGCTACATGAACTCAACCAATCAGCATGTTCAGTGCCCAAGTCCCACCCCTGAAAGTTCCTGAACTTTGAAAAGGTACTACCTCGCAAGCAGGTACTTTCTGAGGGGGAAATTTTTACCCGGAACTTCATTTAGACCCTGGTTCCTACTGTCAAAACGGGTCGAGTACCACTCTAAAGTCCCTAGTTCCTGGGGAAAGTTCCTGCAGTGGAAACACGGCTTAAGTGTGGACCAGACCTGCCCTCAATAAATGCCCCTCCCTCAGAACTGAGTGACCCCTGCTGACCTTTCTGCTCATGAAGGCGTAGATGACGGGGTTGTAGGCAGTGCTGGATTTGGCGAAGAGAGAGGGAATGATGGCAACCGTGGGGGAGACTATACTCTTCCTGCCAAAGGCCTCCAGCATGGAGACCACAGCATAGGGCGTCCAGCACACCAGGAAACAAGATATCATCATCAGGAACATCACCGCCACTTTCTTCTCATATCGTAGAATCTTGATCGTCTGAACCGTCTGCAGATCCTGGATAGAGCGCAGCTATAGAAACAGAACAGAAGACATTTGTCATAAATCAGTTTAATTTGGTAGAGCACATATCACACGTCCTAGAAAAAAGATCAGGTCATTAGTACAGTACAGCAATCTAATTGACCCTTCGCCGGCAGTTTGAGTGACAGGCGATCTAACCAATCATAACCATGAATCCGCCATTTTGTCCGACAAAGCAGTCAGGGGAGCTTGTAGACTAACGTTGGTGAACTTGAACTTGAAAAATTGTGTGTGCTCCTGTCTTTTCACGCTTGAAAAAACATTACTTCTGATGTCCATTCATGTTTATGTGATGCTATAAATGAACTAGTAGAGATGAAGAGATGATCGGTTCACGAGCCGCTTGAAGGAGTTACAGCGATCTGTCACGACACATTAAAGAGACACTATACGATATTTATTGTTTAAACTTCTTTTAAAAATTACAATACGTTAAATATGAAACCGTTTCTATTCAAAAGTAACCTACTCGGTCTTGTCTGTCGACGCGATGTCAGTGTCCTCTTTGCTCCGTGATGTATTTTTCACTGTGTGATAACATGATGTGTGGTGTGAGAGCGCATGGCTTGTCAGACATAGCAACAATAACTAAAGGTTCAACATTCTTACTTCACCAATAAAAGCAAAAAATGAAACATTTATCTGAAGTTATTGATGCTTATTCGTACGGTTGAACTGGATCATTGAATGTCAGCAGCAAAGACATTGGTTAAAGTGAGATTAAATACATAAAGTATATTTGCGTTATTAAACATTTATTGCAGGTTTGCGTAATATTCTGAGTTTGCATTTCACTGTTTTTAGTCATTTTGAGGAATACTTAATCTGTTTTTGTGCAAGTGAGATGAGTACATGCATTTTTACATTTAGTCTGGAACTACAGTAACCATCATGTTTACACTGGGCAAACAACATATTTCTCTCATCATGGGGACAGGGGAAGTGTCAGGCAATAAATGGGAAAACAAAGTAACTTGTATTGCTTGTTTGAAAAAAGCAACTTTCTTGAAAAAAAAAAAAGGTAATCTGATTATGTATCTCACATTACTTGTAATGCGTTACCCCCAACACGGGTCATAACAGATGTGACACACTATATTGTACGTAATGTTCAAGATGATGAAGATATATATTTTCCCAAGCTGATTGGCTTTAGACAGAGGTCATAGGCTCAAAAGCATTATGCCCTAAGAAACTCTTATGTTGTTGCTTCTTTAATTAAACATTTTCTCTGACTCACACGTACAGTCACTCATTATCGTCTCACAGCTGCAAGCACAGCAATAAAATTGGCTGTTCAAGTTTAACTGAGCATCTCTCAGAGCTCCTGCCATTGTGTAACTAAAACAGAACTGGGTCACCACTTAGGGGCACAATGTCGTAACGGTTGTTCAAAGTTTTCTCCTGAAATAATTTTGTCAATCTGAAGATGGCTTTTCAAACCCAGTATGCATCAATTAAAGCTGTCATAGTGCTCACATGGCACATATAAGCAACACTTTCACTGAGTAACTGATTCATTATTTGGGTAGATGATAAGGAGCGTACATTTTTGGTTCATTAACATCAAGATTTAGTTTAAAATTTACATAAACCTGTAGGGGAATATGTATGTAATTTTAATGTTTTGACTGTTTTTTTTTTTTTTCATTTTAAACAGCTTTTCTTTCACTAGCTCATAATAAATGGTCCTGCAGTGGAACAAATGTTTTAAACTGTTATAAATATAAATATATGGTAACACTTTACATTAAGGTTCATTAGTTAACATAAACTAATAATGAACAGCACTTATACAGCATTTATTAATCTTTGTTAATGTTAATTTCAACATTTACTAATACATTATTAAAATCTTGCTAACATTAGTTAATGCACTGAGAACTAACATAAACAAACAATGAACAGCTGTATTTTCATGAACTAACGTTAACGAAGATTAGTAAATACAGTAACTAATGTATTGCTCATGTTAGTTAATACATTAATTAATGTTTAACTAATGAACCTTATTGTAAAGCGTTACCAAATATATGTATACAAATGCATACATTTCTATGTAATCTCTCAATTTTAATAACTACCCATATTACTAATTCTTTCATGAGTGAATTGGTTTACCAATTAATTCATGCATTTATTGATTCCCTTATTCATTGATGTGCTTATAGACTCACCGATTCATTAATGCATTCCCTGATTTATTTATTCACAGGAAGTTTTTGGTACACAACCATGTTTACTCATACAGAACGGAATAATCAAGACATGAGAAGCTGTTCTATACAACACAGAGGCAGCATGTTCCTCACAATTCAAGCACATTAAATGTGCAGTCAGGAAAAAAAAACTTCAGAGCAGAGTAAATCCTCACTTTGCCAACAGAGGAAAGATGAAATAGTGAATGAAAAGAAGCAGTCTGGATGATTAAGAAACCCCTGCTGTGTGTTCTGTGGTTGATTTCAGAGCAAGAATACCAACACTGTTTAAGTGTTTATGTACTTTCAAGAGAACAGGGGTCTCGTCTGGTATTGTGCCTTAAGGGTTTAACACTTGCAGTAGTATTGACTTGCCTTCTGCAGTTTGTAAATGGTGCACCTTATGAATCTTCCAAAATGTTGAAGCAACCCAAATTATTAAAGGTGCTGCCAGGTTTTTGGCTGCTTCACTGGCTTTTCTTCATCTCAGTGGTATTGGAATTTATATTGGCAATTGCCATTTCCATTAACTTCACAACTGAGCTCTTTGTTCCTTTCAATCTATGCAATTTTCTGTCTCAAATCAATACAATTCTTGGATTCAATTCAAATGCAATCTTGTGTGTTGTGCTGATGTATAGTCTTCTGCTCATCTTCACTTTGTGGCATGTGAGCTGTGGGTTGTTGTGGTTTGTTTTATCGATTCAGCAGCTTTTCACTTTCTGATTGACTGTTGGATTGCTCACATTCTGATCCACACCATCATGTATTTTATATATATAAATATATGATATTATATATCAGAAAAACAGATAACATCACACCAAACATATGCCATTGCTTCAGCCAGTGTTGCTGTTTTTAAAGGGTTAGTTCACCCAAAAAAGAAAATTCTGTCATTTAATACTCACCCTCATGTCGTTCCACATCCATAAGACCTTCGTTCACCTTCAGAACACAAATTAAGATATTTTTGATGAAATTCGATGGTTCAGTGAGGCCTCCATTGCCAGTAAGGTAATTAACACTTTCAGTGCCAAGAAAGCAACTAAAACATATTTACATGTAAAACAGCTCATGTGAGTACAGTGGTTCAACCTTAACATTATAAAGTGACGAGAATACTTTTTGTGCACCAAAAAAAAAAAAAAAACGACTTTTCAACAATATCTAGTGATGCCTGATTTCAAAACACTGCTTCAAAGCTTTTGACTTGAATCAGATATTGATTTGCACTAGATATTGCTGATATATTTGTTTTTTGGTTCACAAAAAGTATTCTCGTCGCTTTATAATATTAAGGTTGAACCACTGTACTCACATGAACTGTTTTAAATAAGTTTTAGTACCCTTCTGGGCATTAAAAGTGTTAATTATCTTGCTGGCAATGGAGGCCTCACTGAGCCATTGGATTTCATCAAAAATATGAACAAAGATTAATGAAGGTCTTACGGGTGTATTTTCATTTTTGGGTGATCTAACCCTTTAATGCTTTTCATGGGAATCAACCAACAAATGGCTTACTTGTGGCTGTCTCTGTTCATAAAGCGGAGATAAGATAAAGTATTTTAACATCAAAAAAAAAAAAATTACACACTTCAGTTTATGATGAGCGTATAATCACTTGCAGATCATTTTATGGAAGTCCTGCTCTCCCGCACCTAGGCGGCACACCTGATAAGATCTGATGCACAGGATCTATACACTGATGAAAACCACAAGCTATTTATGTGCACAATCACCGTCTCTGCTTGTTGTTTGAAAGCACCGTCAGACAATATGCTTTTAGTTGAAATAGCTCCTCATATAGAGTGTGTCAGCCCCATACAAAGCTAAATTACACAGCCTGACAGTGTGTTTATAAAAAAGAACAAGAGAGAATGATGAAGGTTAAAAACAGAAAGAAACTGAGGTGACATGCAAATCACAGATCAGAAATGAGAGTCAATAAAAATATTTGACAAAAACAATGGTCAATCAAATTTGCTTAGCAGGTGATTTCTTTTGAAAAAGTATAATAAATGTACAAATGCCCTTTATTTGATTAAAAAAAAATGAATTCACCATACAATTTTCACTCTTGCTGTCTTATAGGCATAGACATAGGCAGCAACTGTGCATATCACACATACAGCCTGAAATACACTAGAGACTCGACTCACAATTGATTCCAATACAGTGTGAATTTTTTATTAAATGGGGCTATTTATATAGATACTTTGAAGAATTTAATGAAATATACAACTGACATTTCTCTTGAGAATCCATTTTGGATGTATTTTTTTTTTTTTTTTACCAAGCTTGATGCCATGTCCATCATGTGATGCTTTAAAATACAGTTTTGTTGGTGCCTATAAACATGCACAGCAATATTGTGTTACTCTCTAAAAAAGTAACTAATTATGCTACTGTCACAGTTATGCCTGTCTATCTGTTTCTTGGTTCCCCAGTCCTGTCCTTAGTCCAATGTTCCTTGTTTTGAGTTTAGTCCTGTCGTTTGTAACATGTGGTCTTTGTTTTGAGTTCTGTCATTTGTCACCCTCATTGATTCATTTAGTTCAGCTGTGTCTCGTCTGTGATTATGTCTGTCACCTGTGCCCCGTTCATTATCCTCGTGTGCTTGTGGCTATATATTCCCTCTGTGTCACTCCAGTCCTTGTCCGTTGTTAAAGTATCGTACATTGTGTAATTCCTGTATCCCGATCATCATTAAACTGTGTGAAAGTGAATTCCGTCGTCGTGCCTGTTCCTGCACACCAAACGTTACAGCTACTTACTTACTCTTTATGGAAAGTAATGTGTTATTTTACTTTTGCGTTACTTTTTCTCACTGGGCTTGCTTGTTTGTTTTATAATAACAAGAGCTAAACTCTGCAGGACAGCGGCTCCATCGGACTGAACCTGCCTACTCCTGGTCTAGAACTACAGTAACCATCATGTTTACACAGCGCATACAATGCCTCTGCACTTACAATTTCTCTCGACAAGAGAGGTGTCAGTCAATAAATGGAAACAAAGTAACTTGTTATTTGAAAGAAGTAACTCAGATATTTTGTTGTAAATTTAAAAGTAATGTGATACAGATTACTTTTACTTAAAGTAATCTGATTATGTAACTCACGTTACTTGTAATGCATTGCTTATACAGCTCTGGAAAAAATTAAGAGACCACTGCATATTTTTTGTTATTTTGACCAGTTGTTGCTTTTGGCAAATAAATGCTCTAAATTACAATATTTTTATTTGGAATTTGGGAAAAATGTCAGTAGTTTATAGAATAAAACAAAAATGTTAATTTTACCCAAACACATAGTAACACATAAATAGTAAACCCAGAGAAACTGATAATTTTGCAGTGGTCTTTTAATTTTTTCCAGAGCTGTATATATAATCGATTTAATGCATTAACTTAATTAATTAGCCTAGTTTATAGGGAAAAATAACGCATTAAAATTATTAACGCATTTAACGCTCGCCCCGCCTCAGACCTACGTAGTTCATCTTACATTTCATATAGTTGATTGGTGACAAACATGATGCAGGGCAACAGCTCACTGAGTGATGAAGCCTATAGAATGCAGTTATATGCCCCTAAAATTCAAGATATCAGGGGAAAAATGCCTGTGTGTAGGTTTTTGTCTCAGCGTGATATCATTTATATCATGATATAGTTAAGCAATTTTTGTCCGGAATAGCACAAGTGCAAATGTGATGTCGATATTATATAGTGAATACATTGCGTTATATTTTAGACACAATATTGTCTGCTTTTGCTCAGTTTTGCCAACGAAAATATTACCCATAAAGCCATAGCAGAACAGTTGTGCATCTCCGAGCAACATACAGTGGTGATTTAAACCATAATGTATTTCGGTTTATTCAGCAACATTAAATAATATTTTTAACTTGAATAAAACCAGTTAATTTATATGTTATCATTTTTAGGTTACCATTTTTTCAGTGTGGCCCAGATAATTAAAGAAAAGTGTTTGCCTTACCATTTTCACTGTATACAAAATGTTTCCATAACAGTAGGCCATGACACCCACAGGAACAAAGAAGCATCCGAGGAGGAAGAAGAGAATGAAGGAAGCATCGTTGGGATCTTTAGACGCCCAGTCTAGAGAGCAGCCTAACTGATGGACTTCCAGTGTGTAGCGGTTCCACCCCAGGAGAGGAGCTCCAGTCCAGGCCAAAGAGTACAGCCAGATGTGTGTTATGGCCCTCCAGGCCCAGGGGAAGTCAATGACCTTGGCATGAACCACACGGATGTAGCGCTCATACGCCAGGCCGGAGAGAGTCATGATGGACACGATACCTTAAAGGATGAGAGGAGAGATAAAGAGACAGTTAACCTAGACAGACAGAGAGGCAGGCAGACAGACAGACAGACAGACAGACAGACAGATAGATAGATCGTTTACAGAACTCAAGCTCCCAGTATACAGTCCTAAATTAAGCACACAATGGATTACAGTAATTGGTATCATTTTGTTTTTGGAAGTATATAACTGTATCTCTGAATTGCAGTATCCACAGAGACTACTCTGGCAAGAAACTCAGACACATTCCCCCAATTACCCAGACATTCACAGTCCTCTATGACAGATGCAGGCCGGTGGGGAGGCAGCACTAGAGTGTTTCCTCTCGGCTGTCAGAAGTATTCACACACAGACCTCTTTTTACATCACATAGACCTGGGCTTGGTAATTTTGATGTGAAATACTATGCAGAATTACACACTACATCTCATCAAAACTGTTTTTATTTAAATGAGTCGATTCTCAAGGTAGCAAAAATGGAGGTCACAGACTCAAATGTCTGCAAACAACTGTAGAAGCATAAAAGGGAGCCAATTTCACATCTAAATGCATCAAATGAAGCCGTACAGAAGCAATCATGTGTGATGATAGTCTTTGGACTTAGAATAACATCAGGTGTGACCTTGGGGGCGCAGGTGCATAAAAAGACCATCTATCTTTCAGAAATGAGATTTCACAAAGCTCTTCTCAAAGCATATCCTCTCACAGATGTGTTGATGATATTCTGCCGGTTATTTCTGGTCCATTAAAGTGTCATTATCTGACTCTATTCGACTTTATCTTTCCCTGCACCAGATGGACATTTATATTAATAAATGTGTCACAGCTGTTTACGAACGCTTTGCCTTTTGTTGTAAACAATATCAAACTATTAAGCACAAATGTTCTTATGACCATGAAGCTGCATCTGATACAATTAACTAAGTTAAACATACCATACATTTCCTTTATATAATTTGATTCATGTGCAAATCCCTCAATAACTTGAATAAGATTGCATCGATGGAGGATGATCATAGAAAAGATTTTCAAGATGAAATGTCATTCACAAGATGAAAAAGATAGCTCTCAATAATATATCAAGCTAATATACCTAAGATCTTACCAAAAGACCTCAATATGGACATTTCTCATAAAATTCTTAGTAGACCAAATGATTTCAGGCATGCTATCCAAATTCATTGACAACGCAGTGGTCATTTTTATGTAAACAAGTTATCAATGCAGTGGTTTCTTTTGCAGCCAAATGTTGTATTTCTCATATTTATGATAGACTATTACCAGCGATTCTTACAGGTAGGCTACTAACAAACACCTAAAAGTTATGACATTACTCCAATGTGTTGTTATATACACATAAGATAAGATAATTTGTCGTGAGGTATCCTGTCAGAAAATCCTGTCAGACTCGCTGCGCGCGCTGCGAGTTTTGACGCGCGTGAATCTACACAAAGCTGAAATAATATAAAGATAACATAAAGAATCGCAACTTACTTACAATTTACTAAATGTATGGCAGTTGTGGTAAATAACATCCCACAAACTTAGTGATAGGATCTATAGGTTAGTATTATACTGATGATAACGCTCTTTTAAAAACCAAGTAGCCTTTGGTCCGGTTTGGTTTCCGTAGTAAACCTACGCAGATTTATTAGCGATGATTTTAAATTATTTGCTTTTGATTATTTAATATCTGCTTAGATGTGCTTTCTATAGCGTTTTTAGGTACGTAACTGCAGCAAAAATACAATGCCGTGACTTTAAAACATTTTGTTAATATTTCTCTGGGTTAACGCCTTCATATGATACCAAACTGACCAAAACACATTTAAAAATAACAAAGTTGTCAGATAGCCAAGATCAGATACAACAGAGCTATGACCAAACCCCAACAA
Organism: Zacco platypus; assembly: GCA_038088235.1. Taxonomy (NCBI): domain Eukaryota; kingdom Metazoa; phylum Chordata; class Actinopteri; order Cypriniformes; family Xenocyprididae; genus Zacco; species Zacco platypus. The sequence continues at coordinate 7,994,189 of CM076078.1, read as the reverse complement.
ATAGACTAGTCACGTGATCCGTATTGATGAAGTTAACATTTAAGGGGGAAAAAAACATGTAAAAATGGCCTATCTCTAATTCAAAGTACTTGAAAACTTATTCAGGCAGCCGATACATGACAACTAAAGACAGAACTGACCGAATAAACTGTTGCTGAATCCATCCCAAACACATGTGGCAGAATTAAAGATCCATTCTCTCTTCACGCACGAGACGAATGTGAAATTAACTCCAGTGAGGGACACCAGCAGATCGCTGACACTAATATTCACTATTAACAAATTAGTTGGTGTTCGGAGTCTCTTGAATCTGAAGTAGAGAATAATGACGATGATGTTATTACAGAAGCCCAGGACACCGATGGATCCGATGGTGAACGTCAGGAGTTTATAAGTCTCATCGGCGAAAATATAGTTATAATTCTCCAGGTTAGTCTCAGTCGATGTTTCATTGAAAGAATTCATTTCTTTTCTATGTGAATTTCCAGCATGGTCACTGAAACGTGTGAAGGTCAGTGACCCGATCCAGCAGCAGCCCGCGTCCAGCAGTCGCTTGAAGTTCAGTATGTCAGTAAGGCAGAACTCGCTTGAGATAATAACACCACCTACATCCAGAGAAACGCGTGAAAGTTCCTCCTCAATGCACAAGAGACCTTCCTGCGTTTGCTCTGATTGACTGCCGCTGCAGACTGAGTGTGTGATGTTCAGTGTGTAGTGCGCTGTAATGAACACTAATCACAGTGATGGTGATGTTCCGCATCTGCTGCACTGTTGTGAAAACTTATGACAATGAATTTGATGTGCTGGGAGAACAAATAATAGCAAATAGTGATGAATAACGATAAGTGTGGCGTATTAAATGCACTATTAGGACACTTAACAATAGTGATAATTAGAATTTGATGTGCTGAGAGAACATATAATAGCAAATAGTGATCAGTAATAATAAGTATGGTGTATTATTAAATGCACTATTGGGACACTTAACAATAGTGATGATTAGAATTTGATGTGCTGAGAGAACAAATAATAGCAAATAGTGATGAATATAGATAAGTGTGATGTATTAAATGCACTATTAGGACACTTAACAATAGAGATGATCAGTATTTGATGTGCTGAGAGAACAAATAATAGCAAATAGTGATGAATAACGATAAGTGTGATGTATTAAATGCACTATTAGGACACTTAACAATAGAGATGATCAGTATTTGATGTGCTGAGAGAACAAATAATAGCAAATAGTGATGAATAACGATAAGTGTGGTGTATTAAATGCACTATTAGGACACTTAACAATAGTGATGATTAGAATTTGATGTGCTGAGAGAACAAATAATAGCAAATAGTGATGAATAACTTTAAGTGTGATGTATTAAATGCATTATTAGGACACTTAACAATAGTGATGATTAGAATTTGATGTGCTGAGAGAACAAATCATAGCAAATAGTGATGAATAACTTTAAGTGTGATGTATTAAATGCATTATTAGGAAACTTAACAATAGTGATGATTAGAATCTGATGTGCTGAGAGAACAAATATTAATAAATAGTGATGAATAACGATAAGTGTGGTGTATTAAATGCACTATTAGGACACTTAACAATAGTGATGATTAGAATTTGATGTACTGAGAGAACAAATAATAGCAAATATTGATGAATGATAATAAGTGTGGCGAATTAAATACACTATTAGGACACTTAACAATAGTGATGATTAGAATTTGATGTGCTGAGAGAACAAATAATAGCAATTCACGAGTTCACACTTACAAATAATCAGATAGAGTAATTAGTATGCATATTTGGCGTGCTGACCGAGGAGAGGACTCCAAGCTCTGTATTTTGGCCCAAGCCCAGAGTACTTCCATAGTCATATAACAGCAATATTCTTTATTTTTTGTTTAAGTGACGGCGATGCGCTGTTATGCCTATGGTAATGTTCAATATTTAATGTGCTGTTATGAAAACAAGTGACAGTTAATGCATGCTAATATGCAATTAAGTGAAATATAATGACAGTAAAACTGGAATGAGCCCTACACTCAGTCACTTTATGTTCCATATTTAATGCACTATTATGAGAGTAAATAAATCAGACAAAACAACCACCGTTAGTCATGAAAAGCCAAAGGTTGTGAACTTTCACATTTAAGGGTCGGAGAGAAGGTAGCCTAGAAAAACTAACACATACATTTATTATTATTATTATATATAATATTAACATTAAATTAAGGATCTAATATTTATGCAGAATGTTTATGCAGTTTCATCTGGCATGTATCAGACTTTAAAATTAAAGCAAAAAAAATCTTTAATTATTAAGATTCAAAAATTATTTAATTATTTTATGCTGTACCTGTGTCCATTTTATACAGCCTGTAATTAGAGTAATCTCTGACAGCCGTAGAGGTAATGCTTTTGCTCCCTTAATTACAAACATGCAAATGAAGCACACATGATTGGGGAGCATCACCTGCAGCTTTGCTGGTGAAGGCTGGTTCAGATGATTCACTGCTCATTACATGTCAGCTGGTAACATCACATAATGCTCTCCTCATTCAGGCAAGATAGACGCCAGTGGTTTCAGTCGGGGACACAGAGCTTTATTTTACAGACCTGATTCAGATAATCAGCTTGTTATAATATATATTATATAAAGAAGTCCCTTTTGCTCACTAAGGCTGCTTTTACCTAATCAAATATAAAGTAAATACAGTAATATTGTGAAATATTACAATTTAAAATAACTTTTTTCTATTTGAATATGTATATATATATATATATATACATATATATATATATATATATATATATATATATAATAAAAAATAATATATATATTCAAATATATATATTTCAATCATGACAACTCTCGAAAGATTGTTAGCTTGGTAATGGATATGACACTGTATTTGGTCTTGGTGGAACAGATCTGCTATGCTGCTGCTGAATTGCTGCTGTTGTAGAGCAAGTACAGACACTTGCTATTGCCAATACATATGCCAATACGCTGCTGCGAGTAAGACATAGTGCTGCTGCACAAATAGCATATATCAATAACCCATAGCAGTTCTACCAGAAAGACTCGGGAGGCAAGTGTTACATGTGTGTGTCTTCCTGTTTTGTTTTCTTTTTCACATGTGCTCTTTGTTTATGTTCCCGTCACCATCATTGGTTCTTCCCTGTCAGCTGTTTCTGTTAATAAATCATCTCCGTCACCTGTTCCCCGTTCATCACTCCTCGTTTGTGTCTGTATTTATTCCTTGTGTTTCCCTCACTCCTGATCCGTGATCGTTCTTGTGCTGACGTGTTTAATGTTCGTTATATTCCTGAATTTCTCATTAAAATAGACATTTATGTTTACTCCTCATCTTTGTGCGTTCTTTAATCTACACGTCACGTAACAGCAAGATAACGTGACAATGATATTTATTAACAATCAGTGAGCAAAATATGGTAAGATAAAGTTCTTTGGCGTAGGACGTAAGATGAAAGCAGGGGCGTAGCCGACCCCCCGGAGGTATGGATAGGGACCATCCTGGTGGCGGTGGGGAGGATGGAGGTTGACGTCAGCATCTGCGAACTCAGACGTGTGTAAGTACCGATCTTGATTGTATCTTGGTTATATCTAAACTAATAGTGACGTAACATTTGAGTCTTCCTGGCAGAACTTGCACTAGAGCTTTCATATCTATACAGGTGGAGCTGAGGAAGGTGGAGGGTTTTATAGGAACTCTGAAGCACGCTGCAAACTGCTATAGTGAAGCTATAGTGCTGCTATCAGCTTGAGCCAAGTAGTTAATGCTTTAATTAATCAGCATGCGCAGATAGAGTTTCATGACTGATATATATGATATAAATATGAGGAGGGAAGAAGAATACATTAAACTTGGTTAAGGTATTAAAATAAAATTATTTGGCTAGAAAGGCAAACTCCAGAAAATAATTAAATACGGGTTTTACTGTATTATGCAAAAGAAAAAAAATTCACTAAACTTTGCACATGTGTCGTGCTTAGCGTCTTTCCAATCCTCCTTAAGTTCTTTCCAAAATTGAGCTTCATTAAGACCTGCGTGACTTCTCACAATGCAGGTTTATAATTTCCTAAATGTTTTCAATGGCTTTAAGGTCAGGGGACTGACCACGCTTGAAGACTTCAAAATGCTAACCATGAACACTTTCATTGCTGGAACAAAGTTTCAAGTGTGGTGTTTTTGGGATTATCTTGTTGGATAATACACATTTGAACTCCAGACAGATCCTCCATGCTGGACCACATTGTGTTCTGCAGGATTCCCAAGTATTGGTCTAAAGTGCCAACAATGTTGTAGATCCTTCCACCTGCTCCAGACATGCGTCCCCAATATCAGTACGTTTCCCCTGCCGTACTTAATGCCATTCTTATGAATTTAGTACACACTCCAGTCGTCTCATACGAACACCTGCCACCGTCCAATGCTAGGTTGTTAATTTTTGACTTGTCAGACTGTAGAACACTAAACCATTGGCTCACAGTTCAAGATGAAACTGGAGCTGGATGTCTCATCCAAATCTTTAGAGGCTGTTTTGAGATAGTCTCACATTCAGGCGATTCTCATCCTTCTGTTAAAATGCTCACTACACTGTAAAAAGTGAACATGTGCAATTGTTGCTGTATTTCTCTATGATTCTATCTACAAATTCTACTTCAGTCAGTTTGATATGTACAAGGGAAAGCTGTTTAACTGGAGTTACACTGATCCAACATACAATTTTTTCATTAAAGGTCAGGATGGACACATTCAATACATGCACACCTGCTCCTTGCTTATCTGCAAGAAATTTGCTTCAACTAGAAATTGTAATTTGAGTTTATTAAACAAATTAAAGTACAAATCACAATGTTTTTAAACATTAGTATAAAATACAAAATGTAAACAAGCCATGTTATATCAACATTGCTAATTTACATCTGTAGTCCCTAAGCAGACAAGGACACATACTCAAATATACATAAAACAAAAAATACTCAAACACATCATTTAAAATACACAAGTAAAATGTTTACACATCTGGTTTTACAGAAGCCACTTTTTAAGGTGATTTTTATAAGTGTAATATGTAGAACACTGTCTTATTGACTTTAGTAAGCTATTCCAATAATTACTCCCTATTACAGACAATTTTGTCCAACAGTTATTCGCCTATATGACACCTTGCAATGATAGACCTATGCCACAATCCGTCCTCTTTTTATATATATATATATATATATATATATATATATATATATATTCACAGAGTGAACATTGGTTGCGGAGGACAGCTCCTTCCATTTGGCAATTTTCACTAAAACCCACAAAATAACATCTAATAATGCCGGCCACATAGTGATTTATTGAATTATAGGCTGGAAATAATCAGTCCAAGATTGGTATGACCACTTGGCCAAACATGATATTCACATAATTCGCTATGTTTCATTCCATAATGACAAAAGATAGAATTGAAATGTGGAACATGTATATTATTTATACATTCCAGGCATTTTACAACATGCACAAAATTTTTCATAAGTTTGAATAAAGTTCAACATAGACAGTTTTCCTAGCACAGACATCACTTTTGGCGTCTACATATATATATATATATAAGCATAACATGACTGACCCAGTTTTTAACCACTCCTTGTTTATGTGAGTTTTTGCATGTACCCCCAATAGAAGAACTGAGGATTCACAGTATAAGAGCATGAAAATGTGCGAACTGTACAATTATTTCAGCAGTTTTCTGTCGAGACTTTGATCATCTCAGTAGATAACTTCTAGCCAGTTGATCCTGTGCTCTTGCTGTGGTGTTTTCTGTCTCTTTTTACTGCGAGAGAGACAGTTGGCAGGATAAAATGAGATTTCGATACATCTGAAAATGTGTTTCATAAGAGGTTCTCCTCAGTACAGCTCTACGTTTGTGAAGAAAACCATTCCTCATTGATGAACTGGGTCACCGTTATAGGAATTATCCTAATTTAAATTCTAAACATATAAATCATTAATTCATATAACATACAAATCTTTGTCCTTTTTGGAACAACATAAGAGGATTTAATCAGCATTTTATCTTCCCTGCCCAAAGATATTTTCACAGCTATGTTGCAAGTGTTTTGAAGTAAGAAGTTAGATTTGTTTACAAGCATTTTGGACAACTTGAAATCAGTTGGAGTGTTGAAAACAAAACATTAAAGGTTAGCTGTTGTACCTGTCAAGTCTCATTCACGCTTGTGTACACTCAAAAACAGTGACGCACATGGTCTGACGCTAACAACATCAAACGGCATTGTTTAAAACACGTTTTGATAACTTAATAAAAGTGTTTTTTTTACACACTGCACATCTTGCCAAGCTTTTGAGGAAGTACACCCGATTTATTCATTTTAACAGGTTTATGTGGCTTTTTATGGGACAGAACATCTGATTTTGATGCCCTCATGTGAAACCCCTTGATGATTAAACTCTGCTGTGTGTTTTCAGTAATTAACTAGAGTAGAGTTTGTTCCCCTCACATCACCATATGACTCACGTTTCTGGAAACTGGGTCATTTCATGCGTCTGCCCCCTCCCCGTCCTCTTTTTCTCTCTCTTTCTCTTTAATAAGCGAATTTTACAGTTTACGCCACAGCGCACCGACTGCTGAATGGAGTCTAATTATGAAGAGTTGGAATGTGAATGAGTTCCTGCAATCCCTGCCGGGAAATAAAACTACGCATTGGCCCAGTTGTCTCATTCCCTCTGTCTTTCTGTCATCCCTGCCTATGTTTTTCCCTTCATGCACAGGAATGTTTCGTGTAGGTCCCTGCATGTAATTTCCATGCCATGTTTACGTGATGGCATGTCTGCCCTTTTTCAGGCTGATGTACCAGCCTTCAGAGTTCAAAGCTGATCAAATCTCCCCTGGGGTACTGCTAGTGAGGAGTTTGACAGGAAATTTTCAGCTGCACATGGAAAACAACATCCCTCTAATATTATAGAATCAGGAACAAGATTGAAGGGAGAATCTAGATAGATTTAGAGTATCCATTTGATTAGCCAGAAATTTAGGCCTATTTGTTGGTTGTAAAAATGTAGGTTAAGTCAAGGAATCGGGGATGAATTACTTTGTTTTAGCAAATGGGTTCTTTGTTTTATCAAATTGGATTATTCATGTTAGGTTGTGTTGTAAAATGCTGAAACATTGTACATTAATGCGCCAAGTTTCTCTGCTGCTTGGCCTAAAGCAAAGTTGCTTTAAAACAAATCGGTTCACTCAGCAGTCATGTTGAAATGAAACTCCACCAGGCATTTCAGTAGCTTAAAGGGGTACTTCAACACTGGTATAATGGGCTTTCACCTTAAAAAAGGTGAAAACGTTTTTTGAAATCTGTGCTACCTGACTAGAGAAAACAGAAAAAAAGGCTGTTGCCAAAAAGGTAGGAAAACTTCAACACCCATAATCCACTAGGCATGTTGCCATCCAAGGACACTCCCACCAGTCTGCTATAGATACGCTTACCAGAGTCAAATCCCACTTTGCTTTAGTAGTAAAAACTTCTTAGCAAACTTTTAGGGTGCATTCACACCTGGCTGGTTTGGAGCGTTTGTTTTGGAACCCTGTGCGCTTTCTCACTGACTTCGGTTCTTTTAGGCATGAACACGGCAATTGCGCTCAGATCCAGACCAAAAAAATCACTCAGAGATCGCCAGAATGAGGTGGTCTCAGCCCAATTGCAAACGTACTCTGGAGCAGTTCACTAAGCAGTATCATAATTCATAACGGAAAATGTGTTATATACAAAACAGCAGCGTCTGATTCGTGAGTGAGTGCATTAGTTATCTCAGTTGAAAACAAACGAGCACCTCTTCATCTTAAAATGTTGTGTAATTGCTCTTTTCCATGCATTGCAAAAAAGATGAAGCCATGCTTCCCGCACTAACTGCATTATATAGGCTATATAATAATGCAGGAATGACGATTAGGTTGCTTTTGGTTGTTTTGTTTTATTGGCAGTGGCTAAAGGCTGCAAAAAAGTAATGGTGGTGAGAACAGTGTGAAAGAATGTCTGAAAAACCTGTAATGTTTGTAATCATTACGTTTCATACTGGATGACCATGAATACTGTGTTTTATGATGCCTTGACGTGCCATTTTTATAGTGTTCTAGTTAAAATTTGTACATAAATGCTTGGGCAGACCATAAACTTTAAACATGGGGAGGAGAGAATGATAGCTGCTGTGACTGGTATTCTTCATTCATTTTTTTTTTCACAACAGCTACAATGCCTTGTCTTGATGTTAAAGTAGTGCACATTTATATAATCATTGGGAGTGTATTGTAAGTTTTATGGTGAAAATAGGCTGTATTTGACCGAAATTTCAGAATCGTCAGCAAGTTGACTATAGAAATAGCGTAGTGAATGTTTCAATGAATGGGACGCTAAATATGTTTAATAGGATTTTCCCAATAAATAAGCAAGAATAAACCTTATAATTTCCCAATAAATAAGCAAGGTTTTCTCCATGATTTCTGTTCTTTCCAACAACAAAGCACATGAACGTGACAAGCTCGCAATCGTAACTTCAGAAGTGGAAACGTGAAGGCAGCATCAGGCCAAACGGAGGGGAAAACTGAAAGAAACTGCCGTTCTGCCAGTTCCATCAAGTACCCCAAAGCAAAACACCGTCACATACAGGTAGTATGTGGTAAGGTAATTTTCAGTGATAAACCTACCCTTACAATAACTGTTCTGTTAATAATTTGAGATATTTGTCAATCTAACTGTCCGTGGGCAGGAATACAAAAATGCGCAAGCAATCTTCACGAAAGCCTGGAGTTGTCAATAGTCTTTTGCTGAAAAATAAACATGAATTTCTCGGTCCATGTAACACTGAGAACAAGTATAGCATTGTTCATTTACATATACTACTGACATTGTAACAAAGTAGGATGAAAATCTGTGAAGTTGCGCTTTAAGTCGAATCAGTAATAACATCTGACAATAATAGCATCATATATTTTCTTTCTTTAGCTCAAAACGATATGATTTTAACATATATGAACATTGTATTAGGTTAGACTTGTTTGATTTACTCACTTCAATTTCATCACAAAGTTAAGTAGATTTTTACATAATTCTATGCCAATGAACTCAAAATTGCATGCAAAAAGTTGCAAAATAAATTGCCTTTCCAATCCCAAAAATGTCAAATACTAATGAGAGCTCATTAACAGAAATTTTAACAGCACAGTTTATGATAAGAACACCCTTGCATATAGTAAAATTGATCCACTCAAAGCAACATGTTTAAATTTATGTGTTCACATTACAGATACATGTTTGAGTTCCTGTGGTTCTCTTATATGTTTGATTTAATTCATTAAGTGCCTTGAATTTACATTAATTTGTGGCTCAAATGGCTTAAACAAGTTGTGGCACAAGAGACTAAGCACTCGTTAATTTCTCACACTGAGTGATTTTGACAACAGCCTAGAGGCATTCAGGACTCGTGTCTTCTGTGTGTGTGTGTGTGTTTAAATCATTTTCTCCTTCACCGCGAGGCCTTCAGTAATGTAGGACACCAAAGACACGAACCACATCTTGTTCTGTGCACTTATATAATAATTGCAATGTTCTTTGTCTTTATAGAATAGCGAGTAATCTATTTATATTGCATCAACACCATGACTGATGAAATGGGTCGCAGTTTGAATAAGAAAATGCAAAAAAAAAAAAAGCAAAAAAAGACTTTACATGAATAATATAGCAAAAACGGAAAGAAAAACAAAAAAACAACGTTTAAAAATAAACCATGTGTATTGCAGCCGGTTAACTCCTCAGTGTTCTCAGAACTATCTTTGTGTCCTCTAAATTGATTTCAGGTCCAGGAAAACAATTTGACCTTTTTCTCAGAGATTCAGCCTTAGATAGCTGTTTATTTGTTGCTGATAACAGATTAGATGAGGGTGAAATATTGATTCTTTTTAGCCTGTACTTTTAGGCCTTTGTTTGCAAAAATTTATCTTCATGATGTCTCATTTGAACATGGGAGTGATGTTCGCATCCAAAAAGATGATTACTAGCAGATGTATAAAAATGTTGTGGAGAGCATGGTGAAATAAATATGGTGAAGAGCATACATAAAACATAGGTTATTAATAAAAAAAAACTGTCTAAAAACTAGAAGCTAGCTAGGTACAAAAAAACAGTACCAATTCCATCTTCACCAATTGAGGACGAAGTTTCACTGCTTGCGCTCAAGCAGCGCTACAATAACCTTGTTCAAATTTACTCTAAAACCACAAAATATGTTGATCCAGCAACATACTTGGCAAGATCCCGGTGACCGCTAGCAAAGCCACTTGAAGGCAAGCCTGCAAGGTTAGCAAAAAAGTGTGACACTTACTAACGCTGTGGTACGCAGGGAAGGAGACCCGAGACCTTTTTTTTTAACAGATGTCAATGGATCAGAGGCTTCACAACACCGAATAAAATCCTTTTGTGGGAAAATAGCTCATCATTTAATGAATCGTCAGCTCATCGGCTAATCTTCAACATGTTTGCTCTTAAACATTCATCTCGATTAATCTATTTTTAGAGTTTACACCAAAAAATGGTGTTTTATAAGAGAAGTCCTGGACAATTGCTCGACAGGTATAATTCAGTTTACGGCTCTTCTCAATCATTTCTAAGTATTGTAATGAATGGGCGAGTCAGAGGATGAGATCCAAATGCAAGCTTTATTGAAGCACAGAATGGTGTAACAGCCAGGGTCAGACGATAGCAAACAGGGATGTCGGAGATAAAGCAGCGTCGTAAACAGTACACAGGCGGATAGGTCGAAGGCAGGCAGCAGGCAAACAACAGTCCAAAAATCCAGAGCAGTAAGTCCAACAAGGTAGGCAGCCAACAATCAATAAATGGAACAGACAGGCAGAAAACAAGACCGGGAAAACAAGACACGGAATAACGCTCAGAAATGATAGTGGTTAGCTAATCAGGACTTCACGGGGAGTGATGTGTGAACGGTGTTTATATGTGGTGTGGGTGATGAGGTGCAGCTGGTGTGGTAATCAGAGACTGGGTACGGGGCTTATGGGAAATGTAGTTCGTGTGAATAAGTGAGAGTGTGAGTGAGTGAAAAGAGTCTAGTGGATCTTCTGGGCACTCCAGCTGACAATCATGACAGGTAAATAGTGTCAACACCACTGTAGAGGCTGTAATGCTATTGGTTATCAAGTCACTAGTGCTATAAATTAGCCGTTACGCTTTTTCCAATGGTAGAGTCATTCGTATCTCTCAATACTAAGACCATCTCTAGCTACTAGTGACAGCCATCTTATACACATCTTTCCTGCTCTTACTAATTGAAACATACTTTTTTTTAAAGTTAACTCTTTCCTCATCATATGATTAATAAATAAATATGATTAACAACATCAGTAAATACAATAAAAAGGACACATAATACCAAAACATATTTGTCAAAACATTTCCATAAATCAGCTAAAATTAACTCCTCCACAGGTTCGTACTCCCTTCAAGGGCAAACCTAGTTTAGTTGGGTTCTTAAGAAATATAAATCAGCAAACCTCAGGTAAATATTTTAAAATGCATTAAAATAGCAAGAACACAATAAAAACAGTGATGGAAGTTTCAAGGTCTCTCCATCACAAGGTTTTTGACACAGAAATTCAGCTACAGACTTTTATACTGGGGGTCAGATGGGTTTTAGTATCTTAACTCACTGTGGCTCCTTTTATAAAAGTGTGGGTGGATGTCAGCCAGCTGTCATACAGAGAAAAACATGAAAGGTTTTTCACATGTCTCGTTTTATACAACAGATTAACCTAGTTCTGGTTCTGAAATAATAAGAGTAATAATGCCCATCACTGTATGTACTGTCAGTTATATTCTGTTTCGTTGTGACCCAGTTTCCCAGCGTGTTTGATTGTTGTATTCAGTTCACCTGTTGTCTATTAATTAACTTGGTTTAGTATTTACACTCCTTGTGTTCCTGCAGTCTTTGATAGTCTCTCTCATGTCTGTTGTCCTGAGTTTTCTTGAGCATTTTTGTGGATTTAATGACATTTTCTATTAATTACTTATCTTTGTGAGCTGCTTTTATATATATAAGCACCTGTGACATATACATGCATTACAAAAGAATTGTTATTTTTGTCATTTATCTGAAATGAACATGCATCACAATGTAATTTTCATGATGTCTGTTATTAACATTGAAGAAATGTTTGTTGAATAATTTCCGAAGGATCATGTGACACTGAAGACTGGAGGATTGATGCTGAAAATTCAGTTGTCATCACAGGAAAAAATATGTTTTAATAAATTAAAATAGAAAATAGTTACTTTAAATTACGATATTTCACAATATTACTGTTTTTACCATATTTAAAGAAGAGACGTCTTTCAAGAAAAAAATCTTACCCCCAAATACTGAACGGTATTCATATGATGAAATGATGCCATGCAGCCCTGATTTGTTTTCCTCTTCATCTCTCTGTCTCTCTCTCTCTCTCATTCTTGTCTTTCTCTCACCTTCACTAGCATGAAAAGCCTTTTTCTGGCTCTGGTTCCTCAGGGAAACTGTCAGTCTTGTGTGTGTGTCTCTTTGCTCTGTCATCCATTACCACCTTAGCAAGCACCATCCGTACCCTGTTCCTGACATCTCATAGTGATCTGTGCAGTTTGCAATCAAGCTCAACATTGGTTGAGGTCATTGGTCTGAGTCTTATTTGTGGACTTGGACAGATTTATTGTCTGACTAGAGCGTGTTATGTTCACAAAGCCTCAGCTGAACTTGTAGACGGTGGTTCACACCCTTGAAATCTTCTATCATATTTGATACACAAATATCTATGGCCTCTAAATGATCAACATGATCAAAACCAAAACCTGTTCTTCACAATCTACCACATGGCTTCTATCATCTGATTTTACAGATTATTATAAAGGAAACTTAAGAATAAATTTTATATTTCAAGAACACTTACTGAACTGAAACAACTTAGATTTATTTGTTTATTTTTTAAAATCATCTTTATCCCAATTTTCTGAAGCGACTCAATCGTTTTATATGATGAACAGATTGAATTTAGGCTTTTAGTCACCTATAAACATTGATCAACGGACATAAAGAGAGAGTTTGTTGTGCAGTGTGTGTTTCAATATCTTCATTTGTGTTCCGAAGATAAACAAAAGTCTTATGGGTTTGGAATGACATGAGGTTGAATAAATAATGACAGAATTTACATTTTTGGGTGAACTAACCCTTTAATCTCATTGATTTACATTACAAACATTTCAGAAATTAATCTTACTTTTTTGGCCATGTAAATATCAGCATGCACTAACTTGCATAGTTTTGCTCTGTTGGGGCCTCTGTTTTTTTTTCCCTCCTTGTGTTTAAATACCATAATCTCCCATTATATGAGCAATAAAAGTCGGATGTATCAAATATGATAATCAACAAAAACAATCAAACAATTATTTCTTTAAAAAATTGTCTAAAGGCTCAATAAACTGTTCCATTAGTAAAAATTAGATTTTTTTAAACCATATGTCAGGCTTGACAGGGTAAAATTAAAATAACATCTCAATTTGAATGAAATAGCTAATATAAGTAGAGTAGCTTGTTTAGCAAAATCCTAAAACTATTCCAAGTTACCTGTCTTTAATCTCTTCTCTCTCTGACAGAGCTGCTAGCACACTTGTTTCTTGAAGTTTCTCACCTTCACGGGTTTCTCATTTTTATCCATTACTCCTCCTCCGAGCTCTGTGAAAGGATTAAAGAGTCCCTGTTCTTTTGTCAGCTGTGACATGATGTGCTACTAAATCTTTGAGCGTTTCTGTCCCACAGTGCTCCACTCCACCCAAGTGACAGCTCTGCTCCACTAACCTCCTGTTAAATGAAAAGCACATTACACACTCCTCCATACTCATGAAATGAAAGGAACTGTGCCACCTTGGCAACACTGGAGTAGGAGGCTGATTAATGTGGAACAACTGAAGATCACAATATATCGAAACTGTCAGCACGGTATCAGTAAGAAAGCTGAATCTTGAGACAAATTCGATAAGGAGACAAGGTTTGGCCATGGGAGGCTACAACCAAACTGTTTCCACTACATTCATAAAATGGGTCTAATAGAGCTCAATTAAATAGCTGAAAATGTCCCTCAGAATGAGCTACCACCTGTATTGCAATACAAGTAGGGTAAAGCTATAACAAGGCTCTCCAACATATTCTGCTATTCTAACTGTGCTTATTTCCGCAATTGGTGTAAGCAGCAGTGTGTGATGGTAGATAAGAAATGTACATTTTTACACCAACATGCTTATAACATTTCTTTAGTCATTTGGCAATCCTATAGCCACTGTAATGAAGCCACCCCTACCTGCCCTTAATTAATGAGGTCAAATTAATAATAAAATTGGCAATTAACGACCACAGCAAGTCAGGACCTATGTTTAAAGGAAAAAGCAAAAAGCCTTTTTGTGACTTTAGTAGCTTGTTTTGTGATTTTCAGAGTTGATGTGAATATTTTGTTGATTGCCACCATTATTGAGGTTCATACATTGACGCTTGATGTCTGAGTGGGTCTACATATTCCTGTTCAAATTAAACCTTAAAATATTTAACATATTAAAGCTGAACAAATAAACCAAATATCATCCTCAAATTTCAGACTCTGGATTAAAACAGTGATGGCCAACATTTAATCACTAAATCACCAGGTGAGTTTTTCTTCTGCTTATAATTTGCTATGACAAATGTGCTATTAAATTACACAACTACAGCAGCCAGGGACGCTTTGATATGAAGGAGTCAAGAGGCCAACTAAAGGAAGTGCTTACCTCCATAATGGTGACTGTTATATGAAGCATCTTCCAAAAACAATGGCATTTTTGACAATCCTACAGCCACTAGACAAGAATTGAACGCTTTTACACCAACTTTCTGAAAACATTTCTTTAGTAATTTGGCAATACTACAGCCACCGTAGAGAAAGAACCCTTACCAGAATGCCCTACAGCCTTAATTACGGAGGTCAAATTATTAAAAAAAGAAGAGGCAATTAACGACCACAGCAGATGGTCTTTCTTACATGCCAGAATGAGCTTGTTACAGCAAGTCAGAAACTGTTTAAAGGTTGGACCTTCTTACTGTCTTATTGCCCCCATCACTATACTCTGACATTAAAAGCTATACAGCCAGGGAGAGAGCACCCCCTGCTGGTCTCACTAAAGCATCTTCCAATAATAATCAAGTTTTTCTACAAAGGTCTCCATGTCCAGGTCGTGCTGGGTCAAGCCTGCTTAGCTTCAGAAAGGAATTCAATGGCCGCAATCTTTCCTGCTTATTTAATAAAATGGGTCTGATGGTTGGGCAGCGGCTCGACATATCACTAAGAAAAAGTTACCACCTGTATTGCAATACAGTATAGTCAAATTATGTCCACCCAGATCCAGGCAACACAAGCGGAATGATGATATGGGCCGGGCCACATGCGGCGTGAAATCATGGCACTTGGGTGGACCGCTCCTGTTTGCCAGACTTAGGCCACAACCAGGTCATAGAAATGCCACATGTCAGCCAAGAGCAAAGAATAAACCAGAAATGGACTTTATCTGAGCGATAAAATCTTTATATTCTTTATAGAGCCATCTCAGCATTAACAAGCCTGTTACCAAGCAGAAGCAAGAAGCGAACAGAAAAAAAGAGATGAGCAGTATACACAAAAACTACAACTAACTTCAGCCACAGCCTTAGATGAAATCAACTGAAGATAATAGACAATAAATCTCTGAATATCTGATTAAACCACTCCACAAACAGCACCTCCACACACTGCTACAATGCTACGTCCCCACCAGAAGCCTGCGATCACTAAAGGAACGAAGGCTTGTGGTAGCGTCACAGAGAGGCACAAAATCACTCTCCAGAACATTCTCCTTCACTGCTCCCTGCTGGTGGAATGATCTCCCTATTTACATCAGGAATGCAGAATCCTTGGCAATATTCAAGAGACAGCTGAAAACTCATCCCCTCCGTGAACACTTAATCCCTTCATAAAAAAAAAAAAAAACCCATCCTACATTTACATTTAGTCATTTGGCAGACGCTTTTATCCAAAGCGACTTACAAGTGAGGAAAACAAACAAGCCATTCTTCATGAATTGGCAAATAACACAGGAAGTGCTCACAATACAAGTTTCATACATTGCTCAGTACCATAAGCTAGAGTAGGAAGGGAAAAAGGGAAGGATAGGGTTTTTTTTTTTTATGAGGGGATTAAGTGTTCACGGAAGAGATGAGTTTTCAGCTGTCTCTTGAATATTGCCAGGGATTCTGTGTTCCTGATGAAAGAAGGGAGATCATTCCACCAGCAGGGAGCAGTGAACGAGAATGTTCTGGAGAGTGATTTTGTGCCTCTCTGTGAAGGTACCACAAGCCTTCGCTCCTTTAGTGATCGCAGGTTTCTGGTGGGGACGTAGCGTTGTAGCTGTGTGTGGAGGTAGAAGGGTGCAGAGCCTGTGGTGGATCTGTAAGCAAGCATCAGCGCCTTTCCCTTCCTACTCTAGCTTATGGTACTGAGCAATGTATGAAACTTGTATTGTGAGCACTTCCTGTGTCTATTTGCCAATTCATGAAGAATCGCTTGTTTGTATTCCTCACTTGTAAGTCGCTTTGGATAGAAGCTAAATGTAAATGTAAATGATTTCCAGCTTCACTTATCTTCACTAACCATTCTGACTTTATTTCTGTTATACATCTACAGCAGTTCTTATTGAGATTTAACAGATGTTTAGCTCTTATTTTTGTTTAATTTGAGGTTACCATGATGGTGATTAGTGTTTCTATTAATTAATGTCTATTAATGTCTTAATGTTTAGCATGGCTGTTTTTGGTTCTTCTAGTTGTTGTGATGATGTTTTGGTTAAACATATCAGCAGTGTTAGTAAAAGATGACTTTAAATAAGGCAACAGTTAGATATTGGTGGACAGTCATTGTGGGATAACATGCTTCATTGATGGCGATTGAATATAATAACTGTATTTATTTTATTTAGTTGAGAGGTTTCAGCGATGGCCAGTTTTGTTCAGCTACGAGATTTCAATGATGAGACTGAAGGTAGCCAAAAAGATGTGGGCCAATAATGTCCCAAATCCGGCAAGGTGGAAGGAATAACTCGGCCCAGTTGCGGTTGCCGGACTCTTGATTTAGATTTATATTTTGGTGTCTGAATTTTTCTGTGAGGGAATCTAACAGGTGTTGGAGTTCAAAATGCTTAGTTTACAATCTAGTTGTAACGCCCGGGTTCAAGAACAGGATCAAGGCAAGATTATACTTTACAAAGTTTTAATACAACACGAAGACAGGCAGGAATACAGATAACCAGGATAACCAGGACGTAACTTTAACAACAAACAAGGACTGGACTGAAACAGAGGGAATTTATACAGAGAGAGAACAAGAGGATAATGAGGGTTACACAGGTGATAGACATGACTAATTAACGGACACAGGTGGAGACGGTGAACTAATAATGACGAGGAATCAAAACAAAGAGCACATGACTAAACTGACAGGACAATAACAAAAGAATATGTGACAGATGACAGAACTAAATGAAAACAAGGAACATGTGACAAAGACAGGACCAGGGAACAGAATAAACAGATAAACAAACAGACATGATACAACATAGACGGAGAGACGGAAAGACCTGATTACAACAGATAAACAGATAAATACGGGTACGATTGTGACACTAGTCTTATAATTTATACAATTCGAATGAATCTTTCACATATGAGTAGTTTTTATTGCCACAAAAGTACAACTAACCTTAAACGGTCAAGAATCAAACTGCACAACTAAAGCAAATACTGACTACCATAATGGTGACTGAAATGAAGTCTGTTTATTAAAATGTGAAGCTGGTAATGCTGTTTGTGGAGTTGTTTAATCCTCCTCTTCTGAGATCTTGAAAGATTTAATTTGTGTGATACGATTAGGTACTGCATAATTATAAATTTATAAATTTGGGGTAGTCGTGGCCTAGTGGTGAGGGAGTCGGGCTTGTAATCTGAAGGTTGTTGGTTCGATTCCCATGCCGGCAGGAATTGAAGGTGGGGATTGCGAATGAACAGCACTCTCTCCACCTTCGATACCATGACTAAAAAGTGCCCTTGAGCAAGACACCTAACCCCAAATTGCTCCCCTTGTAAGTCGCTTTGGATAAAAGCGTCTGCTAAATAATGAAAAAAAAAAAAAAAAAAAAAAAATTATTTTACATATAAGCCAGTTGTCTCAAACTCAATACCTGAAGGGCCATAGCCTTGCAGAGTTTAGCTCCACCCATGGAAGTTTCTAGTAATCCTGAAGACCTTGATTAACTGCATCAGGTGTGTTTGATTAGAGTTCGAAACGAAACTGTGTAGAATTTAAATACTATTTAGTGTTTAAAACAATTTGTCATTTCCTTTCCGTAAATGATTTTCGGCTTCTATCCCTTCTGTATAGAATGGATAGTATGTGAATTGGAACTCAGCGCATACTTTTGGTTCACTAAAAGAACCAGTTAATAAGAGTTGTTTGTTTGTGAATCGGATTCCATTGGTCATGCTGTATGTTTTTTTTGTTTCACTAAAAAGAACAGCTTAAGGCATTTGTTCGTGAATCAGACTTGTAGTGTGCAAGCTTGTTTTAGCATGCAGCCTGTGAGGACAACTTAATAAGGCATTTTAGCATTTCGTTATTATCATGGCATCAGTCAACAGACCTCAAACTCACATACACAATTCAGGTAAAATATGGTGTCTTCTGCTCATAGCAGTGAGGATTCAACAGCCGATCGCGTGATGTACACATTAGTATTCCATCAGTATTCTCTTTCCTAGATGTTCCCAAGCAATTTAGTTAAAGTTAAAAAGTTTATAGCTACCTACCTGAGAAAAACCTCCTTGTGGCTCAGACAACTGAAGTTACTCTTGCATCCTGTTGAGTATTGATGTCATGGTAACACAAGAACACATGTTCAAGCATTTGTGTCTGTGTTTGCATACAAGTAGGCTATGTATCTGATCTGATTGCCTGCATTCAAACGCACAATTTTTCAACTGTTGTTGTATAAAAACATGCACTAGACATATTTGCAGTGTCTTGTGCCTTGGCTGCCGCATTTTAAATCTCTTCTGTTTCCTTCTGCTGCATCCAAACTTTTGAATGCAAAAACACGTCCTGTGTAAACGCTCTCTAACACTGTGAAACAGTCAGATGTGTTACCTAAAACAGCTTTTTATTTTGTTGTTAAGGATTCGTCCTTTTAGGTTAGCGCATGGGAGGACGATTAAAGGCTGTGAACAGGTCACTGGAAATATAGTGAGATGTGGCGGAATAATATCCAACAGCACCTCCGGCAGTTCAGCTTCCTTTCTAAAAGTCAGGTAAATGTCAGGGAACAATGGCAGAGCAGATTCACTGACATGAGCTTTGTGTTCAGTGAAAGTATCCTTCAGCCTATGTCCTTTCTCTGATCACTCACTCCTGTCTGCAAATGCTATTTTATTTATGAAGCAGATGCATTGATACTGTAATGGATGCTGTGATTTACATGTTTGTGGGTCAACCCACTAAAGGTTAAAGGCCAAACCCAAACCCTTCGTTTAACCTACCTATAGAGAAGACTGGTTGATAATAGTGTGCTTTAACACCAAACCTTAATGCTGTATTATGCATATTGATTTTCGATCACAGCACAGATCTGATCGGTGATCATTTTTTAGGCCCTCACACAAAGAAAAAAGAGACTTTGAGAGTTTGTAATAATGTTGCTAAGCTAAAGATACAATAGTTGAATAAGCATATAGGGTACAAAAAAAATGGGTAAAATTGTGAGATTTCTCTTGCTTTGATCCATCTTGGATGGATCCAGGACTTCTCCATTAAGGAAACATGCAATGCTACCAAAAAGTGGAACAGCATGCTTATGAAGCTTTAAAATTCTGTAGAGCCTTTGTTATTAGACTGTATCACACAGGGGCCTGAGTCACCATGAGCTCTGTTCTAGACACATGAGCAGAATTGTACATAATGAGTTTCCATAGATCTCTCAATGAATGACGGTAAATGAAATATGAATAAGGGTCAAGGAGGAAACCCAAACTGGGGTTCATCATGCCAGCGATCCAATCAGCTCTAATGGCTTTGAGTCGAGTAGATTGGTATTACAAGTAGGTGTGTGTGTGTGTGTGTGTGTGAGAGAGAGTGAACTAGTCAGAAGCAGACGTATCAGCGTGACCTTTGTAAGCTGAATGCTTATGTCTGAATGTCAGGGTATTTTTTATTTTGTATTATGAGCGTTGCCATTTCTACAATCCATTCTTGGATTGTTGAATTGAATTCTTGGTGGTTTTTAAATTGTTTTTTAATGTATATTTAAAGGTGCACTATGGGAGAATTTTTAAATATAATTGTAAATTTTATATTATACATAATATAAATTTATATGTATTTTTAAAATATTATGCATTTATGTTATACATGTTTTATATTATTTTAAATATTTTATATTATATAAAACAATTGTGGAAAAATTGTGGAATTACACTGTGGAAAAAACTTGTATCAGTGTCAGTCCATGATTGGCAGTTCAGAAAACACTTCCTGGGATTCAGGAACAGGAATGAATGAGCACTGCCTTTAAAGAGGCCATATTATGCCCTTTTACAAAGTATTTTTTGTTTTGTTTTGGGGTCTGCTTGAATAGGTTTTCATGCATGAGTGTTAAAAAAAACACTATCTTTAATTAACATATTTCATATTTTTGCAGCACCTCTCTTTCCAGTCTGTCTGTAACGCTCTGTTTAGTTCCTGTCTCAATGAAGCCCCTCCTTCTGAAAAGCTCAATGTGCTCCTATTGGTCAGTTGGACCAGTGTGTTGTGATTGGTGATCGGCATAAACAAACTGGACTTAAACACAGCCGCAACTAATGCAACTCAACCAGGCCTCAGCCATTAATGGGTGGGAAGTATTTAAATGAGGAATATTGTGACGTGTTCGTTCTCGGAAGAAAACTCGAGACTACAATTGCGTTGTTTCAGGAGTTCAGAAACAGTGCTCACTGACATAGAGAATAACTCCCTTTGGAGTGACTTTGTAACTTTGCGGACCTTTTTCATTCTCAAACAGCAACATTACTCACTAAAGAAAGCTGAAAATGTAAAAACCGTAATAGGTCCTCTATATTTCAAGCCAACTTAAATAGATATAGATATTTAGACATATTTTTGAATCTAAGCATTTGTGACGGACATGAATCTGTAGTCTTTGCTTGAAGACTGTGATGGTTGCTTCTGTTTTCATGTGTCAGGGAAGTTCATCTGGGTGTTAGGACAGCAAAGTGCTTTATCTTGTCTAGTTTGTATCAGACATTCACGCTTTGTTCTGCTATTTGAAGTCTTCATCCCCTCATTTGGAACCAACTTTATAAAGGAGCAAAAGATGTTTTCGATTGATTCCAAAACAACAGCTATCATTTTTTTAATGCTTGAATTTTCTCTCTGTCTTTTAGTGTTGTAAATTTTGATTTCCCTGTCCCCTCCATCTCATCTCAGTATCGTGGATTACATCCTCTCATAAGTTGGTGGGGAGCTGCCATGGAGCACCATTGAGATACAGAGGATGTCTTGACATTAGGATGATAATCTATACAGCACACTCCTCTGTCAGACTCTGTTCTCTCCGGAGGCATTGAGGGAATGATTTGCTTGCTCAGCTTGTCGGATTCAGTTCCATCCGCTGGAGAGCATAGTAATCAGGAATTTGCATGCACTTGGCCGATGTGTGACCTGTCCTTTCTGCATGCCAATAGTCCTGCATTGACAAGGAGGAAATTGTTTGATGAATAGAACGTTCAAAAGAACAGCGTTTATTTGACTCTTTACATATTTGATCAATTTAATGCATTCTTACTGACTTAAAGTATTAATTTATAGTGACGAGACATGACCATCCATTTTATTAAATGCCTTTATTAGCAGCCATGTAACTGTAAATTAATTAATTAATTAATTAATTTAATTAAAATAACATGATCACAGTTGCTCAGTCTCATTCCCTTGGTTCTTTCGCATATTTAATCTTTTCATGGGCATACAAAAAGTATTTTCCTATCATTTGCAGAGCAGATGGTTTGGAGGTCCAAAATAATTACTGTGAGAGTCTAATCAGCTCTAAACCCAATTTCACAGATCAGCGATCAACAGGCAAATTGGGGAGTATGATGAGGCCGTAAGCTTCAAAGAGCATCGGTCACATAGACATAGTTGAAAGAGGGCTTATAGAGGGAGAACACTAATCAAAAACAGCCAGGAATATATCATTCATCAAATATGCATCACTGCTTTTCTAGTACCATGTCTCAACACAAGGAACGTCAGATAACGCTCACTGCACAATGCCTTGTTTATGCAATTTTGTTGAAGAACTTTGACTGGGATGGAGATTACATTGAGTCTGCATGGTGTTTGATGAAGTAGGCTGCACTGTCAGGGGAAAAATGATACGTTTACAACAGCTTTTGGGGTATTATAATTAAAGGGAAAATCTTTTCTACTCATAAAAGATGGTATACTGTGAACCTTTTAGGGATAAATAAGATATAAATAAGTGCCTTTGAGGATTCTGCCCCAGTGACAAGCTGTTCTACCCCTAAACATACTTTTTTTTCTGAGTGTGCGGAGACAAATGATTAAATTCAAATGCTAATTGTGAGGATTTGAATACAAGATGTGATTTCTTGTGAAACAGTGATGTGTGCCCTAATAAAGCTAAAAACACTCTGGTGTTCCGCATTATAATAATGAAATGAAGTAACAGCTGCATGATGTTATTGTGTTCATTTGCCAATATTGTGATACTGAGTTTGAGCACATTATTATTCTGAGAGCAATTACTCTTCCTCCTACTAGAGCTTTTAAGATCCACAATATCCCATAAATCCCATCTGTGTGTAACCACCCAGCAACAGCCTGGAAACCAGCATTGACACCCCATTTGACCTTGCAACCATACATATATAAACATAGATGCTTCATTAGCGGTTGTTTCTATAGACCGCTGTACATAAATAGTCAAAAAGCCAGTCCATAAACATTCGAGAGCAAGTTGACTTGAGCGTCTGCAACCACAGTTAGATGAATGAAGATCTATATCTGCAATAGACTTCAGCAGATGATTTTGCTAAATTTACACAATAGAACAAGACAAAGGCGTTCGGTAAAATGACATTAAAAAGTGACCGTAGCAAAAGTAAAATCATTAAAATAGTAAAAAACAGTAATATTGAGTTAATACATATAAAAACAAGGTTCTGAAAGTTTTGGGGACTCGTTCGCTAGGCATCATTAATGACGGCTGGCGGTTCTGGTCAGGGAAATTACGTCAAGAAATTCTGTTGAATATTGCACTGGGTCAAATATTGCTTTTAATGACCTTTAGGTGTTTTTATTCTTCCTTGTTTGCTAGCAGAGTGCACAAACAGCATAATTACATTGCATCTTGTTGATTTTAAAGTATGTTGTTTTAATCCCTTTGGTAGAAAATTAAAGTACATGTCAATTCAACTTTAACAACAGGAATTCAATCATACCTCTGGAGTTTACAGGAATGACTAACACCCCTGACTGTAAAGATAGTACACAGAGTCTGGTGTACAGTACACACACATAGTTGAGAAGTTGGTCAGGCAGAATATTGAACAGAGAGACCATCATAGATATAAAAAAGTGGAGCATTCAGGTGAAACATCTGTTTTATCACTTAGAAACATTCAGTTCTTAAAGCCGGATCTCTCTCTAGGCAGCAGCCCAGCAGAGGATTAACCATGGACAGGGATTAAAGATGGATTGCTGAAAAAGTGGTAAAACTGCTAAGCAGATTCGTGCCAAGACTCTTTGTCAGTTCTTCTCCTGTGAAGACTGTCGAGTCCCTTAGAGAAATTTGACTGTTACTGTTTTCTATAAATTTGCTGAAAATATCTAAGCCCTCACTTAACAACACCCTTATAGTATTTGAAATATCACAAAATGAAATCTTAGTATCTCAATTATTTCACCCAGATAGCAATTAAATTGAAAACTTAGCTTAAGTCTCCAGCTTTTCTTCTGAAAACTCTATTAGAGTTCAGTAATGTAGATTTATTTGCATTTAAAAGTCAGAGATTTCCATGTGAGCTCACTGAACTTTCAATATTTCTCATCACATTCTTCCACAACCAAATTATCTAGCAACATTTATGTCATCGCTCTTCATTCTTATGTCAACTGTCCCATTTATCTGCATTTTAGGAAAGAGGTTTGAGTTATATATTGAATCATAAATTAAACATAACTGTGAATTTCATTATGAAAAAGCAACCTTTAAGCAATGAAATCTTGCTCACTGTAATGCAGAGCAAGAAAATTGGTGACTAAGCAAGAGAAGGATTTTCACAAGGACAGATGTTTAAAGGAACAGTTCACCCCAAAATGAAATTTCTCTCATAATTCATTCTCACTCTTACTTAGGTCAAACACAAAAAGTGTGTTTAATTTTTTCCCACATGAATTCAAAAATGATAAAGCACTATAAAGGTGTCATTGTGACGTTTTTCAAGTAGTCTGAAACCTACGATAGCTTTGTGTGAGACATTGATGTTTCATTTTCAAGACTCGAATGATTCTGAATGCTTTTCAAACTAACCATTTGAGTGAATGATTCAATGACTCACTCATTAAGACACTCCCTTGTTTCATTCATGATTGAATCATTGTTTTGAACAAATCAGTTGAGGGAATGATTCAATGGCTGCATCCAAAATCACATACTTTTATCACATAATCTACCATACTGGGCAAAAAAGTATGTGTCAAATTAGTATGTCCGAATTCACAGTACTCATAAAAAGAGTAGGCAAAAAGTACCTGGATGACCTACTACTTCTGGGGAGATTCTGAAGTGTGCATACAATGGAAGATTTACCATACCATTAGGCCACCGGAGAGGATTTGTGATTGACAGTGAAGAGGCACAACTGACACAGGGTGACATAATAATGACAACATGGCAAATGTAATACATCAGGATTACATTCATACTAAACACACTCATACTATTCAGAACATATTTTTTAGCACTCACAAAGTAGTTAGTTATTCAAAATAAGTACCTACTAAAGAGAGTATGCGATTTCGGACTCAACCATTTACTCATTCGTATTGTTCCTGAATTAATCTGCTTTTAAAAGAATCGGTTGAATGAATGAATGAATGAATGACTCACTCATTAAGATGGCCATTTGTCGCCATCTAACCATGTAACCAAGAGTCACTGAAAAAAAAGTCTATTTTATGTTTTTTCTTGATGTTCACTCATTGGTACATTGTTGATGTACTGGCATCAGTTTTATTATTTGAGTTAAAATATACAAAATATTAAAATGACAATAGCTTGAAATGAAACATTAGCAAGTTTCTTCATAACCATTTTAAAACATTTTATTTTGGGCTGCGTTCTAAATTAATAATCAAATTAGCATCCGCCATTGTGCAATGATGACAATGGATTCACTGGTTTCGAAAGTTAGAATTGTGATATGATTTATGGAAAACTTTAAAATTTCACAAAAAGGTTGACCTCTGGGCTTAGATAGAATAAGGTTTTGTTTATTCATGTGCAAAATGCTGTGAGCTGTTCTCTAATGGCACTCCTGCCAGTGAGAGAGAGAGAGAGAGATCAGAACAAGGTCAGACAAAGAAAAGAAAGATGAGATGGTTGGTAACAGATGCTCTAATCCATGTGTGTGCAGGGGCTGGATACACGTGAAAAACACAGCACTAACAAAATCCCAGTGTTATGACATATGATATCCACATAGTATTTCAGGGCTGATCACCTGTGTTTCTGAATGCTATCAGTCTGGAATACTGCAATAGCAACGTTTGTAGTTTAGACAAATATCACTATCAAAATGTCACAAGGATGTGAAGCAAGAAGTGTTTGCTGAGGGATCAGGAAGCTCCTTGTATTATTTTGCTTCAGAATTCTGCAAGCAGACCTTAGTTTGGAAAAAAAAGAGTGATATTTACAGACACAGCCTGATTTGGAATGAAGTAAACATGAGTGACATTTGATTGCTGTGTTCCCTCTGAGGGAAAGGATATTTTCGCTCTGGTAAAAGATTGTTTGTTTTGATAGGTACACCATGGCTGTGATGTTCAAGAACTGTTTGTTTTATATAGGGTGTTCTCTAAAATGAGGTGGAAAAAAAAAATTCAAATTCCCCAGAAATTCCTTTGAACCATGATATTTCTGATAAAAGACATGTTATGACCTCATTACATTTTAAATGTTCTAGGGGGATAAAAGTCAGTGCAAATTGCCTAATAATGGCAAAAATCTTTGCACCACATACGGTAAAAATACCGTAATAATGGTTATTATTACAAAAACAAAAACTGGCAGCTGTGGTAGCCAGAATAATTCTTTAAAAATACAGTAAAAATGTTAACATTTACAGAATAACTAGTAAATTTTACAATTTAAAACTAATTTATTAAACAAAAAAACAAAACAAAGCATAAATATTAATTTAACACCACAGGATGTAACATAAAACCCACTGATAGCAAAAATTTTTACAAGTTTACAGCTTTTCACTATAAATAAGATGATTTGTTTTCATCTTTTTTTTTTACTGTAAAACTTTATTTTACAGAAAAATTACATTAAATGTAGGTTATTATAGTTGGTCTGAACTTACTGTTAAGTTTTCACAATAGCATTTTTACAGTCATTTACAATTATATCTTTTTTTTTTTTTTTTTTTACAGAACACTAAGTCACTCTTGTGCTTTTGTCACGTTGTTTACAGAAACAGACGAAGGCAGAGGAATATGTACCAACACTACAAAGTTTAATTGTAATCCAGGCAGGCAGTGCACAACAACACAGCATAACAGTGATCAGACAGGGAATGACTGTGAGGGAGCAACTTATAGAGCAAACACAAACAAGATGATTAATAGAACACCACTGACACAAATAAACTAATGATGATGGTAGCCAGGGAGACAGACGAGTGGCGGGAAACTGAACAACGGAATGTGACAAATGAAAACAAACTGAAAGTCCATGAAAACAAAACTAAACTGAAAACAACTGTTACACTTTTTAACAAGAACAATACTTGTGATGTAAAAAAAATATATTTTTTCTCATAACAGTTGAAGTATTGAAATGTCGATAATGGGGTTAAACAAAAAGTGAGGGCAAAAAGGCATCTTCTGCATCTCCAAATGGCACTGTTTTTATAATAGCCTCAAAAGCATATATAAATGCTTCAAATGAACATTTCAAAATGCACTTCATCTTTAAAACATGATCCTGTATGGAAAAATGTAAATGCGAAATTTAAACTGAATAGTTAAATCAACAGGCAGAAACCAAGGGTAGTGGCCTCATTCATTCACGTTGCGCTTTCTCTGCAGTTCAGCAACTCATCTCATGGTGTTTTTCAGAACTTGGTCTGATGATGTAAATGTCGAAAACTCACCTGCATCTGCAGCCTTCAGCAAAAAACGCTTGGAAATGCGGCATGACTGAATGAATTTATATGTGCCCTAAAGTGAGTGTGGCATGCTAAATTCTATCATGGTCGAGCAGGCATGAAAGATTTGATGATGCAAATTTAATTGCGCTGTTTTACCTTGATGCATTTTTAATGTTCCATTTGGCACTGGTCCTTCATACAGCCATTTTTGTCTTGTAGAGAGAAAGAAACAAGAAAACAACCTATATAACACATTCATTTTTTTTCATGCAAATTAAATGCTAATTTTGATTTTTTTTTTTTTCTTTTCTTGAATATAGGCAAGTCTGGTAAGTGACATTACATCCATTGAACATATCTTCT
Organism: Zacco platypus; assembly: GCA_038088235.1. Lineage (NCBI taxonomy): Eukaryota > Metazoa > Chordata > Actinopteri > Cypriniformes > Xenocyprididae > Zacco > Zacco platypus. The sequence goes on along the minus strand of CM076078.1, from coordinate 7,966,187 downwards.
CTATCACTAATAAAAAAAACTGTATGGATGAATTTTAATCAAAATTAAAGGGATAGTTTACTCAAAAATGAAAATTGTCATCAATTACTCATTCTCGTCGTTGCAAAAAAAAACAAATAAAATAAAAGCTGAAATGTGCAGTTTCTTTTTTTATATTTTTTTCTCAACTTTTTTTCTTAAACTATTTTAATGTTTATGCAAACAAAAGTACATTATGCTGATAATTTTAGTTGTTATTTGTTGGTTTTCAACTTAAAACTTGGTGAATAGAATTCACCGTGTAGTAGGCCTATCAATACTTTTGAACATTTCAATGATACCAAAGAGATTTTTTTTTAATGACAGTGTACCGCAGTTCACTGAGAACGGGAAGAAGGAGGCGGGAACCGGCGAACGTTCAACATACTTTAATAATAAAATAAACAAACAATAAAACGAAAGTAAAATGGCGGCAGTTCCTCACGGAGACTGCCGCCAACACAAACATAATAAAAACACAATATAAAATCCAGGCCTGGTCCTCTCTCCTCCTTCACTGTTGTCGCTCCTCTTTTATGCTTCCGGAGCTCCTCCGTGAGAGAAAGCATAGACATATATGTAGATGTCTATGGAGAGAAAGGAGACCGGTGCTCCGAGCAGCTGGCGCTCATTATATCTCGCGTCACCGGCCTCGTGCCGTTCCCTCACGGCTCTCGCCCGCCCTGCTCGTCACAGATACCATGATCATTTTGGTCCTCAATCATGTAATGAAATTTTCACGATGTGTCATAACTATAGGTAAAACTCAAAGATGGCGCTGCTGTGAATAATGTTGGCAGCTTTGGCATTCCAAATATTGGTACCAACTACTGGAATTTTGATACCGTGACAACCATAGTTGATTGCCAGTTAACAGTATGCAATAAGCTATAAGAGGTCTGATAATTGACCCTTTGCTGGCAGTTTGATTGACAGGCGATCTAACCAATCTTAACCCTGAATCCGCCATTTTGTCCGACAGAGCAGTTAGTAGATTAACGTTGGTGAACTTGAACTTGAAAAATTGTGTGTAGTCACGTCTTTCCGCGCTTGAAACAACATTCCTTCAGATGTTCATTCATGTTTATGTGATGCTATAAATGAACTAGTATGAAGAGATGATCGGTTCACGAGCCGATATTTTAAATATGAAACCGTTTCATATCAAAAGTTGGACATAGTAACAGTAAATAAAGGGGGCGGGTCTTTGCGAAGGGTCAATTGAGTTTTCAAAGCAATGCGAGGCCAAAGTCTAAAGAGTTGCTACCAAATTGTGCAGGTGCACAACTGCGTGTGAATTTGAAATTCTTTTCCATTATATTTCTACATCTACAGGATTTCTGTGACCTACATTTCTGACAGTAATCGCTGTATGACAAGATGCTCACAGCCTCTAAATGCTCACGGATGATCCTGATGAAAATTCAAGCTTAATAAGAGAAAGATCTCATGAGTACAGGCATGCAGATGTGTTGACATTATCTGCCAAAGAGATATTCTGGGTGACAGAATATAAGATTATGGGATGGAAAAATGCCAAGCGAGTGGAACCTGTAGGAAAACATCTAGAATGTATTTTAGGCTTTGAATAGAACATGGAACATTGAAAATCATTTGTACCATCTGCAGTACAAGTTTCTACACAGTTGCTATGGGGACAGGCATTTTTATTATACATGTATAAAGATGCATAAAGGTTGTCAGGTTTTTTGCGAATTTTCCATCTTTCAACCTGAGAGTCGAGCAGCAAGTCTGAACACACATTCACAGTTCTTTAGAAACTAGTTGATTTTAATCTTTTGCTTACTTATCACCAATTGTAAAACATTCAATTTAATGTACATTTCATATCAAATCCAGTGGTTTGTTGAATGATGCAAATAATTAAGTTTGCTGGTTTTATATTAATTATTAGTTCTGGTCTCTATATTTAGAATATGTCCCATTTCCATCTTCAGAGCTTCTGAACATGGAAATAGTTCAGCAACATTTATTGCTGAAAGTGTTGAATAAATATGAAAAGAAAACATTAAAAAGGGGAATTTGTTTTTCTCCAGGGGAATGTTTGAGAGAAATACTTGAGAGGTAAAATATGCACATTAAAATCTAGGACAAAATTCTAGGAAAGGAAATATGTTTTGTATTCATGTGTTCTTCTCAAATAGCAGTATATTTTGGTTTGTTTTGACACACTTTCACTGACTACATTTTTTCACCCCACGTGTTCCTTCAACTTGGGGCACTTTTATGTCCAGTCTACTTCATTTATTTATGTTTTTTTTATTTATTTATTTTTTATTACAAGTGGTTCAGCAAATTCACACCATGGTTAAGGATTTGACTTGATGGGCCACTCGATCAAACTCAGCAGTGTTTAGAAAGCATTTAAGTGGTCAAGCTTTGGCTGGTTACCATGACTTAGTTAACTCCTGCTGGATGCCATAAGGAGCAAATTCTGGAGGCAAAAATCACTGACAACCATTTAAAACTATATTTCCCTCAGCTAATTAGTCAAAATGATTTATGTGATTGGCTCATACGCTATATTGCCAAAAATATTGGGACAATATAGTGGTGCAAGGATGACGTCAAAACCCGGAAGATTAATTCATCAGTGATTCCCTCAAGATTTTACTATGGGTTTTTATAGTTAGGGTTTTAGATTTGTGAGTAAAGCCCAAACCCTGCGGTAAACATAACTTGACAAAACTTTGACGTTTTGTTCCACAACGTAAACTTCAGACAAACCACAAACCGTCTTAGTTACCTATAAGAAACTTCCTTTTTTAAAAATAAACATAACTGCTTCAAAATTCACGCGTGTGTAATTTACATTGTAGAACAAAACATCAATGTATTGTCAAGTTATGTTTACCACAGGCTTTATTTTACTCAAAAATGGAAATATTTTTTGAAAGATACATCCCTGCACCACTCTATAGCTGCATCCGAAATAGCATACTAGTAACTGTAACACTTTATTTTACAGTGTCATTGTTACGTATGTTACATGTATTTACTATAGTAATAACTAAACATTATGCTTAATTACATGCAATTAACCCTAAACCAAACCCTTAACCTAACTCTAACCCTATAGTAAGTACATGTAGTTAATTGTCATTACTCAGTACGTAAATGTATAATTACACTGTAATATTGACACCTTAAAATAAAGTGTAACCCTAGTTACTTATTTTATATTGTTTTATGTAGTATGAGTATGTTTAGTATGAATGTAATTCAGATGTACTACGTTCATCATTGTCACGTGTCGTCATGTTGTCATTATCACGTGACCCCGTGTCAGTTGTGTCGCTTCATTCCCATTCACAAATCCTCTCCCATGGCCTCATGGGATAGTAAAGTATCCATCATATGCACACTTCAGAATCTCATCAGAAGTAGTAGTTCATCCACTTTTCGCCTACTCTTTTTATACTGTGAATCCGGATATTTATCTTTTGTCACAAACTGTTTTCCCCCAACTATATGGTTGGGAAGTATGCGATTTGGAACGCAGCCTGTTTCAGTTGATGTACTCTAGTGACTCATCAACAGGAGCTATAAATAGATGGTTAAGCCTCATGGTTGTTTGTTTTGTATCCTTCAATGAAATGTGCTGTTGTTGTAACTATTTCAACTATCATGCATCCTTTCTTTTCACCGTTTGTGTGTTCTATAATCCCAATCAGTGCTTTATTATTTTAACATAATGTGCAGGGAGAAAATATTGTGTTCTTTCTCTGTAGCTTTTGCCTTCTTTTTAAATCAAGTGTTAAAACACTGTTTAATCTTTGAAAAGGCAGTTTTAGGCACTTTGAATAGACGCCTTATTTAATAGCCTAAAGAAATGTGCATTGTATATTTTGAGTAACATTCCTTCTCACACTATTTATCCATGTCATATTTTTTTCTCTGTACTTTGATGTTACGCCACAGGAAAACACATTCTCAAATGCACAATGCACAGCGAATCAAAGAAAAGAACTGCATAATTTACTAAATAAAAAATGCAACACATCCATTCAGTACAGATCTGAGTGAAATGACAAAAAAGCTTGTGATGGCATACTTTCATACTTTGCAGGAAATTTAATACCAGAAAGTCATTTGCAAAGAAATTGCAGTATTCTATACAACCGGAGCGTTCTATCTTCCCTTCCATTTCCAGTGACAGAAAGGAAGTCTCTTCCATTACTCGTTATTTGATCAGATTGCGTGATGTCAAAGAATTTTACATAAAAATATTTCAAATGCAAAACAACTTTTTTTCCCCTGCCCACATAATGATAACTGGAAGTCAGTAACTGAGGTCACGTGACAACAATATTTGAAACTTTGCATCAATGCATAATGGATTCTGTTTCTCATACTAATTTTTGAAGAGTAGGAAGATGAAACATCATTAATGTGAGTAAATGACAACATACAGTACTTTTAATATTTGGCTGAACTATTCCTTTTGTTTGACTCACAAACAAAACAGAGAAACAGAAAAGCATTGAAATATTTTTTCCCCTTCAATATTATGTTTTTTTCTATCTCCATGTCCCTTTAGGGGCTCCATAAAAATAAACCCCCCAAAAAATCAAGATATATTGAAAAAAAAAAGCCTCAAGCCTATTTCCAGAATATCAGTGTGATTGCAAATATAATCTTGATTTTAGACATAATATTGCTGATATTGTCAGTTTTTGCTCTGTTTCTCCAATGAAAATACTTCCAAACAAGCCACAGCAAAAGAGTTAGGCATTTCTTAGGCAAGCAACACACAGTGTTAGTAAATGAATATGGGGTTTTGAACAAATCGGTTCAGTGATTCAGTGACCCAGTCACTTGCTTTATTCAGAATGAATCAGCCGTTTCGAACAAATCAGTGGAATGAATGCTTTACTCATTAAGGATAGTGATTTGCCGCCACCTACTGTCGGTTTTAATTTCATAATTTTAAAAGCCTTATGACATGTCAGATTTTGTTCAACTGTGTGGAGGCACTTGAAACATTTCCATTTTAGTTTAATTTCTTTCATAGAATAAACGAATGTACTTTGACATTGTGGGATTTCACGGAAGGAATTCACAGAATATTACAGAAAAAAGCACTAACAACAGCAGGCATGTGCATGCATCTTAAATGAATGGCATGAGATTATCAAATGTAAAACACATTATAGACATTTGAATGATTAACTTCTTTGATGATGTGGGACTACTATGAAATATGACATTTTGCCAAAAAATGCATTATCAAATTTATTTAAAATAAACAAAACAAAAAACAATATTATTCATAAAACAAAAAATTTTTAGATTTATGTATATATACTTAAAAAATTAGCATTTTTCCCATCAATTATTTTTGGCACTCGTGTTACAAAAAAAAATTCTCATTATATTACTCATCTAATTTGAGCAAATGTAAACACGTTATAGATGTCTCATTACATGACTCAATTTTCGGTATTCACCATTCAGTCTTCACCAGATACCTAAAAAGACAAAAAAACAAAAAAAACTTTTGCATTATTTTTTAAATAAAATTACAGGCTTTAATATTTTAAGATTTTGTTGTAATCAAAAACGTTTTTTTTAAAACAATGTCAAACAAATATATTATAATGAAATTATATTTTGAGAGATTAGAGTACAACTTAGAGTAGTAGTCATGTTAGTGTAGGATTTTAATTCTGGTGCGATATCCCCTAAAACATGAGCAAATTATTGACAATTATACAAATACAATATCATGGTATTAGTAGCAATAGATGTAATGTGTGTCAGGAAAAAAGTGCAACTGTATAATGTTGGAAAAGTAAAATTTACATGCTCATGTAGTTTCACACCACTGCGAATGTGAAGCGCGTTGTATGCGTGTACGTCTCTCCTGGTCTCAGCAGAGCATCAGGAAAATGAGGCTGATGAGAGACAGAGAAGAGGTGGAACATCTCATTCATTGAGAACCATTATGCTTTATTCTTGGAGTAAGGCAAACACATTACATAAATATAAACATTCACATATAAGGTCTGTATTTGATATAGAGTATAATGTGCACTACCATGTTTTTAAAAGAAGTCTCTTCTGTTCACCAAGATGATCAAAAACACATTAAAAACAGTAATATTGTAAAATACCTTTAAAATTTAAAATAACTAAAGGTTTAGTTCACCCAAAAGTAAAAATTCTGTCATTCAACACTGTTCACTTGGACTGTTTAAACAATGTCTTTAGTATCTTTCTGGACCTTGAAAGTGTTGATTATATTGCTGTCTATGGATGAGTCATATACCTCTCAGATTTCATCAAAAAATATCTTAATTTGTGTTCCGAAGATGAACGTTGTGGAATGATGTTATGATTGTCAGGTGAAGTGCCCACGAGGACCACTAGAGGGCACTTCACCTTGGACTCACGCACATTCATTTTCACTTTCACTGCAGTCACTCTTCACTACATTTCCCATAAGCCCCGTACCCATTCACTGATCACCGTACCAGCTGCACCTCATTCGCCAGCTGTTGATTACCACACCAGCTGCACTTCATTACCCACACTATTTAAGCTCCAAACACACAAACATACTTTGCTAAGTCTTGATTTGGTTACCCTGTCATTTCTAAGCAATTTTCCCTGTCTTGTTTTTCAGGTCATTACCCTGTCTGTCTTGCCATTTGTGATCGTTTCTCTGCCTGCCTTTGGATTATTGCCTTGTTATACTGGACTGTGATACTTGCTGCCTACCCTGACATCTTTGCCTGTTTATCGACTACGATTCTGCCTAACCTCCTCCACACCTATTCGGCATTGTTTTGATCATTGCCTGTTTGACCATGTTTTTCAATAAAGCTGCATTTGGATCCCATCCTGTGGTCTCCTCGTTACAAATGACAAGAGGGTGAGTAATTAATGACAGAATTTTCATTTTTGGGTGAACTAACCCTTTAAGTGCATGCCAATGCATTACTGCGGAATAAAAGTATTAAATTAAATCTTACTGACCCCCAAATTATCAATGGTATTGTACATTACATAAGTATCACAACTTTGTTTTATTTGAAAAAAAAGTACTTTTAATTAATTTACCTGGTTAACTGCATCTGGCCAGTTTTGGGTCTCTAAACAGAAGGCACTGTGTTTGGAGTAAGCAGCTCCACCCTTTCCTTTCAATGAGCCATCCAGGAAATTGGAGGTGTAGAACTGAACCCCAGGCTGTGTAGTGCTCACCTCCAGCACACGACCCGTCCCAGGATGCACCACTCTACAGAGACCAACATGTGCTATAATATTAAGACACATGAAGTATTCTATCATTAACTCAATATTCCAAAACAAATGACACACCGTGCACATTTTCGCTCCAGTGACGGTTCACCAGGTGAGCACAGACAGAAGTTGTGATCAAAGCCTGGACCAGGCAGCTCTTTCAGTCTAGTGCCAAGAAGGACAGGCTTTCTCAAGTCAAACAGGGTCTTCTCCACAGACTTCACCTCCCCTGTACATAGTACAGAAACCACACAAAACCATGTTTCTGTTCTGGAGTGATGTAAGGTAAGGTTATAGTCATTTAAAAAGATTTAATTCTCTAAAACAAACAATGTGATAATACCTGTGGGGATCATTGTATCATCCACAGGCAGGTACGACTCCGCTGAGATGGTCACCTCATGGTCGTAAATGTCTGGTGTTCCCTGCAGAACGTGGGACATTAAATAACATTCATTGATAGTAGGAATCCACTTTTTGTGTCCATAAAAGACAATATAAAGGATTAAACATAGTCAGCAAGAGTGTGTTAAAGATATACCGTCTTTGTTGAATTACTTGATAATTATTTATAAAGCAGGGGTGTCAATCCTGCTCCTGGTGGGCCATTGTCCTGCACCCTTCATAGAACAGCCCCTAATGAGTCCTTGGTGGACAAATTTTCCAGATTTTTTTTTTTAATAAATAAATGTCATAACACTATCGTCACTAAAGTAAAAGCACTCAATTTATGCATTTTGTTTTTGTTTATTTTTTTGGTATTTGACATTCTAAAATGACAATTACTCTATTGACTTTCATGTCAAATATGCTTATTTTTCTGATAAGTTCACTTTTTTTTTACTTCAATAAAAACATTAATTCCAGTAAGATGAAACGGCCAGTACCTCAAAATTTGGAATACTTTGGCGACATCTGGTGTCATTTGTTTGTATAAAAATTGCAATTACATGAAATATCAATGGCCATTAGATCACTGTAATACTCATTGGCTGCACAGGCTGAAATCTATAAACAAATTATGTAACAAATGTAACATCTTAAGTTTTAGATTTTATCACAAGTTAAAATTGTAGAATTTTTTTAAAAAACATTTGTGTTGGGTGAGACTATACAAAGATGCCAAAATATGCTTACAGACAAATCTGACGATGCTATAAGGAAAAGACAAAGTAGGAGACAGAGTAATTATTTATTTCTAACAAAAACATCAAATTTCATTAACTCAAAAAACGTAAATGGTACCAAGCAGGTACCATTCACCCATTCATTTCCTATGGGTGCACAAAAGTGTCCATGACCACACAGCATCGTACTTTTTTTGTGTTCAGGTGGCAAACTTAGGAAAAATAGCCAAGTCTTGTTCCGTTCAGATTAAAGGTCCAGTATGTAATATTTAGGAGGATCTATTGACAAAAATGCTATATAATACACAACTATGTTTTCAGTGGTGTATAAAGGTGTGTTTTTATTACCTTAGAACGAGCCAATTCTATCTACATACACTGCGGGTGCCCTTCCATTAAATTCGCCGTCATGTTTCTACAGTAGCCCTGAATGGACAAACTGCTCTACAGAGCATGTCTCAGATAATGACATGAGCAGTGGACTGAGCCGTCGGTTGCAATTTGCAAATGCACTGCTGGATACCACTAAAATTTACATCTTCGTACCCTTAAGGAAACCATTTTCCCACATTTGTCCCCAGGGACCATTTAGGGTTAAAAACACCTGATCCAGCTAATCAAGGTCTTACTAGGCATACTAGAAACTTCCAGGTAGGTTTCCCTCGAAAATAACCTACTGAAGTAAAGTCGGTTGTAACTTCCAATTCACACAGACTTTAATCAGGAAGTGTAAGACAATATTTACAAGCTCAGAGCAAGCAGCCCTACCTGTCCAGCCAGGTTGAAGTATGAATGGTTGGTGAGGTTGATTGGTGTAGTGTGATCAGTCTGTGCATGGTACAGCACACTCAGAGTGTTCTTCTCCAGTGTGTAGGTGACGCAAGCTTTTAGGGTCCCAGGGTAACCCTCATCACCATCTGCACTACTGTGATGCAGTTTCACTCCATTATCCACAGCCTCTGTGGTCCACACGGCCTACAACACACAAATGTCCTTTAAGGATTAGCTCACTTTAAATTGAAAATTACCCCGAGCTTTACTCAACCTCAAGCCATCCTAGGTATACAGGATTTTCTTCTTTCTGATTAACACAATCTGAGTTATATTAATAAGTATCCTGTCACGTCCAAGCTTTATAATGGCAGTGAACGGAACCAACGAGTATGAAGCTCAAGAAAGTGCATCCATCCATTATAAACGTACTCCACACGAAGGGTTAATAAAGGCCTTCTGAAGCGAAGCGTTTGTGTAAGAAAAATATCCATAATGACATATCTATATTTAACAAGTTATATAGTAAAATATCTAGCGTCCGCCAGTCTGCCTTGCGTATTCAACTTACAAATAAAGTGTAAAACTCTCGCAGTTCAAAACGCTTACGCTACATCCTATGCCTTCCGCATTCAAATTACGGGAAAAAAAACCTGATGCAACTTGAGTTACGCTTTCTTCGTAAGTTCAATTCGGAAGTCTAGAGGAAGCTAGATATTTTACTGTATAACTTGTTAAATATGGATTTTTTTTATTTATTTATTTATTTTTACACAAGCACATTTATACAAGGATTACTTGAGGGTGAGTAAAGTTTTGGGTAATTTTCATTTTAAAGTGAACTAATCCTTTATTGAAATGCCTACAATACAGATGCAGCAATGTCACATAAAAGAAATGACAAATAACATAATGAATTGTTTTGGACCAAAGAGGATAGACATTTATTTATTTACCTTGTCAAATCCCTTCAGTCCTCCATGCAGAGCATTGGGTCCATTGTTTATAGCAAGTTTATATTCCTTCTCATCTATCTTAAAGTGGCCCTTTGCAATGCGGTTTGCAACCCGCCCTACCACAGCTCCAAAGTAGCGAGAGTTTGAGAGATAACCTAGAGTAAATAAAGGAAATCAATCATTACTTTCATTTAGTATCTCTATAGTTATGTGTCAAGATAGACAGATATATTGATAAGGCTGATAAATAGGTTGACATTTGGTTACTCTGAGATCATCTGCCCATAGGTAAGGCTGCTTAACTGATTACAGCAGCGGTTCTCAACCTTTCTGACTCCCAAGGCCCCCATTGTCCACAAAAATATTCAAAGACTCGACCCTCTTAGTTTCTCTAAATGAAAATGTCAAGATTCCAAAAGTTTTAAGAGCTGAATTTTCTTAAAGGAACTGTTGACCCAAAAATGATAATTGTCCAATAATTTATTCACCCTCAAGCCATTCTAGGTGTATATGACTTTCTGCTTCCTGATGAACAAAATTGAGGTTATATTAATCAATATCCTGATATCCAAGCTTTATAATGGTAGTGAAAAGAGCCAATGAGTAGGCTTGAGAGTGAATAAATTATGGGACAATTTTCATTTTTGGGTCGACAATTCCTTTAAGAACATTCAGCTCTTAAAACCTTTGGAATCTTTACATTTTCATTTAGAGAAACTAAGAGAGTCGAGTCTTTGAATATTGCGTTGGACAATGAGGGCCTAGGAATAAAAAAAATATATTTTAGAGCTTGGCATAAAAAAATTATATTTTTATAAAAAGGGCCATGCCAAATCCTGGTTGTTTAGAGGGTGAATTCATTTGAATAAAGTAATATATAAAGAAGTCTTGATTTAAGTTGTTTAGCTTATTAAAAGCTTGTTTTGTCTTATTTTAAATCATTTTAAGTCATCTTGAGGGTCACTTGGAAATTTGCTGAGATTACACTGGATTACAGAAATTATGTGTTTATTTCAAATTGTATGAACAATCTTGACATCCGTTTTCAATATTGTGCAATTGTTAAATCAGTTCCCACAATTATATTTCATAAAGGGCATCAGCTACTATGCATTCTCGATATCTGTATTGGCTATTTTAAAAGCATAAATTGGGCAACAAAGTGAAGATTTGTTTTATAGCAAGACTTTTTCTATTGGCCCAGCTTTTGCAGTGATGCAGTGCAGTTAAATATATGATGTATAACATTTTTAAGTAGATTATGATAATGGCTTTACCTGCACTACAATGAACTTTCATTTTTTTTTTTTAAAAATGCCTTGATTAAACTGTATCCTATTACAATTTTTATTAGAATATTTTACTAATTACAAATGTCTTTTTCATAGGGAGAAAAACCTTCTAAATCCCTTGAAATTAAACAAATGAGTCAATAAATCAATTGTTTAGAGTTGTAAAATGAATGGATTTAGCAGTTTACTTTAGTCTTTGGGAGAATTTCATGAGAAATGCCTGAATACATACTTAAATGTTACTGGATAGCAACTGGAAATAGACTTAATCTTAAAAAGATATAAAAGCTTATGTTTGTCCTTCATTTAACCAACAATATCTCAGGAACAGTTGAGATATTAAAGGAACCATTATTAATTCTTCTCATTTTCTTTTCTGTACTGAAAGGACACATCTGGTAGGAATTAGCAAAGCAAATGTTGAAACAGGTCAAGAAATTATTCTTAACTGTCTCTAATTAACATGTCAGTCGAAAATACCAGCCATACACAATAATGAAACTCCTGATTTCCCATTTACTGAAAGACAGAACTTGCCTTCTAAGTCATCGTATCCTAACACTATATCCGCACTTTGACCGCAGCGATCTGCTGTTCTGATGGACTTTATCACACAGCCCAGAGAGATGACCTCCACACTCACACTGCCGGACCGCAGGGTCCATTTTTCCACTGGACCCACTGCAGTGCCGAACTCCTCTTTACACACCTCGGTCATTGTGAATTAACCCGTTCGCCCAAGACAGGATTTACACGTCCACCATTGCAAAGAAAGTTGCAAATGACTACACTTTGAGTAAACTACAAAGAACCGCCCACTAGTGAACGGGCGCTTTCGAAAAAAGCTTCGAAACATTTGCGAATCATTTGTTTCGAACGAGTGATTCGGAGCGCGTACAAAATTTCCAAAGTCACGTGGTTTCAGTAAACGAGGCTTCGTTACGTCATAACTGTTTCGAAATGTCTTGAAATTTCAACGGTTAGCGGCCAGGGGGCGATGATCTCTGTAAACCCATGAATAAAATTAAAATTTGGAGACATTTAATTTGTACATAGTTAAACGTCTCTTATTGATTAACCGAGCTCTACATAAAACATACAAAACAAGCCCTACAATTTAATAAAATAACACATATATGGTATTAAATTATTTGTTTATTGCATCTAATAGATGCACCTTCAATGAAAGGGTTTTTATGTATGTTTGAGCCGAGTTGCATTTACACCATTCTGACCAGCAGGCGTCACGTGACGTTTCGAGTGCTTCGAAACAGTGAATCATTTTGAGAAGCAATTGATTCAAAAGCTTCGTTTCTCCCATCACTACCGTGCAAATTATTCTTATTTTGTTGGTGTCATACTGCCACTATCTGGATTGGGGCAGTACTGCACATTTCTGTGGAATATTTTTGTCCCACTTCTGACTTTGTAATGTGCATTTACCAACTATGTTTTAATTGAAATACTAAACGTTGATTGTTAAAATACTTATACAATTAATAAAATCATCAAATTTAGCATGTTGCTAATAGGTGCAACAGACTGAAGCTCTGATCTGAATATATTAATCTGGAATCTTGTCACAATAACCAAAATTATAATAACATATGGATATGGATAATGATCACTAATTGCTATAATAGACTTTACCAAACTTGTTGATGATTATCAGACATTACTATGTTCGTTCCCTTTTAAATTTCTATGAATTCATCATTTATTTATTTTTCAATCATTATTTTTTGACTTTCTGACCTTGAGAGCAATGAAACGAATCAACGTGTGACTTGAAATGTGTCAGTGTAAAAATAGAGCAGTCTAGATATGCTGTCTCTCTGGGAGTTCCTCCTTTAAATCTTTGCACATTTTCTTTACAATCAATTAGCTTCTCAGAAAAGTGTAGTGAAAATGCATGATTTAGCAACATCATGATGAAGCATGACTTGAGATGGTCCAATAAGCATCTTGTGAAGAAATCAGGTCATCTATATAAGGAGTCACATTTGTGATTTGTGACATATAAACAGGAGTATTCCTTCTTCGTTATATATTTTAATATACAGTTTATTTTTATTATTCTGTAATATATCATAGTTTATTGAAACTATAGTATTGTAAGTTTATTATCCACAATTGGTTTGTTTCCCAAACAGATTCTCTGAATGAGAGCATGGAGTTCATGTGTACAGTATGAGAGAAACTGAGGCTGTTACGTCACGCAGCAAAGTTTCAACAGAACCAAGATGGCGGAAGACAGCGGACCGAGGAATCGGCATTTCTCAGCGAAGAACCACAAGTGCCACAACTTTGATGAAGGTGAACACCTCGTTTCATATCGTGTACAATTGAAAATCCGTTCTTCAGAGGTTGTGTCTCACTTGTGCTTCTCTGTTCGTTTGCGCTTAATGACATGTTAAAAGTTAAAAACGGGACTTGAACTCGTGTTATTTCTGGTCACGGTCAAACTTGACCAGGTGTGAATCAATTCGCGCCAGAAAGCGGATCGCCTCGTGCACGGAGAGCTGAAATAGAGAGTTTGACAAACATTCAGGCGTAACCGGAGTCAAAAGCTTCGCGAGACGCGCGTCAAAGAATTGGGATACCTGTTATTGACACCATAACGGTTTTATGCGCGATTATACACAATATAAGCGCATGTTTATTGGTAAACTGAAATGTTCTCGGTCGGTTATTTTTATGCCAGCTATTATTAGATGGCTTAATTTGCAACCTTGCAAACTTTGGAGGCGGACTTGTTTACTTTCTTGCTTTGTCATTTGTGTTAAAATCCTGTGTAATGTATTTCACAGTCATATTAAAATTATTTTAGTGTTTCTCTGAGTTCGGTTGTTGTTTTGTGATTGACGAGCTCGTGCGCGCGCACAGAAACGAACCGGTTCTCGTTTTTCAAAGATTTCCTGCGCTACTGAAAACTGTATCGAACACGCTTTAGGGAATCTTTTTTTATCCATATTCATCTCGAATGGTTTAAATTTGTATAGTCTTATTTATTTTGGCATGAGTTGTGCGTTTTGTTTGCTCCCTTAAGCTTTAGGGTGGTGGATGTCCTGTATGCTTGTGTGTGTAGTCTCAGAACCTACCAGGGTAATTTGCCATGTAAATTTACTTTTACTTTGAGTTTCACTGCTATGTCTAGTAAATCAACATGATATGATGTTGAATTGCACAGGACAATTATATGAAGTCACTTTTTATCTGGGCAATCATATCAAACTGATAAGACGCATACATGCAGGTGATTCTTGTTTCAGGTAATGGTGTCCTGTCTGTCTGATTTGTATGTCCTGTCTGTCTCAAGTTAGTAGTCCTCATCAGTGATATCAGGCCTTTCAATAGCTGAAACCAGTGTCTACATTACTAGCAACATTTTCACTTTGAAATTAATCTGAGAAAAAGAAATAGCTGAAATATTTATGTTGGCAGCAACTTACAATAAGGTTTTTGTTTATTAACATGAGCTTTTAATGAACAATACTTCTAATGCATTTATTATTTTTAGTTAACACGCTTATGAGTGAGTCGTTAAATCATTCAAACTGATTTTAAAAAATATATTAGGATAATGAATTTTTTTTTTTAAACAGACTGCAGAAATTAACATCACACCCTCTAGTAAATTATATATTTTTTAAACAAAAAAAATGGTCTATTCAGATTCATGGGAGAATTGTAATCTCTAAATTAAACAAAAAAATTTTATTCTCAATTTATCCAGAATTGTGCAGCTCATGTGTGTATATATATATATATGTATATGTTTATATTTTTTATATATATATACACACACACACACACACACACACATATATATATATATATATATATATATATATATATATATATATTATTTATATATATATATATATATATATATATATATATATAAATAAATAAATTATATCTAAAAAATATATTTATATATATATATATATATATATAAATAAATAAATTATATATATTAAAAAAAATATATATATATGTCGTGTGTGTATATATGTTTATATTTTTTATATATATATATACACACACACACACACACATATATATATATATATTATTTATATATATATATATATATATATATATATATAAGTAAATTTTATATATATATATATATATATAAATAAATTATATATATATATATAAATATATATATATATATATATATATAAAAATAAACAGTTTTGAATGAACTGGAAGTGTGTCCAGAGTGTCCTTGGTGTGTGTTAGCTCATTCTTGACACTGCTTGACTCTGATCCAGGGGCTCTGGTCATTTGGCTGTGAGCCTGAGGAGACTAAAGCAAGGGGAGATGGTGTTTGTTTTGTGTTACATATGTCTTAACCAGTGGACAAAAATTACCAAATTTAGCCCTGTGGCTGAAGGGATCTAGGCTTATCACAGCTCATGGATAAAGTGCATGGACCCACAAACTCCTGGAATAGAAAGTGACTACAGTAATGAGCTGCTAGTTGAGTGCTGAAAAGCAAAGCTGCAAATGTCAGAAAACTCATGTCTGAACATCAAGGACTGTGTTCATTATGTACAATTCTCTTATCCATACATGCTTTTTTGGCCAATATTGCCCACAAACCGTTGCACAACATAAGTGGAGATAGTGATAATTATTTATTTTAATTTTTGCAGTGACAAAGTTAAGGCTGATGCTAGTGACTGACTATATATAGTCGATTTTCCTGTAAATAGACAAGTACTTAAAAGTCAATGACTTTTATCATAATTCGTCTTATGGGTTTGGAAAAACATAGGGAGACCCTTGGTGGGGAATGAACCCGGGTCTATGGTGTGTTAGAACTGAGCTAACTCCTCACAAATAACATTTTTTACTATTTTTTTCCTCCTTGCAGATATGAGCAGTGTGGAAGATGTTCCATTGTGCCGGCCAGTTGAGACCTTGAGCTCATTGGAGGAGTTGAGCTCTGATACTAATGGTGTGGCACCATGTGCTGTAGCGGAAGAGCTTGAGCCGGAGGAGGATTGTAGGGCTCCAGAAGGGGCTCGACCTGTTCAAATTGTAATCGCTAATGAGGATGATCATAAGTTTGAGTTAGATGCTGTTGCATTAGAAAAAATCCTGATGCAGGAACATGTCAAGGATCTCAACGTGGTGGTGGTGTCTGTTGCTGGTGCCTTCCGCAAGGGAAAGTCCTTCCTGCTGGATTTCATGTTACGTTACATGCACAATCAGGTTAGAATGAACCCCCTTCCACTGATGTGGTAGTTGACAAATAGACACAAAGTAGGATTTTAGATTAAAATATGTTTATTTGTAAATGAGAGCTTGTATGTTTTTATAGACTAAAACTGGTCACCGTTAATTTAAATATATTTGATTTGAGTTGTACAAAAAGGCAAACTTTTTAATAACAAT
Source organism: Zacco platypus (assembly GCA_038088235.1). NCBI lineage: Eukaryota > Metazoa > Chordata > Actinopteri > Cypriniformes > Xenocyprididae > Zacco > Zacco platypus. The sequence goes on along the minus strand of CM076078.1, from coordinate 7,949,345 downwards.
TGTTTCTACTCCAATTTGTTGGCAAATAAGTATTTAAATGATAATAAACTGTAACAATGTAAAAAAAAATGCAATATAGTGCATATATTTATCAGAATGCTCTTCTTAGAGTTATTTTTTTTCTAGCTAATGGGTTTATGGTCATTGAATAGCTTTCAATATAAAAGCAGTATACAAGCTGTTGAAATGGTTGATGTTTTTCCCCTTTGAAACACTAAGAGATTACATGAGACCTGATACATTTCAGTAAGTTCTACTGTTTCTTTCAACCTACCTTCTGATGTTCATTCATGTTTATTTCATGCTATAACTAGTAATAAATAGGAAGAGAGTTCATGTGCTGCTTGAACTGAGGCGCTACAGAGATCTGTCGCGCCCTATTAAAAAGCACATAAACAGCATTTATTGTTTGAATTTCATGACAAAATTGCCAGAATTTGAAAGTTGTGCATTGTTACTTTTAATATGAAACAAAATCTCAAAGCTTAATGCTAAATTTCGGTGCATCACTAAATATAACTGTATATAATTTAACACACATTATTAAATTGCAAGAAAAAATGTATTTGTTACATGAGAGCTCCAACACATCTGTTAAAAACAAGTCTATCTGAATTATCATTCCTGAGAACACCTCCTGATGACTCCTATCATTGACATGTCTTAACGTGTGGGCTGTGTCCTGCATTTATAAAACCAGCTTGGTCACATATATTCAAGCATGCGTGCTTTATTACGCGTATTTCGGGACATTCATAAGAACAATCTCTTGTTTCTTTGTAGTCATCTGAGTCATGGATGGGAGGAGATGATGAGCCATTGACTGGTTTCTCCTGGAGGGGAGGCTGTGAGAGAGAGACCACAGGAATCCAGGCCTGGAGTGAGGTGTTTGTTGTGGAAAAGGAAGATGGAACTAAGGTGAATGGGCATTCAGTACAAGTTGTGTATTATGTCACTGTCAAGATATGTTGACTGTGTGATAAGTCTAATCTTTGTGTGTCCTTAGGTGGCTGTGCTGCTGGTGGACACTCAGGGAGCCTTTGACAGTCAGTCCACCATCAAAGACTGTGCCACTGTTTTTGCTCTTAGCACCATGACCAGCTCTGTGCAGGTGTGTAGAAGCACGTTAGTGACATGCATACACTAGTTAAGGTTGTCATTAGGTGTGACTTTGTCATACATTGTGAGCTTTATCATATTATGTGACCTTGTTTGTTTTAGGTTTATAATCTTTCTCAGAATATCCAAGAAGATGATTTGCAGCATCTCCAGGTAGTAACTTTCTTTCTTTGTGTATGTTATTAGTGGTGTGTTAAGTGTAAGTGGGACAGTAACATCACGTGTCTCTTATAGCTTTTCACAGAATACGGTCGACTTGCAATGGAGGAGATCTATGAGAAACCATTTCAGGTAGAACCACACTGAGTGCCTGTCATGGCCACAAATTAACCTGCGCTCAGGGCAAAAAGTGACACATTCCACAGATATTTAAAATGTTTCAGGGGCAACTTTACAGCTGTCATTGAACAATCAGACAATTTGTTTTGATGGATTGTATGAAATCTATTTGTTCTATATGGGTAGAAAAGAAATATCCCCTCAAGAAATACTAAAATTTTAATGAGAAGTGATAAATTCAGACTCTGGTGCCCATCATATTTAATAATGTTGTACATGTGTGTATATATGTACACTGCCAAATTTGGGGTCAGATGTTTTTAAAGTTAATTTTATTTAGCAAGGACTGAGAGTTAAATTAAATGGATCAAAAGTGAGTAAAGACATTGGACATGTTACAAAAGATTATTTCAAATGAAATTGAAAAACTTTCTATTTCTCATTAAAACGATTCCACAAAAATATTAAGCAGTACAACTGTTTTCAGCATTGATGATAAATGTTTCAATGTTTCGTGAGCAGCAAATGAGCATATTGAGAGTAATTTCTGAAGGATCATGTGACTCTGAAGACTGGAGTAATGATGCTGAAAATTCAACTTTTCATCACAGGAATAAAATATATTAAACTATATTAGTATATTTTATATTGTAGTAATATTTCACTGTGCATAAGAGATGTCTTTTAAAAAAATTGTTCACAAAGTCTGATGTAATGAAACATTTTTTTTCATACCAGAATAATTCACTATAAAATCTAAAAGTAGAGCAGATTAAAGACACTTTTTTTGATAATAGGATTAATTTCTTTATTCTCTGAAAAAGTTAATGAATGAGCTAATGACCTGAATAAATTGTACAACATAATCTCTAGGAGTTCATTGAGATACATTGTTGTTTTTTTAGTTTTTTTAAATGCATCTTTAGCTTCACTTGTCTTTATTGTCTTTCAGAAATTATTGTTTCTGATCCGAGACTGGTGTTACCCTTACGAGCATGACTATGGGATCAAAGGAGGGAGTCACTTCTTGGAGCGGAGACTACAAGTGAGATGAAGCACAGAATAAATGAAAATGGCATCACCATGTTGAACAAAGTGTGAATGTTTTATTTGTGCTCTACAGGTGAAGCAGCATCAACACGAAGAGCTGCAGAATGTAAGGATGCATATTCACAGCTGCTTCTCCAGCATAAGCTGCTTTCTGCTGCCACATCCAGGTCTGAAGGTGGCCACCAACCCTTACTTTGATGGCAGACTGAAAGGTCAGGGCAGATTTCTCTCATACACCAACATACATGTCTGAACTCTAGTCTAATTTTGAACTTTTTTTTTTTTTTTTGCAGATATTGATGATGCTTTCAAGAAGGAGCTGCAGAATCTAGTGCCTTTACTTCTGGCACCAGAGAACTTGGTAGAGAAAGAGATCAATGGAGCTAAAGTCACCTGCAGAGACCTGCTGGAGTACTTCAAGGTCAGATTTGATTACTTCAGCTGTCGTCACCGTTGTAAACAACTCGGATTAGGTGTAAATTGTGTTAGGATTTAAATTGAAGAGGCTCTATTTAAGTGTTCCTGTGGAATTTGTATTGGAAATGATGCAAGTCTTTAAGGATAAGGCAAGAAACCGGTTTCATTAAGTAAATGATTAATCACAGTAAACAATTCTTATGTCAAGTGATATAGTGCATTGGCCTGACAGTGGCCTGTTTACAGCTGTCAAGCGACATGAATCCATTAATGTAGACGTCAGTTGGTGTGAGGTCACGGGTGTGCTTCTTTTTTTACAGTGCCACTGAACATGCCTCATCCAATCAGGTTGTAGATCCATAACATGTACTGCTTTATGAACATCCAGTAAAATACCCATGTTTGCATTCCTTTGTTTGTAGGCGTATATTAAAGTCTATCAAGGGGAAGAGCTTCCACATCCTAAATCCATGTTGCAGGTATGTTCCTCTGCATCTTTAAAGTGACATGCACTGCTGTTCAAAAGTTTTAGTATGGTAATTAATTTTTTTTTTTTTTCAGTAATTACTATATTTTTGTGAAATATTAATGCAGTTTAAAATAACGATTTTCTATTTAAACTGAATATATTTTAAACAATCTATTCCTGTGATGGCATGAATTTTCAGCATCATTATTCCGGTCTTGAATGTCACATGATCCTTCAGAAATCATTCTAATATGCTGGTTTGCTGCTTAAGAAACATTTCTCATTATTAATGTTGAAATCAGGTGCTGCTTAATATTTTTGTGGAAACCATGATGGTTTTATTTCAGGTTTGATGAATAGAAAGACCTATAACTATGGTTGTGTTTATGGAGGGTATTAAATTACTCGCTGTGCCTCTTTTATTCAGGCAACTGCTGAAGCGAACAACTTGACGGCTATTGCTGGAGCGAAGGACACTTATAACAGAACCATGGAGCAGGTAGAGTTACTTTGAACTGCTATTATTCTTTTTGATCGCATACATGCAGACAAATAGGAGATAGTGAGCAAATGCATGTTGCATATCAAGGACGTGCATTCAGTCAAGATTCTTCACTGCTAAATGGATCATAAATGCAGAGGGACCTAAATTCTATTTAAATAGAGCAGGAGCATGACGTGAGATGAGCTAGCCTATATATCTGAAAATAACTTGAGGCCATTGCGCTAAAATAGTAGGTTTGGCCTAGATGGTTCACAAAAAGAAAATCCCTGTTATGGTTTAGTTATATCTGTATCTGGTGATTAGAAAGATTAGGAAATGAGCTAATAATTTTGTTTGTTTGTATGTCACAGGTATGTGGAGGAGACAAACCATACCTCGCCCCAGTTGACCTCCAGCGCTATCACGAAGAGTTTAAGAAAACTTCCGTTCAGAAGTTTTGCTCTGTGAAGAAAATGGGCGGTGTGGAGTTCTGTCAACGCTACCAGCAGCAGTTAGAGACAGAGCTGGATGAAGTGTACACAAATTTTGTGAAACACAATGAAAGCAAGAACATTTTCTACGCGGCGAGAACTCCGGCCACTCTGTTTGCTGTCATGTTTGTCACCTACATGCTCTCCACAGTAACAGGTTTCATCGGTTTATCAGTAATCGCGGCCCTGGCCAATCTTGTGATGGGGGTTGCTTTGCTCTCGTTGTGTGCCTGGTCGTATGTCAGATACTCGGGAGAGTATCGAGAAGTGGGCGTGGCTATAGACCTCATTGCAGAGGCCCTGTGGGAACAGGTGAGTTATGCTTCCTGGATGTGCTTCCACGTGTTGGTTGTGTCCATTCTACATTCTCACACATTGTTTCAGTTGCTTTCCTGTCTTCTTTTGTGTTCATCTTGGCCTGTAAGCCATCAAGCCTATCAAGCTCCTCTTTAGTATAGCTCATGGTGTCCAGGGATGAGGGGTTCCACCAATAAAAATGTTGCCATAGAACCCATGAATTTTAGCGCCAGTCCTGATTCTAATGCTAGATTTGCATCCTGTACCCTACTGGGAGTGGCAAGATTGGACTTGATTTATATGTGAATTCCCATGGTTTGGTTTCATCTACATTCTTCATCTAAAGTGCTTTTGAGTTCTGAAACTTTTCTAGGTATTAGACTAAAATACTCTATAGGGTTTTGCATTTGAGGTTGCTTCATGTAGAATTACTATTGGTCTTACTTGGGATAATTCATTCACAAAAGAAAATTGTCATTTGCTCACCATTATCTCTTTCTCTACCAAGTTCTCATAAGATCTTCGAAACAGAAATTAAATTAAAATTTTGTCATTTACTCACCCTCAAGTTGTTCCAAACCTGCATGAATTTCTTTCTTCTACTGAATAAAAACGAAGATATTTTGAAGAACGCTGATGGGCCCCATTGACTTCCATAGTATAAATTACTATGGAAGTCATTGGGCCCCAACAAATGTTTGGTTACCAGCGTTCTTCAAAATATCTTCATTTGTGATCAGCAGAAGAAAGAAATTATACAGGTTTGGAACAGCTTGAGTGTGAGTAAATGAAGACCGTTCACCCAAAAATGAAAATTCTATCTCTTTAAGCTTCCACAAAAATCAATAAATTTTGTTCTCACACTTACCATATTTGAATCATCAATTCATTATATATAGTGATTGTAAAAGAAATCCAAGTTTTCTGAAGAGACTCAAAGTTTTTGTTAACAGTTTGAAGCATTATAGTTTTACTGACATGGACTTTCAATGGTGGGAAAGAAATTTCACAGGTTTTATTAAAAAAATATCTTAATTTATGTGATGAAGATTAATTAAAGTCTTAACCTTGTAAGAATTTGAACAAACTCATAACCTTAATTCCTGGAAATAACATGGAATTTAATCGTTTCAGACCCTCAAATATATAGAAGGTAATACAATCTTATAAATGAATCAAATCAGTTTTTTTTTTAATGTAAATATTATTTTTTCTACATTTGCTCTACTCTTATTTCATCAGATAGACATTGCTCTTTGTGAATGCGATTTTTAAAATTCTTAAATTTTAGTTACAAATGACTGAAAAAGTCATGGAAATTCATGGGTTCCCCTGCTGGTTGTTATGGTGTGTGAAAACGTCCAATAGATGTGCATATCTAGGGACTTGTTGGTGGACTCCTTTTGACTTTGACCTGTAAACAACCACCTACAACATTGAAGCAACCACTTGGCATCAGGCTGAAAATGTTCAGATAAGCACTGTTCACATGTGTAATGTTGATGTTTCTCTTCTTTGTTCATTCTAGGTGCTGAAGCCACTTACTGAGCAATACATGGAAGAAAATGTCCGACAGACTGTTGTGAACTCTATAAGAGCCACGCTAGCAGATCAGGTGACACAAGCTACGAAGTTGAAGACCAACTGACAGTTTGCTGTGCCTTATCTGCCCAGTGTTTGAACAATCACCGCTTTTATGTTGTGTAGTTTTTGTGATGTTTGGTCATGTAGACTCTAACCAAAGTTTACGGCATAATTTACCCTGACCAATATCCACACCACCAACATGCAGACTGACACTGTAACGGCAAGGAACATCATTACAAATGCTTATCAATTCAGGTTTGAGTCATCAGACAAACATGCAGCTTTGGATTTCTCTTGGTTTGTGGGATTATCAGGGAAGCACTACAAATGTTTTATAATCTGAAAGTTAATTTGGACACTAGATGTTAAATCTGTTATATGCTTAACGGTTGAATTACTGTAGCATTTTCCATTTAGCTTTCTACCACATCCAGTTACTCAGTGTGAAAACATGCCAGCTTTTTCGCTGGATTTCTTCTGAGGTATTTTTAGAGCCTTTAAGAAACGCTGAAGTTGTAAATCCATCCAAGTCACCACTCTACTAGGCCTCTTTCTGTACAGTGTTGTTTTAGACTATATCATTGCCTCATGCATGTAAATGAGTATATAAATATCAGCTGTAGATCATCTGAGGATTTAATTTACCGACAATGTTTTGAGATGTGTATGAATGTGACACTCTTTGCCTTTTGTTGTACTTCTCTAAGTTCAGAGAACCTTTCATTGTGTCTTCTGACCCTTGGGAGTGCTCGCGAGATGACTTGATTTGTCAGTCTTTTAAGGTTATGCCATTTAATTTATTTTTTAAACAATTAAAATATTTAAAATTGGATTCTTGTCTGCATTGTTGCCTAATTGAGTTGCTTGTACGTCTTGCAATACAAGGGCATTTTCAACTCAAATGGACCCGGACAGTGTAAACTTAATCACATTCAAGCTTTTGCTTGTCATCAGTGATTTTCATGGGCCGTGAAAGTCAACTATGTACTGTTTACTACTTTAACTTTACAGTAAGGTTCTATAGGTTATAGTGCTGCAACGACGCATCGACGTCATCGTGCGTGAAATGCGTTGACGCGTCACACTGTTTACGTTCATTGTGACTTCCACTCCTTGGAATGGAGAAAGTTCCATTCGATCACAAAAACCTAGACCACGATTATCAAAAGTATGGGAATACTTTAAACAGAGGCCAAATAAAATGGTCCTTTGTTCCCTTTGCAGAACCGAAATGGCGTATCACCTATGGAATTGGATCTCTGCCAAATTTTTAATATTTCGTGAACTGAGTTGAGGAGAAAATCTTCGTCTCGCAAATAAGAAAATATTTTGAGCGAACGAAAATCGGTTTTGCATTTCAAAGAAGTTTATTTGGATGTGCGCGGACGTTCTCTTTCGCACGTGCAAGGTTTGAGTTGCTCGCGCTCCTGATACCCACCCTGCGCGCTCGCTAAGACTCCCTGCATTACAGACAGCGCAAGAGGAAAAATACATGGTTCAGGAGATGTTTGTTCAATGGCTTGAACACTATCAAAGTTCCTTTTAAGACTGTATAGAAAGTCTTTGACACTTCATTTTAAAGTTCAAATGTCTACCACTGGACGACCACACATAAGTGGCTTATTTTTAATCAAAATCAAATCGTATTATTACATAATGGTGTTTCCCAGTGTTTCTACATCTCAATGAACTGCTAAATTAGTTCTAACTTCTTACATTAAAAAAGATCACTAGATTAATAAAAAAAAAACCTTAATAAAAAAAATCGTTAGATTAGTCGACAGAAAAAATAATCGGTAGTTGCAGCTCTAATAGGTTAACAATGTTTTTTTTTCTAAATTGTGTGTCCAAGTTCAAATGAACATTTAATGAATTGAGCAACATGAATTTGCAATAAACAATAGTATGCTAGGTTAGTAGTATGTACGCTATTAACCTAGATAAATAAATGCCATGTAATTGTTTATTGCTGGTTCATAATCCCTAATGCACTAACTAATTTACCCAGTAAAGCAGTAACTATTAAGTTAATGAAAAATTCAAAAAAGCTTACACAACTGTCATTTTTTTTTTTCCTTCGTTTTGCTCAAAAGATATTCTTTTATTCAGCCAAGTTTCACCAAAACGTGCTGGAATTCACAAGTATTGCATCTCACCAGTGATAATAGATGCTTTTGTGCTGGAGCTCTAACGTTACAGCCATTCAAACGGAACTGGTTTTGTTAAACCATTTTTATAACGTCTTTTTTTTTCCCCCCAAGCGCTTAACGTTGCCAGCTTTGGTACTGTTACTATGGTGATAGACATTTTAAAACATTTTAAACAATGGGGATTGAGATGCACAGTAGGCTTCTGTTGCAGTCCGTTTGGATGGTGGGAAGTAATGCAAGTAAGGTAAGAAATGTTTCATTTCAGGATCTATAAAGTGCTTCTTATTACAAATAATGTTTTGTTGCCTAAATAAGTTGCTTGAATGTCTTGCAGTACAAAGAAATTTTCAATTCAGATGGACCCGGATATCAGACGCACTAGAAGGTCTGTGCACAAGTGTAAACTTAATAGCATTCAAGACACACAGCAGGGCTTAGACAGACCAATTCCTGATAAGTTGGGCACCCATCAGCCAGAAGCCATCAGCAGTGACATGCAATCAAATGACATGCTTTTTAGTGGAAAAAAAGGACAAGAATTCCCATGTGTTAAATCACAACATGCTGAAGCGGATACCCTCGAGAATAGGTTATTCAAAGTGCGACAGAGTTTACTGCAAAATAAAAATGGAGATGTCAATCAAGATGAGACAATGGAATCCCTGCACAGAATTCTAGCAGGAGCAGATCTGCTAAAAAAAGAGGCTACGATGAGTATCCTCGAGTCAAAATATGATTTACAGATGGGTGGTAACTCTAAAGCCTTACATCTGCCCTTTGGTTACTTGATTAGGTCTAATTCAACAAGATCTGTTGAATGCTCCTCAAACCCACCCAAAGTCATTTTGAAGGAAACATCAAAGGGTCGAGAAAGAAGCAGAGCTGACAAAAGTTCATATTTCAAGGGGAAACATCTTGACTTCTTTGAAGTCGTGAAGGAACAACTGCAACAGAAGGACTTGGAGAACCAACATCTTGTCCATTTGTTGTTGGTCAAGCAACAAGAACTGAAAGATATGAAAGAGATATCAAAGCAAAAGGAGAGGGAAACCCAACTTATTACTGAAAAGCTGAAATGTGAAGAGCAGAAAAATGCAGAGATCACCACCAGGTTTGATCATATTTGTGAAGATATGAAGAAGGAACTAGCTGAAGCCAAAAGTAACAACAAAACTTCGATGAAGCAGCTTAAAGCACTGATGGAGAAATATGAGCGCCTCAAAACACGTGCCATCACCATGAAGGACCAGCTCAACCTGGAGCTCAATGAGAAAAAGAACTGTCAAAAATCACTAAAGAAGCTTCAGCAGGTGTCTCAAGAGCTGCTAACCAAGCAGAAACTTCTAGAGGAACAAAGAGATGTAGCAGGACGAGATCTCGTTTCATGCAGAGACACCTTGCGGATGATGGATGATGAACATAAGAAGAACATCAGCATTAACCAGAGGCTTGAAGAGGAGGTATCAGCCATGAGAAATGAATCCGCAAACCTCAGAGATCATTTACGTAAAGCTCAGGATAAGAACAAAGAGCTCATTCAGTCGACTCGCTCCAAAGAGTCCGACAATGAGAAGATCGTAAAGGAATTTCAGGACATGTCTGAAAAACTGAACGCCGAGTTGGAGAAGTGCCGAACGGAAAGAGACAAAGCAAATCAGCAGGTGGAGACCATGAAATATGAATCGAAACTGATTCACAACAAGCAGAGAGTGGAGATACTTCAACTGCAGGAGCAGCAAAAAGCCTGTCTGCAGCAGGCCGATGGTTTGAGAAAGGAGTGCGAGACCTTGATGGAGATGGTCAATAAACTCAAGAAAGACAAGCAAGTCCTGACAGAGAAGCTGGAAACCATTCATAAAGAAAAGATGGTGTCGCAGATGGCAGGCATGAAGGAGGGAGAACGACTCAAAGAGGCCATTCGTTTGCTGGAGCGAGAGAGAGAGGTGCTGTTAGCAGAGATGGAGGACTTGCGTAAAGATTATCTCGGCCTCAGCGACAGGATCACGCAGAAAATGATCCACATGGATGCAGCTGATCCTCCCATGACCATTACTGACATCACGACAGGACATCACAGACACGCACAAAAGTTCTCACCTGCTGATGATGGTATGATTTCTGATTCCGAATACATATACACACACAAGTCTAAGACACTTTCTATTTTAATGCCAAATGTATTGCAAATTATATTATCAATGTTAATGGACACATTTACGAATGTATTAGTATTTTGTTTGTTCCTCTTTTGCTTTAATTACAGCAGAACTGGAGCTGATGTCAATGTCATAAACTTATTTGATTTGTGATTTAGAAATTGTTCAACTTTTGAGTTTTCATAAGTTTGTTCTTTAATTTCCAGGTCTTAATGAGTGTTTCAAGTTAAAAGTAACATTAAAGACATTTGTTAGAAAATATTTCTATTTCAAATAAATTCTGCTCTTTAGAACAAATCTTGAAGGAAAAAAAGAATCTACAATTAAGCAGCACAACCATTTAACAATGTTATGGTGTTCTTAAATCAAAAGAACCGCTAAGGAAATGCCTGCTGAAAATTCAAAAAAATCCTCCTGGCCTCAAACTGTAGTGCACATGCACATTAAAGACATTCATTCTAACTGTACGAATTCTGTGTTTGCAATGCAAAGATGTTATCATTGTGATAGTTTATTGCAAAATTCAAATGACTTATCTCTTCCCTACAGTGATTCAAGATATAAGAAGAAAACTAGAAGAGGAAAACAAACAGCAAAAATGAACAAGACATTCGGTCAAATTCTGATGTTAGCAACTGGGGGCATTTATAAAATGTGACAGACACTTATTATTCAATAAGGCAGAAATACGTCATTACTTCTGAGAATTACTGAAACTCCCTCAGTAATCAGCAAAAAGTTGTTAACCAAAAATCTGTACCAATGGTTGATATGAATGTGGCCTATAAAGCAGCGGTCCCCAACCTTTTTTTGCGCCACGGACCGGTTTAATATCAGACAATATTTTCACGGACCGGCCTTTAAGGTGTGGCGGATAAAAACAACAAAATAAAATGATACGACCAGCATAAAAACTGGGGTATTTTGTCAATATTATAATAAACGTGAATCCAATGTGTAGGCTTACTCGCAACTTTATTAGCAGCGTCCTCGTAACATCGCGCCAACAACATAACATGAGTAACATCCTCTCCACCCCCTAACGCTCTCTGGCGGGCTTGGTGCGTGTAAATCACCTGTTGCGATAAATCCATATTTCAAGTAGGACTCCTGGTATTGTCTGTTAAATGCAGCTTTCTTTTTCTTGGAAATCGTAGGCTCTTCTTCTGTCTCCTCACTGGGCCGTTTCCCCTTCGCAAAGAAGCTTTCCAGAGACGTTTGTTTTTTACTCATTTTGCTAGCTTGTGTTTATTTTTAGCGGTAACGTATCACGTGACCTAAACAAGCGTTGCTATGCGCCAAGAGTGAGTCATAGACGGATGTAACGGAGAGAATTTGAAGTTGAGATGCTGACTCGCGATCTTCGCAGTCATCTATTTTATACCCACAACACAATCAGACTTTTTCATCAAATTCTTCTGAATGCAAAAAATTACAGCACAGATTTAAATGAGTCACAAATGCTGAATACAAAATATTTTATTATACTTGGAAGACATGAAAAATAAAACAAAAACAGTTTGTGTTCTACAGTACTCTAGAAGGTCAAAGTGCTTTGAAGCGCTCAACATGTATATGAATCCTATTCAGTCAACTACACGTGAAATGTATTTACAGTATTTACAGAGTGGGCCAAAGTGAGGGATTCTTTGTTAGTGCAAATCCCCCTCCAAAGAAAAAAAAGAAAAAGGAGTAAATGAAAAATGACGTACATAAAAACTGCTCCAATAAATTCATAAGCAAGGATGGACTGATTAAAAGCAGCAGTGGTGGTTAACATAAAAGTATAAAATAGAAAAGATGTCAGTCTTTCCATATAACCAGTAGTCAACGTTGCTTGATAAGTTTAATCAGTGGTAATAACTCAACTTTGGCCTAAAGGCAAGCTTCAAGTGTCTAGGCTCTCAGGACAGACTGATGTCAGCATTGTCAACTTTGGTCTCAATAACTTTAAACACCCTGTCCTTCTCTTGTTTCATACGCTTCTTGGCTTGATCTGAAAAGGGAGATTTGATTCACGTTAGAGGCCCATTACAATATCAAAGTATAATTTGTATCACCACTATGTGGTGGACATAAGACGTCACATAAACAGAGCAAAATTAAGATTGAGATGTTAAGGACATCCACTTACTTGTTAAATCACTGCGGTCCAGCAGGATCTCTAGATCTTTGTCACTGATGACCTTTCCTTTAGTGCCTTTCACTGCCCTGCAACAGCATGAATCATGTCAGGACAGCGTCTATAATGACGCAACTTACAATGCAGAATTAGCCAATACTTTGTGAAAGATTAAAACTCTTGCAACAATTGAGATATACAGTATGAATGTCTGTACCCGTCGTAGTCTCTGGACTTCAGCAGTTCTACAAGCTCGTTTACATCCATGCAGCTCTTGGTCTGTTTGAGTTCTGCTTTAGAACCTTTAAATTTATCTAAAATGACAAACGTAAGTGGGGAAAATTCAGTTACAACAAAAATAATAAAAACAGAGCAATTCCAAGAGGGTCCTCGCATTTAAAAAAAAAAAAAATGTTTAATTAAATTCAAAAGCTGGTAATGTGGCCATCTACCATTTAAAAGCTACATACTTTTGTGAATGACCAGCTTTTCTAGTTTTCTCTTGGCGGAGGCTCTCTCCAGGATCTTCTCATCAATGGTGTTGGCCGTAACGAGGCGGTAAACCATCACAGGCTTTGTTTGCCCGATACGGTGACAGCGATCCTGTGCCTGCAAATCGGCCTGAGGATTCTGAAGATGAAATTCATAAAGTATATATGCTGATAAGACTTTTCATTCACATAAATACTGAAAGAGCAGAGCCTTTAGCAAACTCTAAATTGTTTTAAAAGCATGCATGCATACAAAAAAAAAAAAAAAGGTATGTTTATGAAAAGTTTCACTTGTAAATTCATACCCAGTCACTGTCAAATATGATGACCGTGTCAGCAGCTGTGAGGTTGATCCCAAGACCACCAGCTCGAGTGCTCAGGAGGAAGAGGAACACATTTGGATCAGCAGCAAACTTCTTCATCTGCATGAAAAATAATCAACTGCACAATGAACAACACACTAACTGTAATACAATGGCAATTTGTATTAACCAACAAACTCACGTTCTCATCTCGGTCTGTGTAACTCATTGAGCCATCCAGTCGGCTGTACTCATACCCCCGGAGATAACAGTAATCCATCAGAATATCCAATATGGAAGTCATCTGGCTGAAAATCAGCACCTGTTTAAAAAGGATGTTGAGGCAATTCAGACTGTTTAATATGGCTGCAACCAAAATAATAAATACATGATATTTGATTTTATTTCAATTATAAATAAATGGATTTCTTCAACTTTTAAATATTGATAAAAGAAATGCTCCTTGAAAATCAGCATATTAAAATAATTTCTGAAGCATCACGTGACTCTGAATTTTCAGCATCTTCACTGCAGTCTTCAGCTTTTCCATCACAGGAATAAAATATATTTTAAAATGTATTCAAATAGATTAAGACTTTCACATTTTTACTGTGTTTTTGATCAAATAAATTGAACCTTAGTGAACTAAAGTCTTTCAAAAACAACAGTAGTGCTGATTCAAATTTAATCCAGAAACCATTGAATATCTTTGAAAGAAACTCAATGGCCATATAAAGTGCTCTACTGTGTGCATCAAATATCCAATGCATCACTCAGCCGTACAATCAACGCATACAAAACTTTATACTGGCAATTAAATGTGCACACAATTGGCTTACAACCACAATGGATTTTGACACTCACTGATAGAGCTGTTAATTATTAAAATGCATGTAAGAGAAGAGATCATTACCTTGTGCCCTCTTTTTTTCAGTTCAGGAAGCATTCGATCCAGGATGAGAAACTTCCCTGATGCTTCCACTAACTGTTCATCAATCTGTGCCAATGAGATTGAGATTATTGCACTCTTTCTATTGCCTTACCAATGCGATCACTATATACACACACACACGTAAAATGATGTGGAAGGTACCTTGAAGTCACCAGTGGTGGGGTCCAGAGGATACTCTATCAGGTAAGCATGGTTGCAACACCTCTTCAGTAGCATCAGTATGTTCTGCATTTTCAAGTTGATTTGAGCATCAACCGGCATAAACACATCCATCACTGGGCTGGGGCTAAAGAGAGAGTAACCATGTCATGTCAAAAACGTTGTGACATTCAACAGCACAGTTTAGGGAAGAGTTAAATTCGAAGTTAAACCGACCTTTCCTGACTCTCCATCTCTTTCTGAACTTTCTCCAGATACTTCTCAAAGTCTTTCATAGAGTCAGTGTTCTTTTCAGAATAGTCCACCACCTTCCTGGTCCTGCGTTTTGGCCGGCCACTGGATGTTAGCGCCACAGGTGCCGAATCATCCTAAAGTATGTGTAACAAAAGACATTATTAATCATGAAATACCACCAGTCACAATCTAACTTTCATTTAACATTTAAAAGGCCTGTTCACAACTTCACACCAAGACGAATTGAGCAAAATAAACATTTTAATTTGTATGGACGGCTGATAATGTGTCTATTCATTTGGTGTTAATGTGTCATGCATTTTATGTTTCATAAAGAACACAAAATCAAAAAAAAAAAAATTGTAATGGCTGTTTGAAAAGTCAGAAACCATGTTGCACATTGCTTTGCATACCAGAGTAACCAAGGTATCTCTGCTTTTCTAAAAGCCAGACCAGAGTGAATTTGCATTTTCATTCAGCTTCCCTGCCATTTTTCACATATTGGTCTAAACAAACTGCATGCCACATCAGACAATATTTTGATGCTGAATATTCGTGTTTGTGTGAACAGGCCTTAACACTGCATAAAACTCACCTTCTCCTGACCCAGCAACTTTGCTATAGTCTTGTTAACAATGGCCATGTAAAAGGCCTCCTGTTTGTTGGTGAGGGGTGCGTACACAACAATCTCTTTCTTAGGTGGAACCTCCAGTGTGACATCTGACTTGAGTCTTCTCAGAAGAAAGGGTGTGAGGATCTGAAAAAGTTAAAAATAGCATGAGAACCACAAGCAAAAGAACAGAAAAATTCAGTACTTTCCACAGTATCTTGTTTATATCCAGCTGAAGAGCATTTAAGAGTTAGTTCCAACAAAGTCTACAAAACTTTATTAATGTAATTTATTAATGTCACATACCTGATGAAGCATGTGAAGGATCTTCTGCTCTCGCTCACAAGCCATAATATTTTCTGCATCTGAAGTGATGGTACTAATGTCAAACCATGACTCAAAACTGAGGAGAAAAATGTAGTCAATCATTAATACAGTGCTTGCATTTACACATTTAAAAAAAAACAAAAAACTAGACTTTTATTCTCAAGAATAATCAGCATGATAACATGCTGGATAACAGCATCATAAATTCCCTTTACATGAAAGGAGCCACATGTGACTTCTTACCTTTTCAGGTCATCAAACACATCTGGAAGGAGGAAGTTGAGGAGAGACCACAGTTCAGACAGGTTATTCTGCAGGGGGGTTCCTGTCAGGAGCAGTTTGTTGTCAGTTGGCAGCATCTTTAGTTCTTGCACCAGCCGACAGTTCAAGTTTTTGATCCTGTGGCCCTCATCCACAATCAGATAGTTCCAGTGAAAACGCTGAAGAAAAACATAAGAACCCTCGATTTATACACATCAAAACTGCTTTGTGCTGATCAGGATTAGATTCAAGCTTGTAAATTTACCACTTTTGCACAAATCTTTAAGTAGCAGAAGGGACACATGCTTAAATGTTGAGAAAATTAGTCACGCTGATAAAAGATTGAACATACAAAAAGTATTGTTCTGATTAATTGTGTACAACACTAAGGGCCAGTGGCATAAACATAGTCACAATGTTAACATGGTGTCTTAACCCTAACCACTAGTTTTTGGATTCAATTAACTAGCCTATGTTATATTATTATTTAGCCTATTGTTGTAGCCAATTATTGTCATTAATTAGCCTATGTTATGTCAGGGTTCCAGACTGCGACCAAAATGGTCGCATATGCGACCTTTTTTTAACGATGTGCGAGTAAAAATTTTATATAGTCGCATTTGTGCGAGTGGATGATCATATTATTCGCGCATGTGTAACAGAACGAGGTATCGGCAGCTGCTGCCGTCCGTAACTGTTTTGTTTTCAAAATGAACAATATTTATATAATGAATGAGTACATCATGAATCCATTTTCCAAACAGTGTTTTTGTCTTATCCTGAATCACTACGGTGCGCCTATAATAAGTGTTTATATTCGGACTATTTCAGACCGGGCTAGGCTGCGCTGCGGAGTATCACAGTACCTGCGTGACTCGTCAGACAAACAGAGAGAAGTAGTTCCGGCTACAATGTTCTTCCGCAAGACACATGCAGTTCTATTTATTAAGCGCTAGAGAGCGAACGTACACGCGCATTGCACAATGATGATGAAACGCGCCAAATTTCGGAATTAAGCCATGTAAAAATGAAAAGGTTAATCGCTGAATAATAATCATAAAAAAAACAAAGTTTGGAGTTCAAGGATGCTGGTGGAAAGGACGAGCCATGCATACAGACACATGATGATGAGCGCACAGGTAGAAATGCATTAAGTTACTTCAACAGCAATGGCTTAGACCAGAGTTCCTCAATAGGCCGCGAAAGAATGTTTGGCCTGCGCTAATGTCAACTAGTGTTGTCAAGGTATCGTATATAAGCACGTCTCGGTCTCGAAAATTCAAACGCAGCATCATCGCTTTCGTTGCGTAACCGCTGGTGAGTTTAAAATGCTCGCGCTCCGCGCCGGTGGTCACGCGCAGTTAGTCTGTCAGCGACTCAAACTGACTAGACAAAATAGACTCAAATGTGAATGGACTAAAATGTTTGGTTTATTTTGACTGACCAACCGCAACAAAGAAAGAAAGTAAACTGAATGTGAGAAAGTACAGTGTTTGCTTTTATATTATTAGTTACAGAAAGGCAAACTAAAGGCTAATATTTTCTCATTTAAATTAAACATTTAGCAAATACACATCTATATCATTAAAACAAATCTCTGAATATCTAATTAACATTTAATTAAACAGACCTTGCAGATTTACTCGAATACAAAAGTGAGATTTTCTGAAGTGTTTGTAACCGCGTGAACGCGTGTATTCTGTGCGTGACAGTTGATCCGTGTGAAATGAATTCAGACTTCAGTTCAGCTTCACGGGAAACGCGATCAAATATATATATATATATATATATATATATATATATATATATATTTATTATTACATTTGAATTAAAATAAATATAAATTATAGATATATATACCAGATTTATATCAGCCACTGTGATTTAATATATTTAAGATTAATATTAATCTTAATATTAAATATTAATATTTAAAATTACTATTCATCAAGCATGCATTGATTAAAATTGTTGTAGCAAAAAAAAAAAAAAAAAAAGGTGCGACCAAATCATGTGCTGGTGCGACCAACTGAGAAAATTGGTAGCACCAGTGCAACCAGTGGAAAAGTTAGTCTGGAGCCCTGTTATGTAAATGACTAAGTAGCTTATGAAATCGGCTGCAAATTAATTTTTGTATGCAAGTACCAAAAATGCAACAGCAGATGTGTTTACCTGAAGAAACTTCCGGTCTCTCATGGCTATTTCAAAGGATGTAACAACAACAGGGCACATTCTGAGGGTACCCTGAGGCTGACGGATTTTTTTCACCAGGTTCATCCTTTCATTTTGAGGACCATGATACAGCTGGACGGACACCTTCACAGAGCAAGAAAAAACAAACAAAAAAAAAAAAAAAACAATCAATAGTCAAATAGATGAAAGTAAAGACAAATTGTTAGCTCTTGTCTTAAAGCATTAATTTCAATGAAGTTGAACTACAGAAAATGATTCACACCTCTGGGGTGAAGCGTTTAAATTCAGAGATCCAATTTGGAAGAGTGGACAAAGGAGCCACAACTAAGAAAGGCCCAAGGACTTTTTTCTCTACCATCATAGCAATATGGGCAATGCACTGAATGGTTTTCCCAAGACCCATTTCATCAGCCAGGATTCCATTGATACCATTTTCCCATAACATCTGAAGAACAGACAGAACAGTTTATTAGCCATTAAACAAACATAACACAAATTTACACAACATCCTTGCAATGCACAAGTATAAGAGGATTAAGACAGGGGGGTGTTTGGTTAAAATTTAACCATCATACACATATCAAAGCATACAAATATTCAGATACATATTGAAAATCTTCCAACCCTCTTCAGACACTAAGGACTACTATACTGCTCTCTGCGGGTCATCTACTCATTCAGGACTGCTCAATGCGTCCAGGAAACACTTACCCTGAGCCACTCAATGCCTTCCACTTGGTACCACCTCATCACACCCCCAGTGAAGAGTTTGGGTTGCTGTGCGGGCACAGGTTGGCCGTTCACGGTTCTCTCTGGATCCAGCATCTGCTTGCTGTTTTCCCGCAAAGTCTCAGACAGTCTGCCTTTAATATCGGAGTTCGTGTCACTCAGCTTCTCTATATCCTCAGCTTCCAGTTTTACTGATGCATGTGCCTCCTTTACAAGACAGATCAAGAAAAGTAATGTGGTTCATTAGTCAAACTGTAGGTTTTATATGGTTGCCAAACAATTTCTTTAATACAGAAACCACGCTCACAGGTGTGTTCATCAGCATTTTACAACAGCTTCAAATGCCATTCGTCCAAGCAGAATTAAAGCCCAAAGTATACCCAAGTCTACATATGAAAAGACTGAGATCAGAGTGACGGCGAGTCAGGCATAGACTAATTATCCGTTTTGTTACAGTTTGCTGCTTTATATTTTATTTATTAATTTTTTTACATAATGTATGTTTCTTCAGTTTGTGTTCAGACCTCTGAGTTTTCATTTGACGTTAAAGGCAGGGCAGGTGATTTGTTCCAGAATTTTTTTTTGTTTTTGTTATGCTGGTTGAAAGTCTCTTCACATCCTGATTGCAATTGCCAAGGTGAGTGGTCTAAATGCATTTAATTGTCTGTGGAAGACGCAAGACCATGTAATGTCCGTCCAATCATTGTATTCGGTCTGAATGCAACGATACGATGCCTTACCTACCTGACAAAGTATGAATTTTTAATACCTCCGCGCACCCTGCTCGCGCAGACATCATGAACGGGGTATACTGTGAAAGGCTGTATGTGCACACAGTCAAATATGCATAAACTATAACTTGGGTATAATTTGAGCTTTAGAATTGAAACAATGCTTTATAAAACAGATTTTACAATGCCTGAAAACAAAAGCATAGAACTTTACCTCTTCCATTTTTGGTTTTTTGGCTTTTGACAGAATTTCCTAAAAGAGAGAAAAATCCACATCTTAGTGTGATAACTTGAATTAAGGAAAAAAAAAAAAAAAAAAAAGTGAAGAAAAATTAAGACTCACCTCTTTGGATATAACATCTGAAATTTTGTAATCCTCCTCCCTTTCACGTTTCTTTCTCTCAACTTCACATGTAACAATAAACAGATTAATGCATTGCACACCAAACACTGCATAAACACTTCTTTGAATAACAATCTGAAAAGCCTACCTTTTATGGACTTTTTATCATTGCCCTGCGAAAGACATGAAATTCAATAATTACGCCTTTACTTTTATTTAAATGGATTTAAATAAAGCAGGATCACAAACTTACCTTATGCTTCTGACTAGCAGCTTTCTTTTCCAGTCTCTCTTTTTTAAGTTTTTCCTGTTTTTCAAAAAAATGGAGCAAATCTTAAGTCCATAATGTTTATGTCAATACAACTGGAAACAAGAACTTGAGAGAATCATTAGATTTCAATAGTGTAGTGCATATACTTCAGTGAAGAGTTTAAAAGTAAAGGAAGGCTGGTCTTAAATGCCTTTAATTAGTCACTATACAATACCAAAACATGGGCAGGTGGTGCAGAGCAAAGATGGCATATGATTGGCTCAGAGTTCTCTGCGCGCACACATCCAACATCCGTGCCAGTCCGCCATGTTACAGTTCATTTCAGATAAGCACATTCTAGTAAGATTTATATCCGGAAATCGTAACCACCCCCCAGTGAGACAACTCTTTCCTGTTTTTGGAACAATACCCACCTCTAGCTGCTGCTGTTCCATCTTTGTGAGCAGAAACTTTGAGTAAATGTTGCTTTTCTCCAAAAGGTGCTGAAGTCTTTTAAACCGCATTTCTTGAGAATCTTTTTCCCATGACTGTCTGGCCTATTAAAACAGCATCAAGCACTATTATAGACCTTACATGAGCATAAATAATTCATAAAAACACAGGTACAAAACTCTCAAGGGTCTAAGTTTTCCCCCATTGTATTTACAGTATGTTATTACTGGATAAGAACAAAATTTAATACAAGGCCTGCACTCATAAAGACAATGACATTTGGGAGCTGAACATACCCAGATTTCCAAGCCTTTTCAGGATTTATCCAAATTTACAATCACAATTTCCCTTATATTTCCAGATTTTGAGGGAAAACCTACACAACACAGGCAGTCAATAATGTCATTTATATAACAGCTTACCTCCGCCATCATTTCTTTTTCTTTCTTCTCTCCCTCCTCCACTAAATGCTTCTCCTCCTCCTCCATTTCTTTGGTAATAACCATCTCTCCAGGCTGGCCTTTTTCTATAACATGCAGGAGATTACAGAAATTAAATTGTATGTTGCATGGACTTGCACAGACACCACCTCTACAGGATTTGCTCTGAATGTGTGTGAGGACAGAGTTTCACGTACCTGAAGTGGTCTCCTCCATCGCAGTGCCTTCTGGCTCTTCAGATTCATTGGGTTTGGGGCAGTGAGGAGAAACACTGCGAGTCTCTTCTTTGACAATGCTGCAACGTGAATGTGAAGTCAATTTTAAAGCATATGGCCCTGCAAACACCTCATTCTGCGAATCTACCCACTTACCCACTCATTTCTGCTGCTTTCTGGGTGAACTGGGTGTAGAATTAAACGTCTCTGAAACCTTATCAAACGTCTGCAGTGCAGTTCGGTACGAAGAGCAAATATATGTAACTAACGACCCGATTAGTTAACATACAACAAAAATGCGAAAGCGTTTTATAACTGCAGAACGGAACGCAAATAGCATAAACGTACCCGAACGGATGCTTTTTTTCGTTGCAAAAAATTATATAAACACTCTCCTAAAAACACAAAAGCTCCAGACACACCGCAAGCAGATTCACCGACCGCGTGCCTGTTACGTGAACTTTACAGTAGGGGCTCGAGGCTTTTGGCGCCACTGTGGCCAAAACCATTACGGCTTACCTTTGGAGGGGTGGACGTCTAAACTTTGGTCGTTTAATGACTCGATATATTGCAATACTATAAAAATATATTGTTTTTAGCAGTAGAATATGACTTTATAACAACCCCCGAGGGCTTGTTCTTGTAAACGAGCTTCTAAACAAGTCTAAGCGTTTGATATATATTAAAGTTCACCCCTTATATGGGGGTCGTATGCAAACAGCCTAGTTGATATTTCCCGCGAAAATACAGTTCATTCGGTGCAACAAAGTGGAGTTTGTATTGTGAGGGTGACTCGATTGTTTGATCTATTTGACACACACACACACACATACACACACATACACACACACATTACTTATGTATAGAGCTGTTCAGTCCTCACACCCAGAAGCGAATTCAGATTCACGTTGTATGTCAGTCAGTCAGTCAGTGTAATTTCTGTCGTAAAACCTTCTTTACTCATAAACTGAAAACCACTATTCTAAAAACTCGTAAGAAATTCCTGGGGTAATGTTAGTTAATGTGAGTCATGCTCTTCGAAGTGGCAAACTTAAACCCGTTTGTGGTACAAAGATGTGTAGATAGTAAAAGCGTTAACTTTACCTTGGTCACGTTCTGTCCGGTCTCATACATTTTATATTAATGTAAAACGAGGCTAATATTAAAGGGAACATCACGAATGATGGTTAATAATGGCAACGAGATGATATTTATCTACAATAATAATAAACATTTATTATTCCCTTAAATCGTATGACTTTTACGGTTGCCAAGCAACGTGCTTTGTTGTGACTTGAGGTCACAATAAACGACTCCATTTATTATTTTGTTTTATAAATATGACATTAAGTCAGGTTTTCCTTATCTTTAGGGGAGGAAGTTAAGGGTGTCATTAATTACGTGAAGCTAATTAAATCATAAAAAGGTACATTATTAGAAATAAATAATGTGAGAATAAAAACAATCAAAATTAAACGATAACAAAAAAGAGATAAAATTATTTGTTTATGCTTACTTTTCCATGTAATAGTCATCTGACTTGTGGTCTGTCGGCACATGCAATTCCAAAAGGAAGGAAAATTTAAAAGACCAAAAAAAAAAAAAAAACGGAGTATCAAGGATCTGAATAATTTACTACAATTTTGTGAATATTCAGTAATGTAATCAATAAAATAGTAACTGTATTCTGATTAAGTAACTTTTAAAATACGCAATCTAATTAAAAGTGTTTAAATTTTGGAATCTGATTTTATATATATATATATATATATATATATATATATATATATATACAGGTGGTCAATTAGAATATCATCAAAAAGTTGATTTATTTCACTAATTCCATTCAAAAAGTAAAACTTGTATATTATATTCATTCATTACACACAGACTGATATATTTCAAATGTTTATTTCTTTTAATGTTGACGATTATAACTGACAACTAAGGAAAATCCCAAATTCAGTATCTCAGAAAATTATAATACTGTGAAAAGGTTCAATTTTGAAGATACCTGGTGCCACACTTTAATCAGCTAATTAACTCAAAACACCTGCAAAGGCCTTTAAATGGTCACTCAGTCTAGTTCTGTAAGCTACACAATCATGAGGAAGACTACTGACTTGACAGTTGTCCAAAAGACGACCATTGACACCTTTCACAAGGAGGGCAAGACATAAAAGGTCATTGCAAAAGAGGCTGGCTGTTCACAGAGCTCTGTGTCCAAGCACGTTAATAGAGAGGCGAAGGGAAGGAAAAGATGTGGTAGAAAAAAAGTGTACAAGCAATAGGGACCCGCACCCTGGAGAGGATTGTGAAACAAAACCCATTCAAAAATGTGGGGGAGATTCACAAAGAGTGGACTACAGCTGGAGTCAGTGCTTCAAGAACCACTACGCACAGACGTATGCAAGACATGGGATTCAGCTGTCGCATTCCTTGTGTCAAGCCACTCTTGAACAACAGACAGCGTCAGAAATGTCTTGCATGGGCTAAAGACAAAAAGGACTGGACTGCTGCTGAGTGGTCCAAAGTCTTTGATGAAAGTAAATTTTGCATTTCCTTTGGAAATCAGGGTCCCAGAGTCTGGAGGAAGAGAGGAGAGGCACACAATCCACGTTGCTTGAGGTCCAGTGTAAAGTTTCCACAGTCAGTGATGGTTTGGGGTGCCATGTCATCTGCTGGTGTTGGTCCACTTTGTTTTCTGAGGTCCAGGGTCAACGCAGCCGTGTACCAGGAAGTTTTAGAGCACTTCATGCTTCCTGCTGCTGACCAACTTTATGGAGATGGAGATTTCATTTTCCAACAGGACTTGGCACCTGCACAAAGCAAACCAGTACCTGGTTTAAGGACCATGGTATCCCTGTTCTTAATTGGCCAGCAAACTCACCTGACCTTAACCCAATTGAAAATCTATGGGGTATTGTGAAGAGAAAGATGCGATATGCCAGACCCAACAAAGAGCCGAAGGCCACTATCAGAGCAACCTGGGCTCTCATAACACCTGAGCAGTGCCACAGACTGATCGACTCCATGTCACACCGCATTGCTGCAGTAATTCAGGCAAAAGGAGCCCCAACTAAGTATTGAGTGCTGTACATGCTCATACTTTTCAGGTGGCCAAGATTTCTAAAAATCCTTTCTTTGTATTGGTCTTAAGTAATATTCTAATTTTCTGAGATACTGGATTTGGGATTTTCTTTAGTTGTCAGATATAATCATCAAAATTAAAAGAAATAAACATTTAAAATATATCAGTCTGTGTGTAATGAATGAATATAATATATAAGTTTCACTTTCTGAATGGAATTAGTGAAATAAATCAACTTTTTGATGATATTCTAATTATATGACCAGCACCTGTATTCAAGATTTGGATAGATAACCACAAGGTGTCAGTAGAGAGTCGCTTTTCAGCTTTTCTTTGGTTCCTACTCTAGTTTTAGAGTTCAAATTAGGTGAGCCTGGTTCTGTTATTGGCTACTCAACCCATTTTATGTGTAGTGCAGTGGTTGCATTATAAAGAAAACCCCTTATAAACATAATATACATTCTATTCTTAATTTGTTTCACATTCTCTAATTAATTGTCTACTCTTCTGATCTGGATTAATTGCAGGCTTAATTATTTTATTGCCCATTAATAATGTCCTGCTTATTTCAATGTTTTTATTCAGAAAGGTAATTTGAAAACAGTGCTACAATGTGTAATAAAGTATGGATCTGGATAATAAATATAAATATAATTCTTTAAGTTAATAGTACGTTCATTTAAAAATGTTTTCTGCAATCTTAGTAATGCATGATCAATGGACATAATTGAGCTTTGCTGAAAAACATGTCAACTCATGCTTTATTGCTTTTAATTTGATTTTGAGTGCACACTCAGTGGACTCTGAGCATAAGCCAACAGTAGTGAAACAAAGGTGGCTCTGAAATTCTTCACGCTTGATAAGAGCAGATCCATTTACAAAACAGCTTTTCGTCAAAGGACAGGTCTCCCTCTTGCGCACTGTCCCAGAGCAGCCTTATCTTTCCTTTGGAAGAGTGTGTGCTCTGCGTCACGTGTCTGCTCGGCAAATCTTCGGCCTTCCTTCCTTTCTTCCACCTTGAAGAATGAGCCGCTGCAGATGCCACAGGAGCCTGAGGCCAAACCTGCCCAAATTATGCTGGAAATCCAATACCCTCACATCACATCCAGTGATAGGGAAGAATGTGTCTGGGAAGATTTCATTCATTCAGGTCATTGTAAAATGTAAAAAAAAAAAAAAAAATACAATGGGCCAATGGCTTTTGATCACTTTCCGTTTCTCTACAGGTCACAGTCTATTTTACGGGAATATCCTGGGTTCAATACAAGTTAAGTTCAAATGACAGCATATGTGGCATAATGTTAATAACCACAAAAAATGAATCTAGACTTCACCCGGTAACTTTACAATAAGGTCTCATTTGTTAACATCAGTAAATGCATTAGCTACTATGAACTAACAAGCAATAGCCTATAATTTTTTTTTACAGAATTTACATATTAATCTTTGTTAATGTTTGCTAATAAAATTAAAATTGTTTGTTAACAAAATGAACAGATACAACTTTTAACTTTAACTTTTAAATGTTGAGATTAACATTAAGAATAGGCTATTAAATGCTGTAAAAAATATTGTTGATTGTTAGTTAACCTTAACATTGACACGTGACCTTATTGTAAAGGGTTACAGAAAATCCGTACCACTTATGCATCCAACATTTCATATGAAAAAAAAAAATCATATTCTGACTTGGTAAACCTGCTAAAATGAATGTTACATTCAAAAATATGGAGTTTGAACTGAAAAAAAAACATTAATAGTAGAATGTTGCGTACTACGACCATGCGGGCATTTAGGGCCCATTTACATGACACCATTTTCAAGTCAAACGTTAAACTTTTTATGCATTTTGGCCTTTCATTTACACAACAACTGTGTTTTGGGGGCCTGAAAACGCAAACTGTTGAAAATAGGCTTCAAAGTGCACATTTTTGAAAACGATACTGTTATCAATTAACCGTAGGCCTAAATGAAAATACGTGAATTTGTGAAAGCAGTGGCGTCATGCGCATGTGTATTACGTGTTCATTCTATATGCACGTAGTGTTTCTTACAAAGTGACACTGCCTGGCAGTACAATACAGCTGTTTTAGTTATTTCATGAATGGGGAATTTCATTTTGAATCGTTGTCGTATGTACGTGAAAAATGCAAAGGAAAAACTTTTCAGTTTTTAGTACATTGTTGATGTGTATGTGTCCATGTAATCTGTGTGGAAGTGAATGACTAAAGAAAATGGATTAAGTTCACTACTCCTGTCTCGTCTGCTTCATTACCTACAAACTCTTGACAGATACTACAGACTTATTAATTCGTTCCGCCGTTTTAGTAGCTAAATCATGACCACGTCCTCAAGGGAACAAATTATTACAACATGGCCATGATTTACTAAAACGATGGAACATATTAGGCTATATCATGCATGTGATTTACTTAAAATGAGGGAATGAATTAGTAAAATGTACTGATGTTTTAAGTCGTAAGAACGAATTGTCAATTCGTGGCCAAGATTTTTTTTTTTTTTGCCTATATGGTAGTTATACAAATCAAGAAAGTTTTTGGTGAGCTATTTCGTAAGAGTGGAACACTTTGATCATTTTTTCCCCCAATATTTTTACAAGACATACAAATAAAAACGTAATGTTCCATAACTTAATATTTAAATAACTACAGAAAAATTCAATAGTCATTTCTATTTGCACTGAACAAACACTACATGATTTACATTTTGGTGTAATGCAAAGAACCTGACAGTGAGGTCAGCGGGTAATATCACCGTAGCAAATAATTGACTGAAATTTGAAGGAGGGGAGATATTCAAACAATGGAGTGTAAGGAGGCTTTCAGCTATGAATTCTTTCAGGATCATAACATGTATTGGTTGAAATGTGGTGGTCATATATGTGCAGGGTGTGTTAAGTTGGAGTAGTGGGGGATACATCTGGGTTATCAGGAAGGTTATCATGGACAGCTGGTTGTCTGTAAACATTTGGAAACGACCTATTAACCCATTTCCTTCATTGCAGGTCTCTGTCTGTTATTTTAGGCTTTAAAAAGTGCCACTTTATTTTACTCTTTCACTGACGTATAACTTACAACCTTATATTTACATTATGACCTATGATATGAAATCTTTTGTGAAAAAGAAGTATACTACACTTTTATGGAAATAATTTAAGATATGTACTTACGTTACATTTAAGTACCACTTAAGTACATTGCAATTTCAAAAATGGTTAAATGTGTCCTGGCAAATACTAACAAGCATGGTAAACTAAAAAGTAAAATATATCATTTGAAATTAAAACAAAGTGACTTTTCTAAAGTGTAATCAAGTGTGTTAAGAAACAATCTTACCTTTTTTTAAATAGGCTATACTTTAGGATTTAATGTACACCACAAGTACAATTCAATACAGTTAAGCAATTAAGTGATTCATTATCCTTAAGGGACTTTCCTGATGAAAAGTGGAAATGAAAGGGGGAAAACAAATCTGTATTAAAGACATCTAATTGCCTTTTTTCTTGTTGCATTTATCTCTGTTTAAGATGTGGAGGTGTCGGTCCACAGTAAGCTCACTTTGTTCCTTGTCTTTATTTTTTCTACTAGAGCGTAGCGCCGCCATTGTCCTCATTGTTCTTCATTTTGTGGCAACAATCAGGGAGTTCGCACGAGGGAACTTGTCTGAGTCTTTGTCACCAACACTTCAAGGTTTCCTGTGCTCATCATAAATCATCCTGCTTAAAGGCCGGCTTTATTGTCCTCTCATTCAAGATAAATATAGGTTTAAGGTTTATTCACTGTTATTCGAGAGATCAAATGACGACGTGATGAAGAGATGGGTTGATGCTTGAGGAAAACATCACGCAGGTGCAGGCAGTGATGTCAACAATTTAAATGTGCATAGACAGCAGGGAGATTTTCAGAGATATTTTTATTTTGTCCTTTGTTTTATGAATGGGAGATTGGAAAAACAGCTGCTCGTCCTTAGTCTCTTTTCTGTGCTGTTGCCAAGGTTCAACTTGTTACATGAGAGTAAGATCTTATTTATGTATTTATTCATTTTTTAATCTGATTAAAACCTCATGAAATCAAAAATTGAGTTGTGTGGCTTTTTATATTGAGATCTAGTTCAGTTCTCTTGTAAATGTTGACAACATTGCAAATGTTTTGCACTAAGTTGAATTGAGAATGCTTTTAAAATACATTTAACGAAAATCCTTAATTTAAACTGAATTTAAATAGAGGTAGCAAACAGAATTGCACTTTAAATTTGAATGCAAAGTATAAAAGTAAAGTTTGTCAAGATAAACTTTAAATGTAGGCTTGACAGATGCATGGAGTAGATTGAGTCCACCAAAATCCCCAGTTTTTAAAAAAAATAAATAAATCAAATATAAATTCATGTCCCAGTTACATTTAATGTCACATTTTCTGATCAAACAAACATTACATGAAAAAAGAGAAAACAAACAATTATACTGTAAGTATGTAATTAATGTTTTATTAAGCCATGTATACATCTCA
This sequence comes from Zacco platypus, assembly GCA_038088235.1. NCBI lineage: Eukaryota > Metazoa > Chordata > Actinopteri > Cypriniformes > Xenocyprididae > Zacco > Zacco platypus. The sequence goes on along the minus strand of CM076078.1, from coordinate 7,920,417 downwards.
TCAAGATAATGTTTTTAAGCATTTTTACATTTATTCCAAAATAATAACTAAAGGCAGTAATGCTTCTATCGCTTGTTTCTTCTTCTTCGCCTGTGTTTTGATCAGGAGATTTTGTATTATTTCAGGAAAAGTGTAATAGTGCCCCCTACCATATATCGTAAAATGGAATACAAAATGGTTTCATTTTCCATTGTGACATTTTCCATAACTGAGCTCTTTGGAATGTAATACAAAAGTGTCAGTCGTCACCTTGGTAATGTAAGAGTTTACAGACAGTATAAGATGTAAATAGTGACCGCATCACTACATGCATCCTACCAGCACGGTGAGAATTCCAGACCGAGAACGGTTTGTAATTGTGCCGTGCCGAACCAAAATCAAGTGGAAATATAACTAGAAGCATTCTTAGAACCTTTTGGCCCAACAGTGGAAAAGCAGTTATGGATTGCTGGAAAATTCTGTCAAAAGTGGGGAAGCGTTGTGTCACAAATTACATAAATTTCTGTCAACAACGGGGAAATAGTTAATATCTGAAACATATTTAAAAGAATAGTTCACCCAAAAACTGAAAACAAAAGGTTGCACATTACACTGATTGAATATGTTGTGTGGAAAAGAGCAGCTTAGACATTATGACTAAGATCTTCTTTGATGTTCCACCAAAGAAAGAAAGTCATACATGTTGTGGATATGGAATGACATGATGGTGAGAAAATGTTATTTTCATTTTTGGGTAAACAATCAGTCAGATAGAAATCAGATAGAACTAAGCAAGCCACAGTTATTTATAACACTTATTTTACGCATTTTCTCAGCTTCAAGAGAGACTTCTTAGTTTGGGGAGAGATTGTCTTTGTTTTGTTTTTTTACCCTAGAATTTCATGACGCTGAAGTTTTGGAAAACCTAATATTTTTTTATCAAACGCCATCAGAAAGGCATACAGTCATGTTTATTAAAAGTGCTAAGTGTTACTTAAGATAACATAAAGAATAACTTAATAACTAAGGTCACAGATATCTCACAGAGTGTGTGAAGCCCCCGCCCCATGTGACCCAATTCCTGCTATATTCATGTAAACACTGGCTTGAAGTAAAGTCAACACCTCTGAAATGGAGGAAAAGCCAAATGTAATCATGTCAGATTTGGGATGGCAGAAATACTGATAGCTCTCATGTTTTTCTTAGGAGGAAAAACATCAAAACATCTATATTCCCGATCACTCAAAGTGGCAAGTTTTCTGGAAGTAAACTACCTCTAATTTGGTTATTCTTGGTTTAGCCAACATCCTCTTCTCTTTAATGTCAAGCACTTACTCTGAAATTAGGCTGATCTGAGCATTTGATAAACATGTAAAAGGATGCTTACCCACAAAATAATAAAAAGGAAAACCCCAAATCTGGTAAACAAATCTCTAAAGAAGAAAAAGTACATCCTTTCTGGCAATGTGCTGAAGGACATGTCACCAAAAGTAGGAAAAATCAACTTTCAACTGATGCCCGCTTTTCATTTGATGTCTTTGTTGCACGGTCCTCAATTAAAGGAAATGAGATTAGGGAAAATGTTTGGGGAGTTTGGGGAAAAATGGTGTTTGGGGTGTGACGGGGGTCTGTCCGGCTTTATCACAGCTGCAAAAGCCGAAAATACACTGCTCCGTCTGTGTGACAGAATATCAAACACAGTAAAGGTGCTCTGAGGCTTGGTGACTAAAGGCTGCGTGAATGTTGTTGTGGAACATATCTCTGGTTTTCATCAAAACAGGGAACACCTGAAACTGCACCATGATATAAGGATAGAAAAATGGAAGTGTGTCAAACAGAATAAAAATTTGGACATCTGATCCAGACATGCCCTTACTATCAGCAAAAAAGTATTAATTCAAAAGATTGGAGGCCCATATGGTTCTGCTTACCCCAAATCTGCTTGGACTGTAATATTTAACAACCATGCCAAGGTATACAGCTCTCAAGTCATTTATAAACATATCTGCTTGTTTTGCACCCTAAGATGTTAGAATCTCAGGAGAATGATGGTCTTCTACAGTAATAAATTGCTTTGTTGTTCCCACAAGGTGATGTGTGTGATTTGGAGAGAGATTTGAGATGATATGAACTGCAATCCTACCTAAAGTCAGCCAACAAGCATTGTGAGATAAACAAGGGCAAAATTACAATGTAATTTGGTCAAAACAATGAAGTGTTTTTTGAGAGAATCCTGTAGTTCTAAAATTCTAAACAGTATTAAACAATTTTCATAAAAACTATTTAAAGAACTCATATTAATTAGAAATCTGCATATTGAATATATGATTTGCGTCATAGCTATACTATACATGTATAACCAGCATCCATTTTACCATGTTAGGTGTTATAGATTTTAAGGGGTCTAAGGGATGACTGTGCAGGTTGAAACAAGAACTAAAGTTGATACTGATTCCTCCACTGTAATCTGTATCTCACTCCCCCTCTGACCTATTTTCCCTTTACTCTCTGTGATTATTACAATTAGAAGCATCACACCTGTATCACGTTTCGCCTTTTGATTTTTAGTTGTACACTCATGGTTTATGAATCATTGTTAGTGACATTACCAGTAAAGCAAAACCAACATCTAAAGAAAATATTCAATACGTCACTGTGGCAGATCTGAAAATGATTAACCTCTCATACTTCCAAATTAACTTTCATATGTCCACCAGCAAACCAAGGTATGAAAATGACCAGAAATAAAGAACATATGTTCCTCATGTGAGACTATATTGCTCACCTTCCGTTACAGCTAAGATTATATCAAAACAAGAACGATTCAGACAGCTGAACAACTGTATTCTGAGCGAAATTCGGTATCGTTAACTATGAAATCATAGCTTAGTATTGCCTAATCACTATGACCTTCTAGCTTTGAAAGGGCCCACCTGATCACACTTTATAGTTTCCATTAGGGGAATCCAACTCCTCTGCATATTTAATCTTAAAATAGATGATGTAATATAAGATCACTGTTAAAACATTCCACTCATTTTTTCCCCCAGTTCTCATTTACAGACTCTCTCAGAGCTGTTTCTTTTGACAGGAGTGCTTCTGTACCCCCTTTGCGAAGCTATATCCACACACCCATGAAGCTCCAAAGCAGCATGAAATGTTCCACTACAATGCGTTTCAAAGACTTATATAAGAGTCCAAAATACAAAGATTCAAATCTGGAGAGATAGATGTCTGCAGAATCCAAGACCAACAAGACATTGTAAAAATCACATTGTGGGTTCCCAAGTAAACATACATTTGTCCAACTTTTCTTCATTGTTGTACATCCTATCTGTGTGGCTCCATAAAACAACCAGATGTATTTGTGCACAGTCTACAGGGAGCATCTCACTTGAGACTTTTCATAGATGTGTTCCCATCATGGAACTGTGTGCGGGGAGGTAACTGATTACATCTGGATTACGTAATCAGATTCCAAAAATCAAGTACTTGTAATCAGATTACATTACATTTGAAAATACCTCTGATCAGATATCCGTTTTAATCGATTACGTGATTACATATAATTCAGACAGTGGCAATAAATCATTCTTAATTCATTGATTCTCCCTAATTCTTCGTTTGCATGTTTTAAATTTTCCTTTCAAAAAAACATATTGTTTATATACATTCAGAAAGTCTTCTAATTTTGTGACATGGCACACACTAGTCAGGCTTTAATTAAAATGGAATATTGAGAGACCACAAAGCATTTGACAACTGGATTTACAAGTCATTTCTCGGCATTGCAACACATCGAATCCACTGCTGATGAACACATTTATTATTATTTTAATTATCACTCGGTAAGTCATTTAACTATGTATTGCTGTCTTTGGAAGGCTTTTTTTTCGTTCAAAAACATTTTTATTATTTTAAAATAGTTTATTTTAATTAATTATATTTAATAAATAGTTATATAAATTATTAGATTAAATATTTTTTAAATAATTTTGTGATTTATTTAATTATTAGCTTTCATTAAACCCCATGAACCCCAGTTTGGGAAACCCTGACTTAATGTAAAGTTTAATGCACTTAATGTTGTTGATAAAGAACGGAATATATATTTTTATTTTCGTATTTACATATTAATATTGTATCCTATTCAATTCAATGTGATAAGCAAGTTAGGTCAAAAGTAATCTAAAAGTAATAAAAAGTAGTCAGATTATATTACCTAAAATGTGTAAATGGTTGAAGTTACTAACTACAATTTTTTTAAAAAAATATTTATTTTATTTTAAATCACCTCAAATTAATGTAGTATTATTTGAGAAAATAAAAAGTAGTAATTTTTGTCTACTCATTATAAAGACCTCATATTAATTCAGAAACAGATTATTTGTAGTTAAAAATAGTCTGTTGTAGTCCTTTTCAGAGTTGTGGTTTTGTTGTAACAGTTGTTTTGGAGAGTTTGTGTGGGGTCAGGAACTAAAAAACAACATCTTTAAAGTTAAAAAGTCAAATTTTGCGTGATGGTTGACTGCATAACAAAGGTTTCATGCAAGCTAGTGGCAAGTAAATAATCATATTCAACAAGCATTACAAATCCAGGGAACCTGAGGCTTTCATGCCCTTCATTTGGTTTACAATGAGACCGCTTTTGGAGACCTCAGCATTGTCCAGGCCTGTCTGGGGTAATTACCCATTCTTAGCTTCATCTTCTAGCCCAGGGTGATCTGTAACCACTCGACTGTGCCTGTCACCCAACTACTGTCCTCACCTGTTCTTTACCAAAACAACTGAGGACAAGAATGGCTTCAGATGTCAGCAGCAGTGTAAAAAACAAAACAAAAAACCTGATCTGACATTAAAGATACAATTAGGCTGTAATAAACATGACAAAAATGGTACAAATTACTGCATTCACAGAACAATGGGACGCTTCATTTATTGCTGCATTACTTTTCTAACTTTCCCTCCCACGTCAGAACTAAGGAGCGTCTGAGAAAGCCTTTCATTGTGACCGTGAAAACTGTAGTGTGTGGGTGCATCAGAATTCCATCTTTGTCTATGAAAGGTTGGCCATATTTGTACAAGTTAATATTGGATAATGAAATATGAGCAGAAAAAGACACTGGGGTTTACATAACCTTGATTGATATTTATGTTGAGAGCAATTTGTTGATTGTAGTAAATCAATGTTCTTTGCATCTCATTGTCTTTAATGTGTTTGTCTATTGGTGAGAAGACATTTTGCAGTTTTATGTTTCTTTGGCATTTTCTTTTAGTAAAATGTTGGCTTAAAGTTTAAATATTTAAAAAGCCTTGACATTTTAAGGTCACCCTTTTAAAAGAAGTACACTTAAGCATACTTGAAAACGGGTACTAATATATACTATATACTTTAATATGCTAAAGTTTGAACTGAACATAATGTTTTCGGACACTTAAAATGTATTACAGTTTAAATTTATATTAAATGCAGTTTAATCAAACTTGTGCTTTTTGACCCACTTAAGTAGGACTTTGTACATCATTTTTACTTGTAATTTCATTAATCTATAGTTTTTGAAATATGGTTAAAGACGTGTATGTTTATATGGCAATTTCTTCACCATAAAAAAAATATTTTCATGATTTGTCATCACATTTTTTCTTTGTAAGATCAACTTGGAAAACTATTGTGGTTCAGATAACATTAAATTTCTGTTTCTGTTGATTAAAAAAATCACCTTCATTGTATTAACTCAAATGTTTAATTTCAATGAACTCAAAATTGTAAGGCAACTAAGTAACTTATTTAAGTTAAACCAACAATTATTTTTTACGGTGTCCTTAAACTTGTATGTCATGAATTTAAATATATTTGCAATTGCACATTTGTAATGATGCTGCTGCAATTTTAGTACTTTTTAAATACAGTAGATTTAAATCTAATGAATAACATACAAATGTACTAAACATAAATTAGTATGCTTATCAACACATTAAAATACTTCTATAAAACTTGACAATTATTGAAACATAATCAGTTAAAATGCAGTTTAAAGTAAAAGCTCAAAAGCTGTAGTATGAGTGTAGTATAGTATGTCCAATAATTTAAAAAGAAAAACACATAAGACAGAACAGGCAGATGGATTGTGCTAAGTTTAGTGGATGTAGATTGACCTCAAACCCAAGTTTGTACAACAGTAATGAGTTGGGTTTGTCTGAAAAGAATTCTTATTCATTGGTATATATGACTGCATTTTCCAACTTCTCCCACAATATATCGCTCTCTCTAATACTACACACACAAAGGTTTTTCCGGAGTCTTTCCCCTCCCTCCATCTGGCAGTGCGTCACCCCTCCTCCAGCTGCTGATGGTCCTGCTGTAGGCAGTCTGCTCATTCTCCTCAAAGAGAGGACAACACACACTCCTTCACAACCAGCCTCCTTCTCTCACATACGCGCGTGTATGAAACTATTCCGGCAATATGTTTAAAACTGGATATACCCAAAGCAGCACAGATTTCTGGAAGATTTGAACAATTTGAGCTCTCAGTTGAGAAGAAGGAAGATCACTCAGCATTAAGGTATGAGGTGTGCTTGAATAAGCCACTGAGGAGGGTTTTTTCCTCTTGACACTGAAAGCTACTGAAGTTTTGCACATCAACAATGAGTCTTAAGAAGAGGAAACCAAGCACGGTGTTCAGCTGGCACAAGTCTTTTGCCATCCTTGCCCCGTGGAGAAAAGGTAAGTGGTGTGACTCAATATACGCAATCTTATGCTTTGAATGGTCATTGCTTCACCCCGTCGGCTCTATGCAACACCTGTATTTGCAGCACAGGTGGTGATTTGTCTGGCTGAGGTGTTGGAGGACATTTAGAAACCTGTAATTTGAACTCTGAGCTGTTATCTGCTAGGTTGAACATAGTTAGGTTTATCTTCATAAAAACATTCATTTAACTATCGTCAGATGAGTTCCCCAGGTAGTTGGACTGATGTCATTTCAGTGACATCAAAGTTGAGCTCATATAGAAAACCCACAAGCTTTAACCACAAACTTTATTACACAGAATGTTGTTTTTAACTACAGTTGTTAGTGTTGCTTTGGCGTTAACTAGAAAAACATGTGGCAGAGAAGCAGATTTGTCTTTAATTAGTTTATATGAGAAGCAATTTATGATATTAAACAATTTAAGATATTTGTCTTTTTTAGTGTAAATTACAGAAGCATTTTGCCTATGGAACTGTAATTGTAACAGTTCATCACCATATAACAAAACCTATAAATTATCAGTTACATAAAAATTTAAATATCAACTTTTTAGCCCAGAATACCCAGAATATTTGATTATCTATCTATCTATCTATCTATCTATCTATCTATCTATCTATCTATCTATCTATCTATCTATCTATCTATCTATCTATCTATCTATCTATCTATCAAACCTCTTCGATCATTAAAAAGGTTATTGATTTTATATTATAGACTCTTCAAAAAAGCGTATTGGTTTCTGGGTCTAAAAAACACCAGTATATCTATATTTAAAAAGAACTAGAGAATAAAGAGTTTTGTGTAACAAAAAAAAGTTATACTAAAACATTTGTATATACCTTTTTGCTTGTAATTGGAACCCTGTGAAGCAGATATCAATGTGATTCTCTTCCATGTGATTGTTTATGTTTTATACAGAGTAAATTAGTTTAATAAGCAGCAGTGATTCTCAATAAATGACAGTTTTGATGATCAGTACGTGTGTTACAATGATGGAAGATGATGGGAGGAGAGTGTCACAGGTGTTTTAACCTCAAGCAAACCAACATAAGAAACAGAGTGATATCAGATGTGAATGTTTTAGTGGTGACAGATTCTTGAGTGGGGCTCTTCTCCTCTACTTGAGTTATATTATATGTGACTCATAACTGCAGCCAGGCACAGCTGCACTGAGTCAAATTCTTCATGCGTAGGATCAGCCAGTGTGTGAAATCACAGACACACATGACTCAGTCAGGTAATACGGATATGAAGCTGTCCTGAAGGGACAGGAGTGAGAGGGTCTCACAGAAAATAATAATTCTTCAGTGTTTAGTCAACTTGTACCTTGATTTTGGTTATAAGTGGAAAACTTTTAGTAGAAAATCAAATCTTCCTCTCAAAAAAATTCCTCTGAAATCTACAATTCCATGGGTATTTTCAAAGCAAACGAAGGGAGAAGAGTGGGCTGAGTTTGCCTGAAGGCTTGACTGATGTTACTGCTCCCGCACATTCTTGCCTTATCCTAATGCTGTTAGATAATGAAAGACTGGCTCGTTCAGTTCACATTGATAATGTGCTTCTGGAAAGACTCCTTAGGGTCAAAACCATTGCCTTGGTGGAGCACAGGGAAAATGTTCTGGCATTGTGATGAGAGAGACAGAGAGGTGTGAGGCACTAAAGGTCTGCTGGCTTTAGATTAGGAAGAAGGGAGAAAAGGTGGATGGCTGTATTTCACACCTCATCAAACCTGACATCTGGCCTCTGTCACCTCCTTCAGCAAAGAGCAATTTAGGCAGAAAAAAAGAAGAGAAAGAGTCAAAGGAATTAACTTTTATTTAAAATCTGGGAATTTGGTTTGAATATGGGTTTTTGCCCATAAAATAGTTGCCTCAGTGACGCTATAGGGTTTTTGGGTGGTTGCTAAGTTTTTTAATGTTCCCCTTTGCGAAAAAAGAAGTGCATTTAATTGTACTGGATGTGCACTTATAGTGTACTTCAAATCTTAAAAGTATTTTTAAAAAACTATACTTGCAGATAATATAATATTGATGAAATAAAAGGCCACTTAAGTGTACTTAAAGTTACATTTCATGACTGTTTCTTAACACACTTAAAGGTGTGTTAAGACCCAAAAATGAAAATTCTGTCATCATTCACTCACCCTCATGTCGTTCTAAACCTGCAAGACTTTCGTTCATCTTCGGAACACAAATGAAGATCTTTTTTAACAAAATCAGAGATTTCTGTCCCCCCATAGAAAACTACACAGCTGACACTTTGATGCTTCAAAAAGTTCATAAAAAGATTGTAAGACTAATCCATATGTATGTAACCAATGAAGTTTATTCTTGTATGTTACGCAGCACGTTTGAGCTTCCGGAAGAGGTTTGTTCTCGTGCATCATTTAGGTTTGGTTGAGCTTCTGTTTATGTTCGCTGATCAATGTTTACATGCGAATTTAAGCCTAAACTCAATCTGTTCATCATTAAATTTGGACTAAACCTCTCAATTCATACGGATTAGTTTTTCGGATCTCTTTATGAACAAGTCAAAGTTTCAATTGCGTAGGTTGTCTGGAGGGATAGAAAGCTCTTAGATTTCATCAAAAATATCTTCAATTGCTTTCCTTAGATGATGAAAATCTTACGGATTAGGAATGCATGAGGGTGAGTAATTAATGACAGCGTTTTCAATTTTGGGTGAACTAACCCTTTAATGTTTTGGTAATGTTCTTGGACAATGAAATTAGTTAAGAACACACCTTTAATGCACATTTGCACCATTCAGACCCTTAGAGGTACTGTACATCTTCAGATTCCAGTCAACCACTCTAAGAGTGTTATTTAGCACAAAGGGTGAAAAAGAGGTTAAATGTTTAATATGAAAAATGAGAAATAGTAAAACTGACGCTTGCCTATAAAAGTACTTTATATATTTATAGATCCATGTAGGTGCCTGTGTTATGGCTTGTAAGGCGAGAAGTTCAAAACTTCAATGCCATGTTAAAACAGTCCATATAAGGCTTTTAGCAAACAGATTATTAGTTCATGTGCTCTCGAGGTCATTCAGTCTGACCACCCAAGTGCTAACAGGGTTCTGATATTCTCCTGGCTGTAAAAATAGAAGACCTGCTCTGGCCTGCCTCTGACCTCTCCACCCAGAATCACAATGGACATGTCTGCAGACAAGACCATCCCTAAGCACCTATGCTTATCCTATTGCACCCCCTAATAATATTGTCAACTAGCTTAAATTGATTTGAAAAACCACTGCACTTCTATTCAACAAAAAGCGATTTTTATTTGCTAAGAAGAACAATGTTTTTTTTATTTACAAATAGACAGTTTCCTAAACAGTGTGCTAAGTTTTAAGGCTTTAATCATGAAAGTAGACAAAATTAATATATCCGAGACCATTTATCAGTCAAACTAATGAACGTAATGAACACCCTTATTATTATTATCATAGATTAAGATGCCTGCATATGGCTTTAATGGGTTTGAGTTTACACAAACGAAGCCTGGATTTCAGATGTGATGATGTATAAAGAACTTATGAACTGGTTCACTTGAAGAACCAGTTCACAGAAATGAATCTGACTTGCCATCACTACTGTCAAGAGTGCATTATAGCTGTATTTCGATATCAGCAGACTGACTGATGATGCTGATAATGTCATGCAGTTACTTTTGTGTTAGTAAAGCAAACTCACAAACATAGCAGTGTTGAAATGTGGTAAACATGAGTGGGTGAGACCAGATGGAGTAAACATGTTCTTGTCGAAGCTTGTGAATTCTTCACATTTCATCCCTGTGAATGTTTCTAGGGCTCTAATGATTCTCACATTCTTCATCACAAATGAATAGCAGCAACATTTGGTTATTGAAGCAGACTTTTCCTCTCCCTTTCAGGACAGATAATTGAAAAAATATGTTGTTAGTAGTTATGGCTCGCCGAAATTTTTCAATAAAAATCAAGGTTTTCAAATTAAATATTTATTAGACTTGCCCTATAATAATCATCTGGGACACATCAGTGTTTTTACCTACCAAATCTACATACAGCTGTAAAATACACTGGAGCAGATGATTCCAGGATTCTTGAATATGAACAGAGTATTTTATCAGCTCAAAAATGTGAGGCAGTTGCCAATTGTACACAGTGAAAAACATTCTCTGCTGGTCTAGAAGAAAAACACTACTGCAGGTGGCATGTGACTAACAGTGCTGCTTTAAAAGAGAGAAGAAAGAAAATCAGTGAATAAGAAAATATGCACAAAGAACCTCGGAAGATTATGGAAGCCCATTTCTACCACATAGGAAAAATAAAGCATGCTTTGGTAAATAATTATGACATAAAAAGTCGATATTATGACATACTATTTCATAATTTTGATCTTAAAAATGAAATTATGACATAAAAAGTCGAAACTATGAGACATGGGCCTGGTTTCACAGACAGGGCCTAAGCCAGAGGTATAGTCCTCTGTTAAATTAGGACATTTAAGTAGCTTTTATAAACATGCCTTAGAAAAAAAAAACATTACTGGTGTGAATCTTGAGACAAAAAATGGCACTGACATATTTTAAGATATGAAGCAAGTTGCTTTCATTTAAAACAGCTCAAACATTTCATATTAGTCTGGGACTAAAATGAGACAAAAAGTCAAAACTATGACATAAAAATGAGCTAAAAATAAAAATAAGTGTAAAAAGTCAATACATTGAAATTGACATATTCGAAATGATGAAACAATCATTCAAAGTTAATTATGACATGAAAAATCCACTTTTCATGTTGACTTTGTCTTAATTTCCACTTACTAGTATGTCATATTTTTTTATCTCATGACTAAATATGCCATAATTTTGAATTTTTATCTCACAAATATGACAGTAAGTCATAATTTCTTTTTGTCTCATAATTGACTTAATGTCATAATTCTGACCTTTTATCTCACAAATATGACAGTATGTCGTAATTTCGACTTTTTATCTAAACATTATGACTTTGTGCCTCATGGTTTAGATTTTTTATGCCACAATTTCATTTTTGACAAAGTATTATTTATTAAAACATGATTTTTTTATGTGGCTTCCTTATAAAACTGACAAAATGATGTGTTGATATTCCTAGTGTTTTACCTGCCTTTTACCCCTGAAATAATCCCCCATCAGATATTTGCAGCCTCCCGAGTCATAAGGACCAGAAATATGTGGGGTTTGATTCCCGCCAACACTATCATAGACCTGTTTTTATTTTGAATGCATTATACTTTGCAGAATGAAGGACCTTAACATTACTTACATTCCTGGCTGCCAGGGGCTAGCAAGGGCTTTTTGATCTCTCTTTACAAGCAGCCACGTCTGAGTGATGTTAATTGAAAACTGAGGGGGATTTAGATGCCGAATACTTGCCCCTACTGAGTGGCATCAAAAATGTCCCACCATCAGCAGTTCTGTAGTCTCAGCTGGAGCGCACGGGTGTATGAAACACTGACCCAATGGGTCGGTCTAATTGACCTGTAGAAGTAAATTAGCTAAATTATTATTCAGGGCCTCACATAGAGCACTCCAATTACTGAATGCTTGGGTTTCATGTTGGGACTGTTTGTAGGCAATTATCGAAAAATGGATTGTTTTTTCAGTCTCTTATGATTCATATTTACATATCATGGTGCAGAGTAGTCCACTACAGCAAATTGTTATTACACTAAAATGCTGCTGTATCTCATGGATGTTTCTTCAGATGTTCATTTTGTATTCTTGCTCTCCTCATGGACAGACACATTACCGTTCCTGGAAAATTTAATTGCACCTAGTTAGCACGAAAAGGATTATACAGAATGGGACCTTTATGTGGTTAATTTGTTTTGTTTTTTTCATTTAGATTAGATAAAATTGAACAATGAAGTCTGTTGGTAGTAGATTTTACACAGGAGTTACAGGAGTCCAGGTGTTGTGTACACACATGGGCTTATGAGAAGGGGCTGCAAAAACACAGGCACTGTTTTGAATGGGAAAAAACCTGGAGCAAAAGCAAAGGTGGTATGACCTCATGTAATTGAAACGCTATCAGTGTTTTCACAGTCACTATTCAATCTGAAAAAAAGATCACAAATTCTTTTCTTTCAGAACACATGGGATTGCTTATTATAAAAAAAGTGACAAAAAACAATCTATCAACCTACGAGAGAGCTGGGAATGGCTAAAGTGGTTATTATTGTTATCTTTTTCAAGGCCTCATGAAATAACTTATCATATGATTAATAACCTCACATTGTATCAGTGAAGAGTCTGTCAAACTTTGGGGTCAAGGCTAGAAGCTATTTAAATATCTCTTAATGTCTCAATTTCCTCACAGTTTGTAAATTAGTGAAGCATTTCCTTTAGAGAAAAAATATTCAGAATGAATATCCTGTGAATCATCTAATTAACAATTTATTTTCACTTCAATGAGACCTTCTCGTCACACCTCTTCCTGACAATCAAGATAAAAAAAGAAAAGAGAAAATAACTGCAAATAGAGAACTGAGCAAAATATCTTTTTATCTGTCTAATTTCTGTCCAGTACTCAAATGACATATGCATTTAAAAGTTGTCCACTTTTTCAGTTGAAGATGCAAGCACAGACTTTTAATATGGAAACTGTGTAATGAAGATATAATATTCAATATTCAATCTGGTACTAATTGCGCAGAAAATATACACTTCAAAATAACTTTAATTATTATGGGATTTTATGATTTTAATGTTGTGAAAGTACAAAAGTATTAAAATCTTTTTATTTGTATTGCAGGTAAAGGGGATATTGCTTTAGAGAATGAAGTTGTACTGACAAAAATGAAGTTCCTCAACAACTTCCCTGAGAAACTACTAAATGTTGAGGATTCCATTTCAACTATCTCCATTTCAGTGTCTGAGCAGGAGAACATACAGCCTCTTCAGGCCGATGAAGTGATCTCCATCCACAGCGCTGCTCAAGAGACAACTGTGACTGAATCAAAAACAGACTATCTATCTTCAATTTTTGCTGATTCTGAGCTTCCAAGATTGTATAAATTTGAATCTGAGGACTCTGGGGTAGAGATGACTAGTGGAGCAACTTCCCCATCCACCCCAACTGGTTCAGAGCAAAGCTTTGTGGTCCACAGTAGAGAGTCTTCATGTGACTCTGGCAAACTGAACTCTTCTGTACCTGCTGACAATCCTCTTGAAGACAGTTCAGTCTTTTTGGAAACTGAACAAATGTCTTGTAAATGTGTTAAACAAGATGCTCTTATCATTCTGGGAGACAGAAGAGAGGATGAGAATGCTGATGATGATTTAATGGACCTCATAGCAGATTCAGAGAGGTCTGAGGACAGAACCCTGAGGAATACCATGGAGAACTGTAAAGATGAAATTGAAATCGTAGCAGCACAGATGGAAATATCAGACACTGCAATAGCCGAGGACACGATGTCAAGGAACCAGTGTTCTATTGAAGCTTACGATGACAAAACAGTACCTGAATTTCAACAACAGCCTTTGAGGAAAAGCACAACCAGCGATAGCCTGGATGAGTACATGGAAGAGTGCTGCAGGCTAAGTGAGGTAGTCAGTTTACATGTCTTTTATTGTTATTTACTTGATATTGTGGAGATATGTCTGCTTTCATCTAAACAACAATGGTCAACATTATTTAAAAGTGATTTAAACGAGCATTATGCTCTTTTTCCTCACTTCTATGCATTACACAGTATTTATTAGGAGAATTGTGTTTTTTTATTAGTTTTTTCTAAGGTTAAAGTATTTTTAATGAAAATCGAAAACAAAGGTGTGTACTGTAAAAACAATTATAGATAGTAATGGAAGTAAATATCTGAAATGGTGTTCACCTATTGTACTGGAAAACAAGGCAAAAACACTGATTAAGAATTTATTTATTTTTTGCAGTGTGAGTTCAGCTGTCTAAATAATGTCTTTGAAATTAAGCTGTTTCAGAGACCCCAGTAAAGATCAGAGGGAAATGCTCTTCCTGTCAATCAAGTTCACAATAATCGTTTACAACTGCTAAACACAACATAATCAAAATGTATAAATGCTAATTGCGTCCAGAAGTTGTAAGCACTTCATTAACATTATGTGAACTTAAAAGTCCTGGGCTCTTACAGTGTAAGATGCAGGAATGTAAAATTAAGGTGTGTAATAGATGTTTTAGAGAAAACCATCAGCAAGATGTTCATAGTGAATATGGTAAACTGAATAGCTTCTGTTTACAGTTTAGAGGCACACACACATCCTCTCATTAGCCATAATGATGGTCTTTCCGCAACTTGACGTCATCAGATCATCACTGAGCGTGTGTATACTACGACCAAAAAGGAAAACAGGATAAAAGCCTTCCTGTCAGCAGTGCTTCCGTAGAAAATGTTTTTTTTTTCTTTCTAAACAAGCAGCTTCTTTCAGCATTTTTGCTGATTTTTAATATGAAAATATATTAGCACATCTCAGCTGGCAGCCAAACAGCCCTTAATCTTCATATTAATATTATTGATATATTTGGTTGGTCTACATAAGTGATTCTCAACTGTTTTTAGTTCAGGGCCCAAATTTTATATTCATGACACAATATTGACACAAAAAAAGAAAAAATGTGAACACGTTTTAAAATACATTGAATTTTGTTCAGATCATTTTGCTTGTCTTTACAATTTGAGTGTTTGGTTTATAAATGTCTCTTAAATTCTCTGTAAACTCTCAGCAGCCAACAGTTCACCACACAAAACACATTGTGGTTGGCTCAAACCTTGTTACGTGGGATTAATGTAGTCTGGGTCACTTTTACCTTTACTATTTTTTTTTTGTTGAATGATCAGGGCATGTCACGCAACGAGTCTGTGATGGCAGTGGAATAATTTAACATCAATAACAGTCTTTTGTTTTTCTCAGGGTTCTATTCTCCACAACCCTATAAGGTCCGATCTGAGATTTTTGGGTCACGACCCAACAACTACTTGTATAGGTTTAATTTATTAGTTAGGTTGTTGAAATTAGCTTAACAACTACAGTTCATGCTTTCAAGGTCAATCTTTTACTGTAGCAACCATGTTGCGTATCTAATGATGTAATTGCTGATTACCACCGTAGCAGCCACAAAAGGTCATTCAGTGAGATGTGTGTTGGAGTACAGTTCAGAGAGCTGAGAGGATGTACTGCGGAGTGTGCTACAGATCTCTCTCTTTTAACGTGGCCGCCACATCACACAGCACCTGTTCATCTGTGTTGAGAGAGCATGCAGATGGCTGCGGCGATTACAGCTGCAACAGCCAATGCCTCTCATCTGGACTGTTTCCCTCAGTCCACCATACTCGTCCAAGCCTCCCTGGATGCATCAAACAGGTGTCAAATAGCTCAAATTACTCACATATTTATCCAAATAATGCCTCTTTGATAGCTCCTAGGTCTTTTGGTGGCCAGTGACTGGACTTTTTTTTTGACGAATGGTCGACTTTATGGGAGCTGCGATGACAGGTAGCCAAGGCGGTAAATTCGGCCCTCATCATCACCTGTCACCACAGCTAATAAGCTAATTCCCTTGCCTGTTAAATGGAGCTCTGTGGCCTGAGGAAGAGGATATTGAAAAGGGACTATGAGCTTTTTTCCCATCCGCTTCAAACATGGCAACTTCAAAGGGCCTCTCTCCCTCTCGTTTCTAATCTGATTTGTTCCCAACTTATGAGGGTAGGAAGGACACAGAGCTACAGTGAAGATTTAAATATACAGCAGGTGTATGCCAATCACAATAGACTGATTGTTGACTTTCTTCATATTTTATGCACTTATTTAGGGGGAAAATTTGCAGATTTAAACCTGGTAAAATGTGTTAAATTGACGCATTTAAAAGGATTTTTTACTCAAAAATAGAAATCCTGTTATCATTTAATGACCCTCATGCCATTCCAAAACTGTACGAAACGCAGATGATGTTTAGAAAAAAATGTCTTAGTGTTTCAGCATTCCTGTTTTAAATACACTGCAAGTTCAATACAATTGAAAGGGATGAAATTTTTTGATGAAACAGGACAATTGTTTTTCCTATGTATTTTTTTCCAAACCACATTTTGAGCAGATTCCGAAACATGCCACGACTGCACTTAATAAACCCTTTGTACTACAGCCATAACTCAAAACCCCTTTTAATAGATGAAAACATAATTAAATTAGCCAAAGTATTTCAGAAATGAATAAACAAGGGGCGGATGATGTACAACTTCCAGTCCTGTGACCTCAAATGATGTGTGGCCCTGAGCAATCAGCAGGGACAGCTTGTGGAAAGGCTCATTTGCAATATTTAAAGATGGAATTGGGAATTATAAAACATGTAAGGGAGATTTAGGCACTTAAATGTTATTCAAATGCATGTGTTCGGCTGGTTGCCAGCTGGCTTGTGTATGTTAGTCTCTCTGTATGTGGTATTATGGGACATTAAAAGCATTTTTGAGTCTCAGTTGACGGATGTGTGGAGCAGAACGAAATATGGTATCAGGGAGGAATGAAGACAGCATAATTGCTGTTGCCCTTATTGAGCCCTTCAGCCACCCCCAGGACAGCTACAGCTGAGGAGTTGAATTCCTCAGCTGTAGCATATAAACACAGTCTTAACGTGAACATTTCCATAATGCAAGTGTGAGGCTTTAATCTAATGATAGATGAGGCATGGAGACCGGCGCTGTGTGCACCACATCCAGCCTCAAACTTCTGGCTGACACTCTGGAATGTGACGTAACAGGTCGTGACACTTCAAGGATTTTCAATAGTTTTCAGATACACAGAAAAGCACAGAATATCAACACATCTTCTTGGTCTAGCAGGACGTCTTTGGATAAATACACAAGGCTTGTTTTGTGAGACATCATATCAGCCAACAATATTAGTTCTCAGCTTTGTTTAAAGGCTCATAACCGCCAGAACAATAAATGAAAATATAGTGTTAACTTCAAGAAGAACACAAGCTTTCTTTCCCAAACACCAGCATTCGAACGCAAGATAACATGACACCGTTTATTTCGTTTCGTCTGCGCACTCTGAGATGCAAGTCATTTATGATGTAGGAAAAAAGAGCCACAATTTCTTCCCTGATTGGAGCAACTTTCATTTTTATTAAAGATATTTTGCACCAATTTTCCAGGAAGTGATGACTTTGTTCACTTAAACATGTGGAATGGAAACGCTGCTTTATTCACAATTATTTTAAGCGACATTACAAAGTTAAATTCGCAACTTTGGATGGAAACAAAGGTATTGATGGCACATAGGGCTGGGCAATATTAAATATTCCCAATATATTTGTAATTATTTTGCTTGCTATACAAAAGCATTGTAAACAACATAATAATTAAAATGCACTTTTGTGTCCATTAAGTTTCCTTAACACCTTCATGATACTTCCTAATGAGAATTAAGATAAATCTTATAATTGTTTATTTCAAAGAATTATTGAATCAAAATATTTGATTCAACGAATTGATTCAATGATTAATTTATCACTACTTAAAGACGTTCAATTATATAGAGCATATAAATGTTTAAATGTATCTTTAAATGTATTAAAATGGCATTAAATTCAGCATTAAATACACTTTAAGAAAAAAGCCAGTTGAAAAACGAAAAAGATATACTAGTAATTGTCCACCAGGACATTATCCATTAAGATCATTGACATTTCCTTTAAACCTAAAATACAGCATAATATAATATATATTTTAAAATATGGGTAAAACTCCTGTGAAAATCAGTATGGAAAGTAAATGTGTGCCCTATTTTATGGATGTTTCTATTTTCTAAATGCATGTTAGTTTCATTACAACTTTTAAAAATTACAATAGCATTTAATCTGATTATCATTCCATCTCATCTAATCAGCTTCTATATCCATATGTTGAATTCCCCATTGTTTTCAAAGTTCTAGGTTGTTACCATAAAAATCCATTTACCTTTTCCTATGTCTCTGAATACACCCCATGGTTCCTCATTCCTCTCCAGTGGTGTCACATTCAGTATTGCTTTAAAACAGACCCAATGAAATATTTCAAATAATAAAGGATTATTTTCTCAGACACGCCTGAATGGGTTTATAATATCTTCCTTCATATTTGGAAATACAGAGCTTATGTAATTAGAAAAATATTGTTTCTGCAATCCAACCCGGAGGCGTATGCACAATTGTTTTCCTCAGTTTGTTTTGATCTTCAGTGGATGGTTAAAAAACCACATCCTCACAGCAGAGAGAGAACTACACCATCAATAACCACAACGTCATGCTTAAGTGTTAACAGCTTTATAGAAAATCATCTCCATGTTATTTATTTGTGTGTGTGTGTATGGGAAAACATTCCTACTTTGTTTCAGCATCTGTGCAGAAACGCATGTGAGAAACGCAGATTCTTCATATTGAGAATAGAACGAGGGGGAGAAGGGGAGTGGTGCTTTCCTTTGTGTCTTCCCTTCTCCTGGGTCACAAGGGATCCTGGGCAAGGGAAGCAGATAAGATCTGTCATGTTTTAGCAGTCATAAAGGCCTGGAACAATTACTTTCCTTTAGCTACCCAAAATCAAGCATCAGCGCTGGTTGCCACTTTTATGAGAGAGCACCTGGTTGTGTGCCATCGTCTGGCTACCAATACTTCAAATGTGGATAAACTCTGGTTAATTCACATGATCCAAGCCTGAAAGAGCCTCAGTGAGTCTTCTTCCCAGACAAGGATCTTTTTTCTTGTAGTGTAGTATAACTGTCCTCTCTCTGCTCATGAACAGTTCACTACACTACTAACACTACACTAGTGGCAGAGTTTACTTTTGACAAGGTCTTGCATCATTTGTGGTGTAAAAAAAGTTTCAAACAGTAAAAGTGGACATCAGGAAAAAGAGAGATGTTTTATATGACCCATTTAAAGCACAGATGAGATAAAGCAAGTTTGATAGTGCAGTGTTACTAGAGAAGCATGAGAAAAGTTCATGGTCAAGGGAGCAGAAGCGTGACCTGCCGAGGATCTCACACTCTGTCTGAGGAAACGAGTGATGTCAGCTCCTAGTATTTCATATCTCCGTCATGTCCTCTATTGTTTAGCTCCTGTGTTTCCATTAATGCTGGGCTTTGGGACTGGATTGGACGTAAGTGGCACGGAAAAGCTTTCGGGGTGGAAAAGCCCGAGTCCTGAACTCACATCCTGCTTTTGTTGGGACACTTTTTGGAATGTAGATGATTGTATAAATATTTGTTCAATATTTCCTTTGAATTTTTTTGAAAAACGTGAGCATCTGCAGCTACAACCAAAGATGGAAGGATGAGTCAACAAATAAACAATAGGAACTGGATCTAACACGTTTCCTAACCAGTTACCTTCAATTTCAAAAGCAAAAGAAAATTTATTTTCTCAGGCTTTTCAGTTGTGTGGGGTCCAAACACTTGAGTCTACTTTAGAATTTTCTTTTCATAAACCCAACAGTTTCAGTATTGGTGACAATTTCTAGTCTCCAGGAATGTGTCAAATTGTTTAATGAAATGCAGTGAACTAGTTAGCAAACTGTATTTTAGACAATCTTGTTCATCTAAATGTGTTTCCAGAGCGGTAATAAATCCTATTAATAATTCCACTGAGATGGTAAAAATACTTTTAGTATTAAATAATAGGTGGAGATCAAGGTGCTTACGTCATCAGTTTGAGAACCTCTGCTCCACCTGAACACATGCAGTCATTCTCTGGGAATGATCCTTATCAGTTACTGTGTGAACCTTTGCTTTGCTCTGTGCTCATTAGCCCATCAAATGAGCCATTGGCTTTCAAACAATAGGATGCAGTTCACACTGTTTTTGTTGACTTGTTCAACAAAAGTTGCTTAACCCCCTATAGTGTACATAAACATCTCTGGTAATCCCCTTATTTAAAGCCTACCTATTGTCCAGAGAGGGGTGGGGGGCCTTACCCAAGGGTGTAGTCCTAGTGTCCACTGTATACTTAGAGTTCCCATTGTTACATTACATTATGCAAATTTAAATAGAATTAGCAGATAACCCTTATCATTTTTCTCTCCATCTCTGTCTTGACAACCAGGTGAACCAGGCCAATCAGTCCAACCCACTGGGTTCTGGACTAGGGTACCTAGAGCACATCTGCCAGCTCATAGAGAAGATCGGACAGCTACAGGAACACAACCTCCGACTACAGAAACAGATCTGTGGCCTGCAGAAGGAAGGCAGAGTGATCAAGACTAAAGAGGTATTAATCGCCTGCCAGCATTCATCTTTATAAGCTTGGCCCAGAAAAAAAGGGTTACACTTTATTTTGATGGTCCCCTTTGAACATTCTGTTGACTATATACAACATTACACATATGTGTCAACTAACTCCCAATAGAGTATTAGTAGACTGTCTGCTAAATATCAGCTAACACTTTATTGTGATGGTCCCCCAATAGACATTCTACTGACTATAAGTACCTTTGCAAGTACATGTCAACTTGTTCTAACCCTAACCCTACCAGTCTACTAATATTCTACTAACACTCGAGTAGACATGTAGGTGCAACATTACTTATTATAGTCAACAGATGTGTAAAAAGAAAATAAAGTGTAACCAAAAAATGTGTAGCTCAAGTTTTGCAAACACAACAAACTTCTCAAATTGAAATTGGTTAAAGACACTGCTGTAGGTCTAGGCCTGAAAGATGACGTCTTGGAATGATGATTTGTTGTGGGTCAAAGTCCCATATTGATGCCTGGGGCAAAGGATTATTGATTCATACTGCGTCAATGTAAATCCAGCTGTTTTGAGTGGGGTTTAGGGGTTTTCAGTAATGACGGATAAAAGTGTATTTAATAAACAGAGCTGCTGGGTTCAGCCCTTTTCGACCTGTACACAGATGGGGTATTCGTTTCAAAGGACCTGATGTCCCCTCACATGGATTTAATTTGTTTTTATATGTCCCATGTTGACATTATCCAGGACTAAAGTCTTTTCCTGTGTCTTTGTTTGGTGGGTCATTGAGAGAAGCTCTCTTGGTCTTGAAATATGTTTTTGTTTGATAAAAGGCATGATAGAAAAGCAGATGAGCATCGATAGAAGCCCAACAAAAATAAATTAGCTAAACATAATATGCTTCAAAAATGGTAAAGGGAAAGGTTATGTCATATAGCAGTTATTTACTGCGAAATGCCAACATGTGAAAGAATTCTGGTAAATCATAAAGCTGTTCAGATTCAGTTAAGTTAACAATGTGAAACCCATAAAAATCTGAACTCAGCACTACGTGCTTGAACAAGAACAAGAGGGCATCTGGCTTGAATGTTATCAGCCCAAAACCCCAGGATAAATATCAACACGCTTTACAACGCTTTGTAAAGTTATGGATGTTTTTCTAACATGTCGGTCTTTGTTTTTCCCCTTGGATTTGTACCTCTCCTGAATTAGTAACATAGCTCCAAAATGTTGGGACCAGGAAGGCAGCTTGTCTTTGTTGAATGCTGATGGCATTTAAAAAAAAGTTTCCAGCCATCACCAGGATTTTTTATCATTTTCATAAAACTTTCGCGGCCCCCAGAATATTTATGACTATCTGAACATAAAATATTTCAAAAGAAAGAACAGTGCCTCTGCTTTAAAAAAAATCTAGCTGCAAAATTCTGTCAATGGCAGGGAGAGTTAAAAAAGAAATGAAAATGTCCCAAATTTATTCATGACATTAATTTATTTAGCTAAACGATTGAATTATGTATTTTCAAATATTTTCAAAAATAATACTTAAAATAATGTGGAATATTTTCAATGCTGTGGCAGGTTTCAATGTCACTAAGTGTTCTTGCTTTCTTCTACTACATGATGGAGGAATAAACACATTTTTATAGTTTAATAAACACATTTTACATTTTAATGAACATTTTCCATTCTGAGAGAAATTTGCTAACATATTTAATGTGCCCTCTCCTTTGCCAGTCCTTCACCCCAGTCTCCTCTCTCCTTTAGTCCTGACTACAGGATATGACAGTATATTGTGTAGACATCTTTCTGACCTCTGGACACTGTGCTGTTGAATGAGAGAACTTTTGTTCACGGTTTTTCAGAGAGTCAACTCTAAACTTGCTCTGTCAGGTTGGGCCCTGGAACCAGAAAAGACTTTACATGGTCACAGAGAGTGAGCTCAGTGGGGGACTTGCACTTCAAAGTCATCAAAGAAAGCATGAGAGAAAGAGAGGCAAAAGAAAGGAGGACATTTTAGAAATGTTCTTTTTTCACGGAAACCATGCATGCATGCATATGAACTATTTTTGCCTTAGTTTCAGGTTTGAGAATCATGTTTTTCTACTTTTTTTGTGTGCATATGTTCATTCACAGAATCGCACGTACACACATTTGTGAAATGATCATAAGATCAAATGTTTGAAAATTTTTTAAATGAGGCCCCGGGTTGATGTCTTAAACTCAAGAATTATCTCTTTGAATCAGTCAAACAACTTGTTCACTTTCGCAAGAAAAGTAAGGAAATTGTTAAGGAACCAAAAACGTTCAGTTTATTAAGAATTGTCAAATACTTTATTCCTTAAAATTACAGGTAGAAAACCTATGGCACAGGAAGAGTCAATGGACCACACTGCTTGATCTCCCTGGGTCTAAACAACAGGCAGCAACATGTTGTTACACACATCAAAAGGCAGGGGAACTCCTGAAACGTGCCTCAGTCTCCACTTTAATGGACCAAACTGTCTCGCCAGTCTCCTCCCTGGCTGTTTTACCCACCCACCCCAAAACCCTCACATCATGCTTTCATCTGTACTCATAAAAAGCATTCAGGACTCAAACAATAAGCATTTACCACCATTCTAATGTCCTCTTACTCTTTTGTTAGTCCGACATGTTAATCTCTTCAGTCATCAGCCGTGACCAATGCAATGAACAGATATGCTCCACCACAGTACAGCAGGTTGAAACATCTGGTGTTTTGGTTTATGGGACTTTTAAGATGAATTCCTTCATCTTCAGTGAATGTTCAATGCTCATGCTTCTTTCTTCTCAAATACATCAAAAATCTTTTTAATGTATTGATACTTTCAGAGGAATCTGTGTTCATATCAAAAGCTGCAAAGCTGTATATCTTTGTTCTCAGTGACAACAACATAAAATCCTCAGCAAACAGACCCACCATTGCATCATCACCTCATCAATCAGATAGCATTTACCATGCAAATACACATGTAATGAAAACAATAGGATAATCTTGTATAAACAGAGTTTTGGGAAGTGTCTTATCACTGACATGAAACACTGTCATGTGAATTTCAGAGGCTTAAAACTCTTAGAAAATGGATCTTGTTTTTTTTTTCCCTAAAAAGCATAGGTTCTTGTGCATATCAATAGACAATATTCAAACTACAAGTCATATCTACTACTCTGGACATCTGGTTTGGAAACAAATGTGTAACAATAAGAATAATTGGTGGAAGTGACACCAGCAGATTTCAGCTGTTGAGGTGGTCCAAGTGATGAAGTGGGATACATGAGGAAAATGCTAAAAATAGTGACCCAGATAAAGACATTTCCCATTGGAAAAGCAATTCAGGGTAATTTTGATTTTGTCTCAAGAATTAACTGTTGAGAATGAAATGTTCCCCACAAGAATGAGAAATCACAAGTGAGAGGTCTTTAATACTTGCATTGTTTCTCCTAGACAACAATGAAATTAAATAGAGTGTAAATGGAGATGTCTGATTCTCAGTATGAACTTATCCTTTTGCTTAAAATTCTTTCAAGACCTAATTATCTGAGCTCTTATCTACATTCAATTTATACCACTGTACACAGAATGTGTGAGACAGCCATCTTCACTTGTCTCTTTTTTAATTCTCATAAGATAGTTTAGAAGAAAAACTTGGTATTTAAATGAAATATGACTAACTCCATGAAAAGAGTAACCTCTGAGAAGTAGTTTTATCTATTTAGTCTATTACGCACCTGGATAAATCATGTCATGCAAGATAAAGATAACATCAGATAATTTAAGATTATAAATTAACCCTATTTTTAATGTAACATTTATGTAGTAGCAAGGCTACCCAAAATATATAGAAAAAAGTGTGAAATAAAATTCTATTCAAATACTTTTTATCAGTGAATGGATGTGTTTGAGGGCTTCAGTCATTTTACACTTGTGTAAATCTGAACCAGATGTCTTTTCTACGGGCCAAGTATGTGCTATCATCCCTGACTCATGGGCGTGAAGCCGTGCACATCAACAAACTGAATTTAGATTTCAAAAAAGTGAAGTGCTCTTCTATCGCAAATAACTGCATTTTAATTGTAGCAATCTTTACAAATCTATGTGTAGGTCTATGCATTCATAAAATAGATGACCAACAATGTGAATAAATAAAATTGCCTACATTTTTGCCCTGTATGAGACAAGTTCTCAATTCAAACTCTTTTTCAGGACTTTTTCATACAGCACTGCAGCTGTGGTGCAGCCAGCCTGGCCTTCCAAGAGCTCAAGAGACACTTTCGCAGTGACCACTACAGCCTAACGGCATCAAGCGGCACGCTGTCTGACCTGACCACAATCCCTGAGGTCACACGCATCCCCCTCAGGGCAAGCATGAGAGGTCAGTGTGCAAATACACCTGGAGTCATACGCACATGGCTAAGATTAATCTGCGTTTACATGGCAAATGCTGAAGGTTGGTTTAAAAAAAACCATGGCTGAAGGTTCAAAAATGTTTTGAAGTTTGAATATAATATAAGATTAGAGAGACCAGCAGATAGACAAAAAGATAATCCATCTATCTATCTAGCCTCACGTAGCACTAAAGTCATGTTTTTCCTGGTTGCTTTCCTTCCATCTCATGTTCCATCAGGTGGGTGGGCGACCAAACATTAGTCTCGGGAGAAATGGGAAATGAAAACTTTAGCAATAGGTGGAATTTCTGGAATTCCATATAGAGAGAAGAAACATATCTCAGGGATTCTGGGACTTTTGGTGGGCAGGAAACAGAGCTAATGTATGTTTTAATGTATTTATGCACCACACCCTTCAGAGGGTAAACAGTTTAGTAATAGAACACAAATTCATAATAGTTCATAAGTCATTTCCTTTCATAGAACTATATATGGGAATGTTTTCTCTTGTACAGATGGTGAGATGGGCTGCCAACCTGCTCTTCCCGTTTGGAAAAGGGGCCTGAATCGAAGAAGCTACACAGAGGGAGAGGCCAAGTACCTGAGTGACAGCGCTGAGGTCCTCTCTGCTCCTCACAGACGGGTGAGTCAGTTAAATTTTAACACACTGACTCACTTTGACAAACACATCTTTCAGCACTCAGAGGAAGCGGATTATGTGTTTGGTCAAGCCTCTCTGTTTCATGTTTCGGTTTACTCATTAAATTACTCAAGATTGTCGTAGATGAGTCAACAGAAAATGAAAATGGAGCTGTCAGGGATGGAAGTAGAGCCAGTTGAAACAGTTAGTCACAATAATGACAATTATTAAGCTGACATAACATTCAACTAGACCCCACCCACCTTCAAAAAACAAAAAAACAAAAAAAAAAAAAAATGGGAAAATAGACATTACATAAGAGGGATAGGTAAAACTTGGATTTATTCTCATTAAAAAAACTGTGAAATTTATGGTAAAACAGCAGCAGCTGTGGTTGCCAGAACTTAAAAAATATGGTAGAAACATTTTAAATGTATGGATTTAGCTTAAATTTACAGTTAAAAACCCCACAAATGCATATTTCATTAATTGATATAATATTCCAAAGTACTAAAATTTTTTACCTTTAAAGAACATAAAAAGGTGGTAAAGAGAAAGCCACATGATTAATCAAATTTCATAACAAGTAGCTTTTTCTCAAGCTGAGGAAAATAATAATTATATAAAAGGTGTCATACAAAAATACAGAACACTACCGTAACACACATGACACTAATATAATGCAATAATCATTCATTTAATAACATAAGATGTAACAAAACCTTACTGTATATTACTGATAACAAAAAACTAAGAAACATCAAATGTAAAGAGTCACAAGGAATTTTGGGAATAGAAATCAACGGTTTTCTTTCTCACATCTACAAACTGTACATATAACAGCATAAAATTACATTAAATGTCCCATTAGATATATTACAGTTTTCACCATATATCATAGAACAGGTTTTAACCATATAATTTTTACAGATTAAAATTATTTTGTACCTTTGTGTGTCTGTAGTTAAGTGAGAACTATACGTGGGGAAGAGTGAAGGAACTGGTGAAGAAGACCAAAATAAGGAACCAGAGCAGGCTGGGACTGTCTTCAGGCTCCTTGAAGAGATCGTGTCCACAGCTTTACCGGTACTCCATCCATGTTTTCATAATAGTTCGGGAGTTTCAGATCATTAGCACTCAAAACAATGGTCAGATTTGATCTCCCTCTGAAGGCCCATTGAATGTTATTTTATAAATAAATAGAATATTTATTTATTATTTCTAAAAGCCCGATCAACATTATTTCACAGACAATTGGTTTTGATATTAAAAATGAATCAGAATGGAAAAGAATAAGGTTTAGCACACTCCCGTACAGTTTTGTTGTTGCCATTTGCACTACAGTAAGTTCTGAGAAACGTATCACAAACACAAGTAGTACTAATGGCTCTGCTCTTTTGATGTTATGACTCACTATGTGTCCATGTGATGCAAGATAAGACTCTCATCACAACCGAACGCTGGTAAAATGCTGGGCGTCCTAATCTCGCCTGTACGCTGCCTCCTCTTAAATACCTCAGCACTGGACTCATGTGGTAGTCGGTGACTAGCACCACACTGACCACAATGAGCAGAGAGCAGATCACTGATTAGGTATTGGATCTCATTCAGTCCAGTATTATTTTAGTATTTTTTATATATTGTTCTAGTATTTTGAATTATCTTTTAATTTTATATTTTTAGGTTTTATTTATAGTTAAGTTTAAAATTGAATGATTTTGTTATGTGCTTTTGAATTTTTTATTAGTTTTGGTAACGCTAAAAAATAATGGTGTGCAGCAAGCGATTTCTGAGAAACACTGTTATTTATAATCAACCCAAACAAACACACCCTTCCCTTTTTTGCTCCGCCCCCCAAAATGCTAGAGAGAAGCAAAATAACGCTTTGCTGAAAATTAAAGCAAAGGTGTCGAACAAACAGCAAGGAAGAACAAAAAATGAACATACAGTATATACAAGCAAGAGTTGGTTTTAGTCGCCAGCAGCACGCCAGCTCCAGACAAACAATGACACTCACAACAGTCCTGGAGCTTCAAAGAAAGCACTTACTGCACCTTTAATTCATGCTTAAAAAATGCACACATAATCTTGAGTTCATGTATGACTCATGAAGAACTAAGCCATTCATTAATGTCTGCCACATCAGCAACTAGTAAAGAGTCACATATGAATTATCATTAAATGTGTCATCAAAGATTAATTCCCTACAAACATTTAGTTATTATCTAATAGTGAAAATTAATGTGCTAATTACATCAATGGGTCGAAGCCATTTTTTAGCTGTCTGCAACCAGGATACCAGATGAATAGTCCTTCGTGAGTCATACATGACCCCAAGATTGTGTGCATTAGGTAAGCAT
Organism: Zacco platypus; assembly: GCA_038088235.1. Taxonomy (NCBI): domain Eukaryota; kingdom Metazoa; phylum Chordata; class Actinopteri; order Cypriniformes; family Xenocyprididae; genus Zacco; species Zacco platypus. Next base: position 7,892,062 of record CM076078.1, on the reverse strand, counting down.
AAATTAATGTATATTTGAATAGTTACCTCTATTTAGCTTTAATCTATTTTTATTTCAGTTTTGGTAAGTTTAAGTACTTGAACATATAATTATATCAATTAATAAAAATTACTTTTCATAGATTTAGTTAAAAATAACAACCCTCGTTCAGTAACAGAGCACCAAGTATCAGACACTAATTCTTGCTGTGAGTACATCTATATTTTAATATAGAATTTTAATAAATCTTTTTTCAACACTGTTGAGTTTTTTCTGAATGGTTGACAAGGTGTTGATTCATTTTCTCCAAGGCTAGAAACTAGTTCCAGGTTTGCTGACCAAATTGCAGCTCTACATCACCTCCACATTCTTTCTGAACTAATAACAGATACTTTATCAGTGACATAAAGAAGAGCGTTTTAGGAACGAACACTTTAAAAATGTGTTTTTCCTCTATAAAAACAACTTGAATCTCAACCTATTCCACAATTTAGCTGTGATCCCACACACAGGTTGGCACAGACTCAGATGAATAGTTCCAGGGCTGCAGTGTCAGGTCGGAGGTATGCTGGTGGGAGTAGGAGAATTCCCCATGTATTTCACTCATTAGATGAGATATGGGAGCTATGCTAAACGCACTCGCCTCCCGAGAGCAGATATTTTCTGAGGAATATCCATATGGACCAGTAATTCATACAATACGCTGACTGTGAGAGACAAAGTGTGTAGGCAGTATTTTTTTCTGTTCATGCTTTCTCATATCGTAATATTCAGCGTGTTGCATAAGTGCGGAGCCATTTGAAAAATTAGGCCAGACTGTCTTCCATTAGTTCAGACCAACTTAATGAGGCATTAACATTCTATTTGTTGCTATATGGAAAAGGTTATTCAAAACATATTTAAAATAAGTCCCAAAATTTATCATCATAAGGAAAGCATGTTTGAAATCCATACCCAAAACGCGTCAGAATTTGTTCACGATGATTAAGATTACTAATCTTAATCATCTTCAATCTTCCCCACAGCCCAGATGTGATGTCAGTAGAGCGCCCGAGGACAAACAGAAACTCTATGATCGCTTTGGGCCATCAGAAACTGGACTATCCGTGGCCACAGTAGTATTGATGAGGTAGGCCAAACAATACATCTTCTGCCAGTTCCTAGTACAACATCTATGAATATGAAGGTCAAAACTGACAATTACACATGTGACTAGTAAAATAAATAGACAAAAGCATTAATGTAAATTAAAGCTGCCAGCAGCAAATTTATGGCCAAGCACATCAATGACATTGTGTACATTGCATGAAAAAGACAGAAGTGTGATTTTAATACCAATTATTGCAAATCTTATAATTTAACCTTGAATAGCTGACCAAAAAATGTAAATAGTCATCATTTACTCACCAAACATTCCAAACCCAGAATACTACCATCTTTAGACCACAAATCAAGATATTTTTAACATTTTCTCTTAATTTTCAGATGGTTTCATACAAGTATTCTTAAAATATTTATAGGATGCTTTATATGAGCAGATTTAAAGCTGCAGTCCGTAACTTTTGGCGCTCTAGCAGATGATAAACAGAACTGCATGTGTCTTGCGGAATAACATTGTAGCCAGAGATATTTCTCTCGGTTTATGTCTATGACGAGTCACGCGGGTACTGTGGTACGACCCGAGCCAGTCTAAACAGTAAGAATATAAACACTTATTATAGGTGTACTATAGTTATTTATAAGACAAAAACATCAAGAAAATGGATTCATGATGTACTCACTAATTATATGGTTTTGTAAATTTTGACCTCAAAAAAGGACAGCAGCTTTAATTTTAATTTAATATGGTAAACAGAGTTTGCATGACTTTTGAACAAATTTCACTGGTTTAATGAGAAAATATAAAAAAAATATCTTAATTTGTGTTTTGGTCTTATAGGTTTGGAATAACATAAGGCCGAATAAATGATGACAGAATTTTCATTTTTGGATGAACTATCTCATTAAATTACAGTTGTTAGAGGCTATTGCCCAAGCATAGCCGAGAAATTGCCTCGATTTCCTTCTTACTTTTTTCCGGCTTGCTGAGAGTTTCACTTTTGTAATGACTGGGTCACAAAATTTTAGTAGTGAAACAAAAATTAAGCTACCCAAGGAACCGAAAGGTTCAAGTTGGTCCTAAGTTGATCATAGTACTATTCAGACACCTTAATCGGTGAACCAAATTTCACAACATTTTAAAATACTATTATACATGGGCTGTCATGGCAGAGGAATCAAGTTTAAAACAGAAACAATATAAAACAGAAACAACAGTGCTTGGTCCCCAGTGATGTCCAGTGTGCATAGGAGGGTTTGTGTTCCAGGTCAGTTGTTGTTTTAGCACTGTTTGGACAGTAAGGCTCTATCTAACGGCACTGTTGTTTCAGTACAACTGATATCTCGCACACAGAGAATGAGCAGCATGTTAACTCTCAGCTTTTGTTTTCTCATTAGACATTGAGCAGATGGCCAGCGATGGGGCAGCTTTTCCCAAAAGCAAAGGACAAAGTGATGGTTTTTGCAGTGTGCAGATAGTTTTTCCAGACTGAGGAACAAAATGGAAGAGAAAAGCACAAGAAAAAGATGAACAGGATTGGAGTAATGGGAGAAAAATATTGGTATTGTGTGTACTGTTTATATAAAACTAGGAGAGATGTTTATATGTTAATGCAAGTGTTAAGTTGTTGCTGGAACCTGTTGATGGAGCTTGTTTGAGTGATGCGACATTTCTATAAAGCACTCATTAGATTTGTCAGCTAATGAGGTACTATTAAAGACTACATAAACATGTGGAAAGACGCTTTAAATAATGTGATTTCCGAAAAAGGGAATTACAGTTGATTCTTATGTATAGTCTAATGTAAATTTCTGTCTGGGACAATTTGCCAGACACTGTCCTAATTGTAAAATACTTGAAATACACCCAAATTATAACAAATGTTGAACATGCATGCTATAAATTTATATAAATCATTTTGTACCACAATTATATAAGAATTGCCATGTGTAAGTGTGTATATACAGGCACAACAAATATGCATGTATCCATGATGCATGGATCATACAGTATGTGTGGATAAGAGTGGAAGAGCGGTGCACCCACATGTGAATTCCTCCTTCTACAGACATATATCGCTGTGATGATGGGGCTTATGATAACATATAAATGACTTATGGCAGTTCTGTACGCTGCTCGCCTGTCTGATGTTATATAATGTGTGCAGCTTTTTGCCTCCCTAAAAATGAAGCAATGTCTGTATGAACCTGAAATATCATCCTTAAATATGAATTAACAAATGCTCACTATGTGCCTGCCAAATTTCAATCCAAAGACGAAAATGCTTAATTAAACCAAATAAAATGCAGTATACAGTGATCTAAACAAACCGAGCTGGATTAAATCGGTATTACGTACTGTAAATAATACTGTCACATTCAGAACTCATTTAATAAAATCAAAACGAAGCAGAACAAATGGTTTGTTCTGAATTACACTGATTTCTGACATCAGAAACCCCAAACATTATGCCCAGTAATGGTGAGTTAATGTGAGTTAGATAAATGCTGCTAATCCTAAACACCAGAAGAACTAATGAGAGTAAAAATGTATAAAGGTTTGAAAATGATTAAAATAAATAAATAAAATACAATTTAAAAAATCTGGAAAGGTTCAATGGTCTTAAAACTATACTAAAGTTACAGCTGGACCTCAGGGATAAAAAAGTTAATAAATGACCCCTTTAAATAAAAAAGGTGTTTATTGCAAGCTATTACAAATAAAACACTACAGGGTGGTATCAGAGTGCAACAGTGCTTTTTCAGCAGTGCTGGGCCTGGAAGATTTTTTTTCCATTTATTTTTCCCATATAGGGATTTAAAAAAGTCTTTATTAAAGAGCTATAAGCCATTAACCAAGCCAGCCAGCTACGAGGTGAATCACAATACTATAAACTTTGATTTGAAGTAAAAAAGTTTTTGATAAAGGTACAAGACTCTGTACTTAATGGCTTTAGTGAGAGAAAGAACTACAATCCTATGAAGCATTGTGAACAGCATAATTAAAAATGATGGAGAAATATAAAACTGCAACATATGCATATATATGAAAATATATATATATATATATACACAAACATTTAAGTACTTTGAGAGCGTAGAGATCAACTTGATTATGTCATTTGCAGTGCTTCACAGGAGTGGGTGGAGCTAGAGAGCTATTTTTGGTGGGTTGCTTTCGACTCTCTGATTGGTGTAATACTCCGTACAGCATCATGGGTAATGTATTTAATTCTGTTAAACTCAATTATTTAAAAAGTAAGCAGAAATAATGCAGGCTGACGGCTTCAGTAGAAGCAAATACCATGGAATAGCAACCTCAAAATGAATGGAGTTTTTACTGCTGGAACCCAACTGTTTCAGTCAATTGTAAATCCACAGTGAAAACAGTCAAGTATACTGGACAACATTAGGTTAAGCTCAGAAAGTGAGCACTAAGTGTTTAACTATCTTTGTTGACAGCTGGGTGGAGTGAGGTACTAAAATACTGATGTCTGTTTTGCAGACCACTTGCAGCCTTGCTTGTGAAAGATGAAACATTTTCCAATCAAACTTTTGTAACAGGATATTGTTCTGGCCCGGAAAGTGTATTAAAAAACAAAGCGGCTTCCAGCATGTAGTGCTGTCTTTTGATCTACGCTTGACCAATCGTTTCACAGTCACTGTTCTGAGTAATGATGTTGATCTGTGTGTAAAAATGAATGAGAGCTGATGTATGGCAGAATTTTTTGTCTGTAAGGGACATGACAAGAGATTTTTACTTACCTTATGTATTTTAGTGTACCGAATGGACTGAACAATTCATTATGCATATTGCATTGTTATTCAAATGTATTTTTAATAAATAAGATATTTCTAAATAACATGAGTTGGTTTCAATGTGTTTTTGATTTTTTTAAATGGCCCTTAAAAAAGAGAGAGATGGAAGGAAAACTCCAAATTTCTTGGGGAAACACAAAAGTTTTGTGAGTGAATCCAAACACAGTGAGGTATCAATATCTCATATTTTTCCTACATCACTATGTTACCATAGGGGCTCTGTATATTAAAAAGATGAACTAAAATGTTAATATTTTGTCATACTTAAATAACAAAAGATAAAAATGAAAACTGATAATAACTTACATCAGAACACATTTCAATGAATGAGAGTTAATATTTAGTTTATGGGGAATGCAGCGACTAAAGGACCACGTGAGAAAACATCAGAATCCAGGTCACGAGGTCATAAGGAGTTGACAGAATGACAGCAAATATAAGCATTACCCTCAGTATGAAGCATCTCAGATTTCTCTCACTGAATACAGATGATAGCAAAGTTCAAGCAGTTGCTGCACAAACAGAACGGCTTAAAACAAATGGTTTAAATGGGATTCCCCCACCACACATGTACAGTAAACAATAAATGTCAATTTATAGCATATGTGGGATTTGTGAAGTCATAGACTCTATAAGTTCACACCACACTCGTAAAATGTATTATAAAATCTGAACACTTGAGAGTCAAGCTGTTTATCAGCATAGCAAAGTTAAGCACGTTTGATATTAGCGACTCCCTCTGGTAGAGAAGGGTAATGCATGAGTCAAAGTCAGTCAAATTTATTGTCCTTTTTAGCACATTCATGAGCTAGGCCATATTATTAACATCATTTGATGAGTTTGGGGCAGTCTATAGCACTTGCTGAACATAAGAGAAATATGAACTTGTTTTGTACTCTCAGAGGTTCAGGAGTGCCGGTGTACACATTCCAGCAACTCCAACACAATGGAGTCATAAAATATGTCATACAGGCCCACCCTCTGCATCTACACATACCACAGAAACAGACGAATGGCTTGGTGAAATATATATAGTGGGATGTGTGCCAGATGATTTACAGGAACGCACACTTGTGCTCCAGTGAGGCAACACCGGGGTAGTATTTTTTTTTTTGTCTTTTTTGTGTAGTTTAATATGGAGGACAAGCAAAAGTAGGTCAGCGCAGGTGAAAAATCAAACTGATCTGTGTTCAAAAAGGAGTCCATGACAAAACTGCAATAACTGTTGAAGTCTTGCAGTATTACAACACATTACGCATGTGTTATGCATGGTTTTGTAATCTGCAACTATTTGCATTGCGAAATGCACTATTACCATAATCGCGATACCTTACTAAATGCCTAAACTTAATCATTTTAATCACAGTGTTGCTAAATGGCAAATGCCTTAACGCTGTTTTAAATGTAGAAAAAAAAAATGAAAATGTTCAATTTATTAAATTCTAACATAACTCTGCAGCCAGATCTACAATGACTCCTTTTAGCGTGTTAAAGGAGGTGGATGTTTCCTCGTCCAGGGCACACAGCACAGTTCAGCAATCCTATTTTTCATATCTGTCTTGAGATCAATTTCCTCCTGTGCAGGAGATTGTGATTTGCTCATTGAGCAGAACTGAGTCATACTGTGATTAATACACTACTGATTGGCAGAACAGTAAAAAGAGGACATACTTGATGCATCGCTATGACAGCAGCTGACCCCTGCCTCTTGGCATTTCCTCAAGGATGGCTGGCCAGTTGGATGAGTTCTCCACAAATGTCACATGCATCTCCCACTTCAGGCCATCACTGTCCTGAAACACACACACACACACACACACACACACTGGCTGAGATCCAGCTGCAGACTGCTTTGGCATTTCATAGAGGGAGCAAATAAGGTTTTTCTCTGTAGCAACCGTCTCCAGAAATATCCACATATCCATATGTGTTGAGCTCGGGGTGAAATCCTCATTATGTAATGAATCCTCATTATGTGTCATTTATAATGTGATAGGCAATTAATTATAATAGACGGTGACATTAATACACCTCTCTTTTTCTATGATGAACATGTTTTCAATTTCTTAAGTTATTTGAGTATGACATAATGCATGTTAAAGTGAATTTTAAAGTAAATTTATGTTATGTTTATAGAATGTTAAAGTGATTTACCTGTCTGATCTGGTGATCATAATTAAAGGGGCTATATAGGTAAGAACCTTCACGTATCAATCACTTTTTATTGCCAGTGTTTGAGCAGTTTGTAACGAAACGAGAGCTTCCAAAACTTCCTGTAGTTTGTCTATGAAAGCCTGTAGATTTATTTTTATGTGAAGGATTCCGGTTCGGGACGTTTTTGCCGGGAAAATCAAACGGATGTGACGTTTATGCGCGCTCTCAAGAGCCTCTTCCGTTTTATGACATATGAAATGATTGCTTATGGATATTGTCGAAAAAGCTGTACTGTACTGTAATGTCAATGTGCCATGCAAAGAAAAGGGATCAATTAATTCGTTTTAATTCAAAGTATATTCTGTAGCCAGGCTTTAGTCTCAAATATAGGCTACTTTATAATCAAATTATCATACAGTGTATGTGTTTTAATTACCTTACATGTCGAGAAGATGCCGGTGAATTGACGCAAACATCGTTATGATTAGATGTTTAATGCTGCCTTTTGTTGTGTTTATTTTGGTAATTTAAAGGAAAGCGCGCAGCTTATTTGCTTATTCTTCTAAACGTCGCTCTCAGCAGATTGGACAGCATTCGTTAAGTATGTGGTTGCAGAGATATTTCTAACTTCTTTTAACCCCCAAGCAAAGAACCAAAAAGAACTTCGTCGTGAATATTTCGCGGCCTTGAATCGCGTTCAGTCTCGCGGTCTTTTCGCGAGCACGAGCAGGAACTGGCGCATTTCACTTAACGGCCCAAAAAGTGTCATTAAATGGCTGTAAATTGTATAACAACCACTTGTTTTCTTCTCAAATAATATTCATACTTAAAATTAATACATAAAATGAAAATCAAACGCATCACGTGCAACCAAAATAAAACAAAAAACAAACATATGTATCCCACATATGTCCGACAAATATTGACCTTGTCTAGGTAGGGATATCTTGGTTGGTCAAATGTCAAATTTGACTTGGAATAGAGAACACAAGTCATGACTTATGTGTCCTTTTTTAAGCTGTAATCTCCTGTTACAATTCATTTCAGTGTAATGGAAAAAAGAAAGCAGCACACTCATTCCATTTTTCCAGTTTAGAAAGAAAGTCATTCAGAGATAGCATAGAACTACATTATATTTCTACAGTGACACTATATCATACATTATATTTCTACAGTGATACTTACTTTGTGAGTCAGTCAGAATAAATGTAGCTCTTAAATGCTGTCTCTAGTGGTGGCGTACTTTACTATAGTAAACATGTCATTTTTTGCTCTGTGTCTCCCTCCTGTGGCGGTCTTGAAATATCCTCTCAGTGCTCACAGAGGATATTTCAACCAGGCACGTGAGCTGCATCTGAAAGCGCATATTTCCCTACTAGTAGACGAAAAACATTTCGTGACAAAAGAAGTATGTCAGAATTCTCAGTACTCATAAAATAGTAGGGGAAAAAGTACCCGGATGACCTACTTCAGGTGAGATTCTGAAGTGTGCATATGATGGAAACTTTACTATCCCATGAGGCCAGAGGAGAGGATTTGTGAATGGCAGTGAAGTGACACAACTGACGCTTGTAGGTCACATGATAATGACCGTGTGGCGAATGTAGTACATTCAGATTACATACTCCACACATTAGAAGGTATTTTTAACGGTCATGAAGTAATTACTTATTCAAAATAAGTAACTACTCAAGAAAGTATGCGATTTCGAACGCAGCCATGGTCATGTGAGTTTGTGAATTTTGAGTTTAAAACAAGCACATTTAAATGTTGTTTTTATTATTTTTATTTAAATTCTAATAATTTTAAAACTGCAATTAATATTAGTGTAGTATTTTAATATTAATATTGTCCAAAAAATATTTAGTAACAGACCACCATTTAGTTCATTTTTACAGTAGGAGACTGTATAACAACTCACGGAAAGTTTAATCACGTGGTCTGCATTAATTTTAATTATTTTATTTTTTTTAAACCTTTAGCAAGAGTTGTACTTCTTTTATTTTTTTATTTTTTAAGGATTGCAAAAAAAAGTGCTTAATTTACATTAAATTCTTCCACACAATCTTACTGGCACAAAAATAGTTATTTTATTTAATTTTATTAATTTGTTTCCTTCTATTTTTGGATGACATTTGACTTGGCCACATTTTTGTGTGATTCACAGAATGAAGAAATATTTCAAGGTGAGACAAATATGTTATCCTACCAGTCTCTTGTGTTGTAGAAAGGATGAGATGACGGCGCTAGAAAAGTATGCAAATGAAGCTCCTCTTAAAACACATGCCACAGAAAGACAAGCATAAAATGCTCTTTCACAAAACCGTGTGTGTACTAAATCTTAAGTCATCCACCTGCAACCTTTATGAACACTAATTACTTCTGAGTGCCATTTAGAAACGCATTGGCGCGGTCTCTCTTGCTTGTGCTTGCAGGTTTTTACCACTAGATGACAGTGTTGTTTTTCACATTAGTGAAATATCTACACTCGGAATGAAATACACTCATTTAAATAAACCACAATAAGTAAAACAGAAAATAAATAATTTACATCTGTACATTAAATATTGTTAGTATTATAAAGTTAGCATTTAAACAAACAACGTTTCCATCAAAATAAAGAAACTATTGTAAAATAATAAGGCCCACCTTTGTTTATTGTCTGAATTTTTTCTGTGCTTTACTTCAGTGAAAACAGAGATTAAGAACATCCAACATCAGCAAAATAAATGTTTCATAATCAACACGTTGATTATGAACGTATTGAAGAATTTAAGTTTCCAAAAAATGTTGTCCATGATTATGGTAATTTATTACATCCACTTTCTTTCTTGAAAACATTATGTTTCCAACTCAACAACAAAATTTCAAGAAGAAAACGGACTCATATAATGATCGGGACTGAGTATAAAAGCAGCTTCTTAAAATATGATTTGTGCCGACCGGAACACCTGAATGAGTTCAAAATGAATCATATTCAAACACATCTCGACTGATCTGTCAGTGATTTAATGACATATTAGGTCTTAAAAAATGAAGTTTAAACATCACAAAAACATCACAAAATGAATTTAAGGCATCAGTGACTTATCTATATAATGAGATATCACCGCAATAACCTTTCACTTTGCGAAATGAGATTTAAAACGATTCCTGTCCATCTGAACAAGTCAGTAGGTTGCACAATGCTCCAGAAAGCACATCGAGGTAATACTGAGACTTCTCCAGGCGCTGTCCACCATCACTTTATGTAAGATCTTCTTTGAGCTTTTGTTCACTTGTAAAAGGCATACTGGTCAGTGAAGCGGTCTGAAAATAATTAGTTGAGAGCACGGCGATGCTCTGCAGAACAGGCTCAGAGAAACAGCTTGTTTTCAGAAGTCTTTATCCCAGCCAGAGAATTCATCTGGAGGTTCTTCAAGCTCAGGGGGAAACATGTCAAAATGACTGTGATCCAGAGGCCCTTTCAGCTGGAAAAATGAGAACAGCAGAAATACAACCATGTACATTAGGATAACAGGCTTTAATTTCTCATGATATTTGTAAAAACATTGGCCGCGTCTTTACTATCCCACGAGGCCACGGGAAAAGATTTTTGAATGGCGGTAAAGCGGCACAACTGACACTAGTAGGTCACATGATAATGACAAAATGGAGAGTGTAGAATGTAATACTTTTTAACGAAGTAATTGCTACTCAAGAGAGTGTGTGATTTGGGCTGCTGCCATTGTAAAATCTGTTGAAGCTATGCTTTACCTCTCTCCTCAGAGGAGACGTCAGCTTCCGTCGTCTGAGTCCCTCCCAGTTGAAGCCTTGAAACCACCTGTGAGAAAACAACGGAACAAACTAAACCTCCACAGAACAGAACAGCATCCTCTCACATCTTCAGCCTCATCTGTCACTTTCCTTGTAGTGAGAAAATGTTTGAAGGAGACGTATTGTACATTATTACTTTTCTTTCCTCTGTGGTTCTCCGTTATTGTTAGAAAATGTTTCATTGCTCCAAAAATTATTTGAATTTTTATGCCTATTTCCACTCTTCAATGACCTTTAGAATTTAACACGCCACTTTTTTTTTGCCACGGTTCCTTTAACATGCATATGTAAGTGCTTTCTTCACGCGTGACATGAGATTCACAAGCTGAAGGTTTGCAGTATTTCCTCATATAGTTTTTAACTGCCCCATAACAGCCTTTTTGCAGAAGTACAAAATGAGATGTTTTTGCATTTTCAACACTGTAAATACATTAAAATTGTGAAATATTATTACAATATAAAATAACTATTTTCTATTTTCTATTTTTTTTTTTCCATTCCTACTCTGAGCAATGTCTGAAGCACTTGTGAGCACTTCCTGTGTCTATTTGCCTCTTCATCAAGAATCGCTTGTTTGCTGTCCTCACTTGTAAGTCGCTTTGGATAAAAGCGTCTGCTAAATGATTAAATGTAAATGTAATGCAAAGCTGAAGTTTCAGCATCATTACTCCAGTCTTCAGGGTCACATGACCCTTCAGAAATCATCTGAAACAAGAAACATTTCTTATTATCAGTTGAAAACAGCTGTGCTAAATTGAACTTTTAACAACAGATCTTTCAGCAAAATGTACGGTGGCCGAGAGAGCTCAACGCGCTGCAAATAAGAAAACACATGCAAATAAAAAAAAACGTGATCATCAGTTTGACAACACATGTGCTGCAAATCCTCACAACACATGCAAACTCAAAAAATGCGCTGCATATGCAAAAACGCGCTACATTTACAAAAAGAGCACAAACCACAACGGAAATGTTTCAAGGGAGACCCCAAAAAGTGACGTACCCTACTTGACAACAATACAGACTAAAAAATATTAAAATATATTATGTAGGAATTAATTCAATGTAATGTGTTTCACTAACAGAAAAGTGTTTTAATATGTGGCATTGTTGTTAACTCATTAAACTTCAAGAGATGATAATTTAGTGGATGATTTAAAAATATTCGTTAATCATCTGTAGCGTACTAATGTGACGTAATCATAACGGCCGCCTGAGGACGCTCGACGACCACGTCATCTGTGAGCGTGAGCTTCTAGCAAACTGAAAAACACTTTATTAAAAAAAATAAATACATGAAATAATGTACAGTTGTTTATTTTTGTTTGCAGTTTTTATAGTATTTAATGATTGTGAACACATTGTGCACTCAAATGCCGTACACTATATAGGGATTAGTGAATAAGTGAAGGGTGAGTTGAACTGGTTTTGGACGCACGTCCTAGTAGGGTCCGTCACTTTTTGGGGTCCCCCTTGAAACATTTCCGTTGTGGTTTGTGCTCTTTGCAGCGCTTTTCGTAATTGTAGCGCGTTTTTGCATATGCAGCGCGTTTTTGAGTTCGCATGTGTTGTGAGGATATGCAGCACATGTGTTGTCAAACTGATGATCACGTTTTTTTTAATTTGCATGTGTTTTCTTATTCGCAGCGCGTTGAGCTCTCTCGGCCACCGTAAAAATGAATATTTTTGCGCTGAATATTAATTTTCTCCCTCTCTACCGTGTTCTGACGCGGGTGTGCTCATTCAGTAACGTAAAGTTTAACACAGACTGTCAGGACAAACCTTATGCAAAATGGAAATGCTCACGTGAATTTGTAACATTCACAGATAAGTATATAGCCGTAGAATGAACGTTTTGCGCTGATGATGCGCACGCAAGCCATTATGCTAATTAGCTTGAAGCTTAAAATAAAGTTCTCATGTTTTGGGCAGTTTCCCGCAGCAGCTCACTCTGTTTTGTCCACAGAAATATGTTTTTTAATGATGTAATTTGATGCGGCTGGCGTAAGTTTTCCGTGTATGGTGGGCAGACCCGACTAATCGATAATGACAATCGTTGTCGATTATTTCCATTATCGATTATTATTGATTTTATCGATTAGTTGTTGCAGCCCACATTATAAATGTCTTCACGTTCACTTTTGACCAACCTTGCTGAGTTTTTATTTCTAAAAATGATCTGACATTTGAACAGTAGTGTATGTCTCAGATCTCACTCGTCTGACGACGCATTGTTAACTGAACATGCATATTCATGCCCGTATCAAGAGCATGCGCCTTTATTTGCATAATGCTCTGAACATAATTTAGTGACATAATACAAAATAATGTTGAGCTCTTGTGTGCTTTGTGTGTACGTTACCTGAATCACCCCTGTGTGATAAGAATACTCAAGCATAATGAATATAAAAACAACAGCTTCTCAGTACAAACACGAGAGAGGTAGTAAAATAATAAGTGTGGTAAGTCCCAGTTCATTGTAATCATCCAGTAAGCATCATCAGTGAACATGCATTTTAGGCGTCATCACTCGCGTGACTGTTAAAGGATGGGTCTTCACCTTGCTGTCTGTGGCTTCACTGCTCTGTGGAAGATGGCAACAGCTGTGCCTCTCATTTTGGTCACTAATTGCTCCCCCTGTGAATGCACTGGGGCTAATTTGGCAGGCTGGCTCAGCTACCCATTGTGCTGTGACATATAAAGGAGCGAACAGACCTGCAGCAAAACACTCAACAATACACTACCCGCGATCAGACACATGGATCAGAGGTTCAGTGTACTCTCAGGTGGGTCTAATGTTCGTTAATGTAAAAAATGAAACACATGAGAATATGAGATTGTAAGGCCTGCAGTGTGTAATGAGATGAATAAAGTTAATATTAACAAGATTTATGTGCAGGATTGGTGGATTCAAAGCATTAGTTATGACACTAACCCCTGGTTTCAAAGACGATGCTTAAGCTAGACTAAAATGCATGTTTGAGCTGTTTTAACTGAAAGCAACTACTTGTATGACATCTTAAAATATGGTTAATTGCCTTTTTTTTTTAATCTCCAGATGCATACCAGTAATGCTTTTTTTCTAAGGTACGTTTATATGTCCTAACTGAACTAAGGCGTAATCCTGGCTTAGTCTAAACGCTGTCTGTGAAACGGGGCCTAAACCTGATGAAATCAATATTATAAAAAAATTTAAGGAATAGTAATAAGAAAAATCATTATTTACTCATATGTACCTTGTAAAAAAAAAAAAACTGCACTTAATTGTATTTTATCTGCACTTGTAGTGTACTTCAAATCTCAAAAGTATATTTTAAAAAACTGTACTTACAGATAATATAATATTAATAAAATAAAGAGCCACTTAAGTGTTGTTTCGTCTTTCGTGACTGTTTCTTAAAACACTTAAGTAGAGTTTTAAAAAGCACTCTAAAGCTCAGTTAATTGCATTTTATATAAATTTAAACTATAAACCATTTTTATTTATTAACATGAGGGTGAATAAATAATGACAGATTTGTTATTTTTGGATTAACTATTCTTTTAAGCAATGAATAATTGATGAAGTTCATGACGTAAGTTCGGGAGGAGCTTGTTCATCCAAGGGGTATATAAACATATATAGCTAACCAACTTCTGACAACAATGCTCAAGCGTCCCTCCTCCTCCCCCTCTCCACATTCATTCATCTTTCTATGTATTTCTCAAGGAGAGGGGGGAATCTAATAGCTCGATTTAACCTTTAACTATGGACAGTATGCCAAACCTGTTTACCTATATTTTGCCACATGATTATATGATCAAGCGAACTTGTGAATTGACCTACTTGTGTTTCTTGATGTCAATGATGCCATGCTTTTTATTCCCAAGCCGTTCTGCAGGATTGAGTCTGGAGACAGTGAGAAAGATGAGTGAGTTTCTGATTGTTCTCGTACAGGGCAAGCAAGGAAAAAAGGCACAACAATAAATATAAAATCATACACTGACAGGGACACATGGATACTGACACACGCAACCACACAGAATCTGACTTGACCAAGTGCAACATGTTCCTGGATCAACATCTTTGTTGATCCTTTAACAACATTCCAATCAACCAATCAGATTTGAGGGGCAAGTTTAGAGTTTATGTCAAGTTTAGTCTTACAACCAGGGTTAGGTGCTTTTGCATCAGTGTTATTCACCTATCATTTCCCACTGATTTTATTCCTGGGTCAACAAAATATGTTGACTCAGGAATGTGTCTAACCCGACAAAATCAAGATATGCTGCAACCACAGTGAACATCAAATCCATCAAATCTGAAGAGAAAGCATGTCTGGAGCATAGGATGCAGAGGCTCTGTTCCAAAAACTACTAAACTGCCTACATAGGCCTACATAGGCAGCATATTAAGGCATCAATAAGACAAGACAAGACTATGTAATGCCAAATTCTATAGCAGCAACACACATCCTTCAAGTAAGCAATCGAGTGTGACAAGCTCAGAAAGAATTCATTAGAATTGGTGGACAAAGAGAAATTATATATACTTACTGAAAAAGATGTGTGCTTAGTGTGCACCGTAGTGTACTTCAAAACTTAATAGTATATTTTTAAGAAACTACTTGCAGATAACTTTCACTTAAATGTTCTCTTTCATGACTATATTTCTCCTTAACACACTTAACTACAGTGTGACACCTTAAAGTAAAGTGTAACCATATATCTAAATACATAACACAAGTTTCAACAGAAATGAACAGTAATGTGCTTTTATGAGTTTACAAAACCTCTGGTCTGTGAACTGGTGTGTATTTGAGTTGAGTTTGAAAAAAATGTCTCCGAACGAGAGAAACATACTTGCAAAGTCTCCGTATGAGATCCTCTGGACGCTTGCTGATCCTCTTGGGAATGTCCACCTTCTCTATCCCATGAAGAACCATAGTGTAGATCCTGATCGGATCCGAGCCTGTGAATGGTGGGCTGACAGTCGTATGGGAGATGTTATATTTCAAACACCATCAAAAGTAATTTATTATAATTTAAGCCACTAAAACTGCTCAAATTAAACCATAAGGTAGACAATGCCTAAAATGTATTTCACTTTGTGAATTTCACTTAAACATACATGATTAATCTCACAAAACATGCATAACATAACTGTGCACAAGAATGTAAATTCATGCCGCAAATAAGCTCAGCTAACAGTATGCCTCAATAAGCATTGAGAAGATGTAAACTTCATGTGGCATTACGTCATAAAGATTTTGTCCAGCTGGTTAATCACACTGCAACTGCATATATTACACAGTCCTATCCTCAATACTCTGTTGCCATGGTGATCCTGACTGAAGCTTGAGGCAATGGAGTACACTGTGAAAGCCATGACGGCTATTCTCACACTAGAGGACCATTTGCTCTGGTCAAGAGAGCCCTGCCCTTTACAAATCGGATGTTGAACATGATGCAGAGCGTTTTGGCAGAGGCACAGGGAAGGCCGTGCCAATTCAGCAACAGATCTGATTCTCTGAAGGTCTGGGAAATCTGTGCTCTTTAAAGGTGAAATGTGCAATTTTCTGCACCACTAGTGGCGCCAAACAGAACTGCAAAACTGATTATTGGTTCCAAACACTTTCCATTGTTTGTGAAAATGGTAAGTCCATCCCAAACTCAAAGCATTGGCTGAATCAGAAGTTGCTTTATATGCACCACAGGGTCACAATATTTAGCCTGCAAATTCAGTCCCGTTGAAGCATTTGTTGGATGAAACGCATGATATGTAACAAACATGATCACCTGCCGATTAGGAGCTCAAAGATGAGAATGCCCATTGACCAGCAGTCAGCTCCAAAGTCATGACCCTTATTCATGATGACCTCAGGAGCCACATACTCAGGAGTGCCACAGAACGTCCAAGTCTTCTTACCTAGTCCGATCTTTTTGGCAAAGCCGAAATCAGTCTGGAAAAAAAACACAGCATAGATAATAAGGATGGTCAGACTAATATGACTACATATTCCAGACTCCATGTATACTTTATATACAGAGAGGTACAAAAGTCTGAGAACACTAGTAAAAATGATTGTATCTTATTTTATAGAAAAATCACAAATTACATCATATCTGTGTGAAAAGTTTAATTGAAAATTTTGAATTTAAAAACATTTTTTTTGTTATGTAAAACTTGATGATCATGTTCTCCTGCATGATGAAAGCATCTTGTTTTTCAATCAAAGTAAAAATATCTAACCGTCTGTACAAAGTGTTACATGGTCAGTTACAAATTAATTTAGAACAGCGACAAAGCCACCTGAAGACAAGTCTGAGAGGTTAGCCAAAAAAATAAAAAAATAAATAAATAAAGCGTAACGCCTGCTAACGCTGTGGAGACCAGAGGCCTATTTTTTTGATCTTATGTCAATGAAGGAGAGGCTTCACTATGCTAAATAAATTGCTTTTGTGGGAAAACGGCTTATCATTTATTGAATCAACAGCTCATTGGCTAATCTTCAAAATGTTTGTTCTTAAACATTAGTTTTGATTATTTTTAGAGTTTACACAGGAAAAATTGCTCATTAATTTCTATGGTATCTGCAAACAGTGACTGATAGTCACACAACTCTGAACCAGAGCCGTTGAATAACATTTTTCAGTTTTTTTTCAACAGCTCTGCTCTGAACAAATTTCAATGACATCAAGACTGTAACGTGATTGGTTATCAAGGCACACGTGATCCAAGACAGCTGTTACGCTTTCTCCAATGGTAAAGTCATGGATCTTCATATCACCCAATAATAAGACCACCTTTGGCAGCAATTCTCACACCCAGGAGACCTCAGCAAACTTCCAGGTGATGTTAAATTTAGTTATAATAATACAATTTTAATTAAAATGATGGAAAAAACACAAAGGTACAGCATTAAATTTCATCATATTTCTGTGGAGATATCAGCTTAGAACGGAGGGAGTTTGAATATTGTCTTGGACAAATGGAGCCTTGGAGTTAAAAGGTTGAGAACCACTGGCTTAGAGGCTTGAAATAGTGCAAAATCTGAAATAATTCTTATTCATGCTATGACATAATTGTTTTGCTTTCATTTTTATTTCCATATTAAAAAAAAAAAACATTCATGTGGCCTCAGACTTTTGGACATTTCACCATGGTTTTAGTGGTGTGTGCAAAATGACCATCTTGACATAGCCTTCCCCATCCAGAAGAAGATTCTCTGGCTTCAGGTCTCGGTACACGATGCCTCTGCCATGCAGATAATCAAAAGCTTCCAGGACACATCCAGTACAGAAACGGGCAGTGTGCTCATCAAAGAAACTCCTATATCAAATCAAAACATCATGAAATCCTAACTTCAGAGACTTAAGTATTCTATATATCATTCAGCGATGGTCAATAATATCCATGCAAGTGATCAGATTCATACTAAATGTTTATCAAAGACAGTGGGTTTTGATATGCAATATGCAGTGTCAAAACAACCTACACTCACATGTCCCTTAGCACGCTCCACAGCTCTCCTCCCAGGCAAACCTCAAGCAGCATATAAACATACTTATCATCCCGGAATGTCCGGAACAACCTAAAAAACACAAGGGCAGCCAGACACACTCGATTATTTGCATTCTGTGAAACAGAGTGTCTCTTTAGCATTTCTCACAGCTAGCGTTCATAGAGAACTAGACTTGCATGTAAAGCTGTTCTAGCTTTTCGTCTACAAATGCCACAGAGGCAATAAAACGAGCAAGAGCACACACTCCGACAGGAATATAAGCATGGTTTGAAATTCCCTGGCGAGTTTCCTAGAAACATGCAAAGTAGAAGCCCCTTTTCTGATACAGATGAAAAGCACAATGGCACTGAGACCGCTGTGACAGGTATAAGACAAATGTCTAGTGTGTCAAGATCTGACAATTCAGTGGATCTCTTTGTATGACTCTGTCCGCACCGCCACACTGTTTGTTTGAAGGAATGGAGCAGCAACTAAAGTATACTGTAAGTGTACAGAGTTCTAACACCACTGTGGCCCCCGGCCATCACACCTGGTATTAAGATGTGTTTTGATCAATCGGATCACAAGTGGACAAGGGAGACACATTCCCGTTTACACCTGGTATTTTAATCCATCTCTTTTGTTCACTTTCAACCACTTCTGTCCTGATTTCTTCGAGGGGAGGGTCTATGGGTGGGTAAATGATCTAATGGATGAAATAAGCTCACATAATGTACATATGAACGTGCATGGAAAATGGAGAGCATCAGTTTTCCTTTCTGCTTTGATAGCTGCAGGACCCCTCCGAATGCTGTGAGTACGTGTTTGAAATCATTGGTACATTTTTCATCATCAAACCAAACTTGGGTCTTCCGCCCACAAAGTTTAAATTCAGTCTGACTAGCCCGCTTCCCATAATATTTACACATTATTATTATTATTATGTCAGTAGGTGGAGAGTAGGCGGTCTTTAAAGGCTGTTCGAACGTTTTCGACAACCTCTGGAAAGTTAAAGTCAAAAGTGGACAAGCTTTAAACATTTTAAATCTCATTTACACCTGTATTTAGCGTCGTCCTCTTGTGATCCGATCGACCAAAACACATTTTAATACCAGGTGTAAACAGGGCCAAAGTGTCCTCTAAAGTTCTTCAATACCAATAAAGACATTTAAATAGTTAGTTGCATAAACCACTCTCAGCAGTTCCAAAATTGTGAAAAAGTGTTTTCAAAGACAAAGAAAAGGACAACTCTTTTAAAAGAATTTTGAAATATGGTTTAAAACATGTGCCAAGTTCATAGAAATTTACTGTTTGTTATGTTGAAAACATTTATACCATTTTCAACAAACGTTAATGGCTGTAAAAATGTCATGTGGTGTGGCCATCATAAGTATATTTGCAAATATCATGAATAATTAATGCATACATATTATTACATTTTTTTTGGGAGGGTTGCACTGTATTTAAAATGTGGTAACATTTTACAACCTGAACTGTGCTTGCCTTAAAATGTCAGATTTGGTGCACTGTTTTTTTCCCCGAATATTTATTAAATTTTAATAATACTGCTTTATTGCTTTTAATCAAATATAATGCCAATCTACTTAAGGGTTTCTTTTCAACATTTTCATCCTTTTAATTAGATAAATTATAAATTTTAATTCAGAAATTCTAATTATGTTCATCAAGTGTCACTGTATGTATGAACTGCATATTTTATGTATATTTGAATAAATTAATAAATCCAGAGAAAAAATTAGCATTATGTCACTGACTTCTGCTTGAACTGATGATGATTGATGATTTTCTATGTTAGCCCATTGACTATTTATGATAGCCATAAATAGTGTCTGTAGCCATAGTGACAGTGACCAAAGTAAATATCAAAGTTGCCAGCATCCAAAACACCGGATAGTCTTATCATAATTGGCACAACATCATCTAATAAACAAGTCTAATCGAAATGCAAGTTCATCCGTCAGACCTTAATTAACAAACAGCAACCAACAGTCTGTTTACCTACGTTTCTCCCACCAGCCCTGTGGTCTAACAGCAAGCCATTCATTCAGTCCATTATATTGATTAACTACTGTAATTAATCAATTCAGGGGCAACTTAAGTCTTGTTCTTGAGCCCAATCTGTGTACAGTAAATATCTTTATCACTCTTGATTATATTATATGAAATTAACCTAAATTGCATTATTATTCCTGTGCTTACAGTTCTCCAATTAAAATATGTCAATATGTGGCAGGAAAGATATGCTCATTAGACTGACCTGACAATAAAGTTAGAGTTGGTCTGTTGGAGTATGTCTTTTTCTGAATAGATGTGCTCCTGCTGCCTGGTGTCCACAATGTGCTTTTTCTTAATACACTTTAAAGCAAACGCAGTATCTTCTGAATCTTTAAGCTTGACCTAAGACACAAAATCCACACTATAAACAATACTTACACTTACACAATAAAACACACTTATTTTTTTACATGCCATTGGCGCAAAACTTTGTATTAGATATATTCATGCATCAGAGTAAAATGTGATGTATAAATGAAAACTAACCAGCTCCACTCGACCAAAGCCTCCCATCCCTAGTGTGGCCACTACTTGAAGTTCTTTCAGGAAGCAGTTACTGGACAAACCAGATGCCTTCTCCTTCAGCCTCCTGAGCTCTGCTGCCTCAGGAGAGCGTTCGTAAAGAGGCGACTGAGGCCTGTGGAGAAATGATTGTGACTGTCACATACAGGAATAGAGTAGTTGTGTGTTAGCTGTGTCTGTTTCCATTAGGTGTGTTCTTACATGGCATTCCTCCTCTCATCACTCAGAGAGAGCTGCTCTACATACTCCCTCAGATAGGCTTGCAGCTCCTCGTAGGTTCCCACCATCTGATTGAAGTTACTGTTGAAAATGTTTTAGTCATAGATAGATCTGTATTAGTCATAGGTAGAATAGTACACTGTAAAAAAAAGTTGTAAACAAAACAATGAATACTTAAAAAATTCAAGTTTATTTCAATTTTATTTTACAGTTGATTACTTCTGCATGTTTCACTTAATTTTTATCTCTCTTTTATTGTTTTTATTTGTTATGTTGGTAACACTACCATTACAATAAGGTTTCATTAGTTAACACTGGTTAACTTGAACTAAGAATGAACAATACTTAGTGATAATACTTAGTGTCTTAGTCAATATTAATTTCAACATTTACTAATACATTATTAAAGTCAAAAGTTGTATTTGTTAACATTAGTTAATGCACTGTGACATAACGAACATGAACAAACAATGAACAGCTGGATTTTTATTAACTAACATTAACAAAGATGAATGAATACTGTAACAAATCTATTTCTCATTGTTAGTTAATGTAAGTTAATACATTAATTAATGTACAATGTATTAACAATGTAATGCAATATGTAATGTATTAACAAATTAGACCTTATTGCAAATTGTTTAGTTATTTGTTGTTGTTCTTTAATTTTATTACTGACTGTTTATCTTGATAATTATTTGAGAAATCTGAAACAAGATGTACCAAACTAAGAAATACCTGAAGGCTACATGACTGTTTATTTTACTTTGAATTTTTTTAAATAACACAGCATGTCAAACAGCATATTAGTTTTTTTCTGTGGTATCAAAATCGGTTTTGTCAACTGAACTTATGATATGATCATAACCCAACTTGTTAGTGTGGAAGAAATATCACTTACTCTCTATCCACCACCAAACACTGTGTGTCATTTTCCTTTGCAATGATATTAGCTGAGCGGACATCCTCACTGAAATGGAATTATAAGAAATATGTAATGATGTTGTGCCGCTTTGGAGATGGAGTATATATATCCCTTTATATATATATATATATATATATATATATATATATATATAAAAAGTGACTGAAGACATCCTGTTCCCTATTGTGAGCACTTCATCTGAGCTTTAAATGAATCTAAATCATTATTTCAAACTTATGAATATGAAAAGTGGCTCTTGTGTGTCCCAAGTGTGTGAGCCTCTCTCTGGTTGTTTCAGTACTGAGTGTGCTCTTTAACAATGGTACATTGAGAATGAACATCTTTTCACATGACTATGACATTCCACCTCCCACATTCACTCCTTCAGAAACTCTTTTTCTTACAGCCCTTAGTGAACAATGTGTGGACATTTTAGAGATCTGCGATTAATCTTTTTCCTGCCCACTGGAAATCTACAATCACAAAGGAGTCATTGGTGGTTGTGTTCAATATTGTTAGAGACACTTCAAAATCCTCCAAACCTTATGAGAGCCTTTTCCCCAAAGTAATCACCCACTCCAAGAGTCTTAATCTCATGTGGTTCAGAAAAGCCCTCTGTAGTTTGTGTTACAGACACCTGGGAAAAGAACAAACAAAAAATCTTACTGTACATCTTACTTTTTGTTCATTTGACTGACAATATTAACCATCATCACAACTGCAATTACTGTCCTACATCTGAAAGCAGACCCCAGAGTAATGGAAAGACCGACGGACCAGGTGACGCAGCAGGCTTAAGGGAACAAGATGATGATGGTGGCCTGGCAGAATGGGGCAAAACCGGAGAGAGAGAGGACCAAGTCAAAGCCAGAGGGAAGAAGTAACCAGTAGAAGTTGATGGGCTGACAGGCCTAGGTGGAGTCATGAGATGAAGCCAGGGTAATCATCTCGTCGACCCTGGCTGGTGAAGAGGAGACCCAATGCAGAGCCGGAGACTTGGTGGGAGTCTGCGGCAGGGGCGGAGCTAAGGAGCTGCGCAACACCAGTGGAGCAAGTGAGTCCTGGGGAATAGATGGAGCCAGTGATGAAGGAGACAACTGGGTGGGCAGGTGACAGGGTGGGAGTGGGTCATCTAATACATTAGGCAATCCAGATGGAGCCAGCAATGGTAATGGGGCAGGTGACAAGAGAGAATCGGATCATCTAGAGGAGTTTTGCGACAAGTTTACGGGTGGGGTCAAGATTGTGAAGTGGATGAGCCAGTGCTCTTCTACTTTCTTAGGAAAGAACTGCCCCCAAGGTGCTGACTTCTGGTGGACCTGGTGGTTGGCTCTGGCCTCAGAACGGAGGAGGCTGCAGGCTCTAGCTCCTAGATGGACACGTTGACTGGCTCCAGCTCCATGGTGTGTTGGCTTGAGCTTAATCTTCGTGGCATGCTCGGGCGTCAAACTCAGTTCCATGGCGGAAGATCTCTCATGCCATCTGGGACACTCCGGGCTAGGGTGACTTGTCCTGTCTGGAGTGGGTAGTAAGATTGCTGCTGTCGATGGAACATGTGTCGCAAAGTCGGAGATGGTGTTGTTGTCCTTGACGACTCCCATGGTGAGAGAGGATCTGCAAGGCCACAAGGTGTACTCAACAAACTCAGTGAAGAGATGGTGATCCTGATCTGCTGATCTATAGATCCTGGAGGCCTTTCCCCAGAGGGAAAGTTTCTGGTCAAACTGTAGCCAGTCTTCATGACTGTAAGGGAAGGTTCCACCAAGGTCAGAGGTCAACTGCTGTCCATCAATTGTCTTATGAAGAGCTTTTAGTGTTGTCACAACATCTATCTGTAGACCAGAATGTTTTTCTGGGCGAGAATTAGAGTCTTTATCAACAAGCATCAAGATAGTATGCACTGCATGAAGGGACTGCTCCTGTATTGCACACACACACATCCCGCTCCAAAAGAGATGTTTTAGAGTTTAATCGTCCCAGCGAGCCTCGTTGTATAGATCCAGGAAGCCGTCCACATATTCCTCTAGTGTCCGGCCATTCTGGAAATATTAATCTTTCTCCATTATGGTTTCGGTTGCTTACACAGAGGCATTCAGGACATGCATGACACAGACTATCGATCAAATAAACAAGGAGATTATCCAGAGGTGAATACACAACCAAATACCACTAACCAAACTTAACATTAGATGTGAACCGACAAAGAAACAAAGAGAACCAGGGGTATTAATATACAAGAAGAAACAAGAACTAAATAAGACACAGGTAACAATAATCAGTAACTAAGGATGTCACGAAGAATGCTAAACTAAAAGGATATACAAGAAACTAAGACACATGAACAGAAACACAATGAAACTACACAGAACCCTGACACCTATCATCCTATAGAGAAGCCAGGCGTTTCTAAAGTATTCTGATTGACAGCCCAATGTCCAATGAAAAAACATTTTATCCCATCCAAGTAGCAGTCATACTCGTACAGGCTACTAGTGAAGTATGGTGTCTGGGTGAGACTCAAAATAATGCGTCTCCAGTCTCTTATCCAATCAACATCAATCTTTGCTCCATTACAATCAATGGTACAGGCTCCCATTTAAGCACTACTTCAGTGGGGCTTCTATGGGCTGTTTTTCTGCTGATTCCTACAGGCATATACATGTTGGAAAAGCAAATAGAATGCAATCTGAACAGATAGTCTGAAAACGCTACAATATTGAAATAAAAAAGAACAGTAATATTTAATGGATTATATGTAAATTAATACTTAATTCAATAATGCATACCTCTCCTTTAGCTATGATAAAGAAAGTGTTGCCTTCCTCGCCCTCACGAATAATGTACTCTCCTTTGTCAAAATAATCCTAAAAAAGAAACATAAATATGATCTGGTTATATTTCATAAAAAAGTGAATAAATATGCATTACTAACAAATGACAATGCTATAGACACAATAAAATTCTGAAAACTTACAACTTCAAGACAGTCAATTATTTTGGCAAGTTTCTCCTCTGGTAGATCTTTCAACAAGGACACACTAAAGAAAAATGTAACAAAATGTTTAATCAGCTTTAACAGCATGCAATCGAATCTGTAAAAATGATTTCAAAAGGTGTAAAAAAAAAAATAAGCACAGAAATACTTCATTAACACATCGAACCCTTGAACCAACCAACATTATGACGCACTGATATACATACATATTAGTGACAGGTCTATAATAAGCATTTAAAACCACATGGTTATAACCAGTGCTGAATGTGTGTTGAAGCAGCCAAGCAGAGAGGTGGGTGTTTGTTTGTGTTTGTGTGTGTGTAGTTGACAACTGATAAATATGCACAAATGTTAGTGGCATGAATGTACCTGCGCAGGAAGCTGAAGTATTCCTCATGTCTGGCCTGAGTGGATCTCATCATGATAGTCTGGAACGTCTGCCGGTCCAGAGCCCAGATGTGGGATTGAGTCACAGCTAATGAAATGCAATCCCCATCAGTTACACTTCACAAATATAACTATGACACAAATCCAATATTTACAATAAAAGTGGGTCAACGATAATAGAAAAAAGGATACAATCCAATTGTTTGCAGACTGCATCCAAATGTAATGCTTTTAACTTGTATAAAGTATAAGGTTTATTTTTTTAAAAATGCACCCAACAGTTTTTAGGTGACAGAAGTAAAATAATTTCACTGAAAAAAATAAATAAATGAGGATTTAATTATTACAATGACAATGCAATTTTAATTTTTTTATTGTTTTTTGTCCATACATTGAAAGACAATGTGGTCCTAAACAACATATAGACACACACATGAGGGTAAGTAAAAGATGACAGAATTTTCATTTAATGAACTCTTAAAGGAACAGTTCCCCCCATAATTAAACAAAAATGTCATTATTTACTGTACTCACGCTCACACTTTTTAAAAAATTTTTTTTTATCTTGGTGTAAACTATTAGTTTAAATACAAAAATACACCAAAACAGACAGGAATACACACACACACACACACCTTTGACTGTGGCTGTTCTTTTACAGTTATAGAGAATGGCCAACTCTCCGAAGGCCGTCCCAGG
Source organism: Zacco platypus (assembly GCA_038088235.1). Taxonomy (NCBI): domain Eukaryota; kingdom Metazoa; phylum Chordata; class Actinopteri; order Cypriniformes; family Xenocyprididae; genus Zacco; species Zacco platypus. The sequence continues at coordinate 7,865,889 of CM076078.1, read as the reverse complement.
ACGCATCTGACCCAGAAGCTTTCCATTTTGAATGACTTCTAATAAACCCTCTAAACACAGAGAATCAAATCAGACGAAGAATAATAATAAAAAAATAGTGGAGCGCAGTGGAATATTTTTATTTCAAATATATGTAAGTATGAAAAGCATTTGGAGTTTACCAGCAAGCACATAGAGGTAGTTCCCCGGATCTCCTTCCTGAATAACAAGTTGCTCAGCAGCGTAGATTTTCTCGTACATGCAGTCCACCATCTCTCGAGTGTGCTGAGGCTCCAACTTCTTCAGAAAGTCATTGTTCATAATGGCTTCATTGATCAGTTTCTTAGTGCTACAGGAAAAGAGGCAAAAAGAGTTTGGAGAATGCAAAACCCCAACACTTTACAGGAACTAAAGCATACATCATGTTATTTTTTTTTTAAATGTAGTTTCTAAGATCCATCTCTCGATCAATCTATCGATCTATCTATCTATCTAAATGTTTATGCATCTGAGTATAATCTTAAAATCTCCTTTTATAACACACACCTCAATTAGATGACGTTTTCTTCAAGGCAAGGTCCATCAGTGCTGAGTGAAGTAAATAATTCTCTTGTCAGCACACTTCAGACTGCCTTTAATACACTGCGATTTAAAGATTTCAAGCTATCTTTATGGAGCACCCTTGAGAGCAAGTGTCACGAATCGCAACAACAAGCCAGGGAAATATCAAGATCATTTGAGATCACAGGATTCAATTTTCAAGAACAAATGTATATACCACAGAGGTGCTACACCAAGTTAATAAATGTTTCTCTCAAAAATTCATCATTTACACATCCTCAAGTTGTTATTGTCAAGCTCTAAAAAGTACAGTTTGTAAAGTATCTTTGACTTTGTTTCATTTACGAATTTAGCAATGTTATTGAACTGAATAAACTTTAAACCGACTCAAAGTGAATAAAGACTGAACTCATTTCAAAATTGATGAACTTTAAACAGTTATTAAACTGAATTGAATTCAGTTCAGTAATGACACTATTATCTTTTTAGAGCTGCTTTAAAGTATAATTTGTATTTGTCTCATATTTTTTACATCATTGATTGTTATTTTCCTATTTATTACAGCGAAGCTGCTTTGAAACAGTCTGAATTTTATAAAGCGCTATGATTCTTCCCTGAACCTTTGTATGAGGAACAGACTGAAACTGAAGTCAGTTTAAATGTGGTGCAAGAATGTCTAAATATTATAGGGCAGCATATTTTTAATTACATTTTTTGAGATTTTTGAGATGAGTCAAAAGGTGAGAAATTAGGAAATTCATATTAATTATTATAAGAAGAATTCCTATTCCTATTAATTTTTATTCACTTTTGGTCGGTTCCTCATACAGAGCTATCACATGATTTGAAATTCAGCAAATAAATCATATAGGCAATTTTATATTGTTGTTTTTGGACATAAAAACAGTATATGAGTTCGTAATTGGGGAATTTTAATTCTTTAATTCTAAACTTCCTTCCTATGGTATAACAAATGGGGGGGGGGGGGCTAGTCTGCATTTTACATTTTTCAGACTCTTTTTTTGTCTTCAGTACTGAACTATGGCTGATTTTCATTATCACATCTGAAACAGGACGGTCTCTCCAGTGCCCTAAAATGGATCTTATGAATGAATTAGTGCTGGAGATTTGTAGACTGCCATCAAGAGCGTGTTTAATTAAAACAGTAATGATTCCTGTCCATGCATACAAATGGCCCACGCTTTGTGTTCTCTTTAGCCACTCCATCCCCTTCGGAGTGTGTTATGGTAATCCAAGCTTTCAAGCCTGCTTTGGGGATGGAGACACTACAAAGGCTTGGCTAAACCTTACTCCTGTCTCCACCTTCCACGGGAGTCAGTATTCCAGTGACTCCATAATGAAACAAACAATCCAGCGGTGCAGTCAGTTTCCGCACACTCACCTGGAGTCTTTGCGGATGCGAGATCTCTCTGTGGAGATGTGATGAACCCTGTGGTCATGACAGAAGTGCCTCGATGTGGGTTCGGCTGAAACGCCCTCCTTAGCTTTAAGGCGTCGATGCACCTCCACAGCCACTCTGTGAAAGCGCGTGGAGCCCTGGTTGATCACACTCAGTAGTCTGCGGCTGTGCCTCAGCGGTGCCGGCGGTGAGCGCCCGAGGCTGTTATACCCGATGGCATCCTGGAGCTTATCGATCTGGGACACTTTTGCCTCTAGTTCTCTTTGAAGGCTCTGTAACCGCCTCTCCTGTGCACGGAACTCTTGGTCCCTCCGTGCCAACTCTTCCTCAAGATGGGCGATCCTTATCTTCAGGGGCTCCACAGATTCCCAGACAGGGGCCTCTTTTATACCGGAGGACAGGCACGTCTCCTCTAGTCGAGGAGCTTTGATCGAACCGTTCCCCATGATCAGAGAGTGACTAGGAACCATAGAGAGGCCTTTGGGCTTTTAAATTTGTTCACTGGTTGGTCACTGCAATCAGAAGACAAAATACAGATCTATATACAGGGAACGTCCATTCAATCTACAGTACTTAAGTCTCATCCTTCTAAATAAAAAAGGAAACATAATTATAAATACTTTATTGTAAAGTAATTTTGTAAAATATTATTTAGAAGAAATTTTTGTGTAAATATTGTATGAAATAAAAAACAAATTCCATTATTTACACTGTTATTGTCCAGGGAAAAATATACAGTTAATACTATTATAAATAATAAATTGTATAAATATATACCATTTAAAACACACGTGACGAAAAAAGACCATCAACAACATTACTGACTATGAATGAAAGATTATTCTTTGACCTGAACAGCTGAAAATGCTCTTTCAAAACTGAATTAAGACTTCACCTGGCTTTAGCGAGAAACATTTGATTTAAGATGAAGGGACCATTATACTGTTATTGAGGACTATGAACTTGTAAGCTCCTAACAAACGTGCAAATTAAATCAAACATGACATAAATTATATGCAAATTTGATATTAAACAAAATTAAACCATGTTGAATTGCAGGCTACTTACCACCTGTCAGGGTGTAATACAGTTTCCACTGCTGTTTATTGGTGGATAATTCAGAAACGCTGCTTCTCCACACATGAGCGATCGGATATATGAGTCTCGCGCAGTGACAGGATGCAGCAGCAGCTGGACAGACTTCAAGAGACTGAGCGCCGATACTGAACGGTCGATTTTACTGACATCTAGCGGTGGCAGTGTAGCATTACACAGGACTTGGGAAACGTTTCATAACTTTTAGCTATCGTGTTTCATAATAGATTAATGTTATCTCGCCATTTCTGATAGACGTTTTGTTTCATGAATAGGTCCTAAACATCTTCAGAATTTTTTGGGACATTGTTTTCTTGATTATTTAAATCTCTGGATTTCTTCATTTTAATGTTTCTTATTGTATCAACAGCCAGCCATCTGCCTTAAAGGGATAGTACACCTCAAAATTAAAGTACTGTCATCATTTACTCACCCTCAAGTTGTTCCAAACCTGTATGAGTTTCTTTCTTCTGCTAAACATAAAAGAAGATATTTTGAATAATGTGGGTAACCAAACAGTTGATGGACCCCACTGACTTCCATATGGAGAAAAATAAAAGTCAGTAAAGTCCATCAAGTGTTTGGTTAGGCACATTCTTCAAATTATCTTCTTTTGTGTTCAGCAGAAAAAAAAGAAATTAATAGAGGTTTGAAACAACTTGAGGGTGAGTAAATGATGACAGAGTTTTCATTTTTGGGAGAACCATCCCTTTAATTCTGTTTTTGTAATTTCTTTAAAACCACCATTTGATCGCCAAACAGAACAGTTCAGTCAGTGCATTTGCATTATTCCATTTCCTTTATTTCACTGCATAATACAGTTCTGATGTCTTTTTGAAAAATAAACAAAAAGCTACATAGCCTACTCTTAAAAAAAGAAACAAAATAAAAAGACTGTGCCATTATGGAAAAAAAGACATTAACAAAACTTTAAATAATAATATTGGTGTCTCCAAAAGCATATATTGAATTAGCAATGATAACATTTTATTCCATATTCATTCAATGCTTGATTTTGAACAATTTAAAGAAGGCAAATGGAAGGAAAAAATTAGCATTACCCTATAAAGTCAACCTTTAGTCAAACATAACATGTTAGTCAGACTGACACTTTAAATGTAAATGTATACAAATAGGTGCATAATATCCATGCAAGTGGTTTCAATACATCTTGCAGTTGCACTTCCTGTAAAAGCACAGAAATAAATGCCCTCTTATCCATTTTCAGTTACGTACAATAACAACAAAAGTATCAAAGATATCACACAAACTGTCTGATAATTTGTTCTCGGTATGAAACACACTTGTAAATGATCTAAAGAAAGAAATGTGTGAGCAGCAGGTGAACAAAGTCTGAACGTCTCACAATAGACAGCGGTGTGTGATGCAGAGACCAGAATGATCCGAGAATGAACTGGCATCAAAAACTACAACTGACAAGTTTGGTTAATGTTCCTAGCTGGGCTTGACAGCTGTTTTGAAAGTGTACTCCTCATTAAAAGTCAGTATAATCTTAGAATATGGGAAATAACTGATTATAAACACAAACTTGAATTTAGTCAAGATTGGAGTGACACATTATTTGAGGAGTACACTGTACAAAGTATGACAATACGAGATCAAAACATTTAGTCCCCTTGGAACCATAAGGTTCTATTGGCATTCCGAGTATTTTCAGATACTGAGCTTCAAAGTTTTTGTATTTCATTCGACTGTGTAGAAACATTTGTGTTTTCTAAATAAAATGTCCCAAAATTTATGCATTAAAAGAAAAAAAACCTCACGTAATGTAAATAAGTTGTCACAGAATGAGAAAATGTGAATAACTCAATTTTGACAAGAATGTAAGATAAAGCCTTATAATTCCAAGGGGGACGATTTGTCAACAGGGAAATGTGTAGAAAATACATGATTTACAGTACAAATATTATATTCTTGTTCAAGACATGGAAAAAAAAAGTCACACACACTTCAATGTGCAAAATTATACTGAGAAAAAGAAATGATGCCTTGTGCACAATACAATGAAAACCACTTCATATCATGGCATGCTCTAAAGTTTAAAAAGCACCTAATGCTAGTATAATACAGAGTGCATACGATCCGATTCATTCTTCTTTTGAGCATTGTAAATTGAGCATTGTCTTATATCAGTGGGTACAGAATGATTATTTGCAACAAATATCACATATTATAACTGGAAAAAAGCACATAGAAATACATGATTTGAAACATACAGCTGTGAACACACTTAAAAATAAAGGTTACACTTGGAAGGGCTTTACAGGCTGATGCCTTAAACCAGCATGAATTACGTGATACTTAATGGGATAATTCACCCTAAAATGAAAATTCTGTCATCATTTACTCAAAGTAAAATTCTTCCAAACCTGTATGAATTTCTTTCTTGAACTGTTTGGTTACAAAGATTCTTCAAAGTATAATTTTCATTTTTGGGTGAACTGTCCCTTTAAAAAAAAAAAATAATCCTTAACATTTGCGAGTCGCGAGCACAGTGTGTCTGACAGAACTGGAACGTTTTTCTGAGGTGAAAGAGTTTTTATTTCGCAACAAGCTACGATAATAATGTTAGAATAATGACACTGACTTTTAGCCTGCCATCATCTCATCTGACTGCAGAAACTAAATCAGGACAACGCGTTTTTTTAACTGCGTTTTCTAAACTGCGTCTAACAGAGGAGTCAACAGCATGTCTTTCAAAATAAAAGTCTCGCACCAGAAAAACATTTAGAATTAAGATTTTTGTTGTGTTTTCTTTGATTGAACACTTTGCGATCCACCAGTTGAGAAACACTGACATAGTCGACTCAAGAACCTTATAAAGTGAAACTGTGCTCCAGTAAACCAAGTCAAGAACCTATATTTTTCAGTGTGTTATTACAAAATGCTATTTTACACATATAGACCTATATCACACAATGTCTTCAAACACAAATACAGGTATATTCTCTGTAATTTATAATTCAATAACCAATATTACAATTAAACAAATTTTAACATTAATTTTCTTTTCTCACTAAATTTACTTATCTTTTAATAGTGTTCAAATGACCATGAAAACAATGGCCTAGTGTATAGGCCTACTGAAAAAAATAGATGTTTTTTTTAGGCTTTAATGAGTTGAATGAGAACTCATTTCATTTAAATAATAATAATAATATTACCTTGTTATCTGTATAACACCTTAAACAATTAAAACTTGACATAATAGGAGATTTAATGAAACTATACAGTGGGTTTATATACAACCATTCTTTGTCTGAAACAGGTGTCAAAATATAACATAAGGAATGCTTGCATTAGGTTAAAAAAAAAAAAAAAACAGCTGCTGGTACAGATGATACCACATCTAATTTTCCTTTTTTTCAGTCTAGGTCATAATTATTGTAAGGACATTAGAATATTTTTTCTCACAAACCCCGTAATGGTTACTGTGATATTGTCATCCAGTCTATATTCTGTGAATTTGATAATAATAACTTGCATACTGGACAACCAAAAATAGTTTTCACATTAAAAAAAAAAAAAAAAGAAGTTTACTCCAATCAGTCGCAGCCATAAAAAACTTCACATAAACACAAAGTTTATCTGAAGGTCACACATGTGATGAACCAAAAATAAATTAAACGGCCAATCAATGTGTCACTGCATGGTTAAAATTTGTTGCTTTAGCTGCCTCATACATTCTTAAAATGATAGCGTTCTGTACAAGTAGATTTACCGAAACAAACTGCGTTCAGTTATTTTCATTTGAGTTTGCAAAATATACAGATCAAGTCAGCGTTGACATTTATGTTTACAGCAGTGAAATGTTACATGCATGTTGCAACACCATCAAATGCCCTTGTTGCAACTAGCCATTACATTTTTAAATACAGTTTTTGCCATGTAACTTTTAGAAGGTTTATGGTGAAAGTTGATACGTAGCATTTCAAAGTAGTTACAGTGATAATCCTTCATGTTCACTTTGTTTTTAGCTATATAAGTGATTTTATTTTCATTTTTAAAGGTTGATCACTATGCTATGTACAAGCATAACCATTATGTACATACATCTTAAATAAAACGCATAGTGTAAATGTGTACTATGAGTGAAGTGAGAGGTTACATTCTACCTACATCTCTCAACAGAAGGCAGTGATAGATTAAATAAGGAATCATCAAAGATTTTTCTTTCTTTGGTTTGTCTGGAAACACAAGAACACCACATCTGCATGTTCAGTGAGCTGCGCTGAATCCTCTGCTCACAAACATTAATAATTGTATTTAACATTGGCATTAACAAGGAACAAAATGTGCTAAAATGTTTCTTTCACATAGTGAATAATATAAAAGAGAAAGAAAAGAGTGTAAAACTTGGAGAAATGACAAGCTACTTCAGAATTATCGTCTTTTCTGTAATTCAGTCAGTATCAGTCTGTTCATATCTGCCGCCCTCTGGGGACTTCCAGTACTACAGGACGGATAAACAAAATCCTTCGAACAGCCACCAAAGAGCAGCCCAAACTCAAAGATCTCCCAAAACCTCTTCAAGTTTTTCTGTTGCTTATGAAGGAAATCAAACCAGAACCACGTGAATCTCACCGCTGGATTACTTCTTGGCTAGCTGGAACGGATTCTGACCCTTTTAATAAAAGAAACGTACACATCTGTAATGGACTGACACACTTTACTCCAGCAAAAATGACATGGAGATTGAGAAAGCCTCAGACAACATGCATAGAATATCCAGTGTTGGGGGGTAAAGCATTGCAAGTTACGTAATCAGATTACTTTTTTCAAGTACCAAGTAAAGTAACTTTTTGAGTTACTGAGTTACGTTTTCAAATAAATAAAGTTTCTCTTTTTTTCCATCTCTCCTGTCCCCATGTTGCGAGAAATAAGTGTGTTGTGTGCGCTGTGAAAACATGATGGTTATAGAGTGGTGGAACTATGACGTCACTTTGTAGGCCAATCGGCAGTTAGCATCACGCTGGTTCACCAATAGGATTTTCCCACAGGCTTTTGAATTATTGCAAAAAATAAAAGTTTGTGATACAAGTCTTGTCCATCAAGATAATTTTAACAGATGAACACAACTTTTATGAATTTAAGCTATAAGCGAACAAAACGACGGTCACAAGATTTCAACATCATCATGACTAAGCTTCTGACAACTCTTTCAGTCTTTATCTAAAGATATTTTCCCTGAAAGTTTGAATTAGAATAGTTTGTAAGAGCGCGGCACTGCATAACGAGGCTGTAAAAGCTAACACAGCTTAACTGTTCGGCACAATGCCGTTTAATGTCACCGAAAGCCACTGTAGTACGATTTAGCCACTTGTTAGCAATGGTTATTTTCAAGACATGTTTTAAAAATTTAATAAAATCACAGGTAGGTTAATAGAGATGTATTTTATGTCGTAGGATAAAACGTGAAAGTATCTTAAGCTTGTGTTAACCACAGACTTTATTTCAGCCATTTAATCAAAAACCCATTCAATCCATTGACTTTGGGACGAGAGAACCGGAAGTGCTAAAATGCTAACTCATTTCAGAGTTTTGGCCTACAAAAGTGTGTCATAGTTTCACCACTCTATTGTAGTTAGAGACCAAATGTGAGCATGCATTTACTCATCTCTTGCACAATTTTTTCCTCAAAATGAATTCAAACTCAGAATATTACTGTAATGAATCCGATCTGTTTTCCGTCCACTTGCCACCAGATGTCGCCCTCCCTTTTCATGGACTCTCTCAACCACACTACATTTCCCATAAGTCCCATACCTTGATGTTGATTGCATTTCAGCTGCAGTCAATTTGTTGGACTATTTAAGTTAACCCTCTTACCCATGTCAGTTGCGAGGTCTTGTTATTTCCTAGTGTGTAACAGTTCTGATCGTTATTCCTGTATTGTCTGTCTGGTTCCTGATCCTGCCTGTTTTCCCGTTTTGTTGTTTATCTGCCTGCCCTCTGACCTATCTGCCTGGATTATCACTACGAGTCTGCCTGTTCCCTGCCACTACTGTTTGCTGTTTATTGACCATTGCCTCTCTGACTATGTCTTTTAATAAAGCTCGCACTTGGATCCCATCCTGCTGACTCATTACAATTACGCAAACCTGCAATAATTATACAAATATAATTCATGTATTTAATCTCGCTTTATTCACCGATGTCTTTGCTGCTAACCGTCGAGGATCCAATTCACCCATAAAAATGAGCAAAAATGACTTCAGATAGATATCACTTTGTGTTTCATTTTTGTTTCAAATTATTGAAGTAAGTGTGATCATCTTATGTGTCCTATTCTTTTGTAATCCAGAATGGCAGCGCAGCTGAAAGGTTTGTTTGAGTTGTGCCTTCTACTTTACAGATGTGAATTTGCATTTTCTTCACTATTGGTGTGAAAGGGCCAGTACATTTGCCAAAACCAGATTTGTTTTTTTTTGTTATTAAAAAAAGTACCTTTCCCCAACACTGAACATAACTGAATCCTGAAACCTGATAATGCAGTTTTCACACTTTTTGTCAGATGCAAATCACGATAACAAGCAAACCTGAAGCATGTGAACATCCAGAGGGTGTTAATGCTATCACTATGCAAACACACAATTAAAAATTAGTAAATCTTTTTAGGATATCAAATCAAAGGGAACATATGAATAAATAAGACATTAGGAAACATTTTGGCTGAACTTTTTTACAGCCATTTATTGTCTTATATTCCTCATGTTGACAGCATAGCTTGTTTGACATTATTGTTGATATGTCTCAAAACTACTTTGGCAGAGTAAAAGCATTAAGGCACATGTTAGTATGAGGTATTACAGACTGATAAAGAGTTTATAGACACTGATGATTACAAACCATGCTTAACTTGATATTAACTGGCAAAATGGAACCCGAATAGCTTGTCAATGTAAGCAGCAGCAATCCTACACAATTCAAACACTGAATGAACACAAAACAAACAAAACAAAACCATTTTAGCTAAGGGCCTTACACTATGACCCAGATATTTCTTGGGAATAAACATGTCATAATGTAAATTGCATGTTTATAATACTACCTTTTGTTCTTCATTTGTACTTGATAGTTGAGGTAAAATGGGACACACACTACTGTTTTAAAGTTTGGGGTCGGTAAGATTTTTTAAATGTTTTTTTTTTCTTTTATGGTCAAGGAGGCTGAATTTTTACAATAGAAATACACTAAAAATAACAATATTGTGAAATGTTTTTAAAAAATAAAATTTCTGTTTTCTGTTGTAATATATTTTAAAATGTAATTCATTCCTGTGATGCAAATCTGAATTTTCAGCATCTTTAGTCCAGTCTTTAGTGTCACATGATCCTTCAGAAAACATGCTGGTTTGCTGCTCATGAAATATTTCTTATTATCAGTGTTGAAAACGGACTATTACGATATATTTTTTTCTGAATATATAAAGTTAAAAGAACAAGATTTATTTGAAATAGATTGTTTTTGCAACAATATAAAAGCCTTTAGTGTTACATTTGCTCAGCTGAAAAGATGTATTTAAAAAAAAAAAAAAAAAAATATATATATATATATATATATACTATAAAATATATAGTATATATATCTTATTGACCCCAAGCTTTTGAACAGTTGTGTAGATGCTTATTAGCAAACACAAAGATGTGCTTGACACTGAGCAGCAATAAATGAGATAAATTAAATAAGCACTAAATCCATTGCCCAAAAATGTAAATTGAATTTCTCTATTAAATCATCAGAGATAAGAATAGAAATAGAAAATAACTGCTGAAAGGGCAAGATTCTGGCATATTTACATAAAGCCCATAGAGGCAAAGCACTGCATGGAGATCTCATTCTTTTCCTTACATAAAGTAGTTGACTAATTTAGTTTTTGCAATAATATATTTGGCAAAAATGGCAAATGATTATGGTGAAAACAGTTCGAAATGCTCACTAAATAAGTCATGCAGTGCAAATGTTTATAATTTATGCACTGAAACTCATATGAAACAACTGACTTGATTATTATACTGCATGTATAATTGAAATAAGTCATTTGAATTTTCAGTAAACATATGCAGTTACAGTGTAAGATCATTAGGTGTGGTGTGAACATGTCCATGTTATTCTCAGAGCAAAGGGTTTCCTCTTACACACAAGGCCAATTTGTAACTCCAGCCCCACTAATCAGTGCAGCGTGGTCTGACACAACACATTAAAACACCATGATACAATAAGTTAATAGGCACATATCAGTTAACATAATGCACAAATATCATGCATATGCTGCCACAGTATATTTCTTCCTCGATCAAAACATTTTGACATAATGCATAGGTACAGTATAAAGTCCATTACATAAAAACATTACCAGTAATAAAAATAAACATCTGTACAAAAGTCCTGCCAATATTTTTATGGTTTGCTGTATTTTCCATCCATATAACAAATCAATGGCAAAAAAAATACAAAAATAAATATTCTATTTACAATCACACACGGCATTCAGGAATTAACGTCACTGCAAGACAAGAGGCAAAACACCAAGTTATTTTCAAAGCACACATCTTTCAAGGAAATGGAGGCATAGAGTTTTTCCCATCACATGATGAAATACTAATGAATCTCAAATCATATTCCAAACAACTGGTCATAAAGTATTATACTGTGGCATATTGAAAACTTATTAAATTTTGATTATATATTACAAACTGATTGTAAATGACAGTTAATATAGTAACTTTAAATCTATACCTCCATATCATGAATTCATGGCATAAGTTATATCATCGTAAGGATGGTATGGACGCAATTATTTCAAAAGCAAAATGTTAATATGATCAGTCAAGAGAACTCACTTTATTCCAACACCCTGGTACTGGCAGACCATCATCGCCCTAAAACAAGGAAGAGGAGTGGTGATGAACAGTAACATCATTTCATTTTCTTGAGAAAGGAAACATAACATGTCTGTGCACTTACAGTATACACAACCATTTCAGTAGCCAATTTTGAAACAAACATTTCCCCTCTGCATTCAATCGATTGATCAATCAATCAATCAATCAATCAAACAAACAAACAAACAGTTAGTCAACCAACCAGTCAGTCAGTCAGTCAATCAATCAAGCAATCAGTCAGTCAGTCAGTCAATGTCAATGTCAATGAATCAGTCAGTCAATCAGTCAATCAATCAATCAATCAATCAATCAAACAAACAGTCAGTCAGTCAATCAACCAACCAACCAGTCAGTCAGTCAGTCAGTCAGTCAATCAGTCAATCAATGCCAATCAATTTCAATCAATCAATCAATCAGTCAATCAGTTTAATCAATCAATCAATCAATCAATCAATCAAACAAATAAACAGTCAGTCAGTCAGTCAATCAACCAACCAAGCAGTCAGTCAGTCGGTCAGTCAACCAAACAGTCAGTCATTCAGTCAATCAATCAATCAGTCAGTCAGTCAATCAATCAATCAATCAATCAATCAATCAATCAACCAGTCAGTCAGTCAGTCAGTCAATCAAACAAACAGTCAGTCATTCAGTCAATCAATCAATCAACCAATCAACAAATCAATCATGACTATCCATTCACACAAGCAAAAACACTTACAAAGCGACACTCTATAACTAAATACTAAATCCTTAATAACAATAATATAGCTAGCTAGCATAGATGATGTACCTGGATGTTTCAAACGAAAGCATTTACATTCTTAACAATTCAATCAGGTAAATTAGTATCCAAGAAAATAATGACCAGTCAAGATGCCTGCTTTTTGCAACAATGCATTTCTATTGAACACTTTCTTTCATGCAGATCTCTGTGGTGACCAAGGGAGCTCCATTTTACTGGATGAAAACAGACGTGGTGAAAAGGGTTATTTAGTCAGTTTTGCAAATTAGTGTATACACAGTGGATTAGTGTATACACATATTGGATACAAAGAGCAGTAAAATTAAAACCGAATGCGTGCATTTAAGTTAAACATTAAAAAATAGTAAACTAGTTAAGTAGCAACTATCCTATTTAAGTAGTCTCGATATTTTCTAAATATTTTACAGAAATAAACAAAAAAACTAACGTGTAAAAACTGTTAGATTGTTATTATTTTAATACAATAAATGGCATTTTTCTTGTGAATGGTTAATAATTAAAGGGGTCATGCACTGTATTTAAAAAAAAAAATCATGTTCTTTGAGGTCCACTTGTAATGTTAGCAAGACATTAAGTTACATCAAAAAACATCCTAACTAATAAGCTATTTTCCAACCTGTTTATAACTTCTCTTTGAAACACGCTGTTGTGATAGGCATGCTGCATATAAGACTTTAAAGTAAATGCCCACTGCTTCCCCACCATTACACGTGTGGAAAGGTTTTAAAAAGGTCCGATCTAATCCCGAATCAGAAGACAAGGAACCTACACCTCAAATACCGACGATACTCTGCGACAGTGTTGTAATTAATCATCTTTATTTATATTTATTCCTTATGTATTTGTGAGATAGTTTTGTTATTGTATTTTGTTACATCATATTGTTGTTGAAATGAAGACGCTATAGGTGTCACAGTTGTCATTTGCCAATTGTGAAATATTAACGCATATTACATATGCTTCATAAGTCTTGGTTGTGGCAAATAAATTTTAAAGTTTTTTATCTTCAGTGCCTCTGAAAACCCTGCATTGAACAGCGTCGTCTTGTTTAAAAATGAATTGGCAGTAAAATGAAGCGAACACGAACCATGTCTTACTGACACGTTCTAGAACTTTGTTAAAAGTAAAGTTCATCAACGGTATATGTGCCTATAACTCATGCTGAAGTAATCCTGTGTGTGTCTCGCATTTACTACTACATGATAAGGGCGGATCGGTGGGTGGGGCTAAAGAGGCAATTATGTAGAAGTAGTGTTTAATCGCACTATGATGTCATTCCCAGACAAAACGAGTCGTTTTGGGAGCTTGGTTTCAATAAAAGATGTTTTTGGTCTAACAAGGAAATTCTGAAACTTACAGGATATTTTTATAGAACAATGAGTTTTGATATGTCAAAAGATCAAGGAAAATTTGATTTCTCAATTCATGACCCCTTTAAAGTTTATAGATTTAACAGAGTTAAAGATATTAATACTGAGATACCATGCAAGCTTTTTTTCTATTCTATTCTCGTGTTTGTTCTCCATTCTGAATGGGCTAAGCTGAAGTGTTAGGTTCAGGAACGCAGGGAGCATGCGGAATAAGGAAAGGGATAGATGGCAGCATACCACAGGACATGGGGCATCTAGCCCATCCAGGCCTGGCAGCCCCGGTTCACCTTTCTCCCCTTTAAAGCCTCGGAAACCCTGTTCATGAAATCAATCATATAAAAATCCTGTCGTCCAGCCACACCCCCACAATGGCCGCTCTGTTCCAGCGTCTGATTGGTCCAGAGCACACTGGACCTGAGACCGACAGGAATATGTTCACTGTGTCCACAGGGATGTAAACTCCACATAGTTCAACTTTAATTTATTTAACTAGTGGCTTCACCCTACTGTGTTCAGCAGAACCAAATTCCTGTCAGTCTTAATCCTGAAAAGCAAAAATCCCATTGAGAGTTCTGGTGCCTAGTCATTTATGATTCAAATTCCCAACAATTCTAATGTAATATCTCTACATACACTGTAATTCATAGACTTAGACCAGAACTCTTCTGGGCTTTTGTTAGCGTTTATTACACAAAGACATAAGGAGACGTGGCTTTCGGGAAGTCTCCTTTTGTCTTAGTGCAGCACATTGAACGAAAGACATACCAACGGACACGGGGCATCTAATCCTGGGGCTCCTTGGTCTCCCTTATCCCCTTTGGCCCCCCTGTTGCCTTTCTTGCCCCTCTCCCCCTGCAAACAACAGTGCATTCGTAAAAAGTCAGACTTTAGTCCTCCTAGTCTAGTATAGCAGTACTTGTAAGAAAAGCGCTATAACTAAGAATAACGGCAAGACACTTTCTAAAAGTAAATGTGCTTTTGAACTGAGCTACAATGAGTATTGGGATAATTTAAGGAGGGTAAGTGGAGGGGTTAAGGAGAAAGGAGGTCAGCCAGTGTAGTTAGTGTGGGATTTATAAAATATCAATTACATATACACTACCGCTCAAAAGTTTGGGGTCAGTAAGACGTTTTAATGTTTTTTTTTTTTTTTTTTTTAAAGAAGTCTCTTATGCTAACCAATACACATTAATTTGATCAAAAAAATACAAAAACCTATTTTAATGTACTATATTTTAAAATGTAATTCAATTCTGTGATCCAAAGCTGGATTTTCAGCATCATTCCTCCAGTCTTCAGTATCAAGTGATCCTTCAGGAATCATTCTAATATGCTGATTTAGTGCTCAAGAAACATTTCTTATTATCAATGCTCAAAGTAGTTGTGTATTTATAAATGAAATAAAATCTTTTGTAACATAATAAATGTTTCTTGACTGTCACTTTTGATCAATTTAATGTGTTTTTGCTGAATATTGGTAAATGGAGAAAAATCATGGCAGCCATTTTGTAGGAGATGACTGAACATGTGTTATTTTTGATCCCTACATTTAAACCTTCGAAGGGAAAATATCTTTATTCCCTGATCTTGGCATCAAATGTTGGCTCCAGTAAGTAGACAATCTGTGATTGATTCCATATAGAACACTGAAATGAAATTACAAAGGCTAATGTACAAAAGCTGACGAGGCACTAAAACGGTTTAATCATCATCCCTATTCTATATTACTAATTAAGGCCCGCTTTGCTTTTCAAAGTGTTTCATGATTTATCGTCAAGTCTGCACGAAAAGTTGAAGGGTTCTTTGGAGCAAACTACTGCATTTAAGCTATATAAATGCTTCAAAGTGGGATCTTTCTATGCCATAATACAGAGTTCTAACATTCCAAACAGCCCTCATCATGACTGTTATTCTAACACTTATAGGAGGAAGGAAAAAAATCAAAGTGGAATTACATTATGAATCAACATGGAGCTCATTTTCTAATCCTGTTTGACAAATACTGATTCCTTACGACTGTTTTTGAACTTTTGGCTCACAACAGGAGTCCTAAATACTCTCATCAGGATGTCAGAATGAGCTCTACACTGACATAATGCCATATCCCACATTGCATGGTTATGTGCCTTTTCAAAATACATCCAGATGTGGCTTTCGTGGAACAATAAGAACTCTGTGCATTAGCATAATTGGGATAAAATGAATGCAGGTTGGTAGGAAGGTAAGTGAAGGATATGAACAAAAAGTAGGAGGTGAGGAAGAGGAGGAGTATTAACCCAGGCTACAACATTAGGATGCAGGAGGAGCAGGAGGAGGCCAGGGAGTGAGAGGGGGACAGAGAGGACGACCCGGCCCGACTCAGCAAAAAGAGCCACGGACACAGGCCAGGGTGTGGGGGGAGGAAAAGGGGATAGGAAGACCTGTGGAAAAAAGAGAGGAAGACAAGGAAAGGACAAGAGTAAAAACAGCACCGTGTCCAAGGGTCCCCCACAGCATCTTCCACTGAGCTGAGCATTAGCGTAGTGACAATTTATCCAAAACGGTTCAATTCACCAGTGGATGATGTTGGGAGGAGCACTGACATGTTCTGACTTTCAAGGTGGGAGACATTCATTCATTAACTGAGGAAATTAGTGTTAATAGGAGACAGGCATACAGTCTAGGAGGATGAAAGCATAGGAAAAGCATGGTCAATTCACATGGACTTCTTTTTATAATAATAACTCTAAAAGAACATTTTAAATTTAGCGGTTTATATCATAGGTCAGTTTTTGCGTTAATCATGCAAAATTATATTTTAAATATACTCAAAAAATAACAACAGAAAATAGATATTTAAAATAAATAAAGATAATTGCAAATATATTTATATGTACAGACTGACAAATACACTGTTCTGGAATAAGAATATGTTTAAACAATTCTATCATGATAAATGAACATATACAGTAGCATCCAAAAGAATATTTAGCATTTTTGTAAATTTTATACATATGCTTAAATTATAATTAAATTATGAACATATCAATTTGACTTACAATTGAATAAATTAATAGGAATTTCATTTGTGTGTGTGTGGTTATAAAATATGATGCTCCATTCAGCATGATGTGAGAATAATCCACAGAGCATCTTGAGATACAAGAACACCTGACTGAAAATTAGTGCAGAAACGTACATTTTTCCTCATTATTTATGTCATAACGTTTCTGTTTTCTGTGTTTATTTCCATGTTTATTCATTTTAGAATTTTAATTTCTTATTTTTTACAGACTTTTAGACCCCACTGTATATATACACATATTTTCTAGCATTGAGCAGTAGCCATTCTAATTTCTTACACCCAGCATGCTTCTGCTTGTGTCTTAAAACCCATAAAAATTACAATCAAAGCCGGGCTCAGATTACAGGAGTTTTTAAATCCTAACCGATTATGAAATATTATCACATCACGCACTAAGGAGAATCTTCACAGATTGTCTTCTCTTAAATCTCGAACATGGACACACTACAAGATTTAAGGGCAGAGGGCGTACCTCACACGATCTCATGCAGAAGCTAAATGGATATTGTTAGTTCTTCAGAGAGAATTCGAGGTGAGATTTAACAGCCAATTTTAATATCTATTGACAGTAGCCCCAGTTCAAAAAAACAGCATATGCTGGTTAGGTATATGTTTTCAAGCATGGCAGCTGGTTTGAGCTGGTTTATACTGGTTTTTAGTTGGTCATGAACTGGTTTAAGCTGATCCTGAGTTGGTTATAAGCTGGTCCTGAGCTGGAGCTAGTTGCTTAGGACCAGCTCTTGACCAGCTTAAACCAGCTCATGACCAGCTAAGGACCAACTAAGGACCATCTTAAACCAGCTCAAACCAGCTGCCATGCTTCAATGTTTACCAATGCTTGGACACCGTCAGCAGCTAGCAGCTTTCTACACTCACCAGATACATTCAAAACAGGTCTTCAATTTGTCCGTATGCATGTAGAACGTTTTCAAAGACAATGAAGCCATTCAACAGCTTTTTTTACGGTCACAGTTACAAAACCTCTCTCATTCACCTCTGTCGCATTGTAAACTGGTTCTCATTGGCTATTGTGAAAATACTGACATAATCTAAATATCAAACATGCCTTATATTATCAGGGCGGCCTGATGTGTATGTGAGCAGATCGGTAGGTTTAAGATCGCCTCTCATTGCCAGATAATCTGGACTGGACATTGTAATCCTCATTATCAAGGTCCTGGACAAGATTGTTGGGAGAAGTTAATCGGCCTAAAACTCCTGTAGTCTGAGCCCGGCTAAATACTGCAAAATAATTGATAATGCCAAATTAAATACTCACTAATAATGAACAATAGCTAATGCTTAAAAGTTTAGCAGATTCATGCTGGTTTAGAAATATCGTCCATCCCTTTATTTTAAGAAAGTGGACTCATGTTATTGTCCTTTAAAGTCACAATAACATATTCTGCAAACAAACTACAATCAAGAACGCATTTATAATCTTACCCGGTTTCCTTTTAATCCCGGTGGTCCTACTAAACCCTGAATGAATGGGGGAGAGACATTACTGATGGTCTATTTTTCATTTGAAAGCACTTATGCATGGTTTGGAAAAGTTACAGTATTCAAAATGTTAAATTGTTCTCTGGTTCAGCACTTACGGGGATGCCTTGAGGCCCAATTGGTCCTGCTACTCCCATATCGCCCTTTTCTCCCTGTATAGTAAAAACATACACAGACATTATATTGAACAGTATAGCATTGAACTTTATACTTTACACAATCAGTGAATGTTTTTGATTGGTTGACAAGGGGCCATTGAATTATTGACAACACCAGCAGAGCAAAATGTTGCACTCCTGAATCTTGCGTAAGTTAAGCATATAATAATTAATCAACTGATCATTAATTATTTATCACCTAAGGCTAAGCAATGATGCAATAATTGTGATCTACGTTCAAAAATGGACATCAGAAGGAAAGTATGCAAGATTTTTCAAATTCAGGTTCACCAATGTTAATCTACTAACTCCCCTGACTGCTTTGTCAGACAAAATGGCGGATTCGGGGTTATGATTGGTCAGATCGCCTGTCAATCAAACTCAATTATCATGAGGATGACTTTCACGCCCGCCACATCATCAGTTTTGTATAAATGAACAATTACTATAGGAACATCTATTTATGGAGCCCCACACATTTGATTTTACAACCAAAAACAGCACTAACCATTTCTCCTTTTGGTCCTGCAGGCCCAGACACTCCCGCTGGTCCTATCAAACCCTTTGAACAAAGAAAGTGACATGTGTGAGCTTCAAAAGAGGGGATCCGGTGATGGGTGACGAGGTCAGAAAGGGAGAGAAACTAGTCAGTGTTGAGCACCAATAGATCAACAAACTTTTTCAGAGTTGAACAAAAGCAGTTTTAAACTCCTTATGCATGTTTGAAAACAGCTCTCTGAGATCCAATCTGCGGAAAAACTCGATAAAACTCCAAAGTTTGTTGATCTAAGTGGAAATAAACAGACACACAAGTAAATATAACAGCGAATCCATCTTCCATTTTCCTCTCATGACTTGGAGAGGATTCAAGAGAAGGGCTGTTAGACATCTTGCTTTTTCACGAGTCTTGTTTCTCAGCCATTTGTACAGTTGTATGCCATACTGTAATCATTGTTCATGCAGCCGCATCCCATCATGCTTTCTCCTGGTATGACATTGTAAGGTCAAAGCTTGTCTTGGAATGAAAGCTCTGAGGCTTGGAGGGAATTAAGCCTTCGAAAGGTCAACAGAAGTCAGGCATGTTTAAATATATATATATACATATATATAAAAGGTAAAGAGGGCTGCGACGGCATGAAATGCAAAGGGATTATTCACTGGTGGAGCACTAAGTACAGTAGGTACTTTTCAAAGAAAGAGAAAGTGCGTTTCAGAGAGCGAGCGAGCGAAATGTTTATAAGTGTTTGGCCATGCTCCCCTTCACTCACTCGCGTGTTGACAGGTTGAGAAATAAACCGAGCGCGGTACCTCTGGAAACAGCAAGAGGCAACAGCCAAACAGGCTTAGGGACAAAGTCAAATCAAAGTTATACTCATGCCGATGCAACCTCAATAGAGATCTAAACAAGGCCTTGACCATTAGACAACACAGAAAAGACAGAGAAACGCAGAGGACAAGCAAGCAACAGCTCAAGCAGAGGCAGACAGACAGAAAGAGAGAAGCAGGCAGACTGCGTAGTGGGAAAGATAGAGGGATGGATGGAAATGGAGGGGTGGATGATGGGAACGGGTCTTGCGCCACTCACCACTGGACCAGGCCTGCCGTCTAAACCATGAGCCCCCTGGACAGTGTGTAAAGAGTTACAGAGCGAGAGGAGAGATGGAGGTGGTGGAGAGGGAGGGAGGGGAGAGGTGTGGGGGGAGGAGAGGGTGGGTGAGTGAAGCAGTGACTTGTGTGCCACATAAAAACAACACTAGTTTTGATGGAGGGGTGACGTGTTGAAGATGACATGTAAGAGACGGGCAGTAACTCCTTTCAACTTGACATTAGCTTCTTGCAGTGTGGCTGCTAGTGAACATGACTTAAACTGGTTCAATCATTCATTTCAGCTCTATGGATGGTGATAAAATAACAACAGGTGGGTTTTAAATTCCAGGAGAGATGCAAAAACTAAAAATAATACTTGTAAATAGTTGTTTGATTCCAGAACCTAGTAAGCTGCACTGCCGTCTACTGCCTTCTAAGGCGGCACGCTAACTGAAACACAACCTCATAAGTGACTGAATACATATACTATACATAGGCAGCAAATTTGAATGCCACACAAATAGTGTTCCGCACGAGACACGCATAGGAGAGTTGACTCACTGTAGCATGATGCTAAAGGCTTCAGTGCGCTGCAGTTTTGTCATCTACACTAGCGCTTTAAATGCTCAAGCTCTTTAAAGCAGAATCGATTCTGATTGGCTGTCAATGTTTATCAGCTGGAAAAAATTGTTCTGAGATAGATTCCAACAATCTCTTTCTTGGTGCCATTATAGTTGAAGTTGTGATATGGACTCTGCTATTCTTTTATATTTAGAACAATTTTAGAACTATATCTTTATATATACCGTGTGTGTGTGTGTGTATGTGTGTGTATATATATATATATATATATATATATATATATACATACACAGTATGATGCCTTAAAATGACGTCTAGGTAGGCAGCTCACTAGGTTATGGAAAAGAGGAGCACAATGGGTAAAATTTGGACTTCCACACCACAAAAAGCTTTGGTTCATTGTGTTTTTTTTTTTTTTTTTCATATACTTAAGCAGCGTTTTATCTTGTCTTCCAGTAAAAATCTGTAAACAATTTTACAGATTTTTTCTTAAAATTTACTTTAAACTTTACTTAGCCTACTTTACTTTACTTAAATTGACTTTAATTTTTAATTTTCTTACCACACTGGTAAAATGGTTTTTAAAAATCACTATTGTGAGTATATTTTTCTTACAAAAACCCATTGCTTCACTTCAGAATTAAGTGAAGATCGGTATTAACCCCCTGGAGCTGTATAGATTATTGGTAACACTTTACATTAAGGTTCATTAGTTAACATTAGTTAACATGAACTAATAATGAACTGCACTTACACAGCATTTATTAATCTTTATTAATGTTAATTTCAACATTTACTAATACATTATTTAAAATCTTGTTAACATTAGTCAATGCATATTTTTCAAATATATCTCTGATTGTGTTCGTTTGAAAGAAGATAGTCATATACACCTAGGATGGCTTGAGAGTGAGTAAATCATGGGATGCTTTTCATTTTTGGGTGAAGTAACCCTTTAAAATAATAATGGAAAAAAATATATTTACCTATTTTTATTTTTTTTTTACTGAAGAACAAGACAAACATACTGATTAAAACATTTTTTTTTGCATTCAAAAGGATCTTAATTTGTTTTTAAAAGGAGTTACTGTGCCATTGATGATGTGACTAGAACAAGTTTATCAATGACTTTGACACCATAGATATACACCAGAAGTCCTGAAAAGACCCCTGAAATTCACATTAACAAAACCTATAGCATGCTATTTAACAAAGCAGAGAGGAAACATTTTATAAACAACTGCATACAATACTTTTTAAATAACAACATGAATATCAATCAGTTACAGTAATATGAAAGCATCAGGATCTTGTTGGTAATCTATTAAAATGTGTATAAAACATTGTGACAAGATGATTACATGATGACACTTGTATATATGATTGCCAAATGTGGACACCCACTGATTCATGCAATGTGACACAGCCATGAACCATGACATCTAGTTACAAAGACACATGAAATAGCAGCACAATGATATTTGTATTGAAGGGGCTACAAACTTTACAAAAAACATGCTTTTCCACTAATGCTGCATTCAGGAAAGACAAAAATATCTTGGTTTCAGCTGACAAGACTGTATGAATATTATCAAATTAATTACTCACTGGTATCACTGGTATAAAGTGCTCATGATTTATTCATCAAAATGACTGATTTAATGATTTGGACTGCTATTTTATCTTACATTGTTCTGACTGTAATTGCAATGCATGTTTATCAAGCATTAACAACTAGATTATAAGAATAAGAAATATACTTACAGGGAGTCCAAGATGGCCCCTGTCTCCTTTTTCTCCTTTTTGTCCAGGTGATCCCTTCTCTCCTTTCAAGCCTATTCCTGGCTCTCCCTGACCCAGGAAGAACATATGAGGTTTAATGTCTTGTTTAGCATATGGCAGAGGCCCATAACAGTTCGATTTAAGGTAATTAAGTTAAAGGGATAGTTCACCTAAAAATGAATACTCTGTCATTATTTACTCACCTTCAAGTTGTTCCAAACCTGTATGAATTTTTTTCATCTGCTGAACACAAAAAATTATACTTTGAAGAGTGTCATTAACCAAACAGTGGATGGGCCCCATTGACTATCATAGTATGGAAAAAAATACTATGGAAGTCAGTGAGGTCCATCAACTGTTTGGTTACCCATATTCTTCAAAATATCTTCGTTTGTGTTCAGTAGAAGATAGAAGGTTGTACCGATTTGGAACAACTTGTGGGTGAGTAAATGATGCCAGAATTTTTATTTTTTATTTATTATCTCTTTAGTTAGTTAAATTGGAATAGGGACTTAAGCTCGGATACTTACCTTTGGTCCTGACAAACCTGGAGGTCCCTGATAAGCACAAAAAAAAACATTTTGAGTTGATTAAAATTAGTTTCTCTTTATAAATGCACCATTAAATGGGAAAAACTGCACTGATGCTCCTTAGGCCCATATATAAGCCTGTAATATGCCTGCTGTTATCATAAGCTTTTAAGCTTTTGTGGAGTAGACAATGCCCTCCTCACCATTGGTCCAACTGGCCCTGCAGGTCCTGGAGGTCCAGCAGGCCCATAGACCTGAAAGAACACAGATAGGGGAGTCACCATTACCTTATTTAATTCAAGATATTTCACAAGTTAGGAAACCGATAGGATAATATCTATTGAAACCCCATTACAACCACCAAAATGAGCAAATCAAATGCTAAAAAATGTGGAACATACCAGCTCTGCTCTATCTCCTTTCTCTCCAGGTTCACCTTTCTGACCCTGAAGACGTTATGAAATAGCAAAAAGAGAAGGAACACTCAACTTTACCATTCATTCAACAGAATTAAAACAGGGATGATGAAATACACTGCACCCTAAAGCCATGTGAGGTCTTTACAACAATGACGTTTGCTTGAGGGGCACCATTGCATACCATTGGGCCTGGCAATCCAATATGGCCAGGGGGCCCTGAAACCCCCTTTTCTCCAGTAGGGCCATCTAAACCCTACAGAATGAGGAAAGAATGTGAAATAGCAATTACAATTGGCAGAAAAGTCAATTAGGGGGGACTAGGTCGATGAACACCCTTAAAAACAAAATCCACAACCAAGAGACCTTTGAACTCAAAGCATCCAACATGTAGCACTGATGATTAGTAAACTGTAGGCTTTTAGAATGCAATGCTGCCCACTCACCACAAACTCAAAATTCAAAAGCACTCATGATGATCCCACTTACTCACATAACCAAAACCAAATTCACATGCAAATTATTTTCTTTCATTTGAAAAAGATGTTTCCATGCTCCACAATTATTGGAATATTTCAATGTTCTTGTAATCAGAATATTCCAAACAAATACATTCTCAAATAGATTGTCCTCAGGAAAAACAGAAGATGCTTGCTTTTTATTGTGTTACAGTGGATATTCTGAATACATGAATCCAAATTTGCTTACAGACCTGCTTTTTTCCTCTATTAAAATTTCTAGAAAAACAAACATTGACTTAATTTGCTTATTGCAATCTGGTTAATGCATTGATGTCATTTGAATATTATGATATTTTGCTTAATATCAGAATATTTTTCCATGCAGGGGTTAAAGATCACAAGACCCTTGTGATTATTTAACAACTCAGTCAGATAAGCTACTTGTGATAGGAAAGCCGGCGCAGTCACTCACAGGTGATCCCGAGGGGCCCATGTCTCCTTTGTCTCCTTTTGGGCCAGGGAAGCCCATGACTCCTCCTTCTCCCCGTGGTCCCTCTGGTCCAGGAGGGCCAATGGGTCCCTGTTCTCCTGGCTTTCCTCTTGGACCCTAAGAAGTAAAAAGGTGCAATCACCAGCATTAGAAAGAATCAAGAGTTGAGTAAATACATCCACCAATGGACTACTCGCAAATTAATGGCTAAAATAGGTTTCATTTATAGTACATGTTAATTATTATTTACCTTTTCCCCATCAAGACCAGGGGGACCTGGAAGTCCAACATCACCCTGAGGACAAAAAAGAAGTGATGTTTAATATAAAAAGAAACAGGGTGCTCTTCAGTGACATGTAAAATACTTCCTCAAACCAAACCAGAATTTAGTATGAATATAATATGAAATTCTTCCAATGTTAGATATCAAAGATAAAAGAGTTAAGAATGAGAGAAGTTGATCAGTTACCTTCAAACCGGGGGTTCCAGGAAGCCCTGGAGGCCCAGGTAAACCGGGAGGGCCCTAAAATGACAAAAAACAGAGGCTTAAATAAACACTTTCCGTTTATATGTCCAAATACAAAATGTTATCCAGTTTCCTAACCACACAACAAATACAGAAAAGATAAAAAATGCCTTTGAAGCGACACTTACCATTGAATGCACATTGCGAATATCCTGAAAAACAAAATTAAATTAGTGCCTTCACACATTACAAATCAATCTATTGAAACTTTTACAACAAGGCAGCAAAGAGAATATGCAAAATAACCAAATTATAAATAAAGTAACATTTGTATACATAAAGACATAGACATACATTTTCATTGTTGTTGATTAAAGTTTTTCCTGGCTCCCCGGTCGGACCTGGTGGTCCCTATTAAGTGATGGGAGAACAATCAATCAATCAATATACAACATTAATTCTGATATCCACCATTCACATCACACCGATAAACAAACCTTTTCTCTGTCAGTGACAAACCTTACACTGTACACATATCCTCTACTCACCCTTGGTCCAGATGGGCCTTCCTGGCCAGCTTCACCCTGCAAGGCAAAAAGTATTCATTTGTGCTATTGTTCTCCAAAGACGCCATCAAAATATAACAATCATAATAACAAGGTCATCTAGAGTTGCAATGAGCAAGCACTCCTTAAGGTCAACTGCTCACCTTTATGCCATGATCACCTTTGTCACCCTGCGAAAAGACACAATATCGAATAATGAACCTGAAATTCACTTATTACTAAACTATTGTCTGATTTTGGTAGACTGGGCATGTCATACCACATCAAGAAAGCAATTTTGCAGCAGATAGAAGGCTACTTAGAACTAGTTGGTGGAGAATGCGGGCTTGCTACCTTGGGTCCAGATTGTCCTGGCTGTCCTGGGGCACCTGGTTCTCCTTTAATGCCAATTCCTGCAGCACTAGACTCGCCTTTTTCTCCCTTGCAATAAATAAAAATTTAGCAGTTAACCATGACTTGACTGGTTCAAATATTCAAGATGCAGCTTTATTTAATGAAGACATAAAACATTCTTGTGTGAGCATCTTGTTCCCATTTGCTTTTGAAACATTACAGTTAGCGTCTTTAATTGACGACAGCTGTGGTACTTAAACACAGGGAGCGAGCATAAAGGTGTGGTCACATTAGATTTAATGATTTCACAGACCCCACAACAAATATAGGCCACCTTCTAGGGCTTCTGTTTTGCAGAAACACTAATTTAACCAAAAATTTAAAAACATAATGTCTTTTTCCATTTCCTGCAACCATGCAGATGTAACACTTGTTTGCAATTGTCTGAGTCATAAATGAAAATAAATGGAACACAAATGCTA
Source organism: Zacco platypus (assembly GCA_038088235.1). Taxonomy (NCBI): domain Eukaryota; kingdom Metazoa; phylum Chordata; class Actinopteri; order Cypriniformes; family Xenocyprididae; genus Zacco; species Zacco platypus. The sequence goes on along the minus strand of CM076078.1, from coordinate 7,839,375 downwards.
GTTTAAGCTTTAAGCTATGTTAAGCTTTAGTAAATACTAAGTAATATCTAGTATTAAAATTAAATGAAACACAAAATACATCAAGGTGTACAAACACCACTGAGTGCAGACATTCCGCTCACCACTTCACAGATGTCTTCCAAACATGCATGTATAATTAAAGTCAAATCAACACAATTCACCCCAAAAAATAAAAATGCTGCTATTTTTTTTCAGCCTCTTTTTATTCCAAACCCACATGCCTTTTGAATAAAAAGGTGATTTTTTTTTTGAGAAATATCGTTAACTACAGCTAAAAAAAAAATTACTAAAATAAAATAAAAATATTAATGAAAAACTTTAATAAGTTAACGTAGTAAAATGACTTAAATGAAAATAAGTTGTTGGCGTGAGTTTTATGGTCACTTTAATGATGCTTTATCTTGTCATTTTGAAGCTTGACAATATCATTAAACTTAAAAGAATGGCCAAAAATCTTCAAAAATCAATCATTGTGTTCCATGGAAAAAACAAAGCCATTCATGTTTGAAACTGCAAAAGAGTGAATAAAATTCACCCTCAATGTTCAACATCACACCAAAAAACACAGCAAAGCCTGAGGGTGTCAGAACAAGTTGTGCAAGACATAGCCACGGCGCACATTCAGGTGTACCTTGTAGCCCCGTTTTCCAGGGATACCAGAAACACCTGCCTGACCCTTCATAGTGACAGAAAAATGACTTTAAGAATGTCATATGATCAGCAAAACTGTTAAAGATACAACCACACCAAACCAGGCATTTACCTTTCTTCCAGGGGCGCCTGGGAAACCAGGCTCTCCCTGGAGAGTGCAAGATGTCAACATTAGAAAAACAGAGAAAGAGAGAAAAGGAAAACAGTGAGAAAAGACCTAAACACATCCTCAAATGCTGATCTTTGAAAATCAACAGAGGAATCAACATCATATATTTTGCCTGAAATAGTCATTCTTAATTTCAACTGAAGATTATTTTCTGTAATTATTTAGCCAAACACTGTTTACATCTGTTGTAAACCCCCGAGGGTCTATCAGATGTCATAATTTCTATTGAAGCAATTAGACAGCACGTGCTGTTATCAATATTTAGATTGGAATGTCGAAGTTTGTGCTCTCCAGGCACGCAAATAGCTGATCACTAGCAGCATGCCGCAATGAGCCGCCCCCCACAATTGCTTTGTTATTAATAGTAAAGAGCACATGACAGTTATTTAATTCATGTCTGTTATCTCAGACTAATGAGCAGACATGAAGGCAGTGATTTACAGACACAGCTGTGGCTGCATGAGGACACTCAACCCATCGGGGTCGAGGGTGACTGGGGGGTCTGACTGCTCGCGGCACCATCCGTCTTTCTCCGGCCATCTCATTCCTCAAGTCTCAGACGCCACTTTACAGTGTTAGAAGGTGAGACGGTTATATGTGACGTGGCTGTATAATGAGCTATTAATCACCCTCTGGTGTGAAAGCAGTTCTACATAAAATCCTAACATGATTGAGCTCTCAAAGGAGCATTTTAGCAAAGGAATGCTTCTGCAAGAGCATGCAGGGTTCTGGGAAAAAAGGACAGTTCTTTATAAAAGGCTGAGGATCATGGGTAAATGGGGATAGGTTTAGATATAGGCTGCAGAAGAAGTGAACTACCTTCACTCCTTGTTTCCCAGGCATTCCAGGCATCCCTAGATCACCCTGCAAAATCATCATCAATTACTCATCGTTTCAATACTTAAGAAATCACACATTCACAAGCCAAAACCAAAGATTGCACTCATAACACAAGCAAAACACCACTGCTTCAGCATGTTGTTAGACACGATGACAAACAAGAATTGTCCAGGACATCTGCTCACCGATGTATTGCAAGTTGTGCTTTGTATGCTGGCAGAGTTGTAACGTGTCACATAGACATTCATTTAAGTAATGATTTGTTGTGGGCAAAAAGGTCCATTGTCAACAGTGTAGCGAGTTTAGCGATGTACAACGCCCAGCTCACAGAGAAGTCTCTTTCAAAGCGAACCGCTTTCTTTCAGTTAACGTGGCAAACTTGTGTGACCAAATTAAACTTAATGTGGGATCTGTGCCCTCTTTTGTGCCCAGATTTCTATTGCATTGACTCTACTTTGAAAGAGATATTGACATACCATTTTCCACCAAACATACCAAATTGACACAATAATTTTCTGTAATAATTAAAGCAACATACACTCTAAAAAATGCAGCGTTAAAAACAACCCAAGTTGGGTTGAAAATGGACAAACCCAGTGATTGGGTTGTTTTAACCCTGTGGTTGGGTTAAATGTTTGTCCAATGTGCTGAGCAGTTTTATTTAACCCAACTAATGTTTAAAAGTTATATATGACTGGCTTAAAAGGAACCCATAATAGGTTGGAAATTAAAAATCAAAAGTGAACATTTATTAATAAGAAATGTAATAAATGTTTATTGTTTAATTATTATTTTTTAAACGTGTTAATAAATGTTCATTTATTAAACATATTAATATATATTTGGGTTCATTTTAGGCAAGTAATACAATCATTTTTAAACAATAGTTGAGTTAAATAAAACTACCCAGCAGGTTGGCCAAACATTTAACCCAACTGCTGGGTTGAAACAGCCCATTTGCTAGGCTAAATCAACCTAATTGCTGGGTTTGTCCGTTTTTAAACCAGCATTTTTTTAGTGTGTAGTAATGAGTTGCATTACAAAAAATTCTATGTTTTCCCAACACAGTTAACCAGCAATACTTCGCTGGTCAACCAGCTTAACTAAAAACTGGTTGACCATTTACTGGTTCACCAGCTAGACCAGCAGCAAATCAGCATAAACCAGCTTTGACCAGTATGAAAACTAAACTGGTTTCCTCAGTAGGTTTATAAAACACACAAACAAACAGGTAGATTAGTCAGTACTCAATCATTACATTACATGGTAGTGCCACAAGGGAAGCATTTTACAACATGTCCAGAAAGCCTCTACAGAAAACAACGCATGACATTCGAAGACTGGCGGCCAGACAACAGGCAGTCAAGGGCAGAGGTCAAAGATGGCATGAAGACTCCAGTGAGTCTGAGCAGAGGGCAGGTGGCAGAGCCTAGCTTGGCATAACCCGCTTTGACAGGTGCAGTGGTCAGACCTTGGAGAGGGCTGCAGGTTATCGAGAGAGACAGACGCCAAATGTGTGCGGTTTGAGAGGGTATTAATGATCCAAGGCACTCAAGTGTGCTTTTGGGCCAGAGACAAGACTGCTTGTCATACTCAGCTGCTTTCATAAACGCCGACCAATCAGAAAACCAGAAAGGGCAGTTGGGTTTGGACAAGGCAGAGAGTCGTATGAGAGTTTATGGGTGTTCCCAGTAGATGAAAGAGTCCGACTGCATGTAACTGTCCCGTTAAGGGATTGGAACGATGTAGTGATGGTTGATCACTTTAATCATGAAAGAGAAACTTCTTGGACCCCTGCTGAAAACAGGAAGTCTCTTTGATCATCTTCATTTCCAATCAACTCACACCATTCCATTAGGCCCTGCTGCCCATCATCATGTCTCCTTCAACCCTGTCTGCTTCTATTTTAGAGTGAAGAGCGCTTGGTGGGGTAGAGGCTAGTGTGTGGACAGACACGGGCAGCAAGTGATTTATGGGAGTGCTAATCTTCAGGCTAAAAATGATGAAGACGGAGCCTTTGGAGTTGAGGGGAACTCTGGGAAGGTGAAGAGAACGGTCATCAGCACTGTGAAGAAGTGGCTGCATTCTTTGCTGACAAACTTGATTCCTTCAGGACTGTTCATAATAAGTAATGACTTACTTTGGCTCCTATGAAATACGAGAGCATGGTATACGTGCTTGGCCCGAGGTATAAAAAAAAAACGGGTGAAAGAAATTTCCAAAATAAACCTAATAAGTTCCATTTATATATTGACATGCATCACATACTGCTCAAGTTCTTTGAGACACAAAGGATCCTTGTATGAAGAGAAAAACGACTATTAAACATTCAGTTCTGGCTCTTAAAAATTGGAGTCTGTTTAGCCGTGTTTCCACTGCAGGAACTTTCCCCAGGAACTAGGGACTTGGGGTGGTACTCTATGTGTTTCGACCGCAAGAACTAGGGTCTAAATGAATTCCCGGGTAAAATTTTTTCCTTTTATAAAGTACCTGCACACGAGATAGTACCTTATACAAAGTTCAGGAACTTTCAGGGGTGGGACTTGGGAATTGAACATGCTGGTTGAGTTCACGCAGCATTTCGATTAGTTGACTCCAAGCAGCATTTTATTTCAACTCCCATTTTTAAAAGTCTGTTGCGGTGCGTGCAGTAAGAGTTGTTTGGTATTTGAAACAACAATGCGTTGATATGAACATGACCAATAGACCGACGACGAAGTTCAGGCTTTTTTAAGCTTATACATGGAGGACAAAATCCAGCGGGAACTGGAAAGTTGCGCACAGTCCTATGCCACCAGATTGAATCTTCATGGTACTTTAGACAGCAACAGGTCTGTAGGAAAAAAAAATCCTGGGATGAATTGTTCCGGGTAATTTCGATGGAAAGCGGTTTTTGATTGCACATTCTGATTGGTTGTGGCCAGTCTCACGCCAGCTAATGGCAATTATTTTTCCATTTCTTTTTGGTGCTTAGTTTTTTCTACATTCTTCAAAACATTCTTGTTTTTATGTTCTTGTTTTATGTTGGATTTATGCTTAAAGCAATAAAAAAGTGCACAGTACAACTTCAAATAAACATATTATGCATTCATTTATTCTGTTGCTGCTGCTTCATGTAGTGCCTAAAAACCTAGTAAAATCATTGCAATGCATGGCTTCTCCTGACTTATTGCTTTATTAGCCCTTGGGCTCTCTATTTTAGCAATGCAGATCTGGAGGGGAGTGTGTAACTGAGAAGTTTTGAGAGTCAATGTCAAAGAGAAAGAAATAAAGCAGCTCTCGTTTGATCTTGGAGGTGCTTCACTGGGCGGTTCTTTTAATTCATGTCACGCCATCATCTCTCATTCCTACTTAACATAAGAATCTAATGGTAGAGGAGCAACACAAGTTACATGCGTCTACATCTGCATTTTATTCTGTGTGTGCAGGTTTGATTGTTACTGTAAATGTGTGTTTTTTTCCAGTTGGAGAGCATTGCAGACAGTCTTTAGCAGCCTCACTTAATACAGATGAGGCTCACTCACTGTTGGCAGCAGGAGTAAAAGGAGTAAATTTAGCGTTAGCTTATCTCCGATTTCTCATAAATTTTCACTGGCTTTCAAGACACAAGTACAAACCTAGTACCGACTATTAATGAGAAAGACAGATGTTTTTGAGGGAAGACAGCGGTACAATAGAAGTGATGGTATACATTGTTAATACTATAAAATACAAGTTAAAAATTTTAACATACTGGACTGTATCTGTTTCTCATGAGCTTAAAAACTTGCTCTACATTATTAGGCTAAAATACTTGAAATGAGTTCTCTAGGCAAACATCAATTGTGCCAACATATGAATTTCTTTGTGAAACTGTTTAATTTAAAATTGCACTTGTGAACTACTTCGATTTGCAAAGTATCCCAGGATGCACCTCATTACGTCAGTTAAAAGAGTGAGCAAAGCTGGAATCTAGACAAAGATGAAGTTCAAATACAGTTACATGAAAAGTTTTTTGGTGACTATACTGTATAATTTCAAATATTTTATAGTTTTGATGACTATTTTATTCTAAAATGAATAAAATAGTAACAATAAGAGAGCATAGGTTTTTTTTTTGACTATTACCATGGTACTATATTTATGTACAGTATACATTCAAAAGTTTTATTTTTAAAGAAATGAATACTCTTATTCAGCAAGGATGCATTAAATTGATCAAAAGTAAATACATTTATAATGTTACAAAACATTTCTATTTCAAATAAATGCTGTTCTTTTGAACTTTTTATTCATTAAAGAATCTTGTAAAAATGTCACGATTTCAAAAAAATTGATCATGCTAATAATTAGAAATGTTTCTTGAGCAGCAATATCATCAGCACATCAGAGTGCTTTCTGAAGGATCATGTGACACTGAAGACTAGAGTAATGATGCTGAAAATGCAGCTTTGTCATCACAGGATAAAAATACATTTAAAAATATATTAAAATAGAAATCAGTTATTTTAAACTGTAATAATATTTCACAATTTTACTGTTTTTACTCTATTAGCGATCAAATAAACGCCTCTGTCCAAAAACATAAAAAATCATCCTAATCCCAAACTTTTGAATGATATCGTGCAAGTACCATGATACTTTCTGGAACTTTTTTGATTGGAAAGTCATAACAACTACATGTAAATCCCTCAATGATATATTCAAACAAGCAATAGCCCGGTCCCAAGCCTCCAACCCCAAACATACTGTCCTGCATTCAATTAGAGGCGGTCATCAAGTTGTATACATATAAATGTATAAAAAATACTAAATATAGCACTGCTGCAGATGTGCTTATTCATGTCAGTTCCCCAGATGGCACGTCTGCAGAGTCTGATGATGAAAACATTCATATACTTAAAACAGACCGCTAAAATACAGAAACACAAAGCACTGTCATGACAACAGACCTAACAATCGAAGAGTATGGCAGTGTGTCTTTGGCAGGGACGAAGGCAGGTAGCAAAAATAAGTGTGCTAAGTCCATCAAGCTGTGTGTAACAGGGGACTCTCCACAAACAGCAGGGTTAGAGGCCTGTAAATCAGATGCACAGGTGCTCAGATGAAGGAAGGAGGGAATGTCTTGTGCTATAGCTGCCTGTTTTCCTCTTAGCGTGCAATCCCTCTGGTTTCCCAGCATGACTCCGGTACTGAGTCATATGTCTTTGTGCACATCCTGGTTTCAGTTGCAAAGCATTTGTCCTGCCCTCAGCCCGTGCGAGTCCTCGCTTCGGTAACATAAGCTGGTGTCTACCAGTGGTGCACAAGTCAATGAAGGTGGATGAGTTATTAGAATGTACATTTAGGAGAGACTCAAAAATGAACGAACGAACAGACCAGAATTTAAGATGCTATTCACTAAAAACTTCCTGTCCACTTTAGTTCTCAATCTCAAGTCTCTTATAATGTGCAGCAATATATATCCAAGAAGTTTCAGAACATTGCTGATCATGCAATGTCATGCAAATATCACAACAGTTATATTTTTGCTTCACACACACACACACAAAGTTAAATGCACTACAACATTTCTCAGAGTACCTTCTCCCCCTTCTCTCCTGTTTGCCCATCCATCCCTTGATCACCCTACACCAATGGACAGATGGGAACATCTTCAGCAGATCAACACAAGCCAAATGAAGAACATATGCAGACATGGGATTGTGTAATTCCAAGCAAAGCCATGAGATTACAGAGTGTTTTCTTCTGGCACAATCCAAATAAAGAAGCCAGAAACAATAAATCAATAAGGATGATGATCTAAAGTAAGCCTCTGACGCTGTAAGCATCAGGATGTTTGACTATGGGGCTCTAGGGTGGTCCTGAGACAGAAGTCAGGGGATGTGCAGAGGAAATGAAAATTCCATCAAACTCAGGCTAGCAAAGGAGTTCACATAAGATGTCTGGCCCATGAACTCATGCCTCACTGCTGGTTTTAGAGGACACCATTCAGCATTAAGCAGTTAGACAGTCTGAATAGCAGTATCCTGTAGGGACTATTTGTGCATCAGCAGGTGTAAACTTTACGTGCGTCCCACTCCTCTTTACAGGCCAAAACTTCCCCAGTGAGAAACCGTGTGATCACTCCAGCAGATGCATGTTTCAGTAGGAGCAATGTCTCAGACATGTGATACAGTCATACAAACATAAATCTTTATATGTTTAGATTTACTCTCTATAGAATACTGCTCTTTCAAGATGCTCTAGTCGGGGGTGTCAAACTCCTGGAGGGCCACAGCCCTGCAGAGTTTAGCTTCAACCTCAATTAATTGCACCTGATCCAGCTAATCAAGTCCTTCAGACTTATTTGAAAAATACAGACCTGTGTTTAACTCATTTTTTATGCCCTTCTCTTTAACTTTCCTCTGTCTTGTTTACCCACTATTGGCGGAATCCTTGTAATGGGTTTAAAAGGAACGCCCTAAGTCCTCGACTTGGAATCCCCTATGGAGCTGATTTATTATTTACATTTATTTATTTTTTCCCTATTAATTTGTTTTGTGCACCATTTCAATATAAAAAATTACACAACTGAAATGATAACAAAACAATAAACTATCCCCTGGTTTCACAGACAAGGCTTAAGCCAGTTCCAGACTAAAATGCATGTTTTAGCAGTTTTAACTCAAAGCATCTGGCACTGACATAAAATACTGTATGTAGGTGCAATTGTTTTGTCTCGAGATGTATACCAGTAATGTTTTTTCTTTTCTAAAGCACATTTATAAGAGCTTTTTAGCTGTCCTAATTGAACTTAGGCCTAATCCTGGCTTTATCTAAGCCCTGTCTGTGAAACCAGGCCCTTAACTATATTCATCAAGTTCACCCAACATACTTTTGAACATACTTCAAAATGGTGGCGAGGATTCACCCGAGGGGAGATGCTTAGGGAAGTTTGCGAGTGTATGTGTAAAAGTGGACTTTTGTAAAAAGCATTAACATTAACAAAGATTAATGTTGTAAAACATTGCTCACTGTTAGGCCATGCTACATGTTACAAAGAAGACCTTATTGTAAAGTGTTACCACTTTAATAAACCCCAAAGACATGATAATCAAAACTGAATGCAAATCTAAGATTTGCATACACAGAACAACAAAAAATGTGTGTGCAAATGATGTGTCACTACACGCAATTGCAAGTTGGTCTGCCATTGGTTAAACAAACAGTTAGCCCCACCTCCAAAGCTATGCTATTGGTTGAGTCAATGTTGCTATGTTGGGCTGGTCAAGATCAAACAAACAGATCAATGTTTTGACAGCACCATAAAGACACAGAGTGAATAGGTTACTTATAGTTGAAAATATTTTAGCATAAAATTATATCACTTTTAAACTTCCAACCATCATAAAAATGGCCATTTTTAAAATAGCAAGCAGAACCAAACGCATTTCTTACCTTCAGTCCTTCGTCTCCTTTAATTCCCTAAAGAGAAACAAAGCAAATAAAGTGATTAATATGCTATCAAATGCAAAAACACCTTCTAATACCGGTAAGTGAAAATGCCAAATGTTGACCTGCTTTTCCTCAGCCCCAAACAACTAATTTGCAACTTATTCACATCTATCACAGCAACAGAGCAACATTAAAGTCAGCAGAATTCCGGTCCATGACATCATTCATCAAAACAACCAGTTCAATCTCCTGTCTAGTGGAAGAATTATTTAAACAAACGTTTCTTTTTTGTGCTATTCAGCGCTGTACGGTTTGGCTGCACTGAGTAAATAGCTACACAACCGTGAAGGCGACAGACAGTAATTTTTCAGAAATAAAGTCTCGTGGGGGGAAGACAAAGTCCACTGTTGATTAATTGCACTGGTAATGTGCCGAAAAACGTGTCTCCTCTGATTTTAACCTTTTAATTGTAAAGCCATTGACTTGGCCCTTTGCCTCTCTAACAGATGAATGTAAAGACGTCTCTCTCTTTTTTTTTTTTTAAGTACAAATGAGAGCTCGGAGAGGAAACAACCTCAGCACACAACACCTGCATTTTAGCCTGCCTTCACAAATCTTTGGGTTTGTGGGTATTTATGAGTGCAACACTTGCCAGTATCCAGAAGGTGGTGCAGTTGTGTAAAATAACAGCTTCTCTGCAGTAGCACAACACATTTCACCTGAGCTAAGATGAAAGTGAACATAAACATACCTTCAGTCTAACTCTAGTATAGAGGAATTTTCCATAAACTCACTGTGTGACATGCTTACTATCAATCTAGCTTTAGATATTGACTGGGTGCGTGTATTGGACATGAACTACGTGGCTGATGGAAGAAAGCTCAAGTTCACTAAGGTAGATTGGATGGGAATCGATATGCAGGTTGTTCCAGAGTTCACATGGGTAAAAGTGCAACACAAATCCAAGATTACGAACTATATAGGTTGTTTCAAAGCGAAGCAAATTCAATTTCACATGGAAAAAATTATATGTGGTTTTTGTGCCAACATGTATCCCTCACAAAGTGTCAATCAATGCACTTGTAACTTCACATAGGCTAAGCTGTTTGACCCACTGTTCTGTGTTATTCTGGAAACAACTGTGGAATGAGGTGGAAAGATTGATTGTGTGCAGGAAAGTATTCAAGAAAAAAAGAGAGAAAGACAGTCTTCTCTACGATATATTGTTACATACCCTTTCGTTCAGCCCAAAAGTTTGTGGATATTGATGAATTTAATGCTTTCTAGCAGCAAGTGTGCATTAAATTAATCAAAAGTGACAGTAAGGTCACTTGTGATATTATAAAAGACTTTTTTTAAATCCAAGAATCCTGAAAAAATGTATCACGGTTTCAACTAAAATATTAAGCAGCTTCTTAAAACTCTTTTTAACATCGTTGATAATAAGAAATGATTTCTGAAGGATCATGTGACATTGAAGATTGGAGTAATGGCTGCTGAAAATTCAACTTTGCCAAAAAAAAATAAGCAGTTATTCTAAATTGTAAATATAATTTCACACTATTACTCTTTTTACTATATTTTTGATCAAATAAATGCAGCCTTAGTAAGCATTAGAGACCATTTTAAATAACATTAAACATTTTTACTGTACTGTGATTTGTGCTTTTTATAGCGTTAAGCCCCATTTACTATCTTAATTCAATCTTTCATTACCTCAGGGATAATGCACTCAATACTTTTAGAGTTAAGCACATTGCTGAAGGGGAAGACAGTAAAACCCCAAACAGATGCTGTTATCAGCCCGATACTTTGTCTAAATCCTCTAGTGCTCCAGTGGTATTTAAACTGGTAACTCAAACAGTGAAGTTGCCGTCCCACTGGCTTAATCAAAACTGTATGTTTTGGGTATCAGATGTCACACCTACAGACGGTTTTAGATTAAATCCCATTCTCTTCTGTTGGAGGCCTGATTAAAGAAAGTATGTAATTTGAATACGCCTGTTTCAGCACCCAAACTTCAAGACATAGATTGACAAAATAACAGAAAAAGGCTAGTAAGCTTTGAATCATACTCAAAGGAGGCTGTCAATCTGATGTATGGGATTATGTAATGGGTTGACCCAGAAGTGATGGGTGACCTGTGGAGTAGGTTAATTATTTAAGCTGCTTAAACCAGTCAAAGGTTACAGATTCTTACCTTGGGGCCTTCAGGTCCACTTGGACCTGCTTCACCACGATCACCCTGAGAGATAAGGAAAAAGAAGAGAAAAAAGGCCATGCATGAAGCAAATAGTTTGTTGAGCAGATGAATTGTGCTCTTTCTAATCCACTAATATTTTATCTGTGGTCTAGCATGACTTTAAAGTGACGTGCCAAGCTCCTTTCTCCAGTTTAAAACTTTTCATCTAGCATGCCGATTAATGAGCCTCACATTCATTGCTCTGCCCTGTAGCTTAGTGGTTTTCAATCACTCTGCGGAATGATTAATTGATACGTCATTCCCTCCCAGTTCTGCTTAATTCCTGAAGGCTCCTCAGAGAAGAAGGATCCGTTTCTAACCATTTTGTTTAAGCAATCAGCAGCAGTGCCAAATTTCTAGTTCTAAAATGTGGGATTTAAAAAATGGCTTTTCGGAGAACGCCAACGATAAATGTCTACTCATGAACTTAGATGGACATACTCACCTTTTGTCCAGGTACACCAGGTTCACCCTATAAAAAAATAAAAAACGATCAAATATCCACCCATTTGCTCTGTGGCTTTTATCATTACCATTTGCTCTGTGGTATTTGTTTAAAAGGGGCATTAAGCAGAGTGGTATTCGTTTATTGGGAACTTCATGTCCAAAGGAGTAAGCCTCTGGTTACAGCTCTTATATAGACCGCCATGCAATCTTTATAGAGAGCTGAAGTTTGCTCCTATAAGGGAGTAGTGCTTCTAAATGGAGTACAATTAAAATTCCCCAGTATAAACTCAGTGGCAATTAATGCATCAGAGGAAATACATACTTATCCAAAAGGAACACGGTTAATCAATTATGGCGTATCCACCCCTTCTGTACTGGCAAAGACAAAGCTGACCCACCCTGTAGGCTGCTGAACTGTGTGTGAACTTCATGTGAGCCTGTTTATGACTCGCCTGTGGAAAATACTATCATTGCAGTGCAGCTGGACAGCTGTGTGGTTTTCAAGCTTACCTTCAGCCCCGGTAGCATCTAAAATGAAAGAAAGAGAAACATACTTTCAGTTTGAAGCATTGTAGACTTCTGGTTTCATTTCAAGTAACGTTGGGTATGTTAGGAAGGTAAGGATGACAATGCATGTATTCAAATACTCACCCTTGGGTCTTTTCCAGGTTTTCCAGGTTCTCCGGGTTTACCCTATGCCAAAAATGAGTAGGTAGATGGTTAAAACACACACACACACACACAGGTTTGTTTTGCTATCAAAGCGAGGACATGTTTCCATGTTTTATGGGGAAATATAGACATAATGATTTTTATACTGTACAAATTGTACAGTCTATTCCCCTCATCCTAACCATGCCGCTAAACCTACCCATCACAGAAAACGTTTTGTATTTTTATATATTCAAAAAACATCATATAGTATGATTTATAAGTTGGTTTCCTCGTGAGGGCTAAAAAATGTTCCAACAAGGTCAAAAATTACTGTTATTACTATATTTGTGGGGTATTTTTGTGGTCCCCACAATATAGGATTTAGCAGGACCACACACACACACACACAAACCACAAACAACAACAAATGTAGTTACTAAAGTGCCTACAGTGCAAATGTGCAAAAACAGGAATAATATACAGCCATTATCGCACATGACACAAAGGGGTTTATTTTGCAATAACAAATAAATAAACAAATAAAATCTTAACTGTACATTATTCAGCTTATAAATAAATAAATAAGTAAATAATGTGAGACTTACCGGGGGCCCACTAGCACCACTTAGACCAGGAGTCCCCGCAGGCCCTGGGGGGCCAGGAGGTCCCGGTGGTCCTTGTGCTCCAGGCTCGCCCTGCTGAGAGACAGGAAGTTAGCATCTGAGATAAGAAACCATTTGGATGTAAGGTACAATTCATAACATCAATGGCAGAATCCACTCAGATTCAAATCCGGTAATTCACAATAATCAGATATGAAATTATAGAATGAGCAAAGTTGTTGATGAAATATCTAATCAAAGTTCTGTATAAAATGTCATTTAGAAAAAATATTTAAATTAATTTACTGATGAAACAATGGATTTGAAGCTGAGAGGAACCAAAGTTTGAAGGTTGAGTTGAAAGTCAAGTGTTAGGATGAGATGATTGATGTTATTCTAGTTTATAGAGTACCATGTTTGGAAAATTTGAGAAAAAAAGTTGGGAAAAACTTGGGAGAACCTCTTCAGTGGCCCACTAGCCAGAAGCTAATGGCTTCAACTTAACAAACCGTACAATTTTGCTTGTGGAATCACAGATCTTCCTCAGTCAGGTCAGAGCAACTGAATTTGGTTCAAGACCCTATTTAGAATTGGCAACCCAAAATTGTTTGTTTGTTTAAAATTGAAACCTCAATTTTATCCTCACTGTAAGGGAACTCAAATTCCATGTAGTCCGAGGCATGTTTTTTCCGGTGAGTTTGATTAGACGCACAGCCTTTGATGTAAACAATAAAATATATGAGAAGATTTTTCTCCTCCATTTGAAAGGTTGATAAGACTATTTTATTATTCACATTTAGCAGTTGAAAACCACTGCTCTGCATGATCCAACAACGGCTGTTTTAAAACTATCTCGGGTACTTCTCAGTTATGAGCAAGAAGAGACCTCCAACACAGAAAGAGACTAAACAAAATCATCTACAGGAAAGTGTCCAGTATTTACACAGCGAGTAGGATGTGAAAATAGGAAATAAGACTGGACTAAACAATATCCTACTCTTCCTGAGAAGAGACCATGAGGAGAACTGATTAGTTCTGAAGATTTCTGCTGCGTAATTAATTTTTAAAATGTCTGTTTTCAACATTAAAGAGGCTTAGTCTGCAAACTGAACATTTGGTGTAAGAAGTTCGAATAATTTTCCTTCCATTAACAGCATTTATGTCCAAGTCTGCTACTATAGACTGAAAATTAAGACCTCCTACATGCTGGCAACCGTGCACACGACTGATTAACCACAAATACAGCAGATACCGTGACAAAGAAAGCCCTTTCTTTAACACTGTCTCTGTTCAGTAGCAAAGTCTGAAGCTCAGAGAAATCCGGAAAACATCCATCAGTTTCAAATCCACATTTTATCCATTTATTCCTTGACAGGACTTGTCAAGATTTGATTTACGAGGCCAGATGTAGATCCATTAAATGGAGACATTCCATGATCTCCATCCAATGCACAGACCCGACCCAATCCGGAGATCCAGCCAATCAGCTGTAAAGTTCTTTCTCTAACACTGTGGTCTTCCACTGTCTCCAAACATGGTACTCGAAATTGGTGCGCACAGACTACACACCTGTAGAAATAAGATGGAGGACGGGTGCCAACCATGGTCAACCTGTGCCAGGGTCAGTTCCTGAAGTGGGCAGTTAAGGCAGAGAGCCTTTTAGATGGACCGAAGTTCCTTTAGGCTAAACTCATTTTTCTGATAAATAAGCTTTTGTGTTATCTTTTGACTATCATTGTTTTTTTTAAAACTTCTGTTAAAGATTTTTAAACTTCTGCTTGCTTTGTTAATATGGCTGGAGCCCTGCTTACCGTTCTTAAGGGATTTGATGAGTCATTGTAGACTGACGAAGAGTAAAATATATATACTGTACATTTTGAACTTTTAAACACCCCATGAAATGGCTTAATGAGTGGTTTTTGTTCACTTTTTTTTGAGACCATCTGATTGGACAAACAAATTGGACACGCTAATGAGTCCAAGATGATGTCATAAGATTTTTGGTCTGCTTTCCTGAGAAAGACTGTTCATTTTAAATGTGTATGTGCTGAAAGTCTATTGGTAACACTCTACAATAAGGTTCTATATATGTCAAAATTAGTTAATGCAATATCTAAAATGAAATAAAGAAGAAGTTTAATTAATTAATCTTAATTCCTACTTATATTCAAATACACTTTATTTTAATGTGTCCTTAATTTTGCATAATTACAAAAAACTAACACTAAACCAAAACCTGAACATATAAGTACATGTTAATTAATATTAGTACTCAGTACTAATTTGTGTAATTACAATGTAACGAAGACACATTAAAATAAAATGTGGCCATTAATACATTATGAACAAACAAGAATTAACAATGAACAATAATAAATGTATAAACATTAAGATAGATGATTGAATGCTATAAAAATTGTTGTTTATTGTTCATGATACCTGATGCATTAACACATTGAGCTGTATTTTAAAATGTTACCTGTTAATTTAGCTTATAGACTTATAGTTTTGATTTCATGGGGTCTTTAAAATATTTCGTACATCCCAAATTCTCTAGTAGTTGTATTTTTCTTTTATTTCCAAAATAGCCACAAATCTGAAAAAGTATTACAATTTCTGATACTATTCAGATTACTTCTTGTCAGCTCAAAAATACCTGAACGATCTTTAAATGTGTCCAACATTATCATAGGACTAGACATATAAGGACAATCTATTATGCACTAGAGAATTTTATTGAGATAATGTCCCGTTAAAACAGATGGACAATGTCTGAAAAGACAGAGAGGGCCAGACAGAAGTTGCTGTTGCTTTATATGCTTATAAATTTTGAGAACTGGACATTATTTTAGGAAAGAAGTGTATTTAAAAACAATGAAACTACTGGCTATGATAATTCGACCTTCTGTTGAGCTTAGTAACTGTTAATGAACTTAAATTTCCAACACTGAGATATCAATTAGGGGTACTGAGAGGCCTGGCGGTCGGCGGATGGAGGTTGGCATCCGTAAGGAAGGGGTGCGAGGGTGGCAGAGAGAGATGTACCTTGAGGCGCTTTAGGATTAGAGGGCTTATTGAGGGCATGTTGCGGACGGTGATGGGCAACATCTGCTGAGGTCACAAAGCACAGGTGGGACACGGTGCACAAAACCACCAGGCCACACAAGTTCACCAGGAGGCCAAAGGAAGGAAACGGGCCAGAGATAGAAGAGGTGGGAAAAATCAGAAAAACAAATGAAAAAGAGAGTGAACAGTAAGGAAAAATCAAGGCAAGGGGATAGAGAGAGAGAGATGATGAAGAAGAAAGGAAAGACAGAGCCAAAAGGATTCAGCATCACTGAACATGGAGTCACAGGTCCTTCAGAGTGGAGTACTGTAAGTTTGCTATTTATAAATGTAAAAATTCTCAATATTAACACAATTACCAAATGAATAGCTCAATAAAAGTTTTAGGTTTAAAAGAATATAAACTCTGCCTTTGATTAAATGTTGGTCCTTTGTAGTCGACTGACAGCCCTATTAATTGGCTCTGTCTATCAAACATTATCAATGATAATGTTTCTCTGCCTATCTCCACTGTGATGGAAGCTGTAACTCTGCAGCAATGCTGTGTAGATCAGGCTGGATTCAGTCTTGCCACAAAGAGAGTTTCGCAACAGACTTACTGCGGCCTGTCCTCCAGCACAGACGTTGACAATACGGCGTTTCTGTTGAGATCAGCAGCATTGCAAAGCACAGATTGAAGAGTTATTGACCCATAGATATACCACTAATAGTTGATATTACCCACAACTTGCCTTCTTGTGAGATTTAGATGTAAAAAGTGGTTCCAAAAGTCTGAAAATTATTCAATTTTGCATTCTAATTCTAATTTAAAACATTTCCAAGACTTTTGGACCTTACTGTACATGGAATATACACTACTGTTCAATAGTTTCAGGTCTGTAAGGTTTTTTAAAATTAAAAGAATTATGGGAAACGGTGATGATATTTAAAAGAAGTCTATTATGCTCACCAAGCTTGTATTTATTTGACCAAAAAATACAGAAATATTATTCCAATTTAAAATAACTATTTTCTATTTGACTATATTTTAAAATGTAATTTATTCTTGTGTTCAAAGCTGAATTTTTAGCATCATTACTCCAGTCTTCAGTGTCACATGATGCTTCAGAAATCATTCTAATATTTCTTATTATTATGATGTTGTGTTGAAAATAGTTGAGCTGCTTAAAAATTTTGTGGAAATAGTGGTAAATATTTTTCAAGATTCTTTGGTGAATAGAAAGTTCAAAAGAACAGCATTTATCTGAAATAGAAATCTTTTTTTAAATAAATGTCATCATTTGTGATCAATTTAATGCATCCTCGTAAAAAAAAAAAATCATACTGACCTCAAACTTCTGAAGAGAGAGTACATATTCCAATATATAAATGTAATATACAAATTTATATGCTTTTTTAAATATATTTTAAAAAGCAATATACACAATCTATAATATCATATATACAAAAACACACTGATTATCTCACTGAATTTCAGAGTAAGAGGAAAATGCATAAAAATATAGAAGGCAAGTGTTTTCAAGTGTCCTTGAAGAATCTCCGTGCAGAAGGTTTTCCACCAATTTAACCAGACAATGTGTTAAGGTACTCTATGCATGAGAAGGCCAATCAAAATGATATCTATGCATTTAACATATCCAAAAAACATTTGGATGCATTTTTGATGTCATATAAAGTTACAGTTGCATAGTGTACCTTAAAATATTATACCACAACCATAAAAGATCCCTGAGAAGGCCAAAGAAAAAGCAGGAAAACAGCTGTGTTTTAAGATGTGTCATTATAAATTCCTATAGTGTTTTCAATCAGTTATAATAACAGGCACCTCTCTGCACCTCCAACAGTGCATGTGGATAAACTAGAGAACAGTTTCAGCTATGTCTCTCTTTGCAGCAGGACTGTAACACACATATCACGGTATTAGGGATGAGGGACAGCGAACAGCCCACAAACCTTCAACATCAGAGCCTGACTGGAGCGCAAAGCTGCCAGCGTTTTCATTGGGAGTCCCTGCTTAAAACGGCCCAACATACAAATACACGGACATGGATATGGATACATAAACATACACACCCACGCACGCACTCACACACACACATTCAAGTGATAATACCCATTTTTGTTCCATCACTGCAGGGTGTATCCTTTCGGTCAGAGCAGTGACCTTTGGATTTAACCTTAACTGCAAATAACCTACAGTACAACCACCCAAAACGACCACCCTTATGTGCAGCTTTCTAAATAGTCAACTGCCTCCCACGTGGCCTGGCTGACACGCATGAAAAACTACTGTTTTGATGTGATATATTTATGAGATATACTGACTACACTTATACTGTACACAATAAAAACAGTGATTAAATACTTTGAAACAAAACCATCAACTGTACGTGTCCTGCTGCTGTTTCTGTTCTTTCTTTTCCGAGCAAAACACAGATTCAGTAAAAACATCTACTGCCAAGACTATTTTTCTGCTTTTATATTGCGTGTTGTTTTTGAGATTACATAATTGATAAAATAGCTTCAAAAGGCCAAAATTACATTTAAATAGGCTGGGGCTGTTACCAAAACTCCTTTTAACAGAGAGTCTTATCAAATGCAATTCGGCAGGCTGTTGGTAAGATTGTGTGTTTTGCGCTGTTTACATGAAACTGTGATTTTCCCGAGAGAGGGCTGATCAACTTTTGAGGCCCTGCCTTGGCAAGTGCTCATGTGCTACCTATCTGAGACTATCCAAGCTGCCAATCCATTATTCCTTCCCTTTTTTCCCCCATGTTAATGTCTCTAATTTAACCACAAAGCATGTTTTTAAGGGTAAACAAGACAAATCACTTTGACAAATAGAAGAATATCACGTAAAACGGAATGAAAACATATGCTTGAGATTCTTTCTAGCACTAAACATGAGACAACATTTGAATCATATTTGCTGGCTTTTTTAAAACCATAAATGAAATATTCACAATGTTTATGATAAGACAAAACCAATTCAATAAGTTCAATAAAACATTCACTCACCCTGTGAGTGTAGTCACCACATACACCCTAGAAAAAAAAAGAAAAAAAATCTATCGTGTGTCGTCCTCTAAGGATATTTCACAAATCATAAGAAAATTAGCTGTTATTTTAATGCATTTTATGCATGAATTCTACCTTCTCTCCTTTTGGACCAGGTTCACCCTAAAAATAAGATTTGAACAAAACACTTAAAATTCATCCGAAACATAATTCATGCATAACATTCCACTTGCACGTAAAAAACTCCTCTGGATTTATGATGATATATTAAAATATATTTAAACAAATACTTACTGGTACTCCTTTAGGACCACGAGGACCCTGGGAAAATAATCACAATTACAATATGGAGGTGTTACTGGGTTGTCCATGATTATCTTTTCCTGTTTATGACCAACAATGCAAACCTCACAGTCATAACAAGCACAAACACACAACGCTTATGTTGTAAAAGGAAATACAAAAAAGGCTAATTGCTAAAAACAAACCTCTTTACTTTTTAAGCATTTTACTTGACAGACTGATTCCAAGAAGGCATAATATTTATCCAGAAATACCAACAAATCAATTTCTACTACTTTCAAATAAGGATAAAAGCAAATGTGGAGCATGAAGAACTTTGAGAAGAAACATATAATATATATATATATATATATATATATATATATATATATATATATATGTATGTATATATAAAATCCATGTTACAGTATATTTGTGCAAGCTACGTATTACTTTAAAAGCTCTGTGAGGCATGTTCAAAAGCTCAGCAGGGGCTGTTCAGATCTGATGCTGTCTTATAAAGGTGTCAATTCGGAAAAGTGCTTCGCTTTTTATAGTTTCTAAGCTTGCCGTTTCTCACGATTCTATAAAAGAGAGAACATAGAGGTTGTACTATATTTCATAAGGAATGGTTTAAAGCGCACAGCCTGAGAGCCAATCTATCTGCCCATTGTCTTTCATCACGTAAAAGAAAAATCTTGACTACATTTTTCAAGTCGCAGTTTAAGAGGACAGCGCCAACCCAATGTCCTTGTTTTAATACCACAGGCTAAAGTCATACAGATATTCACTTAAAGTTACTTTTGACAGACCTCAATGAATGAAACACAGCCTCTCATCTCTCTCTCTCTCTCTCACTCTGTCTCTCTCTCTCACACACACACACACACACACACAATGCCATTCAGTCACTCTACCCATAAATCAAACTACAAGAGTGTTGTTCTTGTGAATTTATATGGCCATGCTTACAGCCTAGATAAACATCACTCTAACAAGCCATCTTGAAAACAAATGGCTCAACTGGTGAGTTTTATGGACAATGACAAATTTTTCTTTATGACATGTTTTACTTCTTTACATATTTCTCTTTATGATGAATGGCTTTTACTCCAATGGTATTTCATTAGTAAAAGTGAACATGACAGATCTCATTATGTGTGTCCCTTTAAACTAAAAGTATTTAGATTTGTATTTTAACACTTCAATTAATTCCAGCCAAGGTGTGTTTTCTTAGGATCACATTTATAGGAAATTGTTTTTGCGCTGGATCTCTCAACTAAGTTAACCGTGGTAAGTTAAAATGCTTAAAAAAAATACTTACCATATCACCTTTAGGACCATTCTGTCCCTGTAAAGTTGAAAAAAAAGAGGAAAGGAAAAACATCCATTCTCTTTAGTTTTTTAGATAGCACAAATTACTTCATTCTTTGCACACATATCGTTATTGATTTCATGTACTGACATGATGGCGACAATAGTGAATTTATTACGATAATTGGCATAATTATTATTACTATAATTATCCTCTTCATTGCCGAAATCACCGCCAATTATCAATTACTGCCAAATAATTGGTTACAAGAGTTCGGAGGTTCCAAACCTGCACAAGTGTCAATTATTCAAACATTTGTAAGGAATAAGGTGAAACTCACGGGTTTCCCGTCCAAGCCGATGGGGCCCTGGAAAAAAGTGGGAGAACAGCAGATTGGCGATATTGTGAAGGCACAAAACTGCTCAAATTCTCTTGTCTAGACAAGCTAATATGACAATGTTTATGAAAAAAAGGTATTTCCTTGAGGGTCAAGTGTAAAACATTCACTAGACACACTGATGGTACCGTATTTTAACTCATTGCTCTCAATGTGTCCTGCTGAACGGTGATTATAAACATCTGAAAAGGGCCTTTAATATACAGAAAGGGTTCTAAGACATTTATATGCCTTTCAGTGTCTATCTCACATAATTTGACTTCTAGAATGACAGCTGCACAAGTCTGCTGAACATTTATTCTCACTTCCTTGAGTCATTTCCATGTGCATCAATAAGGGGCCAGGGAAGCAATAGCTAATTGGTGGCTTTTATAAACTCACAAATAAACTGGAAGTTCGTCCAGTTGGCTTCAGACAAAAGTCACTTACCGGAAAGCCTGGAAATCCTCTAGTACCGGGCTGTCCCTGAGGGGAGACAGAAAGAAAAAAGATAAGCAGTTATTTTCTATACGAAAAACATGAGGATTATGTGAACTCGATGAAAGGAATTCTGTATTGAGAGACGGAGTATTGTTCCTCCAAACTCAGTTGTGTCGTAATTGAGGTTGAAGGACAGGAGCCTTCCTGCTCTGTAGGAAGCACTTTGAGTGGGATGAGGAGACAAAGACAAATAAAGCTCTAAAAACTGTGGGACACTGACTGAAATTCAACACTGAAAAGAACTAACTGAAAGACATTAGAGTTGTCCTTATTTAATTTGTTAGACTTGTCTCATTGGCTCTCGCATATTAAGTAAATGTCAGTAATCATTAGTGCTACATTCTCCTCCGCACAATACTAAGTTTGCTTTCCTGAAAAAACTTTTGCAGCCCTTGGGAAAAGAGGAAGTCATTCAATATGCCTGGCAAAAAAGACTGCGTTGGAGCAACCTGAGAGAAAATTACAAGGAAGAGGTGAACGGAGCTAATGAAGGGGATTGTGTGTCTGGGTCTCAGGTAGTTATTGGAACATGGCTGATTTTCTCTGCCTTGGGAACCTAAAGGTCTGGAATAATGGAAGTAGCAGCATGTGCCCCCTCAGAATCACCCAAAACAGGACTGACAACATTCATTTTGTTGGCACAAAAGTTTAACAAAATGTAACAGAAAACAATTGAATACAAGTCCAGTCCAAAATTCCTCTAAACCAAAAATCCACTATGGACGCAATCCATAACATTTTTCAGGAGTGATACAACATCAATTTTCTGACTGCAATCTGATCTTTGAATTAAACCCAGATTAAATATCACTTTTCAGTCATGTCCAAGACAGGCACAATTTTTCAAAGTGTACCTTGAACAAAACCTGACAAAAACAAAAAAGACACCTAAGACAAACTGGGGTCCAGTGGTACTAAAGAAGGAGATTTTGCAAAATGTATTCTTTTTTCGAAGTTACAATGTTACTTTTATATACAATTAACGTAATTAACTGACCTTCTAAAGACAAATCATGAAATCTTAGGAATAATCACAAAAAAAATCTATTTCTACTCTTCTTTTGTGTATTCGAGAATAGCTTGTATTTATGTTACATCTTTATAACGTTAAAAAAAGTTGGCCGTGGCCCTGACCTGATCAGCTAGGACAATAACTGTAAATGAAATGACAACTCAACACATCATCTAATGATCTTTTCTCTTTTCATTCCCTAACTGCCCCATTTATGTGTGAGAAAGAAACTTTTACCGCCCTATCAGGTCCACCTGCCTGGCTAAAGCAGTCATTTCCGCTGGCCTCTCCACACTTCTGCCTCAAATCAACCTCTGTGACCCTTTTGGAGGTGAGGACAAAGCCTATGCTTTCAGCCCAACTGCTGAAGACATTTCCTTTGAGGCAGCCCTATGATGAAACTTCACCTGTCACCAGTTCTCTATGCCTGATGTCCACTCCTGACGCCTTATTAGAGGTGATGGGTCAGCGGTATAGAGAAGTGTATAATCAGCAAGCAGAAAAACAGATGTCTGAACAGTCTGACGGCCCTGCCATAAGTGTGTGTTGGGATGAATGGGGAAACCACAAGACAAAGTTTTGCACGGCATAATCAGCAAGGAAATTGCGCTTCTGACGGCGTAACATTACGATTTTGTCTTACTGAGTGGAATGCAAAGAAATGGAAAGAGTGCCATTTTGGGGACAAGCCCCATTTCACCTGATGGCTGACCACTCATTAACAGATCTAGCACAATCTGCACGTTTAATGTCTGGATTATAATGACAAGGGCTGGGATGTTTTCATTCCTTCTTGCTAATGAAGATGAGATTACTAATGGGCGTCATTACGTGGGAGTCCCAGTCCCGAAATACACTGATGAAGTGTAAGTGCTTCCATACAAGCTGCTGTGGAATTCCTGTCCTGTTCGTGCACATTAGAGATCAGGTCTTGATTAGAAGAGATTCACTGGATTTGCTCCACATACAGTAGTGTGCAGGATGATGCTGATCCTGCTTATCTACCCTACACCATATATATATCAAGCTCACTTTGGGGTGGTCTGTGAGTTAAGTGCGGGAAGAAAAACAATAGAACAACCACTTGCCAAGAACTCTTGGAATCATAGGACTGAGGCCAAAAGCTGCTAAATCTGCACCTCTAACCTGTAACTACACTGGAGATCTGACATTAGAGGAAGATGATGAAGAGTTTAAGCAGTGACAGAGCAAACACTTACAGGAGGTCCTCGTGGGCCAATGATAGACAGACCTGGCTCTCCTGGCGCTCCCTACGGACAGATAAGAGAGGTAGAAAGACAGTGAGGAGAGGAAGTGACAGAAAAGAGAAAGAATGATATCCACTAAACTACACCTAGTAGACAAAGCCAAATGTATCAGTGAATATATTGTATTTGCAGAATAGAACAACCCTTTCTGAAACATCCTATAACATCTGTTTAACATAACTCTTTCGCTAAGCCGCCTCACGGAGAGCGCTTGCATGTGGCTCGGAGGTGAACACTGTATTTTGGTCTGTAAGTAAAATGTCAGCAGACCCTGGTTCTCGTTTCAGAGTCGTAGTTTACATCTTGACAGCGAATTGAGAGGGTCAGGGAGCACTGCTGAGTAAACAGCAAACGGCCCGGCGGGCTGGTTATCTGGCGTAAACTAGGTGATTTGCACGGTGTCGGCCTGTCCGCAGCACTGCACCAAACATCCAAGTGCGATCCCGCAACGCTCTGCGGTCAGACAGGAAAGCTCTCGGGTTTCCTGCACTTTCCCTAATTAGCTCTCTCATGTGAAACTCTATCAGGAAGACACCTTTGATGACTCAGCCATCCATCAAATTGTGGACAATTTTTTCTGGTTCAATGCCCACTTTATCAGGGGACGATGGAGTATTTGTTTTAGCACATTTTTGAGTCACCTACAAAGGTTACTAGAGAGTGAAAGACTGATTTTAAGGTTGTGGAAAAGGAAAAGACTCCTAAGCTTTGCCCCCAAGGTTTATGGTTACCCACAGAATCTTGCAGAGATCTGTGCAACAGGACAACTGAAGATGTAGAGATATCCCTTTGAACAGGCTTACATTACAAGCATTTGGCAGCTAGAAGTGGGTACTGGACAAAGAGTCCAAATATAATCAGCCAAAGCACGAGCAAATTCAGCTGATATTTAAGAATTGGTCTTACTCATGAATGATACGATCTTCAAAGATTTCATTTCATTCAACAAGTAATCCTTTCTGTCTAAAGAATATATTGTCTCAAGTTCTGCAGTTCTTGCAAAGTTCAACCAATCAATCACCGATTTGCCTGATTTTCGTCCGACTTGAGCTTTCCAACGCAACCACTTATGATTCAACTGAATTTATTTGCTTGAGGACTGAAGCGCTAAGGCTGCCAGTTTCAGAGCTAGCATGCCCATTTATCTTGAGGGGGTTTGTTTTGATATCTAATGAAGTGAAGTTCTTCACCCAAAATTTGTTGGGTCAAGACTTACCCTTGCTGGAAGGTAAAACATGACCGCACTTAAAAAAGGGGATAAAAAGTAAACCCCTGAAACAACAAGGGAAGCCCGATGATTATTCTGGACGAGAATCTGGTGGCTCTTTCCAAGGTCATATATTGTCTGCTTCTCTACTTGTCGGCCCGGTGGTCACATCACTATTTATTTCCCTTCCAAGTTCTTTAGAACCACAGTGTTTTGCTGGCAAGTGAGGATAACCATCCAGAAGTTTCACTACTTTTCTGTGACGGTGAAGGATGAAGAATATGTTTCTCCTCACATTGCTTGTTTGGCCTCAGAGATTACATATCATTCCAGCTTGATGAAGGGAGGCCGCAGAACTGCTGGCTTGTACAAACACTGAGCGAAGCTGCCAAATGGGACTGGTTTAAGAATGGCTCAAACCACATTTACCACAACAGGAACTGAAGCTCAATGTACTAAATTCAGTTTAGAGTGCTCAGTCATACCAAATACAGACTCGAAGAGACTTCTAGTGACTGCACAACATTTGGATAGTTTTGGACGTGTCCCGAAGTGGTAGGATTTCGCTTCTCCATTCCAAACATCTCTTTGTCTAGAGTGGGGAGTCTTAAAACTTCAGAGCACTCCAAGAATAAACACAGGTAATCCAAGCATTGTGGGAAACGTCTTCTGAATGTGACCCCCAAGGCCTTTCAAAATAAAGCCTGAAGCCTTCCTGATATAAATCATGATACCTGTGCACTTTGTGCAATGGATTCAGCCCCCCCACCCCCCACCCGCATCAACACAGCCACCCACAGTGAGAGAGTCTCATTTTTGCACATGCAGGCCGACGTCCTGCACTTACCTTCTCCCCCAGGTTTCCCTTTAAGCCCTGGTCAGTCACAGCAGACACAGTCACATGCACAGTGAGAAGGAGAGAGACAGAGAGAGGAACCAGGGTTAGCGAGGTTCTGAGAGGACACAGGCATGCAGCAGCCTGAGACGGAGTGTTTGGAGGTTGGGGAATGGGACACACTGACGTACTGGAGCATTTTTGGTTGTTGAGGGGTGGAGGCTACAGGGGAACGGAAGCACTGGAGTGTTACACTGCTGGCCTGTGGGGAGTAATGGATAGTAGATGAGGGGGCTGCTAACTTTTCTCACAGACAGACTGGTCAGTGGAGGAGGTTGGAGGGGGGGGGGGATAAGCCATGAAGAGTGAAAAAACGCTTCCTGTGAGAATCTAAAGGAGCACAATGTAGCTTTACACTGGGTGAAATATGGAAAACTCGGCTTGGGGCTCACAGTTTGAACTGAACGCTGCTGACTGCTTTTAGGTAGGGATTGTTTTTCAAGAGAAAGCATTAGGGTGAGCTTAGAGTATGCAACCATACAAGGGTCAACATTCTGGAATGTCTCCTTTGAGGACAATGCAGTTTTATCGGTTTCTTAGTGAAAATGTTTAAGGAAGAGTAGCTGCTACGCTCCAGGGGGACATCTAAATGACTATGTGGATTTTGGATGACCCTGTTTTCTGTTGCAACACATCATGCATTGCGCTAATCTGAAAAATGGCCAATTCCAAATGCACAAATCTTATGAATGAGGAGGTAAAATAGAGCTCACAACTGTCTGTGGTTTTCAAATCTGTTTCTCTCGTCTTGAATGTATACATATTGTCTCTCTGTGGATATACATCCAGAACTTTTCTTCCAAGATCTCCTCTAGTTTTGGCTGAGAAATTTACCTTCTCAGC
The DNA here is from genome assembly GCA_038088235.1 of Zacco platypus. Classification (NCBI taxonomy): domain Eukaryota; kingdom Metazoa; phylum Chordata; class Actinopteri; order Cypriniformes; family Xenocyprididae; genus Zacco; species Zacco platypus. Next base: position 7,812,550 of record CM076078.1, on the reverse strand, counting down.
ATGTAGAGTGTAACCGATAAGAAAAGGTGCTTTTTTGGGGTCTATTTTCTATTTAAAGTTCAACAAGTAAATCATTTTTACATGACTGAGCAGCCAAGACAAACTGAGTAATAAGGAGTGAGAATTTCATCAAATGCAGCCAGAAAGAAATCTGTTCTTCAGCCCTTGTTCAAATGTGACAGGGAAATATTTCAGACTTCTCAGTCAGACATTTCCTTAACTATCAATGGTGGCGATGAAGTGGAAACTATTTTCTGGCTGAATAAATAAGATATAGTTCTTGGTTTATATAACATAGTTGAGCTGAAATGCTGCATTAAACATTCGGAAGAAATTAATGTGAAAGCCTGTGAATGCTTACATTCACAGAGCAAGCTAAAACAGGTCAAAACGAATTGGGAAGTGATAATAACCAATAATACTGGATGTTGTATATAACATACTTTAGCAATTAAATCAAACATTAATCTTATCCAATCTGACCTGATAGGATCATTATGGCCTTTGGCATAAATGACTGGTGTAAAAGCAAAGGTATCATACAGTTAGCTACAAATGTTTAGCTTTAAATGATGGCATGCCACTGAACATTGATGACCAATTATTCAAGACTACAGCGATATACTACAGACTACCTTGTTGGGCTTAGTGCATATTATCAAATCACTCACCATTCTTCCAGGAATGCCCATTGATCCTTTGTCTCCCTAGTGGTCAATGCAAAGTCAAAAGGAAAATCAGGAACAATAAATCTAACAGACTGAATCACTACAATCTGCAGTTACTATCACTACCGCTAATGACTATATGACTTTAAGCCACATGTTCACATGATATTGCTATGAAAAGTTAGTAATGTTAAGCTGACCAGTGTGACGCCAACTAAATGTCTATATTACTAAACATTCAGCTACTGGTAAATTGAAATCTGATGATGCAGGCATGCTTCAAAAGCTAAAAGTCAACTACTTAAGAATTTGAAATGAAAGCAGTCAGACAGCAAGTGTCATCAGTCGTTACATGATCCCAATGAAAGCATGGGGTTAATGCAGCAACTTTTTGTATTAGGGCCATTTCACAGTACTTGCACAAGATGATGCTTGCTATCTGATCATATCACAGATGATAAAGTGAATGAAAAAGTGTGGGAGCATGACTGTTTCCTGTTGGAAGGGTTTAAAGGAATAGTTCATCTGAAAATGAAAATCTTGACATCGTTTATTCAACTGTAAGTCACTTTAAGCCTGCATGACTTCCGTTTGGTTTTCCATGTTTCTTTCCACGCAATTACAATGAACAGAAACCAAAGCCTTCAATCTTTAAATAGGATGCAAAAGCACCATATAAAGGTGTCATGATCAATGGAATCGACAATGGAATGTTCTCCTTTTAAGTTCCATGTAAAGCCATACGGATTTAGAACAACGCAAGTCCTTTTTTGGGGGGGGTGAAATATCAATTTAAAACCAATGAACTATGAAAACAACCCATCCTATCATAATTAGCCATCCACACTGAAACACCCCACCACTTTAACTACAGAGAAAATCCCCAGAACATATGGGGAATGTGTGAGTAGTAACCTGAGATCATGATATAATAAACGGTCATAAAGATTCACCATTTGTAGTCCTAAACTAATGCGTTTCCAAATATTTTACACTATTTAACATGACTATAAACTCCTGCAAAGTTGAAGTGACTTATTATGCAAGGCTGTCCATTCCTACAGCTGTTTTTATTTGCATTCCTAACGTTGCAGGTCAGTGTATTAGAAGGGCTGGAGCGTTGACAGCTTGCTGACGACTCACTCGAGTAACACGTAATGGAAAGGGGGGGGGGGGCAAGATCCCATCAGAAGTCAACAAAACATTTGCTAAAACAGTGACTGAGCTCATGGACTGTAGCTTTGCAGGTGCCTAGTTGTTTTAAACGTTTCAAAGCTGTTAAGATAAAGATTTCAACATCAGAAACGTCCATTTAGTTTGGCCTTCAGAGTTAATTCGCTGCCTGCCGCTGAATGTCCCAAGAGGAAAGTCACTTGACTGAATTCTCTTGGCTCTGTCCAAGGTGCTGATTTGAGATAAACTTAATACTGCCTTATGGCATTAATTAATAATACTGCTAACTGTTAGTATAACTTAGTTAAGTATATTTATGTATAACTTATTTAATCACTGCAGATAAAGAGACTAGAGCTTTAAATTAGAAGGAGCTTGATAAAGTACAATAAAAAGTCCAGACATATCAAAATGAACCCCAAAGTATACTTAACTGCAAATCAAAAGTGTTAAACAGCCATATATACACGCAAATGTGCCTCAAAGCTTAAATATACAAACCACAAGTATCCCTTAATAGTTCAACGGAGCGTGAATGCCAATATCAATATTTTTTTGAAGAACTAATCTAATGGACACATTTTGTGTAAAATACTTGCCACCCTCCCCTCCGCTTCCTACCCCTACCTTCAATCCTACAAAAATATAAAATTTCATCTCATTTCCTTAGGTTGCAATCAATCAAAAGCTTTGGCAAGGGATCACGTTCCCATTTTGACCAGACCTGTCAACAATTTAAACAAAATGTACACAAAAAAGATTTTATGGCAAAGTTTCACAAGAAGAGCTGTCATGTGTGATGGGGGTTTGTAGGTTATAATTGGCAGGTAGGACTAGAGTTCACATACTGTATAAGATGGACTTCTTCTAACATGCTATAATGAAAGACAGATGTGTTTGAGTTTTAGTTAGTAATATTAGAATTAAAGCAGAAATTCAGAAGAGCAGAACCAGACAGACACCAAAGGGCCAGAGAGAACACAATCATGTATAAAATGCAATGAGTTTCATTACATTAAGCCTAGCTTAGCTTATCTGGTTTAGGGCAATGTTCAGTGGCGTCCAAAAGTCTGAGACCACCGGTGCACTACACAAAATGGTGGGTTGAAAATGGACAAACCCAGCAACTGGGTTGTTTTAAACCAGTGGTTGGGTTAAATGTTTGCCCAACCAGTTGGGTAATATTATGTAACTCAAACATTGTTTAAAAATTACGGTATTGCTTGCTTAAAATGAACCTAAAGTATGTTGGAAATGAACAAATAAACATTTATTAATAAGTTTAATGAATAATATAAACATTTATTAAATTGCTTATTAATAGAATTATAAATAGTCTCCTATTAATGTTCACCTAGTTGCCTCTAGTAATTAACTGTCTGATTTTTAATTTCCAACCTATTTTGGGTTCATTTTTAAGCCAGCCATATAGTAATTTTTAAACAATAGTTGAGTTAAATAAAACTGCCCAGCAGGTTGGGCAAACAATTAATGCTGGGTTTGCCATTTTCAACCCAACTTGGGTTGTTTTTAACACAGCATTTTTTAGAGTGTAATTTGATGGTTTATCTACATTAAAATTTATATTACAAGCATAACAATTGAGTCCATGAATTTGCATAAAACCTGATGATCTTGTTCTCCAGCAAGATTTGAGAATGATCTAAAAAGCATCTTGAACTTCAGTGGAAGAAAGATCATTTGACTAGTGCAAAATCTGAAATTATTAGTTTTACATCATTTACATCATCAACTTTTCTTGGTTTCAAATTTTTCCAAATTCCTAAATTTTATTTTATATATATATATATATATATATATATATATATATATATATATATATATATATATATATATATATATAAATACAGATACACAATATAGTCATATACTGTAGGATTTTTCACTCCACTGTATATAGGCAATATAAAGAATTTAAGAAAATAAGCTAAATATACTCTCAACGTAATACATTGGTTGTATATTCCCAGTCCCTCGGTTAAAAGGTGATATCAGTGTGTCCTAATAAAGAAGCTGTATATGACATGCTTTTAAAGAATAGTTGCAACATAAATAATGTAGTATATTTCATATTAAGTTTTCAGACACAATCGTTTCCATACAGCTTCTCAAAAATAAGACACTATAAGAGAAAGTTAAAGTGCAAGAAAACCAAACAAGACAAACAAAAGGACACGTTATGAGACAGTTACCGGAAAGCCTGCTCGTCCAGGTGGACCCTGAAAAAGGGGCGAGAGAAATGGGTACAGAATAAAGAAAGAACCAGTCAACATTACCGATTAAGAAGAACACAACTTCCTGCCATGCCATAATAAAATTCAGTCTGCTTTCACAATGATGTTGATTTTAATATTGAATAATGAAAACAATTTTTGTGAGGAACTCAGCATTAAATTTCATTGTGGCAAGGCTCAAAGGTAGCAGCAGGAAAACACTCCAAAGAAGCATTCCACAAACGCAAACACCATCAAATGCTTTTATAATTTTCTTTGGGCCCCAGAAAATCTTTTTTAATAATGACATGTTTATTTTTATTCAATGACTTTCAACTTGCACAAAAAATATTTTACTCTATATTTTTCCCAGTAAAAATACAATATAAACATCCTTAAACAAGATAAATTTACTCCAGAAGAAACAAACATCATATAAGGTATTTAAATTAATTAAATATATCTTTAATTAAGAATTTTACAACCCCACTGGCATTTTTTAAACATCACTAATTATAAATTTAGTGATGTTTATGCTTAAAATTCTTCATAATAATTTAAAAATTCAATAATATTTCCTAAAAACAAGTATGATTATCTTTTTTTCTAACATTTTTTTCCCCAGTAAAATATCTTTATTAAGTCTGTTTATATAAGTACTGGAAAAGAAGACTTTCATTGTGAAAGTCAATTAAGTTCATGTCATCACTAAACATGATTGATAATTTCAAAATTTAAAAAGATAATTTCAGTGTATTAAATGAGCATTTAGTGCTAGCATGAACAAAGAATGGTACCACATGTCTGATTCAAAAAAGATGTTCATTAAGAGGCCCGAGCATGCATCAAACAGTTTCCCAGATGAAGGTGCTGGCTGAAAATCCTTTATATCATGCTTGACTTGAGAGTCGATTGAGGAGATCGCTCTGGTTTAAATCAAATTAGTCCACTTCATTCATTGTGCGCTATTTCACTGTGAAAACAAATTAATTTTTTTCATTGCAGAGGTTTAGTGGTAAAAACCTGACAGCTGTTTGATCATTCAAAGAAAGATCCTTTCTGTTAAGACCACCGTGACACTCTTCATTATCTGATGCATTTATGCATTTATAGTTCATTTCATGAGCCAGTAGAAGTGTATACTAGTGTGTGTGTGTGTGTGTGTGCGTGTGATGGCTTTCCTCTTGGACTACAGTGTGGAGAGGGAAGCCATTTATCAAGGCTCAGCCCAGGGGAGGAAACTATTGCAGACGGACAAAAACATCCGTGGCACTATCTTCTGTCTGTACGCTTTGAAATGTAATTTTTTAAAATGTGTATGGTCATATCAAACTCCATGAAAAAATTTAGCAAAATTTTCATTTCTTGTGTCGTTTTATTTATGCAGAAAAAAATGTGTTTGAAAAACCCAACTGTGTATGTCTGTACCTGATAAACCCAGCATTATAAGGACAGCTTGTAAATCGTACTGAGTGATGGTTTAGGAAATGTAAAAATGCAGAAAGTTCTCTGTGATGGGCAATTTTAGGGTAAGGGGATAGAATATACACTTCCCCATAAAACATGGAAACTCAACATGTGTTTGTCTGTGTGTGTGTGTGTGTGTGTATTCCCTACGTTATGGGGACCAAATGTCCCCAGAGGTATAGTAATACTAGTAAATTTTGATCTTGTGGGGGCATTTTTTTGGTCTCCATGAGGAAACAAGCTTATAAATCATACAGAATTATCTTTTTTGAAAATCTAAAATAGCAGAACATTTTCTGTGATGGGTAGGTTTAGGGGTAGGGGTGGTGTAGGGGGACAGAAAATACAGTTTGTACAGTATAAAAACCATTATGCCGATGGAGGTCCCCGTAAAAAATGAAAACACAACATGAGTGTGTGTGTGTGTGTATGTGTGTGTGTACTTGTTTTGGCTATACTTGTGAGGACCAAATTTCCTCACTTATATTGTGACAACAATATATTTCACAACCCACTAGTGAGGACACTTGACTGGTCCTCACTAGTTAAAAAGGCTTATAAATCAGCCAAAAGAAGTTTTTCTTTAAATCTAGTGATGGTCACATGTTTCTGTGATGGGTATGAGTAGGGGTTGGGTTAGGCGATAGAAATTTCTTTAGCACCAAATCAACATATTAGAATGATTTCTGAAGGATCATGTGACACTGAAGCCTGGATGCTGAAAGTTAAGCTTTGCATCACAGGAATAAATTACATTTTAAAACATATTTAAACAGAAAACAGTTATTTTAAATTGTAATAATATTTCACAATATTACTGTTTTACTGTATTTTATTTATTTATTTTATTTATTTAAAATAAATGCAGTCTTGGTGAGCGTAAGAAAATGTCTTTCAAAAACATTTAATAATCTTACACACCCCAAACATCCATCTATGTAATGTAGTCTATATAAAGCAGCATTATTTACTTCCATCATTTATTGCAATACTGATTTTTTTTACCCCTTTAAAGAGCCCAAAAAGTGAAAAGATTGGGCGTAATCACAAAATTCCTTCTCTCTTTAAATGCAATGTGCATCCCTGCTGAAGTGTGTGGGAACAATGAAAGACCACTAATAGGATATATAGGTTCAAAGGTCATAGGAACACATGTAAGGTATATGGGACCTGGACGCAGCTGGAAGGTGTTTATAAGCGGCAGTGTGTAGAGAAAGGCACAGATCTAGCTGCCATTAGGAATGTGTATCGTGGTCTATGGTGCGTACGAGTGAGCTGGTTTACATGTGCCGTGTGTATATAAACGTGTTGAAGTATGCATAGCAGGTCCAAGGTGCAGACCCAGGTGCTGAGTGGGAGCAGGCCACTGTGGCCTGCTGGGCTCTGCTCAGGCCAGCCCAGAGGAGTGTCTGGCGAGGTCAGAGGTCACCCACCGGAAGAACACTTCATTTGAGATCCACGGTAGCAGGGTACATGTGGCTTTCATTTAGCCCACAGCGCTGCTGGGTAAATGAAGGGGCACCCCAGAGGAAAACAGGGGCGACCGCTTCCCTAGAGCCCGACGTTACATGGATAAGAGATATTCAGTGGACAAAAACAAAGCAGCATAAAGTATTGTGATATTTTACATCGATATCATCACGCCAACAATTTAAATATTTAGTTTCGATATTAATATTTTTGAAGAGACTTACTAACCCAGCTCAGAACATGCCCTACTACTGTATATAGTAAGCAAAAAAACAAAAGAGTGGTACGTCCGAATCTGTAGCATTCATAAAACAGTAGGCAAAAAGTACTTCCACCGACACTTTACTGTTCCACGAGGACAAAAGAAAGAATGGAAGTGAAGCGAGTCACATGACACGATGTCAGCATGGTGAATGTAGTATGTCTGATTTAGATTCATACTACACTTCTATATAACATACCTTTGCCTTGCGAATGATAAAGACTCGGAGAGTATGTGATTTCAGACGCATTATTGTGGGGGTCAATGCATACTTGATTCTTTCTATTCAACCAAACAAACAGACTCACCTAAGAATATAATCTTAACAAGAAATCGTATAAAGAAACAAATGCGTAAAAGATTGCAAAATCACAATTTGCATTAAACATAAATGATATAATACTGTATCACCAGGTTTCTGCTGATTCCCTCCCCTATTTTCAAGTGTTTCACCCCTAATGTTCAGCATGTGCTTGACGTGACCACTGCAATGTTCCATAGGAGTTTTAAACACACTAACGAAGGTTCTTTCTGTCAATGTAAAATGTTTCGTGTCACTACTAATTGTTTAAGGCTGGGCTGGGCCAGCAGTGCCTCCAAAAGTGGGCAAAGGGCTATGCTCCTGTGAGGTGACCTGTGAAGAACCCCAGACTATTATGTATTTAAACTTCTCAAAGTATTCACTTTCAGCGCACAGGAAAAGGCCAATTTGGTGAAGTTTACAGTTGCCATCACATCAGTGAGAGTGTTGTCTTGGTGTTCTTGTTGGATAACCCACAGTATACACTCTTCTAAGAATTTCCATAGGTCAGTGTAATGGGACAGCCCTCTAGGACCATTGATCAGGGACCAGGCTTGCCAAACGCCCTTTACTGAAAACAAACACTGTAGTTAAAGACCTACTGACACTGATTGCCAATAGATCACCAAACTTGTTTAAAGAAGACCGACTTGATTAAAAGAATTCACTAACTATCTCTAAACATTCTTACTTAAACATTAAGTTGATATTTCTACTGTTGTCAAGTCAGTTAACATACTGTGTGCATTGTTTGACAGTACCTTCACCTGCCTTTCAGTTGCTCTCAATTTGCCTTCAATTTATGGGTAATACGAGCAGGTGTTGAAATGTTTGTATACTAATGTGTTTTTTTGGGTTCTGGAACCTGCTCACCCGGAGGGATATTTTATAGCTCAAAGACTTAAAAGAACAGTTCACCCCAAAAAATAAAATAAAAGTGAGTGAAGGGGAGAGGGGAAACACTCATTCGAGCTCCAACAATCACACAAAAACAGCATAAAAAGTGGGTGAGATGCCAGATTTGAGGTTCAATGATAATGAACATCACTGGTTATTGAATATGTTACAACAGAGAGTACATGATGACAGGGAGATTCTGGTCACACTTTATATTAGGTGTCTTTAACTACTGTTACATTAAAACAATTTTTACTTATTGTGTTTATATTGCATTGCAAAAGTTTGAGGTGTGATGCGGGTAAGTTTAGAGACAGGATTGGTGATATGGAAAGGTTTAAGTTGAGGTGTATGGAAAGAGTCAAAAGTGTAATTATAGATTAAAATAAATACAGAAATCAATTACAGCTGTAAATAAATGCAGATATTTTATTTTGGTAACACTTTATTTTACAGTGCCATAGTTACACATTATTACATGTACTTACTATAGTTATAACAGTAAATTATGCACAATTACAAGTAACAAACACTAAACCAAACCCTAACCTTAACTGTAATGCTATTGTAAGTACATGTAGTTAATTAATACTTATTTGAGTAATTACAATGTAACTACGGCACTGTAAAATAAAGTGTAACCTTTTTTTGATGTAAGTGCAATATAAAAACATGTATGTACACAAAAAAGCATTGTATAAAATGATTCATTTAAATGTTACTACACAGAAGTAAAAAACACTTCATATAGAGCAGGACCAAATTTCTTACTTTCACCTTTCAAATAATTTATGGAGAATCTAAGCCAATGATTGCGGACTTTGGCATCTTGGCAAATCTGAGAGTAGTTTGAGACAGTGACGACTTTTAAAACTTTAGAGGAGAAATGTGAGTGTACTGGTGTCTTATTTTTTTACAGTAGATTTCAGAAGTCTCATTTTCTCTTCATTTACTCTCATTGCTTTCTAGTAGAAACATTTAAAGAGACCTTATTTGTAATTTGTCATTTCTGTGGGGAGTGTTTGTCTGTGGCTGCTGTTATTTCATTAATCACACAAGCTCGACCTTCTCCCTCTTACAGCAGCTGTCCAACCGCACCTAATTTTATACCGCCTAACTCTCTTTTATCCTCTACTATATATATATTTCTCTTGACCTTCTTTCTCACTATAACTTCATTCAGCAACATTAACCCTCAAAAGACATATTAAGTTGAACGTACTGTGTCTACCAATGCTGTCGTCTTCTATATATTAGTGTCTGGCCAAATTTCCAGCAGAAGATGTGTCCAAGATAATGCCATATGATTTAAAGTAGAAGTGTGTAATTTTTTTTACACACTTTTTGTGGCACTAGCAACACCAAACAAAACTCAAAAAATAATGATTGTTTTCACACAAGTTTCCAGAACACTCTCCTTCTATGTCACTGGTTGCCCAAACAGATAACCCTGCCCTAAACTCACATTATTGGTTGAATCAGAGTTGCCATGTTGGGCTGCTCAGAATGCCTAAATCAATCAGAGCAATGTTTTGGTAGAGCCACCGAATCTCTGCAAATGAAATATAAGAAAGTACTGCAAAATCAAAAACTTGCACACTTCACCTTTAACACCAAACACAAGCTCTTCTTCTGACAGATGAAAGTGTGGGTGTTTATATGTGTGGCGGAAGGAAACGTAACTAACGGTTTCCATAATATGAAAGAAGTTGTGTAATCAGCACTCCATCAGCAGTGACAATAAGGAAACACATGAAGGATAAATACACTCTCAAAACACACACAAATACACAGAAAACCACAGAGTTTGGGTCACATTACCACAATCCAGTCAACAAAGGGACAACGTCTACTTACAGGAGGACCTGCAATAAAAACAGAGAGAAAGAGAGATTAGTCATACTGAAAAACAACAAAGAAAATCATCTTGTTTGGACCATGTGCACATTACATCAAACATTTGAAACTGACTGATTTTATTTCCCAAAGAACAGGGAAAAAAAAACACGCAAGTCTGAATTTCCGTAGTCCAACCAGAATCCGAAGTGGGTGTTCTGGCTGTCCAGCCCAGTCTGAATTGATGAACACCGCCTCTGATTTCTCCTAACACAATCTCTGAGGAAGATTACAGCTCACATGCAGGTAGTTTAACGAAGTGCGTCACAGCGCTTAAATAAAGCGTTAAAAAATATGTTTATAATTTAGAAGATGACAGGATTGAAAAGCTCTCTGTGGGAAAGTGCTAGGGATGAGCAGTCAGTCCACCAAGCAACAGACCACTGAGAACTGAGTGGGAGAATAAGCCACATCACTGGAAGACTGCCGGCACAGATAAATCACACCCCTGTTCTGAGCACGCGAACCCCACCCAGACATCACAAACTGTCTATCTTCTTCATAACTAATGCTAAATCATACACTAGCAGCGTAATAAACAGTGGAAACAGATTTATTAACATTCTTAGTCAAAAAAAGGTTAAAACAAGAGTTTTCCAGAGTGATTCCAATGGGAAATGCGGGATAGATTAAAACCTCAGGGAAAATATCTTAAATGAAAATAAGATTTCTACACTGTTATTGGTTGCTAAAAACACAATATGCTTCATTATTTAATAAACAAACACACACGGTTGTGGGATGTGTGAATGTTGCAAACTTTGTGAATAAAAATCTGTGGAATTTTGAGGCTGGAGATTCCATGTGCACCTGGTCATGAGGTTAGTTGCATTCAAGGGTTTGGTTCTTTAATGTTATCATGTGGGTTTAGCAGGATATCTTGGCTTTGAACAAACGATGCAGGTTAATCAAAATTTATTAGATACGCTAATGTATTATTAAAAGCCTATTATAAAAGTACAAATTATGAGCACATGCATTAGTGATATTTACAGCCTCTTTTACTTCCTTTAAAGGGTTAGTTCACCCAAAAATGAAAATTCTGTTTTTTATTACTCACCCTCGTGTCGCTCCACATCCGTAAGACCTTCATTCATCTTCGGAACACAAATTAAGATCTTTTTGATAAAGTCTGAGAGGTTTCTCACGACACATGCGTTTTAATAATAATTAATAATAATTTGTTACATTTATATAGCGCTTTTCTGGGTACTCAAAGCACTTTACATATGGAAGTGGGAATCTCCTCAACCACTATCAATGTGCAGTATCCACCTGGATGATGCGATAGCAGCCATATTGCTCCATACACCAGCTTATTGGTGGAGAGGACACAGAGTGATGACACCAATCAGTATATGGGGATGATTAGGAGGCCATGATTGACAGAGGCCAATGGGCAAATTTGGCTAGGTTACACCTGTACTCTTTTTAATTTTTTGAAGCACTCATGTCGTTTTAAGCCAATGGAGTTACATGGAGTACTTTAATGATGTTTTTCCAACCTTTCTGGACTATGGAGTGGTAGTGTTGGATCTCTATGGAGAGACAGAAACCACGGAGACTTAATCAAAAAGATCTTAATTTGTATTCCGATGATGAACAAAGGTCTTATGGATGTGGAACGAGATGAGAGTGAGTTATAAAGGACAGAATTTTCATTTTTGGGTGAACTAACCCTTTAACTACAATCAAAGCAGAGCTACACTTTATTGGAGAAGACCAAACTCAAAATTGCTGATGACAAATCTTTTCCGCTTATGCAATTTAATATCTCCCAGAACTTCTCTTCTGTAACTTATTATGTCTGAACAACTGAAAGAATGAAATCAGTCCGTTGAAGCAATTTGTTACAGAACTACTGAACAATATGACCAGAATCATAAGGATTCTTTCCAGGAACCTTTTTGTTCCTCTAAAGATTTTGAAAAGGGAACACGTCTCTCTTTCACGGCCAGAAACTTAGAGGGGTAACAGTTTGAACCTTTGCCTCAAAAAAATAAATAAATAATAATAAAAAAAACTTTATAATGGATGTGAGAGAACAAAAGTACCTTTAAAACAATCGCTTACTATTGGAGAAATGTTCAAAGAAGAGGTGAGCTGTAGAATTCCTCAATAAAGGGGAAGACCTACATTTGGACTGAGCTCTGCGGATCACTGTGAGTCTGAATGGTGCATTAAATATGGCAGCCTTAAGTAATGGTGCAGTCACACCAGTGACGAAGCTTTCCTAAGGGTCCATCATTATTCTTTCCTTTCCTGTTTTGAGGAGTCTGTATTTTCTTAGAAATTAGAACCTGCATTTATCAAAGCTGCTGCTGAGACAGCAAGCCTTATTTGAGGCCTAAAAGCAAGGAATGGTGTCAAAAAAAGAGCGAACAACACACACAATATATGTGTGGTCACGCAAGAATACCTCTCTGAACATTCCAGATCAATCTTAGTCATCATAAATACTCATTTTGCCCATATGATCCCATGACTCTACACGAAACCACTTCAGAAGCGCAAAATATAGAGGAATCTATAGGTCGTATAGTAGCAGACTCAAATGGAGCACCTACACACTGCTGACAGTCCATTTACAGATCATCTGATACATACTCCTCAAAAAAATGGCTGAAATCACCAGCTTACATCTCATTGGCTGGTTTTATGCAAAGTTAGTGGTTCAACAGCTTGTCACTGAGGCAGTAACCTCAAGAGGACATCTTTATACCTTATTTACTCTTAACATGTTCATAGAAGTACATATTACTACTCTAAGGTACCAATATGTAGCAATATGTATAAAGATATCCCTGTAAAGTGCTAGCATCTCTGAATGCTTTTAGATCTCAATGGAGGATACCATGTTTTCATGCTTTTCTTGCCATTAAAAGCACATACGTAGAAGCTTATACACAACAGCAGTCTCTGCAGTTGCAGGCACAGGCATATGCGTATTGAAGACCTACCTGGAGCCCCATCACGGCCTTTCTTTCCCCTCAAACCAGGGGGTCCTGATTGAAAAACAACCTTCAATTAGCCCACAGTTACATTTATGTATAGAATATCTGAGGCAATAACTCCACGCCACAGCCTTACCTTACTACCCCCCCCCCCAGAGCAAAAATTGTATTTTTAGGGGTACAACAGCTTGTCACCTTATCAGCTTGTACCTTAGAGAGACAACTTTGTACCTTATCTACCCCTAAAAGGGTCACAGTAGTACTTTAAGGGTACATATTACTACTCTAAGGTGCTAATATGCATTTTTAGAGGTCAATAAGGCACACGTTTGTCGTTGTTAAAGGGACAGTTCTCCCAAAAATGATTATTATCCTATGATTTACTCACCCTTAAGCCATTCTAGGTGTATATGACTAATCTTCTTTCAGCCAAACACAATCGGTGTTATATTAAAAGGATTAAAACGAATGAATGACGTAGGTCTCACGGTTCAAACAAATAGGGCTGGGTAACAAACTAGCTCTTTTCCTCTTTAAAAATTCTCAATTTATCCTTCTAATTCGTGACCGGTGTTTTGTTTTGCTCTATCCTCTGTGCTTCCGCTTTGCGCACGGCTGTCTGCTGGAAGCTAGATATAATAGTTTTTATAATAAGATTTTAAATAAGGGATATTTTTCTTACTAAAAAACATTGGCTTCACTTTATACGGCCTTTATTAATCCCCTGGAGCGGTATGGATTACTTATATGATGAATGGATCTCCCGCCCCCTTATAAAACTAGGAAGAGCGAGAAAATTATTTAATATAACTCAGATCGTTTTAGCTTGAAAGAATATAGTCTTTACACCTAGGATGGCGTGAGATTGAGTAAATCATGGGATAATTTTCATTTTTGGGTGATCTATTCCTTTAAGGGTACTAGCCTAGAGACAACCTTTTGCACTTTTTTTTCTGGACACATTTTTACTAGCAGAGCTTGAATTGTATTGTAATGCTTTATTGTATAATTGAGTTGGTTAGCAATCATTTCATCACAGTTCTTTGAACCAAGCTCCCCTGTGGCTGCAATAATTAAAGGCAAAAACCGGGCTAAAAATACATCACTACAGAGTCACGGCAAGCAGCAGTAGCAAGAAGCAGATAACGTGTCAAAAACTGTGCCTGTGCAGCCAGCAGAAGGATGAGTGGACACTTTGGTAGACTGTATACTGGGTGTGGAGATCCTTAAAGCCCCAAAGTGAAAGCCGAAACCGAGCACACAGACACGTGGAAGCATGTGTTCTGATTCCTGACGCATTCTGGACTTGAGTCCATTTCCTGCTCTACAGACAACCTTCATCCAAAGGCGAATTGAGCCGGGGCGTCAAAAATACCCCATGTGATGATGCCTAGAGGACTCTAGGTGTAAAACTATGCGTGTCTAGGGGAGTATGTTTGTGTGAGCGAGCGTGTGGTGGTACACACAACATACAACTCTGAACTATAAACACAAGGAACATTTAATGCTTTCATTAAATGTTTAGGCGGTGCTATGTCAGTTAAAGTATTTATATCAAGCCGCATATCACAACCACCTGTTACCGTCCTTATGCAAGAGGACTGGAAAGTGATAGGAAATGGAGATCTTCTGCACCCGAGGCACCCGAGTCACCCGCCCCACCTCTTTTCACCGAACCCTGAATATTAAACTGTGATGACCCAAATAGATTGGTATCCTTTTCCCAAAAAATTTCTACGGTACTGGATAGAACTTTGGAAACCCTTTCAAAAGATTTCTGTGGTAGCAAAATGGTGTAATTATAGCAATGCTGTGCAAAAAAGAAATACTATCATGATTTTTTTAATCACGATTTTAAAACAATATTTCCTTACACATACTTGTCTGTATCTTTTTTTGTATCTTTGAAACCTGGCTTTATATATTTGTGGACATTTGAGTATTTGCGTTTCTGTGCGTTCTTCCATGTCGTAACGGTAAATCCACGCTGTACTGTTTTCGTGCTAGATTTAGTAAAGCTGCATTCAGATTGCAGAGTGAGGGAGCTGGGTTTAATAGTCATGCATGCTCGCATCACGATTGTATGATGATTAATCGGACGCTCCTTATTGATAGCATCAGTATTATTAGGTTATTTGGTAACACTTTACAATAAGGTTCATTAGTTCATTAGTTAACCATGAGCAATACATTTGTTACTGTATTTACTAATCTTTGTTAACGTTAGTTAATGAAAATATAGTTGTTCATCGTTTGTTCATGTTAGTTCACAGTGCATTAACTCATGTTAACAAGATTTTAATAATGCATTAGTAAATGTTGAAATTAACATTAACAAAGATTAATAAATGCTGTGGAAGTGCAGATCATTATTAGTTCATGTTAACTAATGTTGTTAATTAATGTTAAATAATGAACCTTATTGTAAAGTGTTACCGGTTATTTTTATATAGACTATGGAATTTGAACATATTCACTATGGTACCCTAAACGAATTGGGAATCTAAAAAAATCTCTAGATTACATAAAAAAAAAAAATCAAAGGAGGGAAAAAAATGCATTTAGAACATTAAGCTTATTTGTTTTCAATTGGTGACTAAGTGACAATTAAAACACATTTGAACCATTTTTTAGGCACACTGACTCAAGCCATCTGAGACATTATCTTAAGATGATCTGACTACTGTTACCCAGGAATAACATCAAGAATACCATACAAGCCAAAATACCCATCCACTGCCAGCTACACTCCCCTTATCATCTGCCAATTTCTCCAAATGCTCTGTCCTCTGATTGCCCCTGTACACATGCCATAGTGCCCAAGACTGAATGCGTCAGCTTCCAGAGCTCCGAACTGCAAGCGCAGCACAGCAAAGTCCAAGCAGAGAATGAAACAGGGATATGAATAAAACAGCAAATGTTATGCTAACAAAGTATGGCCTGCTTTTCAAACATGGACGACTTCAGTGCAAGAATATGGTACTGCTTCTCTGATTGTGATATGGTGTTCTTAGAGGGACAGTGAAAATGAAAATTCAGTCATTATTTAATCACCCTCAAGTAGTTCCACCCATGTAATACATAAGGATTTCAAGAATTCTTTTACTATGTTTATGTATCATTGTTCAATGTCACATTAACCACCAGTAAACACTTTAAAATACACATAAAAAATGTTTTAAATTAAATCTCAAATAATAGTAAATAAGCTGTAAATCAACAACATTAAATCTACAATTTAGCAAAAGTAAACTAGTTCTGCTTGGGTTGTGTGACGGTCAGAGGAAAAGGAATGAACTCTTGCACTTTTGTTCTACTAAGATGAACTAAGACTTCCCCACACCTTTTGAAATCTGGAAAAATCGCTGCATGCATTTCATGACTTTTCACAACTGTTATATATAACCTTGTCAAATATAAGTTCTCTTGGTCTCCAAATAAAAATACGGTTATGTGGCAATTCCAGAAGGCTGAGAAGATTAGTTGACTTCTTTGAAAAAACGATGTGGTGCTCCATGCACCTCCAGTATCCTAAGGGAACCAATAAACCTTAAACAAAGGCCCTATCAAGTTCCAATAGGTCCACAAAAGTTTCAAGCCTAGAGAACCATACAGTCCATCACGCACTCCAACCCATGCTGAACCTGGTGCAATCCAGATGACTGACGTCTCGTTGAACAGCTCCCACTCCAACGAGAGCACAGGCCTGGATACAGGAGCCGAACGGCAGTGCGTCTGCTCCCGTCTGCCCACTGATGACAGTTGGCCCATTCACGACGATCCCTCGCCGCTTTGTTGCCTCGTTAAACTGCAGTCACAGTTTGAAAAAGGATCACAGCACAAGCCGTTTTTCATTCTTGCTCTTGGCCCCTGCTGTACTAACCTCATACCACGATTCAGGATTCAGAAGCACACCAGCCAGTTCTCTGCTGAAAGAGTTTGGCAAACACTTTACTACACTTGCACCTACCGGTCAATAAAAAACATCTGACACGCATACAATAGACTCAAAAGCAACAAAGTATTTTGCTTGTAAAATGAAAGAAAGAAAGGAGACATACAACATTAGAAGGCTGGGAAAATAACCTTGCAAGCTTTCTTAAGGGCACAGAGTTCTAAGCCAAGTCAATGTGCACCTCACCCTCTCTACCGGCCAATTGTAGGATTCCCAGAAAATCTGAATTGGTGCAGAGTTCTTATTCATTCTCATGCCAAGTTGGGGATAGGTGGAGAAATATTTTCCCCAACAATCCATAGAGCAGAAAAAGTGCGCCATTACGGCTGGGATTAAATAATTACAGCGAGTCACTTACAGGAGATCACTACAAAGACTCTTTTGTGATGATGCCAGAAAAACCACTATTACCCCGACTTTACCATTATTCTCCCAAATTGCTCCCAGGAGGAAAAAATATACATCAATATACATCGTCTCCTTCATTCTGGGTAGAAGAAAGGTTTCCTACTCCAATTGTACCGGGTGCTGAAGTGGAGAATTGGAGTACACCACATAAATCTTTCAGTGAATTTTCTTTGGCTGTTTTTCCATCTAAATGGGAGATTTAGATAGTCATCGACTGAAATTTGGCCCCAAAGAAATTCATTCATGATTAGAAATCTGAGAAACACCCAACAGAGGCATTACCATTGACTAGTCTGCTGAAAAGACCAGAGTAGATCAGCATGAATTTCCAGGCTGGTTTATGCTGGTTTAAGCTGGTCAGAATAGCAATGCTGGCATAATGAGGCAGTTGTGGCCTAATGGTTAGAGAGTCAGACTGGCAACCCAAAAGTTGCCCTTGATCCCACGTCGGCAGGAATTGAAAGTGGGGATTGTGAATAAACAGCACTCTCTCCACCTTCGATACCATGACTAAAGTGCCCTTGAGCAAGACACCTAACCCCTAATTGCTCCCCTTGTAAGTCGCTTTGGATAAAAGCGTCTGCTAAATGATTAAAAATGTAAAAAAAAAAATAAATAAATAAATTAAGGCTACAAACCCCCAATCACTCCAAAGTGCCATAGCAAATGGTTGCCCACTGCTCCGAGTGTGTCCACGGTTTGCAGTGTGTGTGTTCACTACTCACTATCCCTGTTGAAAGAACTAGCATATGCTGGTTAGGTATGTTTTGAAGCATGGCAGCTGATTTATGCTGGTCCTTAGATGGTCATGAGCTGGTCTAAGCAGAGCCTGAGCTGGTTGTCAGCTGGTCCTGATCTGGAGCTAGTTACCATACTTTGCCTTCACATGTCACTTTCGTTTATAGGCTGAATAACCAAGGAAGTCTTGGGCTGTGATTGAAATCTTAGGCAGAGGACTTGTTGCCTCGCTGCCCTATCAGATAATGACTTTGGAGGCAGCGTTTGCACACAAAGATACCTTACTAAACTGATTTTAGACAGACTTCTGTGGAAGCATAGTAGTTTATTGACCAACAACAAAACAGGGAGAGCTTTGGTGATAATTAAGTGAATTTTTAATTATTACAATGCTAATTTATCACTAGAAATGACATCAAAAGTGGAAAACATTGGTCAAAAACACATTTAGACCAGAGGTGCCTACCTGCAGAGTTCAGATCCAACACACCTGTCTGTAATTAGCAAGCACTCTTGTAGATCTTAATTAGCTGGTTCATTTGTGTTTGATCAGGGTTGGAGCTGAACTTTGCAGGAAGGTCGATCTCCAGGAACAAGATTGTACACCCCTGGAGACAGGAAGTGATTCTAACATTGGATTCAGACGTGCCTTGATGCCTTCCTACCTTCCTCCAAAGGCATTTTTAAGCTGCCTTTTTTTCCAATTGAAAAAGTACATATTTACACTTTTATTTGTAAATGAATACACTGTTAGTCCTCCATATGGATAAGCTGTAAATGTATATAAATGATACTACAACACTACACTCATTAATTTAATTACCAGATTAAAAGAAACAAAGCAGTAGTGTTGGATGATTCATCAAGGGCGGATGTTCTTTGGACTACATACAGTAAAAGCGTGGTCAGGAAGTGCAAGGGGCATTTGGTTTAAATAGAGTTTGCCTTATTTCCTCTTTAATTGGCCAATTTGCCGGTCTGAATTGAGATCCACTGACATTTCACATAAGCAGATATGGTTGGCTTTTATTTGCTCTGAACCTCTATTGGGTCCTGTTCAATGAATCAGCGAGGCAAAGCCAGGAGGACAAGCATTTGACTTCATTAGCAGAAACAGGACGGATCTGAAGCGTCAGGAATCTCAATAGGGCCATTGAGAGCGACTGAATTCCACTTTTTTATCCCCACCCATTGGAAAAATCCTCTGTTACTGGCCCTGAGGTCATCTTATCTACGACAAATAAAATGCAGATTATAAAGAGAGAATTGCATTAACACCTGCCGGCCTTCACAGATGCTGAAGTCATTATACTTCAGTAGCAAAAGTGCTATGAAATGAAAAGAATGTGTGTGCGTGTGTGCACGTGAGTTACAGTCATGAATACGTGAATAAATATGTCTAAAGAAAAAAGGTGTTCACACTTTAAACTTTCACATATGCAAACTGATTAAGCAATTCTTTGAAATTATGATCAATCTTGATGCACAGTGAACTAACCAGGAGAATGCTGAATGTACCCAGTAACCTCTGAGCTGTTTGCAGAGTGTCAGATGCTCACTGTAACCGTGAGAAAGCATCAAACAGTCTTTATGGTGTGAAAATATCCAGTGTGAATTTGGATCTTTGCCCAATAAGCAGGAAGAGTATCGGAAGACAGGCTGTGTGGGTAGTAACAGTGGAGGAAGTCTCGTCTGGGCTTATTCAGCACAGCTAAAAATAACTGAAAATGTGAAATAATTGACAATAAAATAAAATAAATATTGGCACAGAGTAAAAGATCAAGATTGTCATCAAAATCAAAATTGTTCAAAAGAAGATCACGTTTAATCAAGATGAAGTCTGAAGTCGGTATCACTACCTCAACCTACAGCTTAACTCATGAATATTAATTAGGTGACATGACATGGTTTTCTGCAATACAGATAAATGAGTGCTAGCCGTATTAGGATAACTGCCTGTTGTTTTTGTGATCATTTAGTTCCCTGCTGATGCAACCGTTTGGCATAGGATTTGACTGCTCTTCAAATTGCTGTTTTACGCTGCCAGCTACAATTGATTTGTTTGTACTCTGGCCAAGCAAAGCAAAACACTTACAATAAAATGGTTATAACTCCAAAAGTGGAGGGAAAAAATTCAAGCCCTTTCCCTTTTTCAAAGTGCCCTTCTCAAATATTATCAACAATAACATTGTGGTCAATAAAACAAAATGCATTTGAATTATAATTAATATGACAACATATGCAAAACAGTAACAAATCACTCAAAAGTCTGAAAATTCAGGTTTATTTTTACTTATCTACCATCTGCATGGGGCTTGAGAGGTTTGCTCCTTGCTTTGGACTGGCATCCTGACTGCTTTGTTTGCTAACCACTATTCACTCTATTTTTTCTTTTTGTTGTAATTATTCATCTCACTGTAAAAATAAAATACAAGGAGTTTATGTCAGCAGTTGCATATTCATAACTTTGACCACAACGTCTGTTTAAAGAAGCGATCGAGAACTGCGGACAATATATGGCTCTCAGTGATTGCTTGTGTATGGATATATTATAAAAATATATTTAAAAATATTACATAATTCATTGATGCCGGTTTGCCATGTATAATATACCTACCAATCGTGATGTGGCACAACAAGCTCCAATTTCATTGGACAATGTGAAGTGGTTACTTCCTGGTAAGGAAGAATGAGAATGGGGACATGAATTTGTATTTGTGGAGTGATCTGGAGTGATCTGCCGTTTGTCTCCTTTAACAATTGAACTGCATTGCTTAAAAATCGGATGTGAATTGACTACAAATCACTATGCAAAACCATGCAATAAAATTCACATTAATGGTACTGTAAGTAGTGTTCAGTTTACTTTTATTTATGTACTGCATTTGGATTTACCATTTGAGGAAAGAGTTGGTCAAATTAAGTTCCATCTATAGGCCTAGTATATGAAATGTATGCTGGTCAAAGAACACACAAAATGGTGACATGAAATGGCCCCTTATTTATAGGAATTATAATAATAGATGCCTCTTTTTTACATTTAAGCTCCTGCCTCTGAGGAACTCTCTGCACGACCCTGCCCATATCCTCCAAAGCAACAAACACGTTACTAGTGCAAGACAAATGGCCATCAGGGTAGGGTTAAAACAACACCTTTACTACTGGTGAACAGAAAATCTGACACTTTAGAGGAAACTTAAGGGATGTTTTATGCTTTTGCCTTGACAATTGTAATTGCGATGCATACGCTTACGAGCCCACCTTTGACCTTTGGGAGCTTTGAATGCAACAAGTATACGAAAATGGTGTTAAAAGGGCAAGATTGGTGTGTCTGTTTTGAAAAAAAGATCTGACCTTGCAGTAAAGTACACTTGCTTGAAAGGGAAAAAACACAATTCATCAGAATGAAGAAAAACACATTTATTAATGTTGACATCATGATTGCAGAAGGACAGCACAATTTCCTTTCATAAATACCGATCAATCTGTATAGCTTTGCTACTTACCACACATTCTTAAAAAGAAATTTAAAGACAGACTTAAAAAGGGGAGGTTTCCCCTAACGTGGCGTCAGTTTTCTCCCGAGACTTGAGGCAGACAAATACGTTATTGAGCTTTGTCACATCGGTTAAACGAAAAACTGCAGACTGCTGAACTCCCATAGGACCTCTTCGCTGAGGGTTTTACCGCTCCCATTCACGCTGCGGCCAAGAGCGAAAAAATGAAGTGCGATGAGAGCGCAGAGAGCCAGCGTCCGCCGATATTGGGTTACTGAGGGTAAAAAGGCATGCCATGCCAAGAGTTATTAAAACAGAAGCCTGACAAGGAGATTTCAGTGGCATTGCTGAAATAAACAAGGAGCAGCTCAATGTCTTTACCAGATGTGTTACAGGGCTGGCGTGTGGCCAGCGGCTCTCAACACACACCGTGGCTGGTGTGTCAAAAGTGGCCATCAAATAAATGCAGCCTGTCGGCTGATTACAAAAGCAGAACTGTTGAAATAAACATTACACAGCTAAAAACATGTTAAAATACCCATGCACTGGCTTTTCTAATTGGGCTGATGTCGGGTTACTAGGCAGGAGAGATCTTTATATTTCTATCATACCTGAATAAGGCTACAATCAAGGACATATGCATGGCATTAAAAAAACAGCACCTTTCATACACAACCATGGTGGTAATGAGGACATAGAATTCTGCTGCTTTCAAGTGCAACCAGAAAACGAACTTACTGGCCGGTCATTATTTAGACTTGTCATGGATTCAAGTTGGAAACCAAATATTTAAGTACACTCTTAAAAATTAATTTTAAAGAGGGTTTTCACGGGCGAACCATTTTGGCAAAGAACCTTTCAGTTCTTAACAGTTCTTAAAATAACCATTTTTCCTTAGTGTGAGGAACATTTTAATGATCTAATGAACTTTGTTCCATTATAAAGAACCTTTTGTGCACTTGGAAAGGTTTTATGGATATTAAAGTCCATAGACGCCAAAAAACAAACAAACAAAAAAAAAAAACTAAACCATATAAACAATGAATTTCTATTCATGGTATCAAACAAATAATTATGTAGTTAACATAACACAAAACAAAAAAGGTGACTTTAAGAACTATAAGAATGTCCTTTTTATTTTTGAAATAAAGCCCTGATACTGAAATAGCTAACCATACACTTGAGTATCTTCTGTCAGCCAATTTGGCAATTCGTATATAGCTAGAAGTCCCAGTAAAAACACAATTACTGGAAACTTACTGGGAAAAAATGTAATTAAAATACCTAATTACAACATTTCCAAGTTCTTACTTTATAGACATGCAGTTAAAAAGAAAATCATTTAACACCATTTGAAGGCGTCAACCAATCAGAAACAAAAAAACAGTCAAAAACTGACTTTTTTTTGTCAAAAAAAGTTATGAGACAAGTGAATGTTGCATTTTAGAAATTGGTGATAGTTCAACAAAAAGTCAGTAACTCAATTCTTTTCTAATGGGAAGAGTAATTATATCTGCAAAACTAATAAAAGAATGCTTTTCGGTTCTGAACTGGGGGGGGGGGGATAAAAAAAATAAATATCTTTCCATGGTAAAATGCATTTTTTGAGATAAGCTTAGTTCCTCCGATTTACGTTTTTTCCCCTGATCTGAATTCCATGTGTGCCACAAAGGAAGTGGAGTATACTTTCCAAATTGGGAATGTATGTGTACTTTAAACTGATACAAAAAATAAAACATTAAGCAGATGTAAAAAATCTATAAAGGTCTGAGGAAACTGTACACCACTTCGCCACTTATAGCAACCTCAAGTTTGTTCCCCAATCAACAATATGTACAGATCTATAAACCAAACAGGATATCAAAATAAACCTAGTCTTGGTGAAGGATTACATGCCTGAACAAAGAATAAACCGGAATAAAAGGGAGAAATCACAAAGGATTGTGTTTCCGTTATATGTTTCTAACTCAAATGAGAGAAACAGGCTCCGCCACAAACACGGAGCAGCATCCAATGAGTCAGGGATGACTAAAATACCGACATTCCTCTATACCCCAAACCCAAAGCTGGTAAGTGTGGTGTTGTAACTCCCATTTATCTAGGATTTACATTTGGGAATGAAACTGAAGTGAGACTAAACTGAAGCAAAAACCCAAACAATCAAACATGAGGCATGTGTAATGTGCTTGTAAATTGTTGCTGCGGTGTGCTCGGATCTTTACAGCGAAGTTATGGCCTGTTGACGGGGACACAGAGAACTTTTCAACACCCTTCTCTATTACGCCTCAAAGTAATATTCAGTGGCACAAAACCAGCATCCTTGGCTACACTGTCACAATCTGTTTGGGTCACAAACTTCACAAACGTTCATCCAGACTGAGGAATATGTGGGAAAACAGGGCTTGTTTCAGGGCAGACTGCAAGAATTGCACACAAAAGTTTCTATGTGAACACACCAAATGAACTCAGATATCTGTAATGGAATTAATGTGCTAATGGAAGATTAATGCTGCTTTCACATGCTATCATGAATTTTGTTAACACTTTGGTATGGAGAATACATATTCACTATTAACGACGACTTTTTCCCCAATAAACTCTTACTTTACTGCTTATGAATAGTCAGCAAGGTAGTTGTTGTAGTGTTTAAGTTTAGGATTTAGGGATGTAGGGATATGGTCATGTAAGGGCATTAATATGTGCTTTATAAGTACTAATAAACAACAAGCTGAGTACAGACGAAAAGTGAGTATTGTTCCTCATACTAAAGTGTTCTCATACTTCCCAATTCTGAAGTTGATTACGAGCTCGTCCCGTTCAAGTGCTTTGTTGTCGGAAAGAATAGAATTCATGGGTCACCAGGGTTTATTCTTGTCTATTTCTTGGGGAAATCTTTTTAAAGGCGAAAATCCAAATTATCTCAGAGTTTCCTAGTAGTTAATCGAACTTGAGAGGACATTCATGTCCAATTCCCGACTAAGAATCTCATATTTACGATAATTCCAATAGCACATGACAGCAGCATTAGCTATATTGATTTTACTGTGGTAGATATATTTGCATGGATAACAGTTGGAAAGGCTGCTTGGCATTACTGATATGTGAGTTTCAGGGCACTGCATGGCATACTAGAGAAAATTGTGACAGAGCATTTGATGGATGCTGGAAATTCATTTTGAGGATGTTTGGGAACACAGCAACATGGATTTTCCAAAAGCACAAGAAGACCGATCTCTATTAAAATCCTTCTTGGTTATTGAAAAATAAAAATCTGGTCATCATTTATTCACTCTCATTTTATAACCTTTTTCCTTCATGGAACACAAGGTGAATTTTTTGGAAAAATGAATATACTCATGACTATATGAAACTATTTTTAATATAATGAATGTGACCCCAGTGACTCAGTGAGGAGGGCAAGATTTTCAGAGAATATCAATATAAATTTAAATCTGTTTCTCACACAAAGCTATTAGTAAAACTGAAAATACAGTGCATTCACACCATGAACGATAGCTAAAGATAACTATAACAGTAACTATATCAGTGTACACACCAAGGACGATAATGTTTTGTTTATTACAAGTGTATGGAGTTATATCTATGTTCTAGATTCTGATTGTCTGTAAATGTTTTCATCATTCACCTGGAAAAACATGTTCTGTAAGTTATTCCACTGATATTGTTCCTCTGAGTCATTATCGTATTTTGGCGTGGATTTGCATAAAGAATTAAAACGATTATTAAAACTTTATAGTTTTCGCTACAGTGTGTGTGGTGTGAACTGCCATTTTCAGATTACTTTAGATCATTTTACAATTTGCTTTGTGAAGTCCAAAAATTCCCGACACATTTGTTGTGATTGCATGGGAAAAAAAAGAAAGCGAGGAGAGTAAACGATGATAGAATCTTTTTTGCTTGAACTATTCCTTTAAGATTTTATGCTAAATAAAACATCGAATCCAATTAAAATGATGAATATACATATTTTTACGTAAGCATGATATGAGAACTCATGTGTGTATGCATGTGTGTTTATTTGAATTACATGTTACATTGCCATGGAGATCTCAAGCAGGGGAAGTACTTAGTCTGAGATGTACTGTGCTTTGGAGAGGCTTGATTCAGCTCAGTTCCTGTCACATGCTGCAAGAACACACACACTGCCATTTCCCAGAACGCGGTCCAACAACACACACAAACACACCTCAACCCTATGAACCCCATCTTTTTCTTTTTTTCCCCCACTAGTTTATCTTCGTCTCTTTGCTTGTATAGGAAGCAGTGCTGATCTTTCTAGACTACCTTCTGTCCATCTGCTCATCAGATCCACTGGATGCGCCGGCAATGTCCAGACGCTACTCAGTGCTCAGCTGGCCGAGCGGTCACCCTACACCACTGCGTGCCAACCTGACCCTGAAATCCAAACACGCCGTCTCACCAAAGGCATAAACCATCTCTGCCTGCACAACTGGCCAGGATGTCCTCTCTCCACCAGACCTGGAGCAGGTCATCCGCTACTGCAGACACAGCGTCAGTGTGTAGTGGGTGTAAAGATGATGGAATGAAATTCAACATTCCAAAAGAGCCAATCCAGTTCAGCGTGTTTCAGTTCACGCTCCTGGTGAATCATTATTTCTCAAACCATTTTTTAATTTTTCTCAAAGTAGAAAAGCTAAAAATCTCATTAAGTTTTGGGTAAAATTGCACCATATTACAACCTGAACTAACCTAAAAAGATTTAGAAGGTTTAAAGGGATAGTTCATCCAAAAATGAAGTAATACATATGACTCCAGGGGGTTAAAAAAGGCCTTCCGAAGCAAAGTGATGCATTTTGTGAGAAAAATATTCATATTTAGAACTTTATAAATTCAAATAACTATCTTCCGGCGGGCGACAGCAATTCCGCAGCAATTCGATGGTTGTCTGCCGGAAGATATTAATTTGAATAAGTTTTAAATATGGATATTTTTCTTACAAAAACGCATTGCAAAAACGCAACGCATCAGAAGACCTTTATTAATCCCTGGAGTCGTATGAATTACTTTTTTTTAATGGATTTTTTATTTTTGGCTTCAAAATGTGACCCCCGATTCACAACCATTATAAACCTTGGAGGACTAAGGATATTTTTAAATATATCTCCGATTGTGCTTGTCAGAAGATAGTCATATAAACCTAGGATGACTTGAGGGTGAGTAAATTATGGGATAATTTTCATTTTTGGATGAACTAACCCTTTAAGAGTCTTTCTGAACGTGGCACAGAAATGAGGGTCTGCAGGAGTCTTTTTTTATCTCGTATCATCCTGATATTTTTGACTTAACATGAAAAAAATCACAGAAGAGGCATATTCTGGTCTTTATAGGAACATTACATTTTAATTTTCATTGTGCTCATTGTTAGTCAATGTTATTTGATGCATTACTAATGGGACTTTATTGTAAAATCTTACCTTCATTTGTTTGAATAAATTAATAGATACAAACAAAAAGCTAAACTATTAAATGAAAATTGATAAAAGACTCAAAATTCTCCCATCCAACTTCAAAATATCCAAGTTATCCATTTCCAAAAATCTGCTTCACACAACTTAATATTTTTACGTAACCTTTTGAGTTTTTATCAGCACACAGGCCTTCTTTACTCAACTAATCTATCTTTATAACACACAATTTATCGCTTAAAAGGCTTTGGGTGCCTATATCACAGAGAGACTCTGTGACCTCTTCTACATACACAATCTGTATACACACACTCAAAAAACCATTACACAACATAAATAAACAGGGAACAGGCCTTGTTTGTCTAGAGCCTCTCAGAGTTAAGCATATGGAGTCTCTCACATTCGGTGAGGAGAGGAACAGGCCAGCTTGCGAGGGGGGCCGCTATATGTTTGCCCTCCAGGCATTTCACCAGCGAAGGAAGTCAGAAAGTAACCTGCTGCCTCGCCACCATCCCAATGGCTAAATTGTGCCGGTATTGACCATGCAATGTGTGATATATGCACTAGCTGTTTCTAAATGTTGTCCTGCAGAGTTTGAAAGATCGTAACATAACAACACAGTTCTCTTCGATTCATATTTGGGTATATTTGTTTGGGTATATTTGTAAGGACAACTGTTGTATATGGACAACTTTCATGGTGTTTTTCTGGAGTCCCCATTTACTTTCATTGATTGGAAAAGAGTGGTTCCATTTGTGCTTCACAGAAGAAAGTCTTAGAGGATTGGATTCATCTTAATAAATGATAGAATTTTCATTTTTTGGTGAATTATCCCTTTAAATCCATCATGAGGAACAGATGGGAATTGACATTTTATTTAAATACAACATCCTGAGTATGAATGGCTCTATTTTAAGCCCTAGTAAATGAAGTCCAGGAAAAATCAAACTTCAAAGCACTGAAAGTGCGTAGTGTTAACCTCGTAATCCAATAAAAACATCTAACTGTGAAAGGCTCCCGGCAAGTCTTGCTCAATTGCAGGTTCTGGATTCCTGCAGGCAGCATGACAGACAATATATTCGATATATGTGACGTCCAGCATACTCATGTCAATGTGTGGGTGTATGTAAGCCATATTGGCTCATCCACCATCTGCTGTTGGCCTGTTATCCACAGAACAATGTGGGCCCCTGTTCACGTCGTAGCCTATTGTTTTTCTCAGTCCCTCTGATCAGCCATGCAGAACTCTGAACCAAATACCAGCACTGCTGACCGGCTGCTCTGCACCCTCTACCTACAGCACCTCAAATGCACAATGCAGGTTATATGGGACGCCAATATATTCTGCTCAAGTGCATGGGCCCACCGCTGGCTCTCAGTGGAGTCCTCCCCAATCCATCGTCTGGGCCTCACACGTGGGGAAATCCTTCTTAACACACACCACTAATCACACAGAGACAGCGAGAGGAGGAGGTGTCAGCCATGACTGCAAATTCACCAACTTCTAACAAAGACAGCAATGTTTAGTCTTCGGGATTGAGGGTTCATGTGAGCGGGCAGATTCTCGGAAGTCACTTGACTGTAAACACAGCAGACTGTCGGAGAAGGTAAATGAGTGTTGACACCATCATTTTAGCAGAACGAGAAAATGCGAGAGGTTTGATTTTTAACTCTATAAAGCCATATGATCTATAAACTCTAAATTATCCACATTATCAACACTTTGATGAAAAATCTGTTACACACATCATGCCTTTTGTCATCTGATTGATAGTTTATACTTATAGCAAGCAAAAGGCCTACATGCATCTTTTTGCTGTGAAATTTGTATTGATTATCATACTGTACACATATTTATATTTTTAGTAATATTTCAAAATGAACTGGACTTAAGCAAACTGGTTTTACTTGATTATCCATACATCACTTAAAAAATATTTTCAAATGTGCGTAACAACAAATATGATCGGAATTTCATCTTACTTTTTGGCCAAATAAATATCAGCAACTGCACCAAACTGCATATTTTTGCTCACTTTGGGCCTTAGATGAAGTTTCATGGTTCAATAAGCTGTTGCATTTAAAATAAAGGCATACGTTATCAGAAAATCTGTTTGGAATTTCATTTGTAAAGCCTTATTTATGAAATAATAGTCCAAAAAAATTAATTCTTTCTTCTATGGAACACGAAATTGATTTTTTTTTGTAGAATATTTACAATTCAAAGTGATCAGAAATGTCTAAACTCCAAAAAAAGACAAAAAAATAAATAAAATAAAGCCCCAAAAGAAAACTTATTATTGACTCAATCGCCCGTCAATGTCACTGACACCAAAATACCATTGCTTCTATTTTTGTGATTCTTTTATGGTGAATTTTTTTGTGTATTAGAATAATATTAATAAATATTATATATTTAATAAAATTCTATGTGCTATCAGTACAGCAGCTTGGAACATTAATCAACACTGAACTATTCATTTATGAAGATCACTTCGTCCATCAGAAAAGAAAAACACATGGTCATTAGCAACAGGAGACATTGACATGAAGTAAAACTGCAGGTGTTTGTGTATCTCTCAAGTCTCTTGTGTCCATTCCCATGTCACATATACCCCTGAACCCTAGCCAAACATTTTCGAAATTATGGCATCAGGTGCTAAAAGACAAAGGTGCTGAGTTGCTTCTCTGCCTTCCACGAACAGAGCGTTAAGACGTTGCAATGAGACACAGCCATAAATCATTTTTCATGTTTAATACGGCGACTGACGAGCAACAAAAATCAACTCATCCTGTACCAAGGCTACAAGATTAATGAAGAAATAATTGCCATCAACCATTTCCATTTGGTGCCACTAGTTACCATTAAAGTTACCATAGTACAAAATATATTACCAACAGAATCAATACATATTTTATGTATTTTTCATGATCTGTGTCCACAAGAGAACATGTGAGCAGAGTGGTAATATTTTTCGTTCTTTGAGTGAACATCCCGATGCCATCCATGCTGCTGAGAGCAGCATTTAGATTGATAAGTAAATATGTGCTGCACGCTTTCTTCTCAATGTCACAACAAAAATGACAACGGTGAGAAAACAGCTGTCAAGAAAGCATCTGATCATGGCGATGTGGATATATTTGCACGTAGTTTGCAATTCAGCACTCCAGTCAAGCCACGACACGTTTATTTATACCACTTTATACAATATGTTGCTTTAAAGCCACAAATATCATAACTGTAATCTATAGGCCTACTGTAATTGAGACATTTATTCAAGATATAGAAGTAGAGAAAGAAGAATAGCACAAAAGAAATTTCATGTCGGAATGGGATTTGAGCGAGAGCGGTAAATGAGTGGAGCGTTCGCTTGGGCCGTGAACGGAGCGCACTGTCATGGAGCGGAATTTTCACTCACATGCTCTGGTCCATAGTGTAGCAAATTCTTTACCTTCAGTTCTGGATTAAGATCAATTACCAGGTTCCTGCCACAGTAAAAGCTGTAACTGATAGAAGGCAAACATGGGGATCTAGAGGGGTCGGTATATAAAAAGAAAGCCGCAACACACATGCACACAGTCACTTTGTGCTCTAATCCTGGATTACTATAGTGCACTTTGGTTAGTTGATAACACAATCCCCACACTAGCTCATCTGTGACTGTGAAAGACCAAGCTTAAATCCCCTTCTCTTCCCCTGCGGCATTGGTCGGGCTGGGGTATAGGTTTGGAGCCTGCAAACATGCTTGATTTTATCTGTAAGCACTCACAGTTTCAGCCGGCAGGCCCCTGACTTAGTTTAGGGAGCCAAATGATGACATAATGGATACCACAAATAATACAGCAGCATGGTCTTATTGGTTTTATATTTTAAAATACAGAGTATTTGTCATGACAGGCTGACTCTCATGTAATGGTGAGAAATATATGCTAACTATAATGGTAAATGATAGCTAAAAAACAAATACATTTCTTTGACTTTAATTAATCATATGTATTTTATCTTTAACACAGGGAAAAATAAAGTGATTGGAGTAAATCACAAAAAATAGGAATTTAGTATTTGTCTACTATAACTTCATTGAATTGTTGTTTTTACAAAGGTGTTTTAAAGGGTTAGTTCACCCAAAAATTAAGATTACGAATGGAAACAAAAGATTCGTAAAGCTCTGACGCAGTGTTTTTAAATCGGCCATCACTAGATATTGTTGAAAAGTCGTTATTTTTTTTTTTTGGCATATTCTCGTCACCACTGTACTCACATGAACTGTTTTAAATATGTTTTCAGTAGCTTTCTGGGCATCTGAAAGTGTTCATTGTCTTGCTGGCTATAGAGGACTCAATGAGCCATCGGAATTTATCAAAAAGATCTTAATTTATGTTAAGAAGATGAACAACGGTCTTACGGGTGTAATCAATGACAGAATTTTCATTTTTGGGTGTATGTTCATATATATATATATATATATATATATATATATATATGTATATATATATATATATTCATTCTAATAATGTTATGACTTATCCCGAAATCAAGATTTTTTTTACCCAAAATGCACTGTAAATATTATATCATTTAGTTATGGTATTTATTTTAGAATTACAGTTAGGCTAAATTGTGCAATTACACTGTACTTTGTGAGGACATTATCCGTCGCCTATTCTGGTCTCTGCCATCACTGGTTCCACTTTCAATACCTGCGAGTTTAAAAGGTGCAGAGTCTATTTATCCAGAACAAGACCACTTTTGGTGGAATCATCTTTATCACTAGTATCATGTTGAAGAAAACAGGGTGTCAAAGACCAGGCAAAAAAACTCAAAAACCTCAACACAGGTGTCTATGATTTATATAAACATTTGTATAGTCTCTGAAAACCTTAACTGTCCGTAGTACTTTGTAGTCAGTCTACACTTTACTGTCATAGTGTGTGGTTGTGTTACGGTGCTTATTTGAGGTTTGCTCTAATTTGCAGAGCATCTTGATTAAAGGGGAGACCATGCTAAAGACTATCCAGTCATTACACCGCCCTTTCATTATTCTATAAATTAAAAGAAAATGTAGTCTACAAAGCGTCTTGTGGTCAGCAGGGCAAATTGAGGTCAGTGTTGATGGATCACGTGTATATGTGACTAGTCTACTCTGACCACGGGAATTGAGAACAAGGTTCTGACACTGTCCCACGTTTACACACACACCTCTGCTTGACAACCCAAAAAGGGCCCCTCAGTAAAAGCCTTCGGCACTGTAAATAACCCTGTTTATCTTGAGGACATCAAACGGATGCTTCACAGCAAGATGAGCAAACCAACTGGGGCTCTGCTGGGGGAAGGTAGGATGGCTAAGGAGTTGTAGATGATTACACCCTCCCAGATTCTCTGGCCTCTACATGTTTGATTGCTCCTATTGGTTCCCCCAACACACAAACTAAGTGGGCACTTGCACTCCTGTTTCACAGCTGGGAAAATCATTCCCTGGGGTCCGTAGGCCATCATCAGATATGCCTTAACAACAGCGGCTTGATGAAGAGCTATAGCTGACCTTTGACCTCAGGTACAGAACGCAATCAAGCTGAAGATAAGTCTGGAGTAAACACAACCAAAGTCTTCTCAGTCTAAACAGCTCTTACCATAACCAGAAAATCAATTAGATACCAAAGCCACCAAATTAACTGCCCAGAAGAAAAGTCAGAGGTGAATTATGAACCATTTTTGACAAACCCCAGGTTTGTGTCACTTGGAGAAAGTTACAGACTGTAATAAAATTACTTCTAATTTTCAAAGTTTAAACTACTTTACTCACATGAGATAAAGGTCAGATTAGTGGCATAGGAAAACTACTTCAGGTTCTTTCCACATACATGAACACACACATTTCTAGTGTGATTTCACACATTATTGCCTTCTGAAATGGGTCAGAGCAGTGTATACGTCAAGTGTGAGCGTATTCTCAGTGTTGCCACTAGGGGCAGTAAAAGTACTTCAGTTTTTTCTTCCACATAAAGGTGTTCTGACTGCCATGTTGAGATAAATGAATAATGGGGTTGTTCAATAATAGCTGTATCTGAAAACCTTTGCTTTTGTTCAATGCTGCCTCCATGCCAATAGGTGATAGTAAACACACCACTATCATACTACATTTTTAGGAAAAGAGCCTGTGAAACAAACAACATTAATTTAAAGCACCTTTAAGGTCCTCGGTTCCAGTGCAACTGATCTGTTGGCGGTGTAAGAAGTTGAAAAGCTCATTTGTCTAAAGTAAACATTTCATAAATGAGTCTGAGAAAATGCCCTTTGACAAATTACATACCAAACTGGGTAGCATTAACAAATAGATTTTCCCTTATTTCAGCAAAGCAAATTTCAGTACAATTTGGCCGCAGCCGTATTTTCCTTCTTGAGTATTTTACGTAATTTCCCACAGAGTCTCTTAAAATTCATGCCGGTTGGCAAGATCCAAGAGTCTTATAAAATGAGTAAACGGGCAGATTTCTGGGAAGCCTAAAGCGTGTTGACAGTGCAGGAGGCTCGTCTGATTCCACAGCTTGTGAACTCAGTCCCTGTCTGGGCTATTGGAATTGATAAGTGTCAGTCATTTGCACAGTGAGATGGAGAAACAACAGGGGTGTGTGAAATGATCACACTCTGGCCTCATTTCGACCCTCCGCTGAGCTTGCATCTGTTTTGCTTCACCGGCAGTTCAACTGTTAATTGAGCTCTGGTGTGTTGATTCTCAAACAGACACATTCACAAGCATTCATGTTGGATGGACAAATAACTTCACGTGGCAGTCTCAGGTCTCTCAATGCCTTGATTGAAGGTAATTGTATCCCAAAATATCTGAGGCAATATTTTCCCCTCAGTCTCTCCCACTTTCTTTTCCCTATGCTTTCTTCACCCTTTTCCCCATCTCCCAGACCAGGAAGTCAACCAGAGGTCTTGAGCTTCTTGACGTTAGATTGGAAGTTAAGTCAGTGTCCAGTCTCCCTGTTAAACACATATACCTCATTTTTGTGTCCTTCATACTCATCTGTGGAATTTTCTAAAGTCTTTCCAAGACAAAAGCAGAAAGCTATTTCTTTGTGGGAGTATTTGAATTCATACTTGACGAAAAACTCACTTAAAAAAAAAGGTTATAGTTCCATATAACTGATGAACCTCCACCGAGGCTGAATTACTTGCTACTTTACAATTCAATGAATCTGGTAATCCAAGAAACCAGGAGCTCAGGAATCCCACAGCTCTTCTTCCAAGAAGAAAATTGACTCTGAGAATGTTTTCTACTTGTTTGGAGCCAATACATTCAGGACAACAGAGTTAAATACGGTCATCATCTCTAACACGTGAAATGTACATGAACAGACACATTTCTAGAAGTGGCAGCTCGATTTCACACATTTTGACAATTGAAAATCAACAATTTATACGTTAAGTCTGAGTTGTATTCTCAGTGTTGCCACAAGGGGCACTGGGTCAATAACTGTCAATGGGAAGCAACAAGAGAACCTTGGATAAACATGTTTATAGTTAGCAACCCCAATAATGACACATCCGGTTTAATGGCACAGACATTTGAAGGTAACTCTATCGCACCATTGAGTGCTGAGGTTTGGAACAGAATTCAAGAATGTGTTGGCCAAGCAAGCGTGTCTGTGTACTTGCTTAGAGTATCTGGCCTCAAATTTTAAAATCGATGTCTACTTTACATATCAAGTCACCCAACGAAAGTTAATGTCACCCAACATGACTAAGCAATATGACTAATGAGTTTTGGCACCAAATAGTCAGAATAAAAATAAAAATATCCAAATGCTTATGAAAAAAAGAGTTTTTTTAAAAGACAAAATGCTAATTATATTTTAAAGTAATAAAATAATGTATAAAATAAAATAATTTAAAAACAATTAAAAATATTGTTGCTTGCTTTTGTTTCACAGAGTCTATAAATGTGTTTGAACTTTATTAAAAATGCCTGAAATGTCACGACTAATTGGTTGTGTTACACATAAAAAATATGTAGGTCATTTTATTGCTTGCTGCTACCTATAAAATGGCAATGTCCTACGGGCATGCTGATTAAAACATCAAAGACCTTCAAGAAAACCATAGCTTTGTAGCAAATCACATGAATTGAACCCAAACGTTTTTCTTTTATGATTCTGTTCTCATTTTGACTTAAGGGCAGAAATATTCTTTAATATGCGCTTGCAAAAGATGGAGGGGGGAAAAGGTGGTGAGGGGGGATGAATGCAAAGCACAGATGAGGAGAGGGATTGAGAAAATGGCTGATTTAGGTAAACACAGAAGACAATAGAAAGAAAGAAGGTGACAAAGCTCTCAAACTTATCTGCCTATCTGTTTAATGAGCCTAATTAGATCCTAAGTGCTTTACGTGGATGGGGTGGGGGGCTGGATGGGGGCTGGACACTGTGAAGACGAAAACAGAGGTGACTGTTCTTTAAAAAATCTGTTGGATTTGTGTTGAGGTGTCAATCCATTGCTCCAATGTCCATTCTTCACAGGGATTATAAGCAATCAGCATTGACTGAGGGGGGTGAGAGGTCAAAGGTCAATGTGAGCCTCCGGGAGTTTCTATAGCCTGGAACAGATATTGTTTTACTAAATTAGCAGAGGTCTTTTGTGGTTATCTCGAGGCTTAAACCAGTGCAACATTAAACCTGTCATTTCTTGGTAATTTCGTCAACAGAATTCTGGAATGGAAATCTCCTATGACTAGCATAAGAATTATATGCAACAGAAAAAAAAAACATTGACATGGTCGGAATTGAAAATGTTATATTAAACAGTGAATTGAGAAATGTTATATTGGCTAATCATATTCTTGGTATTCAGTGTTGTCCAGAAAATCTGACATTAAACGATGGTACTTTGTGGATTCAACTGGTAACAACACCTCAATTAAATAGTTTTATTTTCGTCAAAAAATGTGTCCTTTTAACAAAATACACACAGAGAAATAAAATTTAAGAATAAGGTAAATACATTTGCTAGTAGTAAAAGTCAAATAAGCCTCATATTAAACTGACATGTCCTTAAATTAATAACTAAAAATTGCTACCTTCATGTGACCAAATCCTTTTTAAGTACCTCTCAATAATAACGCAGATATGTACGTCACTGATCTAATGAGTTCTGGTTTCATATGAAAAGGCGATTCAGAACTTTAAGAGGAAATGACATAAGCATGACTCCAAGGACGATTTACCGAATAAGTGCCTGATGTGGACATAAAAGAGAGAGGTAAGTCATCTACGTGAGTCTTTTCATACTGAGCCATCTGTTTTAGTCCTTATTAGCTTAAAAGCAGTACTGGTGCCAAGGGTTTAGTCAGAAGAGGGCTGATTTCTTCATTATTTTGGACCATGCAAGCTTAAAAAACTGGAGGATTAAGCATGAAGATTCTTCTTTCCTATGACAACAAATTACCTTTTCTTTTAACCTTTTCACATAGGGCATGTTTAAAATCCAGAGACCAGATCACAGAGATTAACATCTAGTGACAACGATCTTTAAATTCGAAGGTGCTCAGATTCTAACCTGCTCCGTCACTGAAGATCAAATTCGGTTAGCGAGAGGCTTGATGATATCAGATTTAGATCTGACTTGTTCTAGGTGAACACCTGCCTGATTCGCTCCATAGAGCAGGAGAAAAAAACAGTAAAGATAACTATAATTACTGACAAAGCCAAAAAAGCCATGTTTTATGAGTCTGTGTAGTTTTATGCTGACTGGAGAGATCTTGTGTTTCTCCAAAAAACACAATAGCTAAGCGTGTGCTTCCGTACCAAATAAACGGTTGATGTAAAGCAAGGCCGCTTTTCTATCTCAATTCTGGGTCACGGCATGCATCTAATGCTTAATAACATGCAAAATTTAACGGATCACATTTATATTGTATTTACAAACGCTTTCATGAATTAACTTTCTCAAATGTAACATTTCAATTCAAATTCAAAGACACACAAAGGCTCACAAAGGTTCTTTCTAGTTCGAATCTGATTGGCTGTGCGATATTCTAGTGATAACAGCACTCCTACCTTTTCACCGTTTGTATCCCTCTGCTTGAAGCATCTGTCATCCACCGTGTTTTTGACAAATACTTCACTTGTTGTACCATGAACTGAGTTTTTCAGGCGAAAATGTAGTTGTTTAGACCTGAAATATGTGACTTATGTTTAATCATAGCACCTTTTTTTTTTTTTTGCAATTTGTTTAGATGTTTTCAGAGATGCAAACTCCAGGCTGTCAGTGCTCGTGTACCCGCCGAGAACAGCTTCATCTCGCCCAGTGCTTCAGGGACGTTTGTAAACAAAGGATGTTGGTTTAGCCCGGTAATGTAAATTCCCTTAACTGTAAGAGGACAGATTCAATTCATTCAAACGGATTTTTATAATGGATATAATATTATGGACATCAACCTGAAGAATGAATGTTATATCTGACACAGGTAACTAATGCTCAAATTTCAGTTGGAAAATTTTAATCCATGGGTTTTAGAGAAACTCTGTTATTCCTTATTTATTTGCACCCTTGTCCCATCGAACTGTTGTATAAATGCAATATCACACTCATAGCCGTGCAATATGGCTGTATATTAGCATCACAGAATCACAGCCATGCTGATATACAGCCATCTCTCACAGCTACGAGTGATATTGCTCATAAATATATATAGTCTGATATTTTTATTTTATTTTATTATTTATTACTGATGACTAATATAATATATCTGTACATGCCCAAGAGTATCTAATTCTGTCATTGGGAAAAGTCAAGCGAAAACCTATTTTTTATGTCTGGAGGAGAAAAGAAATGCATCATGCTCTTGTGAACATAAATGACAAATATGAGTTGATAAAATACTAAAGTACTAAAACGGCAGAGCGATACTTGGCAAGAGTGATCATTCTCAGTCATTTTTGGTTTATATTGTGCAAATTAATGGTAGGCTTATCATTTGAGCACAGCAGAGGGAGAAATATTGTATGGAGGGGTGAATGCTTTCTGAATACAGCGTAAAACAAACTTAGAAATATTTGAAGGAGTTAATGACTGAGATTTGCCTCGAAGCGGGAGGCAACATCCTCTTCTGCTAAAACTCTCAAGCACTTAATTAGTCTTAGACTCTAAAAGGTGACACACAACCTTTAGAAAAGTGCTACTACAATTTCAACTACTGTTAAGGCAATAGCCTGAGGAACAAAAATAGTCCAAAAGGGGATTTTTTCTTCTTCTTTCAAATTCAATAAAAACTGTTGTTTTTGGACGTCTGCCCAGAGCTGTTAACATAAGAAGCGAGCGAGCTCTCTCTGAGCAGAAGTGAACGGAATGCACCTTGATGCCCACAGGAAATCTGCTGCAAGCAGGGGGCCTCAACTGATGATGCCAGCGCACACTCAGCCTCAGGGGAGCAGCACCATGGATCACACTGATACACGTATGCACACAGACCGCACTGGTTTATGATATCAGACTATCAGACTCCTGGACTGAACGCAAATCCTACGTCTGTCTACAATGAAATTTACTGCTTTCCAATGCCTCAATGATCTGGAACATAATGTAAATACACTTTAGGTTTTGATTTTGCTGTGTTGGCTTTGCTAAGAGTCCTGTTTAATAAATTTTCAATTTAAGTTCTATCATAAAGGGCATTGTAGGGGTAACCGCATTTTCCAAGAACTGTACTGTACCATGCCAACTATTCTGACCTCAGTGCCTGATGTACCAAATAAAGACATTTATTCATGATTTAACATGCAAATCCACAAATATAAATGTTAATTATAATAAATGAACAATGAAATCATGTAAATCTTCAAATTTTCATAAGCATATTATATATAGAAAAATAAATTTGCAAAGAGATGCATTTACCAAAGTCTGAAACATAACATGACATGACATGACATGACATAACAACATAAATCCAAGGGTATATGTGGGATCAGAGAGATGTTGGAACCTATCCCAGTATTTATATTACATTACATTACATTACATTACATTATATTATATTATATTATATTATATTATATTATATTATATTACATTTAAAAAATGTAAGCTATAATAAGTGTGCAACAAAATGTTGTTTATTTTATTTTTGATACTATTAATATACATTTTGATTGGGTTGACCAGGAATCAATCTAGATGGATCAGTGTAAACCTGACCTTATGTTGCTTCCCTATTGGCTACTGCTGAACAACCGCAAACAATTTTCCAACTAGAATGCTTTTTCACAGTACAGTTCTTTGTGTATCTTCCAAAAGCTGAGTGTACAATGTGTGCAACAAGTGGAATTCATCAGGGGACACAAAAACACATGATCTGTTAGGATGTAGAAAGCTTTAGAAGATTGGCTCTTCAGGTTTCCAAAATAAAACTATTTCTTCAGTGTGTGACTAAATGGTCCTTTTTCAAAGAAACAAAACCAAAAAAATAAATAAAAAAGAGCAGTATGAGTGAACACAAGAAGTTTATGCAGCATTTGATATCATTCCTGCGTTCAGCTGGGAGATTGTATCGGTTCAGTTTAATTTTTTATCACCATCTGCAGAAATACTTAAAATGTCTGAATTTAAAAGGTGGTGAGAAGATGTTTGTGTTTGTTGGTTCATATCCAAAGAAAATCAGAACTTGCATGAATTTCTATCTTGTTCAAAAGTTTTGTGAGAGATGTTGCGATATGCAGAAATATGCACCAGTCATTGGAGACATTAATGCCTGAATCACAATTATTAATGTTTTTTTTCCTTCTTTTTTTTTTGAGAGAGCAAATTGGTCAGATGACGTCTGCAAAGATTTCAACACATTGTGTTTAAAGTTCATTCAAGCAAAACAACAGTGACACAATTGTTTGTAAACCACAATCCCACAGTATGTTGTTGTTTGTTTGTCTTGAAGTGTCTTTGGATTCCTTATGTATCAGAATAAACTTGCAGATAGTGACTGATGACAATTTGGTAAATTATTTGCACTTTTGGTTTATTTTCTCATTGAGCTACGTGCATAATTCTGCGCTTCATAATTCAGCCTTTGTGTAAACCCAGTTCAAGGAAACGATTTTCATACCTCTTGAAATTTTTAAATTGAGGGCTATTATTATAACTCAAATAATATTCCAAGATTTCCAGACAAGCTTTTATGTAAATTTTTTAATCACAGACATTCCATCTGTTTGACAGACTTAATGAAGTTGGGTTTTTATTACACCCAATTTCACCGTCACAGATTCACTATCACGCATCTTAGAAACAAAAAATGGTGCGTGTTTTTGGCCAACCACGGTGGAATGATCTTGCATTTCCTCAAGCTACTTATTCGAGCAAAATTCCCAGAATAAACTGAAATATTTTAGCTGAGATAGTTAACCACTGAATTCTCATAATACATTTTCCATTGTTTTCCAGTGAAGATTCCTCACGCCACAAATATTTCTACAACCAAGATTCCAACTGATTAGAATCAAATATACAATGCGAATATCTTCTGTGAGAACATCAGGAA
Organism: Zacco platypus; assembly: GCA_038088235.1. Lineage (NCBI taxonomy): Eukaryota > Metazoa > Chordata > Actinopteri > Cypriniformes > Xenocyprididae > Zacco > Zacco platypus. The sequence continues at coordinate 7,771,648 of CM076078.1, read as the reverse complement.
TAAATATCCAGCGCAAGATGTGGTATGTGAAAAACAGACACATTACTCACTCTCATGACTGATAGCATTTCTCTCTTTCTTTGTCACCGGCTGTGAATCATTTAGAATTTAACCGATAATGAATGCACAAGTATACACAACGAGTGCATTGTTTCAAATGATCAATTTAAATGTTAATACATTGTAATTAAAGACACTTAACATAAAGTGGGACCAAATTTTTAAGCATCCGAAACAGACAAAATCATCATCATTTATTAACATATTAATTAGTAATGCTGAATTCCTTTTTATCAATAAATCAAATAATTCAATTCAGAGTCACCTATATGAATTCAAACCGATTCTCTCATAGTCTCATCCTCCCTTACACTCCCTCTGTCCATCTCAAGATCTCTCGTCTGTGTCGGTCATGACTCACAGACTACACCTCTCCCGAGTAAGGCTGCTCTCTGGCAGCTGCAGTGTAAAGTAATCACGGGTGAGGAAACAAGATCCAAAAGCCCCTCTTCCTGTCAGCAGACATGTCAAGGTGAACTTGGAACTCCTTAAATAACCAGCAGCACGACCCTTTCACCTGACCCTGCTGTGAGGATCAGAAGAAGCCTCTTGTTTACAAGAGCATTAAGGCGTTTTTTTTTAACTGCAAATTCTGCAGCGTTTTTCCTTTCCTTCTTCTCTTGTGCTGTTCAAGTGATAGTATCAACTGGTTTTAATGTACTGGGTTAATCTGAGCATGCAAAACGTATCTACTTTAAGGTCGTCGCTAATCTTTCTGTGTATTTCTCTCTCTCTTACCAACACACGCCGCAGTGCTCTTTGATCCAGTCCTAGGGGTCTGCACTGGTCTGTCATCAGGCAATGCACTGAGCGTTCTCTGAGTGCCCAGAATGCCATGTGCTGTGTGCACCCTGTCCCTGTGGGAGCTCTGGAGACGCTCTGACAACTCTGACAATGTGTGTCATATCCAACAGCCAGAATACAACAACATAACACTGTGTTCTAACAAGTGTGACACAATAAAGCAACAAGTCATTTCATCCAAAAAGTTCTTGTGTCACGACAACCAATGAGCTGCAGGGCATTTTGTCCATTTTCTATTTCTTTGGATAGCTCCACCTGCAGTAAATCTCATTCCTCCAAAATCCTACTATACATTTACATACAGATTTAACCTGTTCTGATTTTTTGGGCATTTTCACTTTCAGCCAAGACAAATTATTCTATTCTTAGACTAGCTTTGCAAACTAGCTTTATTTTGGAACCAATTCAATACTGAAATATAAATTAAATGTGAAGATACCAGTTTTTCTGCAATTCTGGTACACTGTAAAAAGCGCTTCAAGGGTGTTGTCTGTAGGAATTTATTTTAAAAAGTATATTTCTTCCAATAAATTGATTCCCTTTTCTTTTTGTATTCATTTAAGTTTTACATAAGTAAAAAGTGTATGTTTTTGTAACTTATTATTACCTATCAAAAAATGATTTTACTGAACTTCACAATAAATTGCTTCTACAAAACTCTATTTAAGTGTTTATATCCAAAGCAAAACGTCACAACCCACCCAGGCGCCGACAAGCTGCATGACAACGTGATCGTTAATGGTCGTTGTCACCTGTACCGGACCAGTTTCGGATTTCTGTGGAGTTTTTGAGGGCTTTATACAATGTGATTGCACTTTGAAGGTGTTCTATGCTGCACTTAAAGATGGTCAGAAGTTTCTGTAATTTTTAATGTTAAAATGTTTACATTACCATTGTTGTGTTACATTAACATTAAAGTGCACCCAATTGTTTGTATATGGCAGCTGTTATAGAGCGTTGGAAACGAATACCTCTCTTTCCTTATTTATTAAAGTTATGGCAATGCTAACTAATTATTTCAAGTGGATTGAATAAATAATTTGTCTAAATTAATGAGAGTAAATTAATTAATTAAAATCAAAAAGTTTAATTTTTTATTTTAAATGTTACTTATTTTAACTAAGTATGAATATGCTACTCCTTGTCACAATGGTTAAACTCAAATGTTTTGCTTTATCTTGTAGACTCTACTTCATTTTTTAGCATACAGTAAAATACATAATACTGATTTTTACGAACTCAAAATACCAAGAAGTTTACTAAACCTACAAAAAGTAGTTGGAAAATGCTGCCTTAATTTTTTTGAGTTGAATTTAAGTAACAGTTTTTACAGTGTAGTGTTGAGGACATTCCGTACCCGCTGATGCTTTAAAGCACTCCCGTTTGTATTTGTGTGAATGGTCTGTAAAGAGTGTCAAAAGTATCTATTTACAAGGTGTTTTTGAAGTGTTGATCATTGTAGCCAATCGCAGAAATCTCTGTGTTGAACACAATGACCAATCTGAGGTGTTTAAGTTAGTCAGAATCCACTCAATGCAGATCAAAATTAATTTTTGGGAGTATTTGCAAGAGTTAGCTTGTGCTGAACTATAACTGACAGCTTCAGTGACTAAAAAAGCAAGCGTTCCTTTTTGTTATCTGTATATGAACCATTTAAAATACATTAAATGTACTATTATTCTACCAAGTACACAATGCAAAGTTTTGGGACTAACCTCTGTATTTAAATGCATGATTGAATCCTAAATTGTCAATGATTGACAGTGATAACCATGGCAAAGGACAGGACAAAAAACAAATCTGACATCAAAATAGACCTGTAGATGCTATATGCCAATGTTATAATGTAATAGAATGTTCAAATAGTTGGTGTTATGGTACTGAGAAATTTTACTGGTATTGAAATTGAAATTTTGACTTAAATTTTGGTATCACCACAATTCTAGCAACAGCACTTAGTTACAATAAGCATGGCAGTATTTAACCAGTCATTTAGGTTTGTTTTTGAGTTGTCTCTCTCACAAATTAGATCTCTTTAAAATCTAACAGTCGTTTCTCCTTGACAGCAACGAGATTAAATGTAGAGCAAATAGAGACTTTTGCTGAAGTCTCCGACTTCTCCGATGTTTCTCATGAGAAAATCTCACAAGTTTGTCCTTGAGAATTTAAGAGAAGATCACAACGTCTCAAACTGTGCCCATATATGTCAAGACACCAAAGTCTGCAATCAACGTCTCAAATATTTCTCATCAAATTCACCCAGAGCGATGCTGGACATCTGTTTGTCGACAATTGCCTAATATGTTTATTTTTATTTCTATTAAGTCATAATCGGGAGACATCTGAGTACTTAATTAAAGAGTCACTGAGAACTCAATTAATCTCTGAACACTTTTCCACTTGGCCGCGTTGCCGTGTTGTACTTTTAGGGATGATGAGGATGTTAAATATGGCAAATATGTCATACATAAAGTTCCCGGAGTCAAGCTCCGATTACACACACTAGATATGGCTTCTCTTCGGACTGCATCCAGGTAAACTGTCAAATGTCACTTCCTGCAGTGAAGCTTGGGGCTTTAGAAGCCTCTCACCCTTCCTGTTGTACTTGTGATTAATCCCCTCAGATGGGCATGCAATGAAACCCCTCATCCCGCTCTTCACTGGAAGCCACAACAATCCAACTGAAGACCAACAGAGAAGCAGTCAAACTAGTGTCGGTGATGCACACATTTAAAGATAGCACTCTTACTCAATCCCTTACGACCCCAGGTGACACAACTAATACCACCAATGCTGGCCTGCGGATCGGAATCCAGGAACAAAGACACTAAATCCTTTTGGGAATCGGGTCTTTGGTTTTTCAGAAACAAGAGCAATGTAAGTGTGTGATGCATAGAAGCCAAGAGGGCGGCAGTCTCTTTCTTTTTCTCTGTTTCCTTTCACTACATCCAAGAAAGTGCCATTCAGCTTCTCGGGAAACAATGCGTGGATTCAAGAGCGTTCTGGACGCTTGGGCCTGGATTCAATCTAACTGTCATGGGAGTTTTCCTGTACACTGACAAAGCTGTTGGCAGTAAGCGCCGCTGGGATCATTTTTACAAATCTCTGCTAGAACAAAGAGCATCATATCCATCAGCATGCCACAATTGTCTACACAGTTCATTCACACCTTGAGCAGCGTGCATTTGGTTTTCACGTCATTGTGACTCTTCCATACCAGGGCAGATAAACACGCCTTTCCAAAAACATTTTTTAGAGCCATAAATCATTGTCTTTATGTATACATACTACGTTCTTGTTTTCTCTGATGACTAAATAGCGACAATGCATCAGTCACTGTTAACAGAACTGTCACACATCCAGCCATCTATGATAAGCCGCAGATGTCATTTTTTAATAATGATGTTTATATATACACATCTGTTCAAAGGGGCACAGCTAAGCAACACGCACTGTGAAAATCGACCTAAAACACTTATGAACCAGCGGTTCTTAACTGGTTTTACAAAGCAGCGACAAAAAAAAAAAAAACTGTTTATTGTACAAAAGTAAACAAAATCAAACATAGAAATGTATTTAAATATTTATTAAAGTATTATGGTAATTTCGACTGGTTTGTTTGAGTGTTTGGTTTCTAAATGTCTTTTTCAATGGTTTCATGCTCTTGGCAGCTAATAAATCACCACACAAAACATGCTGTGGTCGGCACAAATCACGTTTGTCCTTGCTGCAAATGAATCTATATTTAATGTCTGGATTATATCTGCTTTTACCTTGCATGGAATTGTTCATGTTTTTAAGAATGAGGGTATGTCAAGCAATCTGTCCATGATTAGTTAAAAACATCAAGCTTTAAAATGAATGAAAAATACAACATCAGAACATTCATTCTTAAAGCAACGTTTCATACGGGTATAAATGTGGGCATGCTTAGGTGAAGTACATAGATAAACAATGCCAAATTTTCTAACAGCTAGGTCTGCACATTAAATAAAATCGATACTGCGATATAACTCTTCAAATCTCAAAAGCTGTGATTTGCTTACATAACTATATGCATGGCGAGTTTCATAGTAAAATGAACATGTGTAAATGAACAGTGCCGCACTTGATTTTGAAACATTTATTACACTCTGAACCTGCCAAAACAAAAGCTAGATTGTTTAACATTTGAAAATGAAGAAATTAAAATGTACATATTAGAATTGTAACTTTATAGTTATACAATAAATTATTAAAAACTCTATTTTTTATTTTATAGTACAATGGTATTATTACAATATATTATAATGTTTAATATTTTATTTAATTAATCACAATAAAATAATATTTATTATGCTTTTTATTGTGATATCCATTGTAATGGGTATGACAACTCTCTGCATGTTTAGCATGGTATTGGATATGACAGTGTTGATAATGTTGAATAAATTGGCGCTGCTACTGTTATTGCTGCTGCTGCAGAGCAAGTACAAGACTTGCTACTGCCAGTTCATGCATGACATGCTGCTACGAGCAAATAAGACACGTAGCAGTTCTATACAGGTGGAGCTGGGGAAGGTGGAGGGTTTCTTAAAGTGTGCTGCAACTGCTACTTTAAATGCTGACCAAGTATTTGAAGGTTGAGGAGTGAGCTCATTGGTTCCTGCTGTATCAGTAGCCAATCAGCTGTGCTCTCTAAAGAATGATGTGATTTCAAGCAGATTGAGTTAAGGACCTATCAGTCTGAGCCATCTAGAGTTTCATGACAGAACTTTGTGTATCACAGGAAAACAACATATCAAAATTTCCATTTTTCCAATATTGTACACACAATATTAAAGTAATCCAGGCTTGTTCATCCCTGCAATGTAAAGGTGAATAGTTTTCTTCACAGGAAGAATGTGGGCACTGTTACTGCTTCAGTGCTGAAATGTGCAGCGCTGGAGGGTAAGCAGTTGTGTATATGAACCGACTCTGACTTTGTTCATAAAAACAAACCTTGGAGGATTTCCGAGCGAATGAATATGGGCCAAATGGGTTTTTAAACATGAGCTGAGTGAATTTAACCTCTGCAGCCCCTTGGGATTTGCAAAATCAGAAAAAATAAACTCATTTGGATGTGTTGAAACATTCCCCAAGCCCATATGCGAGGTGTTTTGAGATTGCAGCAGTGCTGCAAGAAGAACAGGCTCCGACTAATAAGTTCATGAGAGAGGATTAAAATGAGCTATAAAACCACCAGGTAGTCTTACAGACAGTCACACCACACATCATCTTCACTTAAACACGCCGAGCCAGGAATAATAATACACTGTCCTTGGGCTGAACCGCACATGACAAACACAAAGCATTCTTTATGAACTTGGAAGAGGAGGCGCTAACTGTATAATAAAGAACTATTTTGTTGATAGTTTGAAACAATTATACCTTTGCAAGTAGAAAAGTTATTATGCTCAAACATTAAATCAATGCTGTACACATGCGAGTCTGTGCGCTTGATGAAGGAGTCACAGACTATTGCCCACTGCTGAGCACTCAAAATAAACAATGGAATGGAAGCCATCTGAACACTGCGTGCTGGAATGATTGACAAGCAGCAGCTGGCGACACGGAGAACGACATATATGTGAACACTTCCTCACATACAGATAGTATTTATGCATTATAAGAAACACACGCACAATATACAAACTGTACTTTCATTGCACTGTATCTACAGTCACATAAAAGGACGCATTTTAAGCTGATCTTTTGCCTGGTTTTCATCAAATGGTTGAAATGAAGTAAAAACGCTGTCTGTATTGCGAGATCAGACACTCTCCCACGGCACGGCAATAAAGACCAAACAACAACAAACACGACCATCATCTGGGATGCCTGCTGTTAAACAGTCTCCACACCTGGCTCAAAAGTGCCTATCCACGACATGTCCATCTTAAACTGGTTTCACTACACTGTCTGAAGTCACTTCCCACTCAGTTAACACAACAATGACTAGTACTGACTAGCCTAATTAACACTGAGATGTCTGTACCATCTGGCCTGGTTCTCAGAGATGTGTAAATTCACACACACAAGCAGGCTATAACACAAGAGGTTGTCTAATGACTGACATCTGGAGGTTATGTTAGGGAAACAAGTAGAAATGTAGCTGCTAAGAAGCCACATTGTTATTATAAAAAGCGTGACAGACTAGTAGACCATTTTAATTCATGCTCATATACATTTTAACAGACTAATTAAGATATTTTACGTTTTTGAAAGAAGTGTCTCATGCTCACCAATGCTGGTTTTATTTGTGCCAGTCATAATCTGTGCCAGTCATTAAAACAGCAATATTGTTACAGTAATAGGAACTGTTTTATATTTCAAATGCAATTCATTTCTGTGATGGCCAAGTAATGCAAGTTATGTAATCAGATACTTTTTCAAGTAACTGTAAAGTAACGCATTACTTTTAAATTTACAATAAAATATCAGAGTTGCTTTTTCAAAGAAGTAATGCAAGTTACTTTGTTTTCTCATTTGACTGACAGCTCTCCTGTTCCCATGTTGAGAGAAATCGGGAGAAAGTGCAGAGGCGTTGTGTGCGCTGTGAAAACACAATGGTTATTCTAGACCACTTCTAGAGTTAATGTGAGCATACATTTACTCATTTACTTCTCCTGCGTCCTTATCTTCTGTATTTCAGAATGGCAGCACAGCTGAAAGGTTTGTTTGAACTGCGCCCTCTACAGTACAGGCGTGAATTGCATTTCCTTCAGCCTGAGGATCATTAATTTCACTAGGGCCTTTACATTTGCCAAAAACAACTTTTTTGTTGTTTTAAAAACAAACAGCTGAGCCCAGATGAGAAAAAGTAAAGCAAAAGTAACGTAAGGCATTACTTTCCATAAAAAGTAACACTACTAGTTACTTTTTTTTTAAGGAGTAACGCAATATTGTAATGCATTACCTTTAAAAGTAACTTTCCCCAGCAGCCATTACACCAGTCTTGAGTGTCACATGATGAGGTAAGTACGATTTACATAATAATAAATATACTTTTATTTAGCAAGGATGCATTAAATGGAGCAAAGGTGACAGTAAAGACACTCATAATATTACAAAAGATTTCTATTTCAAATAAATGCTCTTCTTTTGAACATTCTATTCATCAAATAATCCTGAAAAAATATCTCATCTAATTTTATGAATATTGAACAAGGCTAGTCCTGTTAAACACACAGATGTGACTTGTTAGTTGTATGCTGCGAACCTTGCTGACTGTTCCCTGCCCTCAGGAACGTCCAGATGACGCCATCCCAACACGGCTTGCATCACGAACTACTCAAACACACACCAGTGAAACCAATGACTGCCAACAGCGCACGAAAATATGACTGCACCTGTCACCACAGCGATGCCAGTCCGAGGGCACAAGTGGACAGCAAAGAATTGGGGAGAGAAGACTCTTTACACTCATATACATTACATGGGAAATCAGATCTAGTCGACAGGGTTCACGTCTCTATTGTATCGCCTGGGCAAAAATATAATCTCTTCATACCTGCCGGCAAAAGCCTTTTTTGCAAAATGGAAGCTCACAAAGGCTTAACAGCAACATATATTCAAATGCATATCAGTGTTGGAGGGGTGGGCTGTGGATGAGGTTAACAGGCATACCTGGTGGACAGAGGCAGTTGTGAGGTGTGTCCCGAGCCGCCCGGATCTTCGGTAGACGTGCAGCTAATTTCTGGAAACAAACAAACAGGACATTTACAGTCAGCTGTGCAGAAACAAACCACGTTGTACTTAAGGCATAATTCAAAAGTTTAGTTGGTGTTAGTTTGTTTGTCTCGCTTGTTGTTTTCGGTCTTCAATTTTCATGAAAACATTTCCCACATATTTGTTGAGCTTTTTTAACAAGAATTAAGAATATACAGTGCTGTTCTAGAGTTTGGGGTCGGTAAGATTTTTTAAAGGTTTTCCAAGAAGTTTCTTATTCTCTCCAATCAGAAAATTTGTGTTTCACTGTGTACAGTGTTTTATATTTTAATATATTTAAAAATGTAGTTTATTCCTGTCATGCAAAACAAAATCATTCATCCAATCTTCAGTGTCACATGATCTTTCAGAAATCATTCTTATATGCTGATTTGCTGCCCAAGAAACATTTATTTTCACTATCAACGTTGAAAACAGTTGTTCTGCTTAATATTTTTGTTCATGTAAAAGAACAGCATTTATTTGAAATAGAAATCTTCTGTAAGATTATAAATCTTTACTGTTATGTCCGAAAAGTTAAATGTCCTTGCTGAATAAAATGATTCAATTACAACTTTTAACATGTCTTAAATTATATTGACCTCAAAAGCTTAACATATATTTGGCACTTCTACCATCAACAGAGGCACAATGTCTAATATCTCTTCATAGCTTTGCATAGCATCACACTGACAGGTGCTGTAGTGTTGTTAGTTATTTGATTAACAATGTATTTGTGCATAGGTCACTCTTTGAAACTAAACAATTCATCCATTTTAGACGGACACCCCAGGGTATTGTAGTGAAGGTATCAAAGTGATCGATGAACTATAGATTAACAGGATTTAGAGAACAGTGAATGGCATTAAACAGAGCTATTATTGCGTTTTTATCCCAAGCTTACAAAACCCCAGCTATAATGGACAAACCAACTGTATGTTATGCCAAGTCACTGGTAGAACAATGGCTACATTTATGACCGAATTGTAAAGATTGTCAAGAGTTTACAATGTGGTGCTATAGGTCATGCCCTCCCTATCTAACATTGAAACACCCCAGCTAAATAATTCTGGGGCCACTATTGGACATTTTTCTTGCCCAGTTTACATTATCCACCGATCGTTCCAGGTCTTTATTTGGTTGATACTGGCAAACCCTCTTCCCAGCTGGAAAAGTCTTTACTCAGACCACTCTCAGACACTACAAGCTATTGTAGCAGTTTTTCCACACTGAACTCGGCAGATATTGTAAAAAGAACTAATGGAGGTTAAGAAGAAAAGGAAAACCTGAAGAATGTTAAGATGAAAATATACTATACATGTGACAGCTGGGTTAACCAACAGACGTTTGTTCCGCGAGCACAAAAAGCCGTGGAAAATGCACTACAATTTGGAAGGAACCTGTGCTGTGCGTAAACGGCTTTTCCACAGAAGCAATGTCAAGGGATAATGTACACGCAACAGAGTTTCCCAGAGCTTTAACTCATGATTTTCCAGTGCCACATTCCCAGGTTATGTTCAAATAAAAGGTTTCTTTTGAAAAAAAAAAATTATGTTTTTACATCAAACCATGGGAAAGTGCTTGCAAGACCCTGTTTCACTTAAAGCTAAGTGCTCTCATAAACAGCAATGCAGCGTGACATTGAGAAAACAATAACCAGTGATGAAAAGTTAGCATGAAGAGTTGCATTGATGGGAAGCACAGTGAACAAGATCTAAAGAAACAAAGACTTAGCTTTCATTTCGAAGCATATGATGCATTTAATTCTGCTAGGGTGTGTTCCTTTATGCTCAAATATCGCTGTTCTTTAAGTCAACATGAAATGAACAATGACCCCATTTTCTTTCTTAATACCCATCTCTCTGCACTTATTGTGCACATTGTTCATCTGTGCATGTTATTTCAAAGAGAGAGAGAAAAAAAGTTTGTTTTTGTAATCTTTCATCAAAAACTAATAACTTGCTCACTTCTGAAACGACTTTGATGTCACGATAAGTGACATTCAACAACTTTTTGGAATGCAACGCCCATTTTGGAAGTGCATCATGGAAGTAAAATGGTTTGCGAACGTTTTTTCTGCTGACTTTAAGATGACGTGATGTAAATGGTAAGGTTGCAGTAATGACATGTGACAGCTGATGCCCCAGTGCTTGTAGGGATGGGGTCAGGACAGGAGGGAGGCGACATTCTCTGCCTCCCAGCTTTAATGGTAACTCGATGCCCAGTATTTGATCTGGTTTTAACAATCTATTTTGAAAGGATGACAAAACGTTTTACTATTCCAATGTCCGATTACTACTAAGACCCCCAGACTTTGTGCCCCGAGGCCTAACTCTATCTCTCTTTTCATTTCTTTCATTCTCTCCCTCTTGTTTCCCTATACTTTTCCCCTTGACCAGATCTTGATTACACCCCTAAAGGACATTCTGGCACATTCTGTTATAAATTGTGAAATCAGCACCTTTCTAAACTTCAACAGGCACTTCCAATGTATACGTTTCTCAGCTTTAATGGAGACGCGTACATGAAATTTTATGGTGATGCTGAAATATCAGTAGTCACTATGTCTATGAGAAACGTCTGCATTTGATAACAGAACACCCTTGAGATAAACACACTTCAGATGCTTTCAAAGGCCCATCAGTATTAAAACTGAAGCTTATTATAAGCCTATGTTACAATTAAGCACATTTTCTCACATTACTGTAATGCATGGGTAATTTACTTTTTGCAATTGAAATTATTCTGAAGGATAATCCTCATTCTAGATTCTTTTCACAACTATACTGTAATTATCAGTTTTTTGCATTATGCAAATTAAAACGGTATGGCAAAATATGCTTAATTGTCATGTTATAATGCATGCAAAAAGAAAATCTAATTTTCTAAATGAGCAAAACAAATTCACATTTCTTTCTTTGACATTCTTGACAGATTTCAGTGAGATTCACCTGTAAATGAGCCAACATTATTCAGTCACCATAATCACACTCAACCTCAGATTGACTCACATTTGGCTGTCTCTACTTAGTCTCGCTAACACACTAAATGTTCACCTGCATCATCTTCTTCTATTATTTTATAAACCAGATAGTGAGATGGTAATCTTTCCCTGAGCAAAATTCTACCCAAAATACTTTTAACCCCGCAAATATTTTACATGCAGCAAGGTGATGATCCACCAGAGGCCAGTGTGAAGGCAATGCACTGAAAATATATATATCTCACCTTGAGGTGGAGAATATTTATATATATATATATATATATATATATATATATATATTCACCATCTCACCACTTCAAGCTCAATCCTATTCTACACAGATGACGTGTGCTCAGCCAGTGCTGAAACTGGTGAGAGCCCTAACTGCTTGATCGTTGATGTAAAACAGGTGGTCATATGGTGACACAATGTGTTTAGCAGGTTTTGCATGCTGCAAATAATAGTTTTACTGAACAGCATCAGTCATAGCTTACAGTAGCAGATTTGCTTATCACAACACATTTCTTTTGAAATCCAGTGGGTCAAATGTGCATGCATCTACCGGATTACATCAATTATGTGTCGTTTTTTTAAGACAGCTGGACATAATGGATGTGTCAAAATGGCATAAGGAAATTTTGGCAATATGATTGTGTTATTTATAGACACTTGTTTTAGAGCAATGCCAAATAGGATGTGGAGAATTTGAACCATGTAAAAGAGTCTGATCTGGCATCTGGAAAGCTACAGCACCTAACAAACGTAATTTAATAATCAGGATTTAATCATATACTCAAGTGAAATATTTAATGATATTTATTGGTTGAAATAACTAATATGAGCTAATTAATATTATCTAGTGCTTTGATTTAGTCAGTAGAGAGTTAAAACAAAGTAGAAGTTAGTTTTTATCTCAATTATATTTAACCTAGCGAAAAAAATAAGTTAGATAAAACGAGAAAACAACAACAACAACAAAAAAGCACGCAGACAAGTAAAAGACATTAAGAAATTGAAAGGAGTTAAATAACACCAAATAATAATTGCTAAAGAAACAAAAAAATAAAATCTCAAGAAAACTGGGCACAGAAAATACTTATTTTGATCCATGTCAGAGCTCAAATGTGCAACAGAGAAAGTGCGTAAACAAACTGACACGGGGACGAGGAGATGTAGAGCTTCGCTCGTCGGTTTCTTTAAATTCATATTTTAACACACCTGACTCCAGAAATAAATTCCTCATCTTAAACCTCAACCACGTTAAACTTTATAAGCAACTTCTACCTTTCGTTAACATACAACATTTGAACAATGTGGGACATAACTTCTCTTTCACTCTGTCCTCACAAAGTATGACTAGTTGTTATTACAAATATGTGAAAAATAAAAGTCATCTCTCACCTCCTCTAATATCTGATCCAGTCGACTCCACAGGACGGGCTCCACCTGTTCCAGAGAGATCCAACTGGAGATACGAGGATCTCTGTCCTTTTCCAAACTGAGTACCCTGGACTGCAGATCCGACGTCCTCAGGTATAGCAACACACAAACTCCAAACGAGATCAAACACACGCAGATAGCACACACGTCCCTCCAGTTCGTCAAAATTCGCTTTTGGCAGTGATGCTGAACACTGGACTGCAACTTCATGTCCTCCATGTCTGTGAGACGTAGCTTTTATATATATAAATAAATATATAGGCAATTTAATGTTTATCCACCACTTTATCAGGCAGAGCTGGGTCTTGTTCAAATAAACTGATTAAAGTTTTCCTTTCAGGCAATTAGACCCCTTTCCACGTGAATATATGAATCTTCAAAACGACCTCAACAGAGGCATGCTGCTCATTCAAGCGCATGGAGATATTGGTTCAGTGAGGTCCGGCTCTAGTGGGAGTCCGCGTACTTCGGTCGTGCCATTTGACGGGTTTCTGTGCTGCGCGCTCGAGTCTCTCTCGGAATGAAACCTGACACACTCACTACACGGCTCTGCTGCGCTCACCACGGGACCCTTCGCTTCTCTGTCGCGGACAAGCCCCTCCTTTCGGTTTATTTAGGCTAAACGGTAGGGCGGGATTCACGGAGGAGCTGACCCCGGCTTTGATCCGGCTCTGAATATATGATATTTTTAGGTGCGCTCACTGACTTTCGTAGTATGGGGGGAAATACAACTATTTGGCTACCCATGTACTACAAAGCATCTTCGTTGTGTTCTGCAAAAACTTTTTGGAACAACTTGAGAAAATGATGACAGAATTTTCATTTTTAGGAGAACTATCCCTTTAAGGGATCATTCAATCAACAATCTAAAACTGTCTGTTTGTTATTGAACTGGGTTTCTTTTGTAGCTTGAGCACAAAGTAGGTTAACGGTTATGTTTGATTTCCCGTCCCTCCTTTTAATGAATGCCTTGGATGCAAGTAAGTAGTCATTTTAGCAGACATCCGTTTATCCGAAATGACTTACCGTACACTTATTACAGGGTCAATTCCTCTGGAACAACCTGGGGTTACACAGCAGTGACGGTTCATTGACTTTAGGATTCTCAAACCTGCAACCTTTTGGCATGGGCA